>CM044868.1:67718724-68918724 GCA_024500155.1 Chenopodium formosanum | reverse complement strand
TTACTTTTGAATGGTATGAAACTGTGAACTATGAAGATCTATTTATGAGAATCTGATAAAAAATAAGGTTGGCTGTGATCGTTTGATGCATTACAGCTTATAAAACGATACAACTATACAAGTCCACAATGGATACTACATATCTAACTTGAAAAAGAGCTGAAGTGTACAACTTAAGAAAAAAGTCGAACCTGTGCCTGCTAAAGATCTCATTTTCACTAGTTACTAATTTTTTCAGCTAATCAGTAAGTATAAATCACTTCACACGATTGGGATGTATATGGTGCAGGAATTAGAGTAGCCTTTCTTCTTGGCTAACATCCCTCAAATTTTGAAGAAATTATAATTATATCCCAGATTCCAGAAAGGATGCTGTTTTTCATATTTAATATATGTGTTAATTGTAGGGGACTTGGCCATGTGGATCGAACTAAAATCTTAGTTCTATATATTATTCTGTTAAATGAAGCATACATTTCATCTTTGGCCCTTTTTTCTTACAGGCTCTTCTAGCTGGCGATTACTCCCAAGGTAATTATGTGCAGGCTCGCCAGGTTGTACATAGAGTGTTGCAGGTTAGAACTATCTTGACTATACTGACCACTCTCCCCACTCCCCCTCCCCCTCCCCTCCACTTTTCTTTTAATAATCTCTTGCCTGTTCATTCCTTAAACTTACAAAGTAACTGTACTGAAATCATCTGCAGATAGGCTTTATAGTTGGAATGGGTTTGGCTGTCATGTTATTCCTTGGTTATGGAGTGCTTCTAAACTTATTTACCTCAGATGCAGAAGTCATGAAAGTTGCCTGGTCTGGTGTCTTGGTAAGAACATGGCTTTTGGAACTAGTTATCTACTTATTGCTCTTGGATCCACAGCCTATTCCTTTGTGCCTGGTGAAGTATGATCTTTAAATATTTATGGCAGCTTGAGTTGCTTTGTATGTCCTTTTATTACACCTGTACAGAGTTTGTTGATCAATTCAAACATATATGAATCAATCTATATAGAATTTCGGAGAAAGCCAAAAGGCAATATTATTTATAAAGAAAGAAACTTCTAAATATAGATGCTTATGCTTTCTGTTTCCTCTACTGCATTTTATAATAATCTGTGCGTATCGACATAATCTATCTGTAGGAAGAGTGGCACCCGATTAATATTTGAATACTGAAATCAAGTAGTTTAAATCCCTATATAGATTGTCTAAGACTCTAAGTTGGTTGATTTTGCAGTCCGTAGCTTTACGTGTTTACTTTCAGAGGCTATACCATGTGTATGTCATTTGCAGCATTGAGATACATAGAAGTTGTTGATACCTCTTTACATTCTGCTGCCTTGTGGACAAACTATGTGAATTCACTGTAATATTTTACCAAGGTTACTTTGGTCATCCATTTTAGTATGAAATGTCCAATTATGGATAGTTGGATCAATAACTTCTTAATACTTCAAGAAAATTTAGATGATTTAGAATTCTTTTAGTGTCTGGATGTGCACCTATATTGGCTATATCCTCTACTTGGTTTTAAGTACTATGGTTAATTGCAATTTCAATGTCAAAATAATTAACCGTTTAAACACCGAAGATGTGCCTATAAGTTGGATTTTATAATATACTTCGTATATGGTTTATACCATTATTTGGAATTATGCCAATGTACATGAATGCCCCTGTATTGCATATTTCTGCTGCTCTATTTGCTTGCAGTTTATATTCTGTTGTTTTCTGCATGCCATGCTAATTGGAAGAGCTTCAGTTCTCTAAGATACCTTTGATGATGTGATCTTAGTGGCTGTATGATATGAAGCTTATTCTTCCTAGTTGTTATGATATCTGCCAAATACGGATAATATAATATATTACTATGAGCGTTTTCTGATGTAACATCAAATATGCATACCACATAATATTTACACTATGATGCAGTTTGTTGCTGGATCACAGCCGGTCAATGCAATTGCATTTGTTCTTGATGGGCTCTACTATGGTGTTTCAGACTTTGAGTATGCTGCCTACTCTACGGTAACAGTTATTGCCAAAGAATTAAATAGGTTTTGAGAATGAGTATTTTTTACCAGATAGCTTTAATTTATGCAGTTAGTAGCTTTATTCCATATCTTTTTGGGCGCAGGTTGTAGCTGCAGTGATCTCATCAATTATTATGCTACTTGTTGCTCCTGGTTATGGTCTCCTTGGGGTTTGGACAGGGCTGTTTCTGTTCATGAGCTTGCGTGTAGTTGCTGGATGTTGGAGGTGAAATTTCTGTTTACTTGTACAATAAACGTGTAACATATGCTATCATTCATGACCTGTCTTGAATAATTTTGGTATAATTTGAGTGTGATTTTTATGCTTGCTTATTGAAAGCTAGAAGGTTTTCACTGTTTTCCAATTTGCTTATATTTTCACTGTCCTACCTTTTTTTTATAATAAATTTAATTATAATGAATCTAGGTTGGGGACAAGGAGCGGACCATGGATCAGTGTTTGGTCTGAAACAGATTAGAAGAATTGCAGGTGTGCTTCAGACTTGTCCAATAGATTGCCTCGTGGCTAACCTTAGTTAATTTGACTCAGATGACTACTAAGAGTCTAAAATGCTATTGGACAGATCCTTGATCCCATGCCAGCATAAAGTCAGAATCAAACACATATTGGTACTTTCAAGCCCTGTTGGAAGATACTTCTGGATTTCGTCAGCAGCATGGCTTCTGGAGGGATTGAGAGATGAAGCCATGGCAATGTGATTTGCTGCAGCGATTTCACAATTTAATGTTGCTGGAGTTGGCAATATGCGAGCTTCCATTGATTAAACAGCGTAACACATTTCCAACTCACAATTATTAAGGTGCATACATCTGTAACTTTTGACTGCTACCTGGAACTGCACATAATTGCTATTCTTCTATTACTTGTAAATACTGACTGAAAAGTATCATCTTGATAAATACCCTTATTTGCTTTGCTCATTTTTTTTCCTGTTTTCCTTGATGTAATCTGCAGTTTACTGAATGTATGACTTTTAACATATTCTCAGTGACCATACAGCTGAAGCAAAAAAAACAATTGTTGTAAAATGCAATGATAAAATTATAGTGCAATATAAATACCTATACATTCTTAGTAATCTGCCTCCTATCCCTTACTGCATCATCCTTCCTCAATGACTTACCAAAATTCATTTGGACTATAATAGCCAAAACGTGAGGAAAATTCTACAACAACTACGCTAAAATGGCACCTATTTTTAAGAAACCAATTAAATTAATTACTGTAACCAACAGTAATGCTTACTGATTAGCTTAGAGGTAAGTAATGAGACTTTCAACAATTCTTGGGTGTCTGTGTCCCTATCAAATCTGATAGATCAGCAAAATCATCAAAATTGAAAAAAGCTTCTTCAAAGTTGATTATATTAGTCAAATCACCAAAATCAATTGAATCTTCATTGAAGTTGATTAAACCAGTAGCATCATCCAAATCCAGTGAACCTGCTTCCTGTTGTTGCCAGTTTCCACAGAGCATGTCTGGTGAAGAGAGTTCCTCTGAAGGTCTCTGATCACAATCATGACTCGATTGATCTCTAGTCACAATTTCCATTGATTTAACTAACCCTTCCTTCCAATCTCTAGCGCTTGTTGCTTCATTTTGTTCTTCCTGCACTGCATTCTCAACATCAGCAATATTGCAAGGCTTCCTGTTACTTCTCATTTTGCCTTCTAGATCATGAATCCCTTCCTGTATGGCATTCTTTACCGTATTTTTTCTATGACTCTCCATGAAATTTGGCTCACTTTCATTACCACATTTAGGTAGTGAATTTACATAATGTCTTATTGCAGAATCAACATTTTTTTCTGATGATCCGAAAACAGATGAACCTGTTGATACTGATCCACTGTCAGGAAAATTGAGAATGGCTGAAGCCCCATAAAGAACCCGAGCAGCCTCATCATAAGCTCGAGCAGCTTCAATGGCAGTTGAGAAGGTTCCTAACCATAAACGTTTTACTTTATTGCCACTAATTTCTAGCTCACTAGAGCATGGTTTGCGGATTTCGGCCACCCATTTACCCCAAACCCTCTGCCTAACACCTCTGTAACTGCAACTCGAGTTCTCTGGACCGCCTTTTCCTTTCATACAACCCCTCCTTGAACCCTTTGGCTTCTGATTCAACTTTGTTCCAAACTCCGCCTTTCTTGAATCATTCAACACCTTTTCACTCCTCCATTTTGCTAGTGTTTTCGAAACTTCAATACTTGCATTCAGCCTTCTTTTCTTCCTTTCAACTTGACCTTCGTTTCCAAATGACATGGCTTTATTACTAAGCTGTAATTTTACAGAATTTGAGGGGTTTTAAGTTTTTAACAGAGGTTTTGCAAAGAAATTTTTTGTTTGTCTTATGTAGTTTTGGACGTGAACAGGAGAAATTTCAATACTAAGAAATCTTCAAAAAAATTAAGTTAATAATATAAAGTTGTCATGCTACTCCGTAAAAGGTTATTACATATTTGATGACGTCTGTTGTCTTAATATTAAGTAATAAAAAAGGTGACTTGGCGTTTCCTTGGCCGCTGGTTTTTCCTAATGTTTAAGGTTTTGCTTGTCATTTTTATATCCTTTTTGCAAGTTGATCTCGCTTTCTTGAGGATCAAGGAAGTATTTAAATTACCTCTTTTTTCTTTTTTTTTTTAATTTTTTTTTTAAAAAAGTACTACGTATTTGAATTCCCTCCTCCTTCCTTTTTTTTTTTAATTATTATTTTTTATTTTTTTTATATAAATTGTTTCTACTTAATTTTTGTATGCGTTTCATTTCGGGGTTTACAATATTCACACTATATTATGTGCACTTTGATACATAAGATTACAAATAACCATACAACTACTCGTTAGAATCATCTTATTGTATAACTAGTTTTGTGCCACGTGCAATGTTCAACTTGTTTATTGAATTTAAAGATAAAACTTTTTATCTTAAATATATATGTTATTTGAATATTCTACTCATGAAATACTGCTCATAAAGATGTGGGTGGTTTTAAGAAAGAGTTTGAGTTGGTAGTTTTGAAAGTGACGCTAGCTAGTAGTATGATTAGAGTAATTAGAAGAAATCGGTTTGGAATTGCACCTATTTTCATATAACACTAAATAATTCATGTAACACTATTTAATCCATGTAACACTGACCAAGTAACCCTTGCAACACTGACTGAGTAACCCTTGTAACACTAACGAAATTACCCTTAAATCATAACATGGGCCGATTAAACCCTAAAACACAGACATAGTAACCTCTATAATACTAACTAACGTATGTAACACTAATTAAGTAACCCTCACTATGGCTAGCCACATAAAAGAGTTTGTAATTTTATGATTCAGTTGAATTCAGCTCTAATCAATTCAGTTTAGTAAAAGTAAATGAAAACAGACCTTTTTTTTTTTTTTTTTTTTTCTTAAGCAAGAAAGAAAGCCCTAATTTTATTGAAAGTAAAAACTCTAAAATAACTTTTTTATCTTATTAAATCTATCTAACTTTTTTATCTTGTTCAAAAAAATATTTAAATAAATCCTGCATGTCATATTAATAATTAATTGTTGCCTATGTGGCGCGACACTTGGTGAAAATTTGGAATGCCAAGTGTCGTTGTCTCGTGTCCTGGCTAAAAGTTTAGTTTTATACTCGTATTAGTTACTAATTTTGTGCCCCGTGCGATGCCCGGGTTGTTTATGGACTTTTAAGATAAATTATAATTCAATCCGTATATATGAAATATTGGTATTTTTTTTTTTGAAAGATATGAAATATTGGTATTTTTTTTTTGAAAGATATGAAATATTGGTATTTTATTAAAATAAAACTCTAGATAATAAACCAAATTTGATTGAAGATTGAATTCTAAATTAATTATCTATGCTACTAAGTCTATCTTTATCTATCCAACGTGGTACGACACTTGATAAAAAGTTAAAACGCTAAATGTTGTCTTGTGGCCTAATTATAAGTTTATTATTTGGCAATTAATCGAAAATAAAACACTAAACTAACAATCTTATTCTAAAATTCTATCCTAATTTGATTGAAAATGAAATTCTTAACTAACTTTTTTATCTTATGAAATCTATTTGAATGTGTCCAATGTGGCGCGACACTTGACGAAAAATTAGAATGCCAAGTGTCGCTGTCTCGTGACCTGGCTAAAAGTTTAGCTTTATATATTAGTTATCTGATATAATTTTCGAATATAAACTTTTTATAATAGTCGTGTCTCGGCAGATTAGGGCAAGTAGGGTAGACAAAGAAGCAGTTTTTTACATGGACATAGTAGAGTCGATCAAAGTTAGCCCGACCCATCGGCCCGGCCCGACCCGGTTTTGGGCAGATTTTTCCGGCCCGAAAATTTATTTTTTTGTGCTGGTTTGGGAATGCATTTTAAGGCATATTTAGTTGATTTTTTAGGCCCGGCCCAAAAATGGCCTGACCATTTTGGCGGGTTTGGGCACAAAAATTTCCGCCTGAAGCTTGGTCTTACCCGGTCCGGCCCGATAAGTGGGCATAATTTTATAGCTTCAGCCCGGCCCGCCCAATGATCACCTCTAGGACATAGAATCATTTTGTATTTATGTTGGCTTAATTAGTTTTTTTCCTTCTAAGTTTGTGTTCATTTCCGCCAAAGTGATGTTGCATTGGGGAATAGAACCCAACCGATCGAACAACATAGCCATGGCCAAGAATCCGATCTTTCGTAGTCGTGCAAAACACAATGAGATACGACATCACTTCATCTGGGAGCTAGTCAAAAACAGGAAATCAAGCTACAATTCTACAAGACTGGGGAACAACTCACAGACATGTTCACAAAGGCACTTCTAGCAGATAAATTTATCGAGTTCAGAAAACAACTTGGAGTTCAAGATTTTTCAGATTAAGGGGGAGTGTCAAAATATTAATCTTAAAAAGATCTAGAAAAACTATCTATTGCAAATATCCTAGAAAAATATAGTAGTATGTAATATCTAGAAAATTCTAGGATTATGTCTAATGTAACTAGGTAGACTTAAGAAAAATCTAGAGAGTTTATCCTAAAATAATCTAGATTAATGTTACACTAGTTAAATCTGGAGAGTTCTAATACATTATATAACCTTCACATCTAGTCCTATGTATAAATAGAGAAGGTTATGTATGATGATGAAGTATGTAACCCATAACATTATCAATCAATATAAGGCCTTGTTTGATTCACCTTATTTTTGCTGATCTGATCTAATATGACCAAACTTTAACCTTAAGTGTACGATAATCTATAAGGAAAAAATGTATCAAGTTGGATCTTGTTAGATTCGTAATAATGTGATGTTTATTAATATGTAATTTTCACAATTTTTTCAGTACGAAATTAAAGATATTGAGCGATAAAAAACCGCACATAGAACGATATTCTGATCTGAACTTATTTTTTCTAATATCCCTACTACATTTTCGATCAAATGCAACGGTTATAAAAGATCTAATGCAACGACAATTTCACATCCGTCGCATTATATAAGTCTATTACAACGGCTTATACTAATATAAGGCTAATGCAACGGATAGTGCAACGGATGTAACTTGCCGTCGCATTGGATAGGCTAATGCAACGGCAATAACAACTACTACAACGGTAGAAAAGTTATAATAGAAAGCGCTTAAAATTTTAGGGTTCGCCGCTCATTATTTTCCAAAAATTTTGAAAGCTCGCCCCAATCTAATCTAAGAAAAAAAACTAACAAAACCCATCTCTGCTCATTACACAGAAAGAAATATTGAGAAATTGCTAGAGCTTTTTATCATTCCCAGTTGCTTCACATATTTAATTAATCTTCTTCTTTTTCATAATTAGTTCCAATCATTCTCCAACCTCCACTTAATAGCTTCACAAATTAACCCTAATTTGTTCAATTTTTTTCAATTAATTTATAATAGCTACAACACGGCGACAATAAGGCGATGGAGAACAACCGCCTTCAATGTTCATTCGCCCTGAATTATATGTTGCTGGTAAAAAATCTTTTATCGCTGCAGTTAATTCTATGTTGCCGCCATTTACATTGCCGTCTCGCCAGCCTACAATTTGTAAGTCGAGAAATCGTCCAATCTAAAAAATATGTGTATGTCTTCTCAAATTTGTATTTTATCTCTACTCGTTATTTGTTATTAATAGGCTCTTTGTTGTTGTTAATTTACTGTTTTGTGGAGGTTGGAGTTCTAGTTTTCAGTTCAACTTTCTGGGTATTTGTCAGTTTGGCACGGATAATTAGAGTTGGAGTAATTGGAAATTGTTAATATGTGGCTGATGATGATGATGATGATTTTGAGATTTTTTTTGCTAATATTGATTGTATTTACTCAGAGATTTGACAATTTAGGGATATTGGGAAATTGCTTAAAATAAAAGTAAAAAAAAAGAATAGAATGGGTTCATCCTATTCTATGGAGAAAATATTCATTGGGTTTTTATTGCACAAATTTTTTTTGTTATTAGAGGTTAATTAGTGTTTAGAAAAAAATAATCAAATTAGGATTTTTCCCCAATTATAGGAACTGTTAATTCTTAGTTTTTTAATTTTACCCTTTGACTTATTTAGTGCTTGTCATTTGATAATGGAGTTGAATCCATTTGAGTAGATACAATAAGCTAATAATAAGGATTATTCCATTGTTTTGTACTTGGTTTGAGTAGTTGTAATTGGCTAAATAGCAATGAAATTCTTTTGGAAATTATTGCTTACTTTCTGTATGTCAAATTCTCTGCCTGCACGGCTCTTTCCCCTTCTTTCCACCTATATTCTTTTTGTTAGTGTTGTTTTGAGGCTCTTTATCTTGTTTTCTTATGTTTTGTTTCTATTAGTTAGTTTAATCACTATATTTATAGATATAACAATTTTTATTATTTCTGAATAAATGTCCAATTAAGTGTTCGTGCAGAGTGAATATAGATGTTGTACTTGTAATTAGAGTACCTGAAAGTTGGCTAATTATCAACAAAATGCAGAAAATACGGCTAATTTGTTGACAATGTCAGTTCCGTCAAAATTAGAGTGAATGCTTAATTAGCCGCATTCCCTTAGTTAATCGTAAGTAAAAATAACTTTCGTCAACATTTGTAACTTAATCTTCTAATCCAAAACTGCTCCTAATCTAGTATCGATGGCATTTTGCTAGGTGGAGAGAGTTTTGGTGGATTGTATAGTTGTATCTGTTTGAAGCTATAAAAACTGTTTCCTCTTTATCTGGCTACTCTATTTATTAAGTCACTTGTGTTGTACTGAGTTATTGTTTTATGGACATAATATACTTAGTTATTGTTTTATGGACATAATATACTCAGTGACGTACTCTGTATGTTATTTTTTCCAAGCTAACATAGGGGTTGTGATGAATAATGAGAGTCAATGATAAAGCTTACTTTTCATCATGGCTAAACCATGAATAGCTAATATTCAAGTTAGACCACTATGTATGCCTCTAGCTTTCCCATTTCCCTATTTGACCTGAGTATCTTTCTCCTCACAACATTATAACCCTTTAAGTTAGGCCAATTCCTAGCAGTCTACCTATTGTTCCATTTCCTATTGCTCAATTTTTATATAATCCAATTTTTATTTGTTTGTATGTTTTATTTTCAGGGGATCTAGATACATTGAATATGTGTCAACAATGACAAAGGTGGATACTAAAGCTGAAGATGTTTCCCAAATTGTTCTCGGATTGTTTTACTTGAGAAATGGGAGAAGCAGGAGAAAGAAATGATAATGCGGTTCAAAAAATTACTGAAAAAATTGTTTAGGGGACAAAGTGATTTAGTTTTAACTTTTAATTGTTTTTTTTTCTTAATTTAACTAGTAAAAGTTCAACTTTGTAATATTCCTTATGAGCAATGTACAAACTTTTAATTTATATTAATAAAATTATGATTTTATTACTATTATTGTTATTGTTATATTATTATTATTATTGTTATATTATTATTATTATTATTATTATTATTATTATTATTATTATTATTATTATTATTATTATCATCATCATCATCATCATCATCATCATCATCATCATTATTGATTTGGGTATTTTTACCCGGCCAGGTGGCCAAATCAGAAAACGCCACGTGTCCTCAGTAAAGGTGCCATTTGGACCTATGAGATAATGACACATGGAGGGCGGATATTCCTCTGTCCTAAACAGACTGATGATTCAGCATGGACCATTCAGACAGCGACACGTGTCACCCAAAAGATGCCCAAAGGCCTTTTGGGCTCAGTGACACGCGTCACTCAGGCATTGCCTCTGGAATGGCGGCCTTCAAGGGCCCAAATCCTGAGGCGCCGTTTTGCGGCGTGACCTAATTCCTAGGTCACCAGATCCTAGGGAGGGCACACTTTCCAAAAGGTCCCTATAAATAGGGACATTCTTACATTTATGACAAGACAGAGAATACACGCAATACGAGACAATACGTCACTTACTACAGAGTTGTCATTTTCAAGAACAGACAGCACTTTACCTGAGCTTGGAATCCGAGCAGATAAACTTTATTTCCGCACGTTTTATTACCGAACGCTTACTAACTTAATCTTCGGAGGCGGACCACCGACCATCCGGCGGTCCGTTTGCTTTGCAGGTACATGTGTTCTTTGCTGAATCTAGTCTCAATGTTGTATCTCTCCCAAGGGACAAAAACCCCCGAAACATTTGGCGCCGTCTGTGGGGAGAGTACCTCTGAAATGGCTTCACAAGTACCTGTACCGAACCCAGAGGCCAATCGGCCTCCAGAAGACATAGTGGTCCAAACGAACCATGACTCAGGTGACGACGCTGACATCGAAACCTATGTGGATCCAAATGGATCCCTCATCTCTAAACACATCCGCAGTAAGGAGAGGCGGGAGCGTCACCATGACCAGGTAGGGCCAAGAAAAACTGCTGGTCAGCCAAAGAAGCCCTCGGGGCGGCCGGTTGATCCTTCCTAGGCGACAGGATCAACTCCCGTCACTCGAGATGAACTAATGACACTCCTGAGCAGCCTCAGGGGCGAAATCAAACAACTCGCCTCAAAGAAGTCGCCTACTCCTAGAAAGGAGCAGTCGGCCAAGAAGCCAGCCCAAGCAGGCAAACAGAAGTCGGTCAGGGACCGTCAGCCGACTCCTCATCCTGCCCCTACGGAGAAGGCCCGGCCCCAATTTGACCTTACTCGGCTCCGTTTCCCAGAAACGGGCACAAGAAAAGCCATCCGGCACATACAGCCGGATGATAGCAAGAAAACATTCTCTGACGTTCGGCAATACATTGAGCAGAAGAGGACCCAACTATCAGAGTCGGCTTCAACGTCGACTTATCATGATAGCTTTCGGAATACCTCTATGAGGTGTTCCCAGTCTGTACATGAGACTCCAGCAAGCAGCCCACGGGTTCAGTCTGGTCCTCATATGATCTAATCGACCCAGTACATGGCACAACCATTGTACTAGGCGCCGGTTTTACCTTACATGCAACCTGCCCTCTTTGGAGGACAGGCGGCATACGGCTATCAGCCGATTGACTGGCAGCTTAGGCTGCAACACCTTGGAGATCAACCCTCTGCTTTCTCCAGGGAAATAACCGAGGCCGTACAGCCGACTAAATTTAAAAACGTTCTGGTTGGAGCCTATGATGGGACCTCCAACCCGGAAGATCACCTGTTAGCATATACCCACCTCATGTATCTACAGGGGTTGGATGATGCCGCATGGTGTCGTTGCTTTCCAGCCAGCCTGAAGGGCATAACCCAGCAGTTGTTTGGCAATCTGCCGGCTGGTTGCATAAATAGCTTTAAGACGCTTGCGTTCTTGTTTGCTTCAAACTTCTCTATGAACATCCCTGCCAAAAAGACAAGTCTTGACTTGGGCAATGTACAACAGGGAGATAGAGAAGGCTTGCGTTCCTATGTCAGGCGGTTCTGAAAGGAATGGTGTCCTTCGAACAAGTGTACTATTCCGTTAGTGGGTTCAGAATTATTAGAAAGCTAATATATTCAGTGAGGTCAAGTGATCGGAATGCCTGGGTGGAGGCCGCTTCCGATCGGTAATATTAATGAATAATTAATATTACAGCTTAATCTTGAGTGAACCCTTCGGGTCACACCCAAGCATTCAACAAACCGAAACGACGAATTAATTCGGAAGGAATTAATGAGTCGACCGAGTAATATTTATTTAGACGTCGGAAATTCGAGCTTAGAGCGTCGAAACCGAGCGTCGGAAGTCGAGTCGAATAATAGTGAAAGATGAGACGAGAAATAGTAATAAATCAACAAAAGACCAAAATACCCCTAGCATCGGAATGCCTAAGCAAACCGAGTGCTAAGGGCGTATGGCCTAGCATGGTGGCTAGCATGCGCACCAAGCCGAGCATAGGCTGGCTGGTGCGTGCTAGCGCACCCATGCTAGCATCGCAAGGCTAGGCGCTGCCTAGTGCGTGCTAGCATGCTAGGCACAGCCTTGTGCGCGTAATGACTAGCAAACCATGCCGCAACAAGGTGCAGCAGCTAACATGCTAGGCGCGCCAGCTCGCCACAGCTAGCAGCAGCATGGCTAAGCCATTGCTTGCTGCTTAGCAGCGCTGGCCAAGGCACAAGGCCAGCAGCAACCCGCACAAGCATGCTGGGCTTGCTGGCCAGTAGCGCCTGGCAGCCCGCATGCGAGTGCTGGGCCTGCTGGGCTTGCTGGGCGTGGCTGCCACGGACAGCAGCACATGGCAACCCACCTTGGCTGCCTTGGTGCCCAAGGGTGGGTGCCATGTGGCTAGTGGTCCTTGAGTGTGTGTGGAGTGAGGTGGCCGGTTATGGGAGAGGGAGTGGGGAGCAAGTTTGGTCCCCCCCTTCTCCAAGTGGTCCTCACCTAACCACTCACATGAGCTTGCCACTTGTTGATTTATTACTAGCTTGATTATTAATTTTATTTTAGCTTTAAAATAAAATGGAAAAATCATACTATCCCACATTGATGGGAGAGTAAATGATACTCCCATCATTTCCTATAAATACCCAAGTATGGGCATTGGGAATGATGCTTGAGTAAGAGTTGAAAAAGGCATCACAATTAGTGAAAACCTTTGAACTCAATATAATTACTCGGGTTTTATTGGTTGGGTCTTGCTAACCCCAAGACATTGGACCTAGTTGGTTTTGTTGGTGCGGGTGGACTTCGTTGGAGGTCTCCGTGTGAGCGGGACTTGAAGCTTTCAAGTAAGAGATCATTTTGGAGCGAAGCACGCGTCAAAGGTAATTAGCTTATCTTAATCTTGTGATTAATTTAATTATGTTTATGGTTTTATTTATTGCGAGTGCGGTCTTGTTTTTGGGTTTGTTTCCTCGGTGAGTCGGACTCACCAAACCCCAACAGGTTCAATCTGGTCCGAATCTAGATTCATGGGTTATCTGATAAGGTCGCTTTCACAGAGTTCTTTAAGGGTCTGAAGGATGGGTCTACTTTTAAGTACGAACTCGTTCGCAAACAAGTCTTTACTCTACAAGGAGCCTTGCGAGAGGCGGAAGCCTATATACAGGCGACCGAACTATGCTCCTCCAATAAGCATTCAGACCATAAGAAGTCCGACCGGCAGAAAGAGAGTCGGCCTGCTCAGCCGGCTCCAAAGCAAGAAGAGAGAAAAAAGAAAAAGCAAGTCTGGGCCATTGATAACTCTGATCAACCGGCCTAGAAGAAGAAAAAAGAGTGGAAATCGTACGTCCCAAGGTACGAATTCCACAAGGACTGCTGCTCCATCCTCTTGGAACTTAAGGATCGGCTGACTCTTGAGAAGCCGACTCCTATGAAAGGTTCCGCTGAAAATCGGAACAAGAACAAGCATTGCCATTTCCATGAGGATGTTGGCCATGACACGAACGACTGCTTTAGTCTCAAGCGGGAGCTCGACCGTCTGGCCGACAAGGACAGCTGAAGTCCTATGTGAAGTCCAAAGTGACTTCAAAGGCAAATCAAGGGCAGTCCAAGAAAAAGACTCCCCAGCCTGCTGTGAGTGCCGAAACTGATGAAGAACCGGTATACACCATAGCAGGCGGCTTTTCCGGTGGTGGCCCGACCATTCGGGGCACCAAGGACCATCTAAGGAAGATGGTCAACTCTGTTAAGGAAGGGGATGCGGCAGGCACATCTGCTTTCCCTAAAGTTGTCATCACCGAGCAGGACAGAGAAAAAGTCTGTCGGCTGCATGATGACCCGCTTGTCATTGAATGCAAGGTCACCAACCAGCTGGTTGGCCGAATTCTGATTGACACAGGAAGCTCCTTTGACCTCATCAGCCTCAAATGCTTATCCAATCTCAAGTACAAACCGGATAGCATGATGGAGGTCTCCCACACCCTTGTTGGGTTTGGGGGAGGAATTGTGCACCCAGTCGGACGCATTGACCTACCTGTCCGCCTGTGAAGCAGGGGAGATGGTCGGCACATGACCATCCGTTTCCTAGTGGTTGAAGAGCTCACAGCTTACAACCTCATCTTTGGCCGTCCCACTCTTAATGAGTGTAAGGCCGTCATCATCCCCGCACTCATGCTACTTAAGTATGAGAAGGATGATGGAACAGTCGGTTCCCTTAATGGGGACCAAAAGACGGCTCGAGAGTGTTACCTCTCGGACGTCAAGCCCGCGGCCGTAGCATCCGGTCGGGGCAAGAAAACAATCGACCTCGACGATGTCGAGGAAGAACAGTCGGCCCCACCAGCCGGAAAGAAAAGAAAGACTGATCAGCTGGTGGTGGTCAAAAAAGAAAAACAATAGCAATCACTGACCAGGGAACGGTCGGATGATCTCCGTCCCCAGCCTGCTGGTGAACACATCGATATCCCTCTGGACGACAGCCGTCCAAAACGACGGTTAAGGTGGGGACGGTTTCATTGGCAAAGCTGGGTGAAATCCTTCACCAGCTACTCAGAGAATTCAAAGACATCTTTGCCTTTGAAGTGGAGGAGATGCCAGGCATCAGCCCAGATCTCGCTGTCCACAAACTCGCCGTGGATCCTAAAAAGAAGCCCATCCGGCAAAAGAAAAGAAACCACGGTGAGGAAAGAAGTCTGGCGGCAGCCGCCGAAGTAAAAAAGATGCTTGATGCCAAGTTCATTCGGCCGTGCAATTTTCCTGAGTGGGTAGCTAACGTTGTGTTAGTAAAAAAGCCGAATGGAACTTGGCGGATGTGTGTTGACTACACCGACCTCAATAGGGCATGTCCAAAGGATAGTTATCCATTACCTAAGATCGACAGTCTGGTCGACTCAACAGCCGGACATGCCTTGATGAGTTTTATGGACGCCTATTCAGGTTTCCATCAGATTCCCCTGTGGAAAAAAGATCAAGAAAAGACGGCATTCGTCATTGATCAGGGGTTGTTCTGTTATACGGTGATGCCGTTTGGTTTGAAGAATGCGCCTGCTACTTTCCAACGAATGATTAATACGGTTTTCATTAATCAAATCAGACGGAATGTAGAGGCGTACATTGATGACATGATAGTCAAATCCAAACAACAGGCGGATCATCTTGCTGATCTCCGAGAAACATTCGCCACATTCAGGCGGCACAAGGTCATGCTAAACCCAAAAAAGTGTGTCTTTGGTGTTGAGTCTGGGAAGTTTCTCGGATTTTTGATTGACCAAAGGGGAATAGAGGCCAACCCTGAGAAAATACAGGCGGTAATCGACATGCAGTCGCTCCGTACTGTGAAGGAGGTGCAAAAACTAACAGGTTGTCTGGCGGCCTTGGGGAGATTCCTCAGTCGGTCAGGCGACAAGTGTCTCTACTTCTTTCAAGCAATAAAAAAGAAGACCAACTTTGAATGGGGGGATGATGTAGAGGCGGCCTTTCAAAAGCTGAAAACTCATTTGCACTATTTGCCAAGGCTTGTCAGTCCTTTGCCCAAAGAGAAGCTCTTCATGTACTTAGCCGTCTCTGATCATGCCCTTAGTGTCGTTCTCTTAGCTGAAAGAGACGGCATCCAGCTTTCGGTGTATTTCATTAGCCATGTTATGAGAAACGCGGAGCTTCGGTACCCCATGGTTGAGAAATTCGGCCTTGCCCTTTACATGGCCATCAAGAAGCTAAAATCCTACTTCTTGGCGCATGCGGTGGAAGTCTATACTGACCAGCCGATCAAACGGCCACTCACAACCCTGGAGTCTTCTGGACGAATGCTTAAATGGGCTATTGAAATGCAAGGACTAGAAATCACTTACGAACCAAGGAAGGCAATAAAGGGTCAAGCATTCGCCGACTTTATTGTCGAAATGACAAGGCCGGTTGTACCGGACAATACAGACCAGGTTTGGAAAGTGTATGTGGATGGGAGCTCCAGTGTGAATGGCTGTGGTGCAGGGATTATCTGTCAATCTCGTGAGGGAGATAAGTACGAATACGCACTACGGTTCAAGTTCCAGGTCTCTAACAATGAGGCCGAGTATGAGGCCCTGCTGGCCGACATTCGGTACTGCAAGGCGGCAGGGGCAAAGAAGATAGCCGCCTGCTCTGATTCTCAACTGGTCGTACTCCAGGTTAATGGAATGTACGAGGCCACTCATCCGGCCATGATAAAATATTTGCAGGCGGTCAAGAGTGAAGTTGGGACACTTGAAGAATTCCATCTAACTCAAGTGCCTAGGTCTTCAAATAATCAGGCGGATGCTCTGTCAAAAATAGCATCATCCGCCTCTTGTGAAACGCCTCGGTCGGTCTTCTGGGAGGTCATGAGAAAGAGAAGTATATCTAATGAAGACCACATTGGAATTCTCGACCGAAGCTCTACCTGGATGGACAACATCCGGGCTTATCTTGCTGACGGCACGCTACCTGATTCACCCCAGGAGGCGGCTGCTCTATAAAAGAAAGCGGCAAACTTCGAGCTGAGACAAGGAGAACTCTTCAAAGCTGGTTTCTTGAAACCCCTATTGAAGTGTGTTACCCCGGAAAAGGGTAGAGAGGTCCTCGAAGATTTGCATGCGGGTTTCTGCGCCTCCCATATAGGCGGCAGGTCTTTAGCTGCCAAGGCCAGGTGGCTCTATTGCTGGCCAACTCTGGAGTCGGACACTATGGAAATGGTCAAAAAATGTGACAAGTGTCAAAAGTTTGGCAAGCTCATCCATCGTCCGGCCACAGACCTGACGGCCATCCACAGCCCAATTCCCTTTGCCAAATGGGGCATGGACATACTTGGGCCTTACACCACGGCCCCAGGCGGCAAGCGCTACATATTGGTAGCTATGGATTACTTTACCAAGTGGGTAGAGGCAGAGGCGGTCAAAAACATCAAGACAAAAGACGTTATTTCCTTCATCTGGAGGAACATTATCACTCGCTTTGGGGTGCCCATGTCTATGGTTTTTGACAATGGTCCTCGATTTGAGACGCCTCAACTCAAGACTTGGCTAGGAGAGCAAGGGGTCTCAAGCCTCTTTGCATCAGTCGACCGGCCCCAAGCAAACGGCCAGGTTGAAGCCTTCAACAAGTTAATCTCAGACGGGATTAAAAAGAAAATTGAACGGGCTGGTGGTCTTTGGGCGGATGAATTACCATACGTCCTCTGGTCCATCAGAACGACTGCTAAAGGGGCAACTGGAGAAACCCCATTCCTCATGGTGTATGGTGCAGAAGCTGTCTTGCCCATTGAACACTATGAGCCGACTCTTCGAGTCATGTTATATGACGAGGAAGCTAACTGGGAGGCCATGCGGCTGACATTGGACTCGCTTCCAGAGCGCTGGGGCAATGCTGCCTTGCGCCATGAGATTTACTGTCTGAGAATGACACGAGCTTACAACAAGAGAGTACACAAGCGTCCTCTCAAAGTGGGGGACTTTGTGCTACGAAAAATGGAGGCAGTCGGTAAGGCGAATGAGCAGGGAAAGTTAACCCCAAATTGGGAAGACCCTTACCGAATATATGAGGAAGTAAGAGACGGCACCTACCGCCTGGAAGAACCAAACGGCAGGAAGCTGCCTAGGACTTGGAATGTAGATAACTTGAAAAAGTACTACTTCTAAGTACGAATGTAAATACCTCAAATTTTGTCATTTAAAAATTTGTTTAATGAGAATATGCCTTCATTTCCAGCTTGTATTTTCTTATTATTAGTGGCGCTTGTACAAAATACAGACGCCCAATGCATTTGGATGGCGTCTGTCCCAACAGCAGACGTCCCAATCCCTCTGAAGAAGCCGACTGCTTTAAAGCAGTCGTTTCTACGAAATTCTTTAAATTTACGCCAACACTTAACTAATATTTGCTTAACTCTTTATAAGGCCTAAGTCCAGATAAGATCATTTTGAGGCCAATGGCCGGATATTAGGAAAAACACATAGAGGCCAAATGGTCACAGTCTGCTCCAACATGAGTATGACCGTCTGCTCCAACATGAGTCAGATAACCGACGACGTCCATTCGGGCGAATTCGTCGAGGAGAAGCATCTCCCATTTGGGTGGCACATTGCTCTACAAATACACTAAGCGGCCATACCAAATGCTAAGGCAACATTCGCAGTCGTTTGATTTAATCGAAAGTGAAATCTAAAAGGCCAGAAATTTTCTAACTGTTCTAGCACAGTCGGAAAAGGGTCACTGTTTCATAAGTAGAGGCTATTGAGGCATTAGGACGGATGCGCCAGTTTTTGCTCTAATGCAAGACAGGCGGAAATTTTTTACTGATTTACAATACAACTAATGAGGCCCTTGGCCAGATACACCTGTTTTTGCCCAAACGCAGGACAGGCGGACAATTACTTATCAAGAAATCAAGCTAAAATACTTAGCAGATTAAAAAGAGACTTGTGGGTCGAATGCGCCTGTTCTTTGCTCTTGGGGCAAGACAGGCGGATTATTCTAAAGTAAAATTAAGACTAAGGTAAAACTTAGCACCTTATCTCGTCGAGGCCTAAGGCCGAATGCGCCTGCTTTTAGTTCTTGGAACAAAATAGGCGAGGAATTTCTTTTTAGCAAAATTTGCTAAGTCAAAAATATTGTATTTCGCTTGAGCCAATGGCCGAATGAAAATAATTATTCATTCGCTCCTGATGGCCGTCTGTCGCGTGGTTTGGGGCAATCACCATAGTGATTGATTGACTTAGAAACCATGTATACTCTTCTAAGTATCAATAATGTCTAAGTCAATCAATCCACTCAACCGAAACCACTCGACATCCGTCCAGGGGCAAGAACATTCGCATGCTATACAGGTTATAATACTTAGCCAAAAAACATGCAATGAAAAAATTTTAAAGAACAACAATATGAATAACTTCAGCCAAATGGCCGAATGATTTTAAATTAAAAAGGCCCAATCGCCATCAGACAATTGGGTAAGATTGTTAGCTGGCAAAGCCAGAGGAATTGTCAAATCACCCGACCCCTCGGCCGGTAAAGATACATGGATACTCGGCACGCAGGCCGGAAGATGAAATGAATGGCCATTCGGCCGCAGAAATAACTACTAAAAAGCTTTAAGGGGCAGAGGGACTGTCAACTTTGGCAGCCGCATCATCAATTGCCGGCTGCTCTTCATTGTCATCGTTTTCCTGATCAAACTTGGATTTCCAGATGCCAAAATCAGCACTCGGTTGTACCGCCTCCCATGTCGCCCGCATGATGGATTCATAGTCTTCCATCATTTGTTTGACAAGGGCCTGTTTCTCCTCCTCGGCCCGGGACTGGAACTTGGTCTTTAGCTGCTGCTCCTGGTTTGCCAGGCGCCCCTCCAGGCGGCTAACCCGCTCCTTGGTCCTCTTGGCCTCTTGAAGAGGCTGAAGTTTTTCCTTAAGGCCTTTAACTTCGGCCTTAAGATCATTGACTTTGGAGCGAGCCGAATCCAGGTCCTTCTTCACCTGCAGGTTGGCGTCCGCCTGGGAATACATCATATCAAGGGTCAGAAGCTCATTCTGAGCAATTTCAAATTGAGCTCGGTCTAAGGCGGACTCGGCTCGAGCTTTAGCGGCTGTTACCTCTTTTGATTTTTTCTGGATTGGCCGTCTGAGCCCTTGGACGCGCAGCATGGCCTGGAAATAAGAAAAGACCGAATGGTCAAAACCAGTCGGATATGTGTTAAATGTTAAGGGAAAATTAGCTAACTCTTTTACCTCGCAGAGGTTCCCCAAGATGGCATCCAAGTTAAGGGTGCCGACTCCTCTTACGGATGCCTTGTCCTCAAGATCAAGCGACCGTAGCATCTCCTTGGCCATTTGGACGACGGTCGGCCTTTGTGGGGGGGTTGCAAAATTATAAGTTAGTCAAGTTCCAAGAAGCGACATTAAGCATTGAAGTTTAATAAAGATGCGGCCCATATCGTCCGGCTGGGCCTCCTCCTCCTTCTCCTTCCCCTGACGTCTCTTCTCTCCTGTTGAGCCGACAGCAGTGCTGGCTTGCTTAAAGCCACCCTTTGATGCCTGAGTGGCATCCGGTTTGCTGACCTCCCTGTCAGCTTCGAGAGTAGAGCCGTCCCCTTTCTTAGGCCTGTGAGTGATGTGCTTCCGGTTCTTGCCGGATGCACTCACATCACCCGCCCCTGTTTTTTGAATTTTGGGTTGGGATTGCTTAGAGGGAGAAGGCCTGGTGGAAACGCTCTGCATGAACAAAAAGAAAGGCGTCAGAAAAGCAGGCGGGCAAAATTTAACCTCTATTGAAAAAATATACCAAGTATCATAAACAGCTACCTTGGGAGTCCCGGCTGCTTTCTGCTCGTCACTCGCCCTGTTGAGGACGTTGGTGCGGTACTTAGCTGCAGAGACAGCAGCCAGCCGGCTTCTTCGTTCCGAGAGCTTTTCCATTGCTTTGTCTGCACCATAAAGAGGGAGTTAGGCTTTATAAGCATACACTGAAAACAATTTTAAGTTTACTTAAAGACAGACGGCCGACTACCTCTCGGCATCTCAGAACTTAGACCACAAGTGGCCAGAACATCCCATCTTCTAGCCACTTGTAAGGGGGAATGTAGCTCTAGGGGACGACTATTTTCTCCCCATGCTCGTTTGTCCGAACGGACACTGTAAACAGACCCCGGTAAAAAATTTCCTCCTAGGCCCGCCTAGGGAGAGGGGGCAAGGCACTCTTGCCAAGGGGCGGATCCTTGTTCCACCGATTGTATTTTTGGTTCAGTCGGCTTTCAGGGGAATGGACAATGTAGAACTTAGTCCTCCAGTCCTTCCATTTGTTCTCTTTGCCGACTGCCATCATGTACCCTGACAGGGTAAAGTCGTATCCCCTAATAAAAAATAATTACCTAATTTACTAACTAAAGTAGATAGGGAAGTAGGGTCGATCTCCACAGGGAAACAAGTCTTTTTACTCCTAATTAAATATTATAATCTAAATTATTTAAGTAACCAATATTAAAAGTTGAATATGAAACTAAACTAAAAAGAGTAGAAAAAGGGAGAAAATAATATATAAAAGGATCTAGGGCATAGGTTCACCAATAAATAATACTCCGGGGCAAAATAGGGTAATCAATCATTGACATTGCATAAATAACATGATTAACAGGCTCTCGCAATTTATCAACCAACATAGATCTAACAGGCTCTCGCAATTTACTAGATCTAAGTTCTTATTGAAAATAGCCCTTAATATCAAATTAATATTTGCTCGATTCATCAATTTAATATTGCTATACTTTTACAAGCCGCAATTGTAAAACATTAAAACAATCCAATAAGAAATCATCATGCAATACCAACAATCAATAATAGTCAATCATCAATGCATTAATTAACCAGATTGTAAAGGGCTCTCGCTACTTATTACAACCACATAATTAATTTATCGGTATTAAATCTCATCTCTCGAATCTTGACTTAACCATTTATAAATTAACTTGCCTATTGAAGAAAGACCTAAACATTAATTATCATCTCTCGATTCTTGAATTAATATTGTCAAACTCATGCATAAAAGATAGGCCTAATCTAGTCACAAAGCATTAAATCAATCAATAGGAAATTAACCTAGCATTGATAATCAACAACAATAATTTACCCCTTCATATTATTTATTAGATCCCCATGAACCTTAGAAATTAAACTACTCACACATAATTAAATATAAACTAAGCAAAGCAATAAAATAAATCATGATCAAAGGAATAGAATAAATAACTAAGATTAAAGGAAGAGAAATCGTTACCAAAATAATTCTGAAATTAATTAAAGAAATAATAACAAAGGTTAGAGAGAGAGTTTAGAGAGAGAAAACTAAGTAGAAAGAGAAAGTCTAGGAGAAAGGACTTAGAGAAGAAGAAGAGGTCCTAAAATCGTATTACGGAGGAGTATTTATACTCCGTACAAAAATCCTAAACTAAAACAAATTAAAACGACTCTAATTGTTTCCTAAATAAACACGCGCCCGATCGGGCGCGCCTTTTTATCTTTAATAGCTAATCTCGCGCCCGGCCGGGCGCATCACCGGGCGCCAGCCTTTTTGGCCGGGCAGATCATTTGGGCCAATATTTGGACTTCGATTGGGCTCCAATTCTTCGGGCCAATCTGGGTTTCCTCTTTGGGTCTTGAATACTCGATCCAAACGCCCCGGTATCACCTCTACCGAGCCCTTAATCACCGATTCGATGGCTCCAACCGGCCCTGGGCTATAAAATCTGGTCGTGCTTCTCCAGTGCTCGTGATTGCTCCTAAATATCCCGGGAAAATACTCCAAAAGCATAAATCCCTGCAAAAGTCAACCAAATCTACGAAAACACTAGAAAACACCAATTAGTAATAAAAGTGGCTCTAAAGAGCCAAAAACACTACTAATTATGACCAAGGGACGGGGGTAAAATACTATATAAAATGGACACATCAAACTCCCCCAAGCCAAACCTTTGCTTGTCCCTAAGCAAAGATCTGATCAATGAATCAATAAATATGCTTCACCCTAATAAGTAAAAATCAAGCACAAGCGATCCAGGGTAAATAAAATAAACACGCTTCAGAGTCAACCAATCAAATCCATCCAATTACCTTTCTTCCCTGACAATTGTCAAACAAAGCAAACCACAAGAGCATATAGAATTCAAGACTAGTGCTCACACACTCAAATCTCATTTATGTGGCGAGTAAAAGATGTACTCGATCGCTCTCCAACCACCCCTTTAATGTGAACAATGCCCTCCCAACTCACACTCTCGTGTGTATAAAAACAATGAACGCTCAATCCTACTAGTCGACTCGAAATATGCCAAATCATAACTTGCATTGATAAGCAACGCTTTCACATTCATACAATTCTATGCACAAAGGTCGGAAGGTCTTTAAAGCTTGTAATGTAAGAATAGGGTAAAGGGTAGGATAAATTTGGGGATAAGTGAGAGAAAAGCTATGCTTAAAGGAGCCATATCCTAATAAAACCCATGATCAAAATAAATAATGATCATACATCTCCTACATAACCAACTCTAACATCAACCAAATATACTCCAATAATAAATATACCCAACTCTTACAATTTCACTCATAAGATAATAATAGAGTAATAGAGTGAATAAACAAACTTAATTTTCCAAACTTGAAATTTTTTTCATTGAGGCTCAAAATTATTCTTTACAAACCTCCAACTAGAACATTTGAACATTTTTTTTCTTTTGAAGTTCGCTTATTTTTTCACATTTTTTTTCTTTGAACTTCTCTTTTTTTTTCATAACATCATGCTTTATTTTTTTCAAGAAAATATAACTCTCAAACTCATCAAAAATAAACATGAACAATCAACAAAACTACTTCTCAAAATCCCACCCAAATTGTGCAAATAAATAGCACACTACAAACTCCCTCACCTCACTCATTAATAGCTCCCCCAAGACAAGCTTGGGACTAGTAACCAATGGGGCAAAATAGGCTTGTAATATGGCTAATAAACAACAAAAAGTCAAGGCAACAACATGGGTAGCAAGAAGGGAACAAATGTATCTACAATATCTGGAGGTTACTTAAAAGAACAAATGCCTTCGTCCTCCACAATGTGCATAATAATGAATCATATAAACATTACTTATAGTTGCAAACCAATACTCAAATTCATTGACATACCAGGAAAAATGGAACTATCACACATTTCCTAACCAAATCAACTATTCAAGCACTATATTCACAAGTAGTTGGACAAAATTGACGCATGTAAAGGTTTCAAGGCAATCAAACATCATATCATGATCAACTAATCCACAATGCCTATCATCAATCACCAAGGATCAAAACAAATTTCTAAAGTAAGGGGCACAGGGAAGCATAATTTATAATTCATTGGAACGTATTTTTGATTTTTATTATTTTTTTTTTTTAAAGAAAGCAATAAAACTAACCTAGAAAGCGAAAAATCTAACCTAAGAGAACACACCAAAAATAAAAGAAAAGAGAAAAAGAAAAATACCAAACCAAAATCTCCCTCAAGCCAAAATTAGAAAATGTCCTCATTGGCTCGGAAACTAGCCCAGCATAGCTAGTCCTCATCATCCTTGTCCATCGAGCCGAAGTCCGCACCTCCACTGCCACCTGCACCACCTGCACCATAAGAGCTACCACCAAAATAGTCAGCGTGAAAACTTCCCCCCGCCGGTCCCCCGAAAGGAATGTCCTGCCCGTACCCGAAAAAGGAAGAATAGTCAGAGTAAATACCACGGGCAGTGGGATCCCTACCGTATCCCTAGGGTGGAGGCTGAAACCAGTCAAGGTGGATAGCGTCGTCGGGAATGTTGCCCCGACGAGCATAATCATCGTACATAGGGTAGAGAGCTCTACCCTGGTTCCTCTCTAAGTACCCTAACCTGTGGTCAATAGAGCCCACCATCCTCCTAAGGTCAGTCTGTGCATGCTCAATACGTCCTAGGGCCTGACCTATACTCTGAAAATCCCAAACTGGGTCAGAGTCAACATGAGGGACGGAATGGGACATACGAGGTGGAGAGAAAGCCACCTCGGGCTGGGGCTGAGGTGGTGGAACTGGTGGTAGTGGTTCCTGTCCCCTAGCGTTGGCAACTAAAGCATAATAGGTGTAAGAAAGTTGCCCTGGGGGAAAGGCGGTCAAGTCCGGACTGGGAAGGGGAAAAATAGGCAAAGGTTGCTCGTTCCCAGTCCTAATACACCAAAAGAGTGTCTGCTCGCTATCCGGCCTAACCCACCCCACATCCTCAAAATACCTAGCAGTCATGTAGGTATCTGGTCCACAGTTAGTCAGCTGGTGGGGTCCGTCCACTACAAAACCGGCCTTTTACACCGCTAATCGAGTGATAAGGCCACCTAAACGGATAGGGGACTTGGAAGTGGTGCTGGCTGTGGCATGCCGACTCAGGTGATGAACTATGAACCTGCCTATGTTCAATTTCTCGAACCCGTATACATAGTGTCCTATTATAGCTAGTTTGTTGGTTTGAGCGTTATGAGGCTTGGCCCTACCCAAAAAACACAATCCCGCAAATCTTTGCCAGATTTTCGGGACAGGGTGGTGAATGGGTTTGGTACTAGCATGTTGGGGGTCGGGGGCAGGTAAACCAGTCAAAGCAAAATATAAATCACCCATTTTATAATCTTCATGCCACTGGTGAGATAGTTCAGAATTCAATTCAAAAATTTTACAAAATTCAACAAAAGTTAAACTAATATTTCTATTATTTAACCTAAAAAATAAATTAGGTCCATTTCTACTACTAACAACATGAAAAGTGGACAAAAATTCACATGTAAGTTCTCGGTATGTAGGATAATGCATGTCAACGAATTTTCTCATGCCAATATCATTCAAAAATCGTTTAACATAATCAAACAAACCTTATGATTCTAAGGTAGGGCGGTGTAACCACCGAGAAGGGATTACCTCATGACCGACCAAGTGCTCCAATCGTTCTTTCTGTTCCCGGCTCACGATCCGGATCGTCGGCCAATACGGGAGCTGTAAGTCTGGGTCGTACTCCTCCCTCAAGCTGGAGCTCCTACCAAAAATTGATCTTGCCCTCTTTGAAGCCATGTAGAGAAATGGGTCGAAAATATTTTGAATTAAAACTGAAAATTTTTTGTATGAGAGTGAAGAGGATGAAGAGAGGATTACAAATATATAAAAAGTTCTGAATTTGGATTGGTAATGGAGGAGAAAACTTAGAGAGAAGTCAGAGAAAATTTGAGTTTTAGAGAGAGAAAGTAATGAAAGAAAGAAGAAACGAAGAAAGAAGAAAGAAAGATGAAGAAAAGCCGCGGAACCTAGCTCGCGCCCGGTCGGGCGGTGGCTCGCCCGATCGGGCGATCTGATTTAATATCAGGTTATTTCTCGCGCCCGGTCGGGCGACCGGACTTTGCAAAATCCCGTAGTCGCTCGCGCCCGGTCGGGCAAATTTTTGCCCAGAATTTCTTCACTTCTCGCGCCTGGTCGGGCGAGGCTTGCCCGATCGGGCGGACAAATTAGTCCGTAAACGTCAAAATTCGCGCCCGGTCGAGCGAAATTTCCTATTTTTAAAACACTGCTCTCGCGCCCGATCAGGCGAGATTCGCCCGGTCGGGCCCGAGACTAAATCGGGGAGAGCTAATTTCCTTCTGTTCTCAAAAAGTTGTCTAACTCTTTTCCTTCAAACCTGTACAAATACTAAAAAAAAAACTCATTAAATTCCCTCATCTCTCCTCACCTAAGAAAACGAAAAGAAAAACTGGTCTAAAAAACATTAAAAATACGGGTTGCCTCCCGCAAAGCGCTGGTTTATCTAGGTCCCGCACGACCTTCTTACCAAGTATAATTCCTAAGACCCTTGGCCTAACGCTTGATCGGGTGGTTTCTCACACGGTCTAGCGATGTTTAGGTTGCGATGCGGCTTCCTGACATAACCTGTGGGACGCCAAGTCGCCTTATCTGGTGGATCTTCCATGAATTGGATTGGGGGATCTTCAATGCTACGCACTAAAAACCCTTCTTCGATCGAATGTTGCTTCAAATTGTCAATGCGTTCAACACTTGCAACTCGATCTGGCGGAACACTTACCGTAGGCTCGATTCGCACAACTTGCTCTATCGGTTCCACTTGTTCATCCTCGAAACCAAGACCAACATTGTAGAATGCTCTTTCTATTGCATCGACTTCCTTCTGCCATTTGTCTATCTCATCTAAAAGGGATGCAACACAAGATACCGCCTCCAAGGGATCTTTTTCAAGAGCTTGGGGCTTATTAGAATAATTTACAACCACATTAACACTGAAACATTTCTCCTCAGTTATGGAGCTTTTGAGGGTATTATTCAGATTAAAAACCACTTTATCGTCCCCTACAGATAGTGTTAGCTTACCACTTCTAACATCTATGACTGCTCCTGCAGTGTTAAGGAATGGTCTACCCAAAATAATTGGGGTTTGCATATCCTCAGCCATATCAAGAACAACAAAGTCTACAGGTATATAAAATTTACCTACTCTAACGGGGACGTCCTCTAAAACACCTAGGGGGTATTTGAAAGAACGGTCGACCATTTGCAGAGTTATATTGGTAGCTTTTAATTTACCCATATTCAACTTAGAACACACAGATAATGGCATGACGCTAACACTAGCACCCAAATCACATAATGCATTATCAATCAGAATATTACCTATATGACAAGGGATAGAAAAACTACCCGGATCTTTCAATTTAGGTGGAGACTTATTTTGAAGTACGGCACTACACTCTGCAGTGAAAGCTACTGTCTCTAACTCACTAATAGACCTTTTTCTCGTCAAAATTTCTTTCATAAATTTTGCATATGAGGGGATTTGTGTGATCAATTCAGTAAAGGGAACTGTTACCTTCAAATCTTTAACCACCTCCAGGAACTTACCAAACTGCTTATCCAAATTTGTCTTCAATTGACGATTGGGGAAAGGAAGTTTGATAATTGGCTTTTGAGCATTCTTCTCTTTGTCTGGAGTAGCCACCTTCTCCGGAGTTTTACCCTGCAATGTAGAATTAGATGTGTTAGTATTATCCTCTAGCCCTGCAGGGCTAGCAACTACCTTGTTTGGTTTAATGGAATCAAGATTAGCATTATTTAATAAAATAGGTTCATCAACTCTGGGCATAGAGTGCCCTTCATAGTTTGAACCACTCCTTAGAGTAATTGTAAATGCTTGATCCGTAGGCCTAGTCAGCTGTGCCGGTAGGGCTCCCTGTTGACGTGCTTGTAGAGTAGCGGAGAGTTGCGCAATTTGATTATCTACAATTTTGTTATGTGCTATAATTTGATCAATTGTCGCATCTCTGCTCTCCATGTGCTTTTGCATATTGACCAACATTGCTCTAATTTCCCCTAAAGAAGGGTCTGAAGATGAGGGGGGTTGTTGTGGTTGATTCTTCTGGCCAGCATTGGGATGATAGTATTTCTGCTGCTGTTGCTGTGGCACCTGTGGTTCTTGTGGTGGTGGATTTTGAACATTAGTGCTCCGGTAGGAAAGGTATGGATGATTCCGATACCCAGGATTGTAAGTGTTGGAGTATGGGTTATTCTGCCTATAAGCTTGGAAGGCATTAACTTGCTCCACGGAACTCCTGCAATCATGCTCCCAATGACCTACAATACCACAATTTTCACATAAAGCCTCATTAGAATTGTTATTAATTGCAGAAACATTAGCTACATTAGCAGTGCTCAGATTATCTAATTTTTGACAAATAGAGGTCAGTTGAGCTTGAAAAAAGGATACAGAGTCGACGCTATGTTTCCCTTTGTTAGCAAATCCTCTGGGATTCCCATATTGGGAATTATGTATCGCCATATCTTCAATAACCTGACCTGCGTCATCAACATTAAGATTCATAAATCTCCCACTAGCTGCAGAGTCTAAAATTATTCTAGAAGAATTTCCAATGCCGTTATAAAAGGCTTGGATTAACTGCCATTGTGCTAAATTGTGGTGAGGGCATTCTCTTTGTAAGTCCTTGAACCTCTCCCAAGCCTCATATAAAGACTCATCGGCTTCTTGGGCGAAGTTCTGAATCGCACTCCGTAGTACTGTTGTTCTCTCTGCAGGATAATATTTGTTATAAAAATTCAAAACAAGAGTTTCCCAGTCAGTTATACCAAGTGTAGTTCTATTTAAACCATTAAACCACAATTTAGCTTTTCCAGTTAAAGAAAAGGGAAAGAGAATCTCCCTGATTTGGTCTTGAGTGACCCCGGCTTGCCTTATGGTGTTGCAATATTGACAATAGTCGGCAATGTGAAGATTCGGGTCTTCACCCTTGGCTCCACTGAATTGCTTCCTCTCTATCATCGTTATAAATTGAGGCTTAATTTCAAATTGAACGCCATCAAGAGCCGGAGTGGGAGTGAGATGTGGAAAATCCGTAAGCTTTGGTTATGAATAATCACTAAGTTTCTTTGGAACCGCCATCTCTGATTCTGTGTCTGATGATGCCTCTGAATTGCTAGAACCAGTTGGAGAATCTCAGTGATTATTGTTATTATCACCAGAATCCGCCAGAATGTGCTTGTAGAAGTTTTTCTGTCTATGGAAGGAACGTTCGATCTCAGGATCGAATGGGATGTAACCTGATCTGGAACACCTAGGCATAAACAAAAACTAGAAGCAAATATGAGATTTGTCTCAGAGAACTAACGCTCTCTGAGACAAAAGGGAAATAATCTAGACTACAAAAATAATCAGAAATAAAAATAAAACCGTTTCCCCGGCAACGGCGCCAAATTTTGACAGGGTAAAGTCGTATCCCCTAATCAAAAGTAATTACCTAATTCACTAACTAAAGTAGATAGGGAAGTAGGGTCGATCTCCACAGGGAAACAAGTCTTTTTACTCCTAATTAAATATTATAATCTAAATTATTTAAGTAACCAATATTAAAAGTTGAATATGAAACTAAACTAAAAAGAGTAGGAAAAGGGAGAAAATAATATATAAAAGGATCTAGGGTATAGGTTCACCAATAAATAATACTCCGGGGCAAAATAGGGTAATCAATCATTGACATTGCATAAATAACATGATTAACAGGCTCTCGCAATTTATCAACCAACATAGATCTAACAGGCTCTCGCAATTTACTAGATCTAAGTTCTTATTGAAAATAGCCTTTAATATCAAATTAACATCTGCTCGATTCATCAATTTAATATTGCTATACTTTTACAAGCCGCAATTGTAAAACATTAAAACAATCCAATAAGAAATCATCATGCAATACCAACAATCAATAATAGTCAATCATCAATGCATTAATTAACCAGATTGTAAAGGGCTCTCGCTACTTATTACAACCACATAATTAATTTATCGGTATTAAATCTCATTTCTCGAATCTTGACTTAACCATTTATAAATTAACTTGCCTATTGAAGAAAGACCTAAACATTAATTCTCATCTCTCGATTCTTGAATCAATATTGTCAAACTCATGCATAAAAGATAGGCCTAATCTAGTCACAGAGCATTAAATCAATCAATAGGAAATTAACCTAGCATTGATAATCAACAACAATAATTTACCCCTTCATATTATTTATTAGATCCCCATGAACCCTAGAAATTAAACTACTCACACATAATTAAATATAAACTAAGCAAAGCAATAAAATAAATCATGACCAAAGGAATAGAATAAATAACTAAGATTAAGGGAAGAGAAATCGTTACCAAAATAATTCTGAAATTAATTAAAGAAATAATAACAAAGGTTTAGAGAGAGAGTTTAGAGAGAGAAAACTAAGTAGAGAGAGAAAGTCTAGGAGAAAGGATTTAGAGAAGAAGAAGAGGTCCTAAAATCGTATTACGGAGGAGTATTTATACTCCGTACAAAAATCCTAAACTAAAACAAATTAAAACGACTCTAATTGTTTCCTAAATAAACACGCGCCCGATCGGGCGAGGCACCGCCCGATCGGGCGCGCCTTTTTATCTTTAATAGCTAATCTCGCGCCCGGCCGGGCGCATCACCGGGCGCGCCTCCGGGCGCCAGCCTTTTTGGCCGGGCGGATCTTTTGGGCCAATATTTGGACTTTGATTGGGCTCCAATTCTTCGGGCCAATCTGGGTTTCCTCTTTGGTTTTTGAATACTCGGTCCAAACGCCCTGGTATCACCTCTACTGAGCCCTTAATCACCGGTTCGATGGCTCCAACCGGCCCTGGGCTATAAAATCTGGTCGTGCTTCTCCAGTGCTCCTGATTGCTCCTAAATATCCCGGGAAAATACTCCAAAAGCATAAATCCCTGCAAAAGTCAACCAAATCTACGAAAACACTAGAAAACACCAATTAGTAATAAAAGTGGCTCTAAAGAGCCAAAAACACTACTAATTATGACCAAGGGACGGGGGTAAAATACTATATAAAATGGACACATCATACCCCTTGCAGGTGGTCAAGGTGTACCAGCCTTCGCCGCCCTTGGCAGGCGCTCGGCTGAGATAGTGCATGTGGGCGAATGCCTCAAAGCTGGGATCCACCTCCAGCATTTCATATGCGGGAACGTACCCGATGATATTTATCCATGAATTCGGGACAAGTTGCCAGATACCCAGTTGGTATCCATCCATTATCCTCTCCACGGCCGGATGGAGAGGGAAGCGTAAGCCAGCCTGAAGGACCGCCTCGTAGCAGCCGAAGGCTTTGTCCTTATAACTGGCTAGGGAGGGCCAGGTTATAGTATCCTCCTTGTTGGGGACAGACAAGGAGAAGCCATGCCCCATTACGATCTTGCGCCTGTAATTGGCAAGACCGGATGTCATGGAGGCCCGCTTGCTCTGCGGGACATGGTGAAAATAGGGGGCGCGCTCCAAGCGCCTGGAAGCACTCGGCTCCGCCCAGCCTTCCCCTTTTTCTACTGACAAGGACTCCCTTGCAATATCTATTTTTGCTCAGACCTCCTCCGACTTAATAGAGGCGCTATCAGAAGATGACGAGGCCGAATCGTCATCAGAACTTTCCCCAGAGCTAAGGGACTGCCGGCTAAGGCCAGCAGGGTCCTCCCCTAGACTCTCCTCAGGCGCCTGTTCTGAAGGCTCGGCCTGGTACTGACTGTCGGCTTCCCGCAGTATAGAATCACTGGGGGTGTCGCTTGAAGAAAAGGGAGAATAGTAAGTTGGAGTTTGGGGAAGGTCAGAAGAGGGGTTTGGGGGTGCTCAGAAACCTCACTAGCTGGCACCCTAATGGAGCCGTCTGAATTTGGAGTCTCACTGTCCGAATGGTAAAAGGAACCATCCGGTCTATATCTCCTTGTTGTTTGCTTTGTTCGAGCCATCATGTCCTGCAAATGCACAGACACTGTCGGATTTGGAGATGTACTTAAAGGAAAGTTCTCGAACGAGCATTCGGCACTCCTAGTTCTAGATTCAGCCGTCCCCGGTGATAGGCTGATCGCTAACCTAGGCCGTGCCGTGTACGTTTGGGAAACCATTTGAATAAACGAAAAACACAAGAAAAAAAAATAAAAGAAAAGAGCATGCGGTTACCTTAGAAGAAGGTATTTGAGACGCCTGGTTGGCTAAATCAGTCGGTAAGAAAGGCCGAGTGTCGGATGCTTGACAAAAGTCAGGGTCTTTAAGAGTCTTTGAGAGTCAAAAGTCCAGATATTCTCCAAGATTCGCAAAGGTGTGAAAACAAAAATGAAGCCAAACCTTCCTATTTATAAAAAGGGGAAACCCTAATTTTTGCTCCCAAAATGTAATTTGAAATTCCCCCCAGTCATATGATGACATCTGTCACAGGCACCATGTGCAATGCACGTGACCCCTGTGAGGGGCAAATGATTTGGGTATTTTTACCCGGCCAGGTGGCCAAATCAGAAAACGCCACGTGTCCTCAGTAAAGGTGCCATTTGGACCTATGAGATGATGACACGTGGAGGGCGGACATTCCTCTGTCCTAAACAGACTGATGATCAGCATGGACCATTCAGACGACGACACGTATCACCCAAAAGATGCCCAAAGGCCTTTTGGGCTCAGTGACACGCGTCACTTAGGCATTGCCTCTGGAATGGCGGCCTTCAAGGGCCCAAATCCTGAGGCGCCGTTTTGCGGCGTGACCTAATTCCTAGGTCACCACATCCTAGGGAGGGCACACTTTCCAAAAGGACCCTATAATTAGAGACATTCTTACATTTATGACAAGACAGAGAATACACGCAATACGAGACAATATGTCACTTACTACAGAGTTGTCATTTTCAAGAACATACAACACTTTACTTGAGCTTGGAATCCGAGTAGATAAACTTTATTTCCGCATGTTTTATTACCGAACGCTTACTAACTTAATTTTCGGAGGCGGACCACCGACCATCCGGCGGTCCGTTTGCTTTGCAGGTACAGGCGTTCTTTGCTGAATCCAGTCTCAGTGTTGTAACTCTCCCAAGGGACAAAAACCCCCGAAACAATTGTTATTATTATTATTATTATTATTATTATTATTATTATTATTATTATTATTATTATTATTATTATTATTATTATTATTATTATTATTATTAGGTATATGCACCGTGGCAATAGGTATAGGGAACCGTGGCATTAGGTATAGAATAAACCGTGACATTAGGTATTATAACTAATGCCACGCAATAATGTTGTCGTTGCATCAGATAATGATCTAATGCAACGGATCATTGATGCCGTGGCATTAGGTGTCATATATCGTTGCATTAGACCTATTGCAACGCCAACAGATGCCACGGTACATAGCCGTTGCATTAGGCCTAATGCCACGGATTTTAACGCCTAATGCAATGGATTTGGGGATTGCAATAGGTCAAAAATGTAGTAGTGTATGAACTTATTTTTTTGAAATAAGTAAAAACAAGGTGAATTAGACAAGGCCTAGATTAATTATTTCATTACTAAGTCTTTCCCTATTTATACATCATATAGCATTTCCTCTCCAATTATCAACTAACCCACTACTACTAATAACCCACTACTACTACTAACCCACCGCTACTGCCGCCTAACAATTTCCAACAGTAATCAATTCTTGATCCATATCAAAACATTTCAAAATCAAACATAAATTTACAATCGATGTAGTATTGAGGATGCGCATGGGGAAATTCAAAGGAACTCTCAAATTATCGATAAACAATGAAAGAAAATGAGGGTTTTTGTTACAAATAACATTAAACTAAACATTTAGCATATCCTACATAACAATAACCCCTTCATCATCATCACCATAACAATCCAAATCAAGTCCAAAAAATTTTAGCTCATTAGCGCCAAAATTTAAGGTTATGTAACTTGAAAATTCAACTGCTACCATGAAACTCAGAATAACACAGAAGAACAATCTTCTCCATTTTCTTGACAAAATCGATGTAGTAGCCGCCATCCTCACAGGATGTCTATTCACAATTTCAAGCAATAAATCTTCATGAATATTCTCCATAATTTTCTCGAGGTTTAACATAGGGTTTTTTGAAATAAATTTGTATGATGTGTTTAGAGTTTCCCAGGTTTCACTAGAACACAAACTCACAATCAAGATTGCTACTTTGACATTCCCCCAACTAGCAGTTTCGACAAAACAACAACAAAATAATTATAAAGTTTTCATGAAAAATTTTGTTGCCAAAAAGATGCAAAATGGGAAGTATATAATTTTTGTTGAAATATTCAAAGAAGTTGAAGATTAATTATGAAAAATTTGAAAAATTTTGTTACGGTTGAAGAATAGTGGCGAAGAGAAAAATAAAGGTGTGAGAAATTCTGATATTTTGGAAGAGAAGTAAAAATATGAGAATGACGTTTGGTACAACAATATAATGGTGATGTGGGATTGTGTATTGGAGTCTCTTATATTATATCAATTTTTATTTTATGTTTTATTTTCAGTCTGTATGAATTTATGTAGTTAATTTGTATAAGCTAGTTAGTTGTGTGAGGATTTATACTGAGTATTAATTTGATAATCCTCATTTGGAGCAACGGGGTGTATGTGGACAACCTTGTCTATTACTCAATTCGAGAGCTTAATAAATTGACTATGTGTCGGGTCAAGAATATGAGTCTTGAGTATATATTATTTTATTGCTTTATTCAACAGATGAAATATTTTTATTGTATCTAGCTTTATACTTGAAGTATTGTTTATTGTCGCTTCCCGTTGTTTTGTAAGTTCTATGTACTCAACTTTTGCTAATTGCGTGCTTTTTGTGTGTATTCTTCTAGTTATGACCCTTGATTAATAATAACCATGTAATTAACTATTTTTACACTTGTAATACGAGGAATTGACTTTTCACAGGTAATGTGCCAACGTGAATAGCTTTGAGTTGGTGGGTTGAGTGGAGAGTTGTTCGTTGTAATGGTTGTTTGTGTTTCAAATGTTGAACTTTATGTTTGTTTTTTTATTTCTGGTTTTTAATTGATTTCTTTTCTTTGGGTTTTTAACTAAGGGCCTTTAATGGTTCCAACTTGTAGGGTAGTATTTTCGGAGTTTTATGGTTGAACTATATTCGGATTTTTTACGCAGTAACCCTATGTAGTTGAGTTTTCTACACGATACCCCTCCAAATCCATTCTTCTACACGATACCCTTGATATTATATAAAGTAGAGCATACCCGTGCAAAGCACGAGATACATTATACATGAAAAAAATTACCTAAAGTGAAATGTTAGTGGTTATAATAAAATTTTAAAATGGTGGGATGGATAGGGTAGTTATTGGTGTATACAAAAAAATTTTAAAAAAATAATAAATTGTGATCAACATAATTTGAGGATTAGGGATTTGGGGGATTGTGGTGAATTGACTCTACAATTATATGATAGATTATTTAAATAAATTATTTAGGAAAAATTGTCAAAAATAATACAAACTTTCAACCATTCGCTAAAAACAAGTTGAATTTTTGATTTTTTTCCAGAATATAACAAACTTTGAGGATATTTGCTTTAAAGGAGATTTTTGACCTACAACCTAAATAGTTGGTTACATTTTTTTTTTTGATAAATTCATTTGAGAATTAAATTATTTGCTAATTAAAATCTTAACCATGGATGTTCCAAATCCAAAAAAAAATCTTAACCATGGTTAATTAATTATTAAAATAATTTAAAAAAACAAACAAAAAAATTTAATAATTGAAAAAAAAACCCACCCGTCACCACCAGTTGGCAGCAAGCCAGCAACTCCACCTCCCTTGCCACCAGCTTCTCTCCCCCAAATCTGGCGGCGCCAGCCCAGCCACCTTGCCGGCCCTCACAACCATTCCCCCGAATCACCATCATCGAAACTGCCCTAATCTCTATGAAAAGTTTTTGCCATTTTCCTATTTTTGTATTCTACTTCTCTACCAATCATCTCCTTAATCTCAACTATGTCAGTCACTTGGAATCGATGCCGTTAAAGCTGAACTCCGAGCTCGATCCTACACCTAACTCTGCTACTTACTCCAGGTCTGATCTACCAACTTCATTTTCTAGTTAAGAGTTTTCAATTTTTGGGTCTTGTGATGGATTAGTAGCTTTGAGTTGTAGAAATGTTGATAATCCTCAATTGTTTGAGATTATGATATGGAATCCATCTACTAATACCCATATTAGACTTCCTCATCCCCCTCATAGTCATAGAGATGAATTGACTTTGGATTTTGAGGGTTTTGTGGGTTATTCCTATTCGTGATGGGTGAGAGTCGGGGAGGGGAGAGGGAGGAGGTAGGGATCGGATGCGGGGTCGGGTCGTTGGAGAGACTGGCGCAGGGAGGTGGCTGGTGCACCGGCTTGAGGTCTCCGGAGAGCCGAGCGCGGGAAACGTAATGCCGGCAGAGAGCAAGGGGAATGGGTAGCTGAGTTTTTTTTTTTTTAAAATTAAAAATAATAAATACTATAATTTTATATTTTTTGAAACTTAAAAAAATTAAATAAATATTAAATTATCAAATTAAATTGTCAAACCAATCAAACAATGACACATGCCCCATATACCTATTAATCAAGTCATCAATCGATCATAACTTGTTTAAAGCGGATGCCCCTCAAAGTTTGTATTGTTTATAAATAACTAAAAGATTGACTAATTTTTAGCGGATGTCTGAAAGTTTGTATTATTTTTGACAATTTTTCCAATTAATTACATCTGCCCTTACCTTTAAACCACTAATTATTCACTAACCATGGTTGAATTTTGTTTTAAAAATAAAAACTAATGAAATGCAATTGTTCATACAACCATAGAATTGAGAATTTTATATAACGGGTGATTTTGGTTAGTGTTACAGAATTCTGATTTCATTTTTCAATTATGAATTCATTTTTCATTTCTAATTCGTAAATTAATTAGAAAGGGTAATAGTGATCAGTGTTGCTGCTACAAATTAAGAGAATTTGCCTTGCTTTTTTGCTTAATTATTATTACGCCAATGTCAATAGGTGTTGATGAGTAGAGTTAGTGGATCAAGGAAAAAAAATTCTCCCTTGAAAGAGAGGGGCGGCGACTACCTTGCGAGAGAGGTGAACCCTACCTTGAAAGAAAGCCAGTTCTTGCGGCCAATTATGGCTGAAGATCTTACTAAACATTGTGCGAAACACTGTGCGAATCTCCGCATCATGAAATTACTAACATAGGTGATGTTGAAGACTGCAAATCCAATGAACGAATATCCTTGATGCTTGTAGGAAATTATTGTCCGATCGTTCCTACAACCTGGAGGCTTTTAAGAAAACTATGATTTAGGCCTGGTCTGTTTCGAAGAGAGTAATTATATATGCAATTGGCACGAACTTGTTTGCCTTCCAATTTTTCCATTGGAAGGATAAAGAGAAGGTCCTCATAGGAAGACCGTGGTGTGTCGAGAACAACCTATTGCTGATTGAGGAGATAAAGGGAGATGAACAGCTAACTGATGTTACCCTTACCTATTCCCCCTTTTGGATTCGATTGGAAAACCTTCCTTTCAATCGAAGGTCTGATGCTGTTGTTAGGACTTTAACCGCCTCCATAGGCGAACTGATTGAAATTGAAAATGATGACTTGGGACTGGAGAAGTATTAGAGAGTGAAATTGAACCTGGATATTACGAAACCTCTGCGTCAATTCTTTAACGTGAAGGGGAAAGAGGGAAAGGTGATCCAGGTTTGAATTAAGTATGAACGACTTCCTTTTTTCTGCCTTATGTGGGGATTAATTGGCCACTGCGAGAAAGATTATCTCAATCTGTCTGAAGAAGATCAGGGGTTTGGGTTAGGGTGGAGTTTGCACCTGAGAGAAACTCCTAGGAAAGGGAGGCAGAAGCTATTAGAAGAGGTGGAGGAAGTTAAGTCAAGAAGGAAAACCCTGTTTGTGAGAAAAAAACCTTTTACTGAAGAGACGAATAAGGAAGATCTCTCTGTTATGATTGAAAACAAAGAAGATGGAGGGAAACTCATCAGTGGAGAGAAAACAATAATAGAGAGGCAGGAAAATAGTAGTGTTCCACTTGCCACATAGCAGGTTCGAAGATTATGACTCTAATGGAAGCTGACAGAAGTACTGTGAAAAAATAGGGATGAATATGAAGTAGAGAAGGATGAGAATAGGGAGTATGTCAAAAATTCAGCAGCTTTGACTTTTGTAGTATTGGAATAGGTAATACAAAAAAATCGATGAAGAGGGGTGTGAAATTTTAAAAGGATGGTTTGGAGGGGAGTGAAGTGGGTAAACAAGAAGTAAAAAATGGGAAAAGGAAAGATATGTCAGCTAGTGAGGAGATGGAGATTGACGAAGTGCACAAAAAAGCTAAAGTTGATAATGCTTTAGCAATCGCGGAAGTAGCGGGTGTTGGGTGCAACCAATCCCGCAAACAACAATGATAGGCCTTAGATGGAACTGTCGGGGATTAGGGAGTCCCCGGGCAGTCACTACTTTGAAGGGTATCCTTCGAGCAAAACATCCCCACTTTGTCTTTCTTTCCGAGATAAAGTTAAAAGGTCATGAATGGGAAGGTGTAAAAAGGAAGTTGAATTTTAATAATTTTGCTGGTGTAGATTGTGAAGGTACAGGAAGACATCGTAGTGGTGGTTTGGCTATGTTTTGGAATGATTCAATCGACTTGACCTTGAAGTCTTTTTCTTTGAATCATATGGATTTTGAGGTTCATGATGATGAGCAATTTGTATGGAGGCTAACTGGAATATATGGTAACCCGAATGATGGGAAGAAACATGAGACTTGACAACTGTTAGAGAGACTTTGTACTTCAAATGTGCACCCTTGGCTTTGCTTTGGTAACTTTAATTGTATGCTAGCCCACGATGAGAAAAAAGGAGGTAATTCTACTAGGCAAAGTGTCATAGATGGCTTTCGTAAAGCTATTGGCAAGTGTAACTTCCTGAATATAAATTTTGAAGGGCCTTTATTTACTTGGAGTAACCATAGGGTGGCTGATGATAATATAATGGAGAGATTAGATAGATTTTTTGCTACTGATGAATGGCTCAAGCTCTTCCCTCGTAACATTGTGAAGCATCTCCCGAAGCGCAGCTCTGATCATATTCCCTTAAAAATCACGATTCAAGAGCAGCTTATCTTTGATAAGAAAAAGAAGAGAAGACACAAGGGGTTCAAGTTTGAAAAGGAGTGGCTTCGTGATGATGAATGTGGGAATATAGTTACCGAATCCTGGAATGTGCTTGATGGGTTTGATGTAAGAGAACAAATTAAAAGATGTTCTGCCAACCTGAAACAGTGGAACAGCAAGCGTCCGAGAGATTTTGAATTTGATATAAGCTTGAGAAGGGAGAAGATGAAGCAAGCTATGTTAAAAGAGCCCACGGAAGAAAACTTGGAGGAAATTCGAGCCATTGATGATGAAATTGACGAGCTTGAAAAACGCGAGGAAACTTATTGGGCTCAACGTAGCAGGCAAGACTGGTTGAGGGAAGGAGATAAGAACACAAATTTTTTCCACAAAAAAGCCGAGCAACGTAAACAAATGAATACCATTAAAGGTATCCATGATGAGCTTGCTTCGAGTCAAAAAAATTAACCTTGAAAAAATCGGAAGTGTCCTTCCATCTTAATGTTAGTGCAAATTCCCAGGAAATTCTTCAAATGAATTTGAACTTTACGAGAGTCGAAGGACACGAGAAGTACCTTGGCCTCTCCACCTACCTAGGGAGATCTAAGAAAACCGTTTTTCAGGCTATTCAAGACCGTGTTTGGAACAAAGTGAAAGGGTGGAAAGAGAGGTACTTATCTAGAGCTGGTAGAGAGGTGTTGCTAAAATCCATAGCACAAGCAATACCCACGTATGCAATGCAGTGCTTTAAGCTTCCAGATTTCGTCCTTGAAAACATCACTTCATTGTGTAGGAATTTGTGGTGTGGTCAAAAAGGCTGTGAACGAAAATTAGCCCTGATATCTTGGGAGAAACTATGTGAATCAAAGAAGGAAGGTGGGATTGGGTTTAGAGACCTCAGAGCTTTTAATAGTGCCCTTCTTCCTAAACAATTCTGGAGAATTGCTACTAATCCAGACTCTCTTGCAGCTCGAGTTTTAAAAGGGAAGTACTTTCAACGCTTAACTCTTTGGGATGCAAAAATACCCCCAAATGCAAGCTACACTTGGCACTCTATTGTCTCTGCAAGGGACCTGATTATTGACGGCTCAAGATGGCTTATTGGTAATGGGAGATTTGTCCTCTTGTGGGTGATAAATGGATTCCCATACTCCCTGGAAACAGAATTCTTTCTCCTCCCCTTCACCCTGACTTGTGCAAAGCTACTGTGGATGGCTGGATTGATCTCTCAGATCGCAAATGGAGAGTTCATGACCTTAGAGATTTACTCTTTGAGATTGAAGTGGCTGCTATTATGAAGATTAGGGTTCTTAACAATGGGCAGGAGGATGTTTTGCTGTGGAAGCACACTAAAAATGGTGATTTCAGTGTGCGAAGTGCTTATCATTTAGAACTTGAAAAAAAGCAAGCAGGGAGTGGTTGTTCAAGCTCGTCTCCTGCTAATAAGATATGGTGAAAAATCTAGAATGCTGATGTTCCTCATAAAGTCAAAAACCTGGTTTGGAGAGTTGTGGAAAAGGGTCTCCCAACAACGGATACTCTGGCTAATTGAGGCTTAAAAGTGGACAGGATTTGCTCCCAATGTGGGGTTGCAAATGAGACTTGGAATGGAAACGGATCGGATTCGGGTGGGATGGAGCTTCACCCGCATCCACCCGCTCACTCAATCCGCTCCACCCGATCCACCCGTCACCCGCAAAACGCATCACCTGCATCCGATCAATCCGTCATCCGCGGGTGACATGGGTGGATCGGATGCTTAACGGATGATTATTATAATTTCAAATAATTAAATAAAAAACATAAATCTAGTAATTTAAACAAAAAAAATCAGAAATCCAGTAATTAAAAAAAATCAGGAATTTCAACAGTAATTATTAGATGATTAGAAATTACAAATAAACTATAAGAATAAATTAGAGGAGGTGTGTGAGTATGTGATGACTGTCGTCCTGCCGCTAATGAGAGTAACCGCTAAAGTATCGTAGACCGCAGGTAAGGAGGGTCGTGGTGTTGTTAGTCTGACGGAGTGCCCTACCGGTGAGGCAGTGAGATCGAAATCAAGAGGAGAGTGAGAGTGAGAGCGTTCTTTTTTCTTTGAGAGATTGAGAAACTAAGAGGTAGCGTTCAAATAAAATTACAGTTTAGGTTACAGAAAATAGAGGATTTTTATTTTAGAAATCAATATATAGATTAATATTATATAAGTTTTTTTTTTTTAAAAAAAGGGTTTTAAAAAACAGAATTACAGTACATGTCTATTTTTTTTTTTTTTATTATTATTTTTTTTTATTTTGTATATGTATCGTGTGATAAACGGATGACGGATGAAACGGAGCCCCACCCAAATCCGACCCGATCCGTCACCCGCCTCATCCGTCACCCACACTTCATCCATTTAATGCGGATTTTCGTCCATCCAATTAAATCAGGTGGATCGGGTTAGCGAATATCCATTTAATATTGCCATCCCTAAATGAAACAACTCTTCACTTGTTTCATGTGTGTGTGGAGAGCAATCTTATGTGGCGTTTATTGATGTGTCTATTTTATATAGTATTTTACCCCCGTCCCTTGGTCATAATTAGTAGTGTTTTTGGCTCTTTAGAGCCACTTTTATTACTAATTGGTGTTTTCTAGTGTTTTCGTAGATTTGGTTGACTTTTGCAGGGATTTATGCTTTTGGAGTATTTTCCCGAGATATTTTGGAGCAATCACGAACATTGGAGAAGCACGATCAGATTTTATAGCTCAGGGCCGGTTAGAGCCATCGAACCGGTGATTGAGGGCTCGGTATAGGGATACCGGGGCATTTGGACCGAGTATTCAAGACCGAAAGAGGAAACCCAAATTGGCCCGAAGAATTGGAGCCCAATCGAAGTCCAAATAGTGGCCCAAATAAGCCGCCCGGCCAAAAAGGCTGGCGCCCGGAGGCGCGCCCGGCCGGGCGGGAGAAGTTAAGGCTGGCACCCGGTGACGCGCCCGGCCGAGCGCGAGATTTGTATTATGAGCAAAAAGGCGCACCCGATCGGGCGGTGCCTCGACCGATCGGGCGCGTGTATTTCTTAGGAGACGTTTAACGTCGTTTTAATTTGTTTTAGTTTAGGATTTTTGTACGGAGTATAAATACTCCTCCGTAATACGATTTTAGTATATCTTCTTCTTCTTTTTACTCTTTCTTTACTCTTTTAATTATTCTCTTAGATTTCTTTTCTCTAAAACCTTTGTTCTTAATTCTACTCTTAATTCCAGATTTATTTTGGTAACGATTTCTCTTCACTTAATCTCAATTTTTTACTTTATTCTTTTTATCATGTCTTGCTTTATTATTTTGATTAGTTTAGATTTAATTATGTGTGAGTAGTTTTATTTCTAGGGTTTGTGGAAATCCATAAATAATATGAAGGGGTAATTTGTTGTTGTTAATTGTCAATGCTAGATTAATTTCCTATTGATTGATTTAATGCTCTGTGACTAGATTAGACCTGATCTTTTATGCATGAGTTTGACAATATCGATTCGAGAATCGACATATGAGAATTGATGTTTAGGTCTAGTTTCAATAGGCAGGTTAATTTATAAATGGTTAAGTCGAGATTCGAAAGATGAGATTTAATGCCGGTAAATTAATTATGTGATTGTAATACGTAGCGAAAGCCCTTTATGATCTGATTAATTTATGCATTGATGATTGATTATTATGTTTTACCCTGGAATATTATTTATTGGTGAACCTCTGCCCTTGGCCTTTTATTCATTGTTTCTCCTCCTACTTTTATTCTTTCCCACTTTTACTCTTAGTAGTTTAGTTTCCTTCGATTATTATATTTTGGTTACTTTATAATCTATATTATATTAATTAATTAGGAATAGAAAGACTCGTTTCTCTGTGGATTCGACCCTACTTCCCTATCTACATTAGTTAGAGGATTTAGGAATTACTTTTGATTTGGGGATACGACTTTACCCTGTCAAAATTTGGCGCCGTTGCCGGGCAAACGGTTTTATTTTTATTTCTGATTGTTTTTGTAGTCTAGATTATTTCCCTTTTGTCTCAGAGAGCGTTAGTTCTCTCAGACAAATCTCACATTTGCTTCTAGTTTTTGTTTATGCCCAGGTGTTCCAGATCAGGGTACATCCCATTCGATCCTGAGATTGAACGTTCCTTCCATAGACAGAAAAAATTCTACAAGCAAATCCTGGCGGATTCTGGTGATAATAACAATAATCACCGAGATCCTCCAACTGGTTCTAGCGATTCAGAGACATCATCAGACGCAAAATCAGAGATGACGACACCAAAGAAGCTTAGTGATTATTGTAGACACCCATTTGTATCTCCCCAAAACCAAACCTAGTGATGAGTACCTTTCGCGTCGAATCATAATCGAATGAAATGAAAGTGCGGAAAGTCTAGCGTTGCGGATAGTTTTAATTTCTTTTCTTTTCTCTCTGTTTTTGAAAACTTATTTTAAGAAAACAGCCAATCCAGTTTGGTTGGTCCATGATATGGGTCCAATAGTAGTGTAGTTGGATGGGTTGCAAAGACCTTTCCAACGATATATTATAAGCCCAATTCCGATGAATATTGAGGAAGTTATGGCTAATTTACCAAACTGGGCCCGGTTTGAGCCTTATATGTGGCCCAATGATCTAGAGGAGGGCCTACAATTAATTATCATTCCTAAAGCTATTAGGATTGATTATAGTCTTTTAGAATACGCTAGAAGGTTTTTTAAATCCTAATGGAGTTAGGATTGATAATTATGTTTTAAAGAGTTTGAAATTGAATAAAACTACTCCTTTTAAGAATCCTTGTTTTGTACGAAGTGGAATATATTCAGATTTTATTTTCGTGCCTCATAATATTTATCCAAATTTTATATGGTTGGATAGATCTTGAAATTATCTTTCCAATGATATATTATAATATTAAATCCGAGTTATAACGAAAAAGATATGAATGAGACATGAACTTTATCCAAAAATGACACCCTTCCACTATTTTGGCCATATCTTTTTATCTTCAAAATATTTTAATCTGATTCTAATTGGGTTGGAAAGTATACTTTAAGAGATTTCCAACGACATATTTTATGCCTTATTTGGACTTCCGGATCAAAAGATATGATAAAAACAAAAACGCGTGAATTTCTGAAATCAGTGCCTGGAACCAGGCCTGGAGCCTGGCGCCAGCCATTGGCGCCTGGTGCTATCCATTGGGGCCTGGCGCCAATAGCCTGGTGCTGGCGCCAACTCTGTTTTGCGTGCGCCAACTTTGTTTTGCGTGCGCCAAGTGCTCTGTTTTGATATTTTATCTTTTTGGCTGATTTTCTCTATAAATAACGTATTAAAAACTCCGTTTTCAGTCATCAACAATCAGTTTTAATTAATATGCACCTACAATTAGTTTTCATTCGCAATCCTTAATTCTCTAATTCTCTCCCAATCATTAACCAATTATCATCATCTACATTCATTCACCAATTGATTTCATTCATTCATCTCTCTTCATCATTCAATTCTTTCTTTCTAAACCTTTGTTTTCTCAAATACAAAATTCCGCATTCACAAGATCTAGAAACACCAAGCCATATTCGAAGTTGCCTTCACCCTAGACGTGAACGATTTTAATTTATGAGGGTTTGGTCCCAAATCTCTCTTTTAATTGTTTAATTTAATTGTTGATTATTATTTTCCTTGAAGTTACTAACGTGTGTATTTTGTTATTAGAAAGAGGTACGAGGCATCAAAGTAAGTTCTTTAATTGATTTATTGATGTTATGATGTAGAAATCATGTTTAGATTGTTATTATGATATTCTTAGTATCATGTTTAGGGGAAAAGTAATAATATCAAATATGCTAATTATGATTCCTGCGATGCTTCCTATGTTCTTCCTAATATTTATGATTGCTAGTATCATGTTAGGGCTAAAGATTTGATTTTTATTGCTTAGTGACATGCTAGGGTTTGTTATTAATCTTGTTAGTATCATGCCTAAGATCTTGCTATTATTATGCTTTAATATTAACATGAACATGATTATGATTATTATTATTATTATGATGATTATTATTATTCATGTTTTTTCTAATGATTGTTATTATAATTATTATTTTAATTATGATTATTATGTTGATTGATATTTATTGTTATTGCTTGATCACCTTTATTGCATGTTTAAAGGGAATTGGTACTTGTAATCACGCTAAATAAGATAATTAATAATCTTGTTTTGGGTTAATTGTGATTATAATTCAAGTGATCGCCAATAATAGTTTATTTGTGCATTAATATTCAACCAACATAGATTAAACAGGTTTAGGGTTAATCCTAATGATTGCATGTTAATCAGAAAGCGCACATGAATACGATAAGAAGGAAGTAGAGGCCTATTATTAGGGCAGGTTCAATCTCTTTTAGGTTGGATTTGTACCTTCATCCCCAAACCCTTATTTGGTTCATGACCTTATGGAGTTGACGATCTCTTGGATCGTTAAGGGGTGTAACCTTCACCTCGTGAACGGTTTACAAGTTCCTAAAAAACTTGTTGGCGACTCTTTTGCTCTATCTTCTTCCCTTTTGGACGCCACCGTACTTAAGTGTATGATCACAGTGGGGTTCAAGCTAGTGGGATTAAAGCTTGAAATTATTCCCTATAGTTTTTGGCGACTCCACTGGGGACGACTTCTATTTTAATTCCTGAATTTGTTTCGGCAATGATTTAGAATGAGTGGATGAGACTCGAAAAGTTCTAAGTATTTCATGTGCGTAATTTTGATTAACACTATTGTCATATGCATAAAAAAGATCTCATTGGAAAGACCATCCGTAATGAGTTAAAAACTTAGGATTTTACACGTATGAAATTTGAGAAATATCTTTCACAACTGGGACTGAAATAACACCGCGCGAAACTGGAAAATTTTATCGAGCACAGAAAGCTGCTGAGGCATGTGGGAAGTAGCGTCAGGGGCCAGAGCTTGGCGCCAGAATTTTAACCGTAGTGCCAGACGCCAGTATTGGCGCCAGGCGCTACAGTTAAAAGCTGGCGCCAATCTCTGATTGCTGGCGCCAATTTCCCCCAATACCGAGGCAGAAATATGCGTTCTAATTTCGACTGGTTTTTCGTATTGTTTGCTCGATCCTACTTCCTGATTGAATTTTTTCTCACTTTTCTGAAACCCATATGTGTTCTACATATGGACATAACCCTCTGGAAATTCATGCTCGATCTACCCGATTGAACGCTCCGTGCAACAAAGGGTACATCCGAGATGTTGAATTCACCAAACCATGGAAGCGAGTTTTTTCTAAAACTCGCGGTGTCCCATCTACTCGCGCCAACCCTTCACGGTTAGGCTTCCGCGCGGTGCATCCGGACAATTAACCATGGACCCTCTATTGACTAAACCATATCCCGAACTTTAGAGAACTAGAGCCATGGTTAGGTTGCAAACTCATTGCATCATATTGTCACTACTTGACTAATTGTGCATTATTTGTTGTGCATATATATTCTATGCTTCTCTTAACCGTTTGTTGACTTGTGTTGAGACTAAATAAATTAATGACTTAAGGAACTTTGCCTAATTAATTAATTAATTAATTTGAGTCAATAAAGTCTAATATTTTAATCAGAATTGACCTAGTACGACTTTAGGCATACCCTAGTTGACTAATAACACCAAAAACAGTCCAAGACCGAAGCTCCAATATTGGCGCCAAGGTCTGAGCTGTAGCGCCACACTATGGACTGTAGCGCCTGAAGACAGCTATGTTGTCTGGCGCCAAGCTCCACAGTGTGACGCCAGTTCTGTCGCTTGGCCGACAATTCGGATTATTTGTCGAGTCATCACCTAGGGTCTAATTAATCAGTTTTCTGTTTAATTCGGTTAATTTTGCTGTCAATAATATTTAATTGAATCAATGATCGAGTTTAGGCACTAAGTCCCATAGTCTTACACAAGAATCTAAGAATGTCACTTACACTCAACGCACACACCAATAAACATACTTTGACCATGATTAAGAGAGTCTTGTGTGCGCGTTTTCCCGTCATTTTTTTAGGGGGGTAAGTCGGATGTTGATCCTCCAATAAAAAAATAATAATACTTAGTTCCCTAAAAATATGTACATTATTTTTGCCAAAAATATGCACCCTTTTTTCTTTTTTCTTTTTTCCCTTAAAATAAACCATAAAGTCAAGTTGATTTGAGTCGAGTAATTAAAACGCAAAATGGTTTAATTTACAGCGCATGGTCAAGAAAGGAAGGACGATTAATCAAAGATAACCTCTTCGTACAAGTCCAACTTTTTGACAAACCCATAGCTCGCAAGAGAAAAGCTAAGGTTATAATGGCAACTCAAGAAGAAGTCAATGATCTTAAGAACCAACTGGCTACTGTGACTGAGACACTAAAACTTCTCGCACTTAGGATCGATGATCCCATGAAGCAACAACAAATGGACCTCATGCAAGAGAGTTTAAGCAAGTTGTCCAGCGACTACAAGTTTCAAGAGCTTACATCACAAGGGGTCTCGGTGGACAAAGATCTTCTTCCGCAGAAGTTCAACGCCAACGACATCCCAAAATTCAGAGCAATTGACAACCCTTACTTTCATTTAAGAGCATTTGAAACAATAATGAGTATCAAGGGTATCGATAAGAAGATCTTCCCTTCTCTTTTCTCACTATCTCTCAAGACCGCTTGCCAACAATGGTTCTTTTCTCTCGGGAAGGAAAAGACCTCTACATGGGAGTCTATAGCAAATGCTTTCATAAATAGGTACAAGTGCAACATTCAAGTTGAGACTGACCATAGAGAACTTGAAATCCTCAAACAGAAAGAGAATGAAGGCTTCACCTCTTTCTTTAACAAGTGGAGAGAAACCTCAGCTAAGATGATTGAGGTGCCAAGTGAAAAAGAGTCAGTGAGACTGTTTATCAAGAATCTCCAAGAAAAATATTCCAAGCATCTCAAATATCAAAATAATCTCCATACTTTCAAGGCCGTTTATGACATTGGGATCAATATTGAAGATGACTTGGCTAAGTCAAATGCTGCCAACAATAACTCCAACAGTGGCTGGAAAGGAAAGAAGAACGACAATCCTTCTTCTTCCAAAACCGCCTACTCAAATAATGTTAGCACCTTTAATTTAGGAGAAGTTCTTGCCATGAACAACCAAGGACAGAAGAAACCATTTAGGAGGAACTTCACTCCTATTGGCATGAGTTATGACACCGCATTTGATCGATTAAATGCAAAAGGTTTTATAACTCTTATTGGACCATTTGGGGACCCACCAGTTGAGAAGAGGTCGGTTAACTGGAACCCCAATGCACACTGCAAGTATCACCAAGGTAGGGCCATTCCACTGAAAGCTGTTGGAAGCTTAAGGAAGCTATCCAAGACCTAATCGATAATAACAAACTGCCGTTGCCCCCTGCCAGTAAGAAGCCAAGCATCAACAATGCACCTCTAGCTCATACCCTGGCTATCTCCGATGAGGAAAACGAGGTTGACCCCTCCTCTTTCATTAAACCTGTCAAAGAAATCAGTGCCGTAGAAAAGGAAGAGGAGATCTTTTTCGATGTCAATGATAGTCTTCCAGAATTGGCGAATAAAGAAGATATACAATTGCTCACACTATCTATGAAGGAGGCATCGCAATTATTACGTGAAGCTCTCAAAGTTATGAACGAACTCCATAAGAAACATGCTGAGCTTCCACTTCCAAAAGAAGAACCTAAAAGGGAATTCACACCAGTGAGAACGACTTATGAGGCAAAGTACTTCCCCTTAAAAGTCACTGAAAAACCCAAGAAGAGCAATAGAATTTACACTCCAATCGGGATCCCATATGCGCAAATGTTCGAAATGCTCTCCGAGAGTGGCGAGGTCAAACCTCTCGAATCAAGACCATTTGAGTCATTAAAAAGGACAGATAGATATTACTGCCAGTATCATCAATCAGGGGGTCACATTATAGAAAACTGTTTCAAATTCAAGGATTTGGTACACAAAATGATTGATGAAAAGAAACTAGTCCAAGTTCAACAAGAAGAGGATACAACCATTAATGGAGTTTGGGAAAGTGATGAAGAAGATGTCTATTTAAAGGACATAGTAGGAACTTCACCTTCTGTGTCATACACCACAAATGACATTTGGGCTGAAGAAGATTCATCAATAAACGTCCTCACAAGATCTAGGAGAATGCAACCTCCCATTTCAACACAACCTATGCCCACCTTACATCAAGTTCCCATACCTATCATCGAAGACAATGACATTGTTAAACAGTTTAAGAAGACAAAAGTTGAGATGAATGTGTGGAAACTTCTGGCAACATTTCGAGAGCATAGGTTGGCTGTAATGAATGCCTTGGATAAAATCGAGATAGATTCTGACACTACTCCTGAGGGACTAGCCAACTTCCTCACAAGTGACCTTCCTAGTCCGCTTAATTTGATCACCTTTTCTGACAAAGATTTACCCCCAGAAGGTGACAAACATTACAAGGCATTAAACCTCACGGTAGTCTGCAAAAGGATGAATGTTCCTATAACTCTTGTAGACAATGGATCGGCTATCAATGTCTGTCCACTTAGAACTGCGAGGATGCTCGGCATAAAGGACGAAGACTTAACTCCGTCCACACAAGGAATAAGAGCTTACGATAATACTCGTCGTCAAGATCTTGGCAAGATTACCCTAAATGTAACGGCAGGAGCAATAGAACATGCTACTACTTTCCAAGTTGTGGACATCAAAGCTTCATTCAACTTATTGTTGGGACGCCCTTGGCTTCATGATCTAAAGGCCATCCCTTCATCTCTCCACCAACAAGTGAAAGCTATAGTTGGAGGAATTCCAATCACCATCGATGCTTCGTGTAGGGAATAATTTAGAGCCTTTAAAATCCCACTAGCTTGAACCCCACTGTGATCATACACTAAATTACGGTAGCGTCCAAAAGGGAAGAAGATAGAGCAAAAGATTCGCCAACAAGTTTTTAAGGAACTTGTAAACCGTTCACGAGGATGAAGGTTACACCCCTTAACGATCCAAGAGATCGTCAACTCCATAAGGTCATGAACCAAATAAGGGTTCGGGGATGACGATACAAATCCAACCTAAAAGAGATTGAACCTGCCCTAATAATAAGCCTCTACTTTATTCTGCTCGTATTCATGTGCGCTTTTTAATTAACATGCAATCAATAGGATTAACCCTAAACCTGTTTAATCTATGTTGGTTGAATTTAATGCACAAACAAACTATTATTGGCGATCACTTGAATTTATAATCACATTAACCCTAACAAGATTATTAATTATCTTATTAAGCGTGATTACAAGTACCAATTCCCTTTAAACATGCATAAAGGTGTGATCAAGCAATAAAGAATAAATAATATGTACATATCAAGAAACATAATAAATAATCAATATCATTAATAATAATAATATTAATCATAATCATGTTAAAGCATAGCAAGATCCTAGGCATGATACTAACAAAATTAATAACAAACCCTAGCATGTCACTAAACAATAAAAATCAAAGCATTAGCCCTAACATGATACTAACATGAATTAATATTAGGAAGAGAATAAAAGGCATCATAGCAATCATATTTAATATTAAAAATACCCTAAACATGATACTAGGAATATCACAATAACAATGTAAACATGATTTCTACATCATAACATCAATTAATCATTAAAGTACTTACTTTGATGCCTCGTACCTCTTTCTAATAACAAAATACACACGTTAGTAACTTCAAGGAAAATAATAAACAAAACAATTAAATCAAATAATTGAAATAGAGATTTGGGACCAAACCCTCAGAAATTAAAACCTTTCACGTGTAGGGCGAAGACAACTTCGAATATGGCTAGGTGTATCAAGATCTTGTGAATGTGGAATTTTGTGTTAAAAAGCAAAGTTTAGAAAAGAATAATAGAGAATTAATATTATTGAGAATTGATGAAAGAAAGAATGATGAATGAAATGAATTGATGAAGATAGTTGGTGAATGAAGAAAGTTGATGATAATTGAAGAGAATTGATGAATCTTGATGAATGAAAACGGAGTTTTTGATACGATATTTATAGAGAAAATCATCCAAAAAAGATAATTTAACAAAACAGAGTCTGAAGATCGAAAAAACACATTGGCGCCAGCCCTGGCTAGTTGGCGCCAGCACCTGTGGCTAGCGCCTGGCGCCAAGGCCTGAGGTTGGACGCCAAACTGATTTTCCACGCGTTTTCGAAAATCTGATAAATTTCCCGTATTGGAAGATAAAATAATATAATTTAAGTCGAAAATACTATTTGATCTTGATTAAAACTCTGAAGAGTCCTAATTGAATTAGGAATGAAAAGAACCTTCTAGAATATTCTAGAAGACTAAAACCATTCCTAATTGCATTAGGAATGATAAATTATATTAGGCCCTCCCCTAGATCATTAGGCCGTACTTAAAGCTTAAACCGGGCCCAGTTTAGTAAATTGGCCATAACTTTCTCAATATTCATCGGAATTGGGCTTATAATATATCGTTGGAAAGGTCTTTGCAAGCCCCATCCAACTACACCACTATTGGACCCATATCATGGACCAACCAAAATAGATTGGCTGTTTTCTTAAAATAAAGTTTTCAAAAACAGGGAGAAGAGAAAAAGAAATAAAACTTTCCGCAACACTAGACCTTTCCACACTTTCGTTTCATTCGATTATGATTTGACGTGAAAGGCACTCATCACCGGGTTTGGTTTTGGGGAGACACAAATGGGTGTCTATAGAAGCCTCCACTTTGACTGAGTTTGGAGAAACGCAAGTTTCGAAAACAAAAGTCAAAGTAACGATAGGGACGGAGAATGATTCAGAACGTTCTGTGATCCTAAATCAATCTTATAACGCCGATACCTGCAAAACTAGCATTAGTGAAACAGATAAAGGAGTTAAGAAACGCGTATCTTGCACCGTCGAGCACACGTCTCTGAAAGTAACCGATTATTGTAGATGCTGTTTTGATGACCTCCTGCAAGCCAGAGAATGCCATCCTGCTTGAAAACCGCTACGCCTTGTAACTGCTTCCAAATTAGAAGATTTCTTCGCCTGAAACTATCTTCCCCGCTATGATAACATTCCACGTCCAAGGGAACATCATTCTCTCGAAATAATTCTCATCTGCATTATGATCATCTTCCATGCCTCAGGAATTATGATCGAAGACAACTTCGCCCGAAATTACCTTCAGTTGTTTATGACAACTTTTCGCAAGCTAGGGAACGCCACCTTGCTGTTTTGATGTTAAATCGCCTCTGAACAAAGAGCTTCTTTTTGATATGATCTTCTGAATGATGTGTCCACGCGTCTCTGTACAAAAGAGCTTGAAAAGGAAATGTCGAGAGCTTGAAAAGGATTGTCCACGCGTCTCTGAATGAAGAGCTTAATAGGATGCCCACAAGTCTCTGAGCAAAAGAGCTTGAATGAAATGTCCACGCGTCTCTGAACAAAAGAGCTTGAAAATAGGGAATGTTCACGCGTCTCTGAACAAAAGAGCTTGAAAAGGATTGTCCACGTGTCTCTGAACAAAAGAGCTTAATTGATTGATATGCCCACCCGTCTCTGGAGCAAAAGAGCTTTCGAATGATATGCCCACGCGTCTCTGGAGCAAAAGAGCTTGATGGAAATGTTCACGCGTCTCTAAACAATAGAGCTTCAGTACTTGAACGTTTGTTGCGATAATGTCTTGAAGAAAAAATTTCCGAAGACCAACGTTTGTCGATCTCTAAAGCTTGTCTGAATTTTATTTCTGCTAAAACCAGTATGTTGGTGTCTCCGTGATTAGGCGCTTTAAGCTAAGTGAGACGATCTTTCATCAGGTCGATCACTTATTGTAATTGTAATCAAACTGACTACTTAATCATGTCAAATTGCTTATAGGGGCTAACTGGCGTACCAAGGAACCCAAAATTGCTGTATGAAGTCGAAATCACCTTTCTGAGAGGCTTCGAGCTCTGTTGTTGTTGAGATATTTCTGGCGCCAAGAATTGATTCTGTCGCCGAACGCTGTGACAGGGTCTTCCCTGTTCTGCTGCACCTGTGCTTATTTTTTACTATAGAACTTTGCCAAATTATCTTAGGGTTGACCTAAGGCTTAATGTTGCTTGACTCATCGACTTGACACGACTCAAGGTATAAACTTGACTCGCTGATTGACTGACTCGAGGTTGACTCGACTCGAAGTGTAATGACACATGTGTTAGACTCAAATCAAAGTGATATGACACGACATGACTCAATGTGTACATGACTTGTGTGTGCATTGTAATGTGATCGTGCGACTCGAAAAATGCAAAAAACAAAAAATTTCCGTCAATTTTGTGGAGGGTACCGACTTTCTCCCAAAAAAGAAAGACGTGAAAAAGAAAATTAAAAGTTTAAAGATGCATGTTGAATGAGCTTAGTCAAATGTTGTTTGATACTATCTCTCAAGGTTCAAGGATTAATTCATCCTAGGCTATCTTAACTGTTGACTCAATAATGAAAGCATTTGGATAACTTAGGAACGGAGGCTAAGTACTTCATGCTTCGTGATGCAATGACAATTATGATTGATGAGTGATGTTGATATGATAAGGCATGCTTCAGCGTTGTGTTAAGATTTCATGACAAAGGGTTCCTAAGGGAAGTATATTTTGTCATGTATCTGTGATGTGTGTGATAGTGACACTAAAGTTAGGCCGCAAAGGCTAAGTGTGTGGAAAAATATATTGAAAAGAGTCAAATGGTGGTGACTCTTAGGCTAGGTAAGCTAATAATGTAGGGATCAAGCCTCCAAGTCTAGCTCTAAATGAATAGGGATGAGCATAGGGAATCCCTTGATATGATCATGGTGTAAGTGTGTGAATGTGAATATGAATGCATGTTTATTACGGCCGCACCTCGATATGAGGTTGCCTACGTATCCGTTAGGAATCAGGCCGAACGTAGCTCTAGCCAAACCTCGCACAAGTGTGTGTATACCTCAAAAAGGTCTTTTAAGGGTTGTAACGTGGTTAGGCTAAAGGCTGAAGAAGAAGGGGATAAAGGCTCAAGACCCTAGATAAGCCCCCAAGGTGTGCAACCTCGGTTTTGAATCTTTGTATTTTCATGTTTGAATTTCTATTCTTTTATAGCTCTTTTTGCTTTAGCATTTATTTTATTTTTATAAGTGTGAGCAATCTCGATCATGCGGTCTATCACTCACTTGACATTCATGTTTCTCAGGCACGGTACCGAGCACTCGATAAGAGACGCAATCTGAGACATGTTCTTATCGAAGATACTTTCATATGAAAGACATTGGAACACTTACCCTTTTTTACACTTGTTTTCGTTTTTTATTATTGCTTATTTTTTGCTATTGCTTTCTTTTGAATTTGCTCAAGCTTTCTTTAGAATTGCATAAGTTGCACGCCATCCCATCCCAAGGTTAGGTAGATGTAGGTTGAAAGAAGAAGGGTCTATCGTTAGACGAAGCTCAAAGTGGTTTATGAAGAAAGGATCGTATAATTGAAGGGCGAAAGGAGATATGATGTGGCTACAAGGGGTGCCTCAAATCATTGGTATACCTTGTGCTTAATTCGACATTTTTTTTTGATGCAATGCAATGTGATGATCATGTGCAAGGAAATAGATGCTCATTTTATTATAAAGGGAAAAGAAAAGAAAACTACAAAAATAATCTAAAGGAAAAGAAAAGGTGCCTATGTTAGACTTATTGGGGAAAGGAAAAAAATGAAAAAGAAATAGAAAAAGAGGTCATGAAATCTTGTCATTGAAGCTCGCCTCTTGTCTTGTGTTGTTTGCTCCGACATTATCCAGTCTTCTCGCTAGGTAGAGGCGATGGGATCTTATTTGCCTCTATGAGATCTTGAATGAGGTTTTGAAACCTGTAGCATTCATCAGTAGTATGACCGTTTCCTCGATGGTACTTGCAATAGGAATTTGGATTCCATCTCGAAGATCGATTTTCTGGTGTTGGATCCTCGGTAGGGCCAATAGGTTTGATTAATCCTCGGTCATAGAGACGATCGAAAGCAGCATCGTAGGTCATTCCAATGGGTGTGAATTCTCGCCTGGGTTTCCTTTTAGATCCTTGATTGTGGGGACAATCGAAAGCTTCATTGCAAGTCATTTTTATTGGTGTGTATTCTTCAATGGTCCGTTTTGCTTGTGGCTTAGGAGCATTGAGTTCTTCATTAAACCCTTGGCGAGAATTTTGTTCGATGGCCATCACCCGATTTGCTAATCCTTCTACCACATTCAAGATCATGGCAATGACATCTTGCAGTTTTTGAATTTCTTCTTTTAGACTTGACGAGTCTTCCTTGATATTATCTAGGAAAAGACTTTCACCCTCCTCAATTATGGCCATTTCATCGAGAGAGGTCATATAAGCTGTCTCGATCATAGGCTCTCCTACAGGTGTGATAAGAAGTGATGGATCAAAGGATGCTTGGTCATCTTCGATGGCTAGAATCTTGGAAGTTTCATTGTCATCGATCAGATCTTGAATAGCTTCTTTGAGTTTCCAACACTCTTCAGTGTCGTGACCCTTTCCTTGATTATATTTGCAGTGCTTATTAGGGTCCCACTTAGGTGGCCTAGCTTCTGGAACCGGATCTTTGATGGGCCCTATGGGCATGACTAGTCCTTTGTGATGTAGCTTCTCGAAATCCGTTTCATAACTTATACCAAGTGGAGTGAACACCCTTTTTGATCTTTGGATTCGTGGTTTAGAGGTGTTTGTAGCATGTACCTCACTAGAGAAAGAAGAAGGATGGTCGCTCTTCTTTCCTCTTGCACTATTATCTTTCAGAAGGTCATCTTCAATGTCAATGCCTATATTATAAACAGCTTTGAAAGTATTCAAGTTGTGTTGGTACTTTAAGTGCTTTGAATACTTCCTTTGGAGATTCTTGATAAACATCCTCACAAATTCTTTTTCGGTAGGAGCCTTGATCATATTAGCAGAAGTTTCCCTCCATTTATTGAAGAAAGACGTGAACCCTTCGTTTTCCTTTTGTTTTAACATCTCGAGTTGTATATGGTCCGTCTCGTCTTGAATGTTGCACTTATATCTATCTATGAAAGCGTTTGTTATCGACTCCCAAGAAGAGGTTTTTTCTTTCTCGAGAGAAAAGAACCATTGTTGACAAACGGTTTCGAGAGATAGTGGGAACAGAGAGGGGAAAATCTTCTTATCGATACCCTTAATGCTCATTATAGTTTCAAGAGCTCTTAGATGGAAGTAAGGGTTATCTGTTGCCTTGAATTTAGGGATGTCGGTGGCGTTGAACTTATGCGGAAGAAGTTCTTTGTCCAGCGAGAACCCTTGCGAACTCATGCCCTGAAATTTATAGTCACTAGATAGCTTGCTTAGACTCTCTTGCATGAGGTCCATCTGTTGTTGCTTCACTGGATTATCGACCTTAAGTGCGAGGAGCTTCAGTGTCTCAGTCACGGTAGCCAATTGGTTCTTAAGATCATTGACTTCTTCTTGAGTTGCCATTATTTTCTTAGCCTTCCTCTTTTGACGAATCGGTTTATCAAAAAGCGAGACTTGAATAAAGAGGTTGTCCTTGATTAATCGCCCTTCCCTCCTCGACAAAGTACTGTGGAAAAGGAATTTGGGGATACTTATTTTTAATTATTTGACTCAAACTTTATTCAACATGCAATGGATGGAGGAGGTGAAGAAAGATGGAGGAATGTGGAGAAGAATGATTTAGATGGAGGGATATGAAGAATTAGGAATAGAATATACCCCCCAACTCAAATGACGGAAAAGACCGACTCATGCATGAACCTAAGACATGGCCACGGCGATGTGTACTCAAAGTGTGTGCTAAGACTAGTGAGTGTAGGTGACATGTTAAGACTCGTGTCATGACCATGTGGCTAAACTATGTGACCAAGACTCGATTAATGACTTGACAAGGTGTTATTGACAGCGAAAATTAACCGAATTAATTAGTAAACTAGTTAACTAAACATTAGGTGATGCCTCGACAAATAATCCGAACTGTCGGCCAAGCGACAGGAATGGCGTCACAACATAGTGATTGGTGCCAGACTTTTTAGTAAATGTCTGGCGCTACACACCGTACAGTGGCGCTACAGCTCAGACTTTGGCACCAACATTGGAGCTTTGGTCTGGGACTGTTTTCGGTATTATTAGTCAACTGGGGTATGCCTAAAGTCGTACTAGGTAAATTCCGATTAAAAAGAAAAAACTTTATTGACTCAAATTAATTAAATAGGCAAAAGTTCTTTAAGTCATTAATTTTAATCTTAACACAAATCAACAAACGGTTAAAAGAAACATAGAATATATATGCACAACAAATAATGCACAATTAGTCAAGTAGACACAATATGATGCAATGAGTTTGCAACCTAACCATGGCTCTAGTTCTCTAAAGTTCGGGATATGGTTTAGTCAATAGAGGGTCCATGGTTAATTGTCCGGATGCGCCGCGTAGAAGACTAACCGTGAAGGGTTAACGCGTGTGGATGGGACACCGCGAGTTTTTAGGAAAAAACTCACTTCCATGGTTTGGTGAATTCAACATCTCAGATGTACCCTTTGTTGCCAGGAGCGTTCAATCAGGTAGATAGAGCATGAATTCCGAGAGGGTTATGTCCATATGTAGAATACATATGGGTTTCAGAAAAGTGAGAAAAAATTCAATCAGGAAGCAGGATCGAGCAAACAATACGAAAAACTGGTCGAAATTAGAACGCATATTTCTGGCTCGGTATTGGGGGAAATTGGCGCCAGCAAACAGAGACTGGCGCTAACTTTTAACTGTAGCGCCTGGCGCCAATATTGGCGTCTAGCGCTACGGCTAAAAGTTTGGCGCCAAGCTCTGGCCCCTGACGCTACTTCCCACATGCCTCAGCAGCTTTCTGTACTCAATAAAATCATCCAGTTTCGCGCGGTGTTATTTCAGTCCTAGTTGTGAAAGACATTTCTCAAATTTCCTACGTGTAAAATCCTATGTTTTTTACTCATTACGGATGGTCTTTCCAATGAGAACCTTTTTATGCATATGACAATAATGTTAATCAAGATTACGCACATGAAATACTTAGTACTTTTCGAGTCTCATCCACTCATTCTAAATCATTGCCGAAACAAATTCAGGAACTAAAATAGAAATCCTCCCCAGCAGAGTCGCCAAAAACTGTAGGGAATAATTTCAAGCCTTTAAAATCCCACTAGCTTGAACCCCACTGTGATCATACACTAAAGTACGGTGGCGTCCAAAAGGGAAGAAGATAGAGCAGAAGAGTCGCCAACAAGTTTTTAAGAAACTTGTAAACCGTTCACGAGGATGAAGGTTACACCCCTTAACAATCTAAGAGATCGTCAACTCCATAAGGTCATGAACCAAATAAGGGTTCGGGGATGAAGGTACAAATCCAACCTAAAAGAGATTGAACCTGCCCTAATAAAAGGCCTCTACTTTATTCTGCTCGTATTCATGTGCGCTTTTTAATTAACATGCAATCAATAGGATTAACCCTAAACCTGTTTAATCTATGTTGGTTGAATTTAATGCAAAAACAAACTATTATTGGCGATGACTTGAATTTATAATCACATTAACCCTAACAAGATTATTAATTATCTTATTAAGCGTGATTACAAGTACCAATCCCTTTAAACATGCATAAAGGTGTGATCAAGCAATAAAGAATAAATAATATGTACATATCAAGCAACATAATAAATAATCAATATCATTAATAATAACAATATTAATCATAATCATGTTAAAGCATAGCAAGATCCTAGGCATGATACTAACAAGATTAATAACAAACCTTAGCATGTCACTAAACAATAAAAATCAAAGCTTTAGTCCTAACATGATACTAACATGAATTAATATTAGGAAGAGAATAAAAGGCATCATAACAATCATAATTTATATTAAAAATACCCTAGACATGATACTAGGAATATCACAATAACAATGTAAACATGATTTCTACATCATAACATCAATTAATCATTGAGTACTTACTTTGATGCCTCGTACCTCTTTCTAATAACAAAATACACACGTTAGTAACTTCAAGGAAAATAATAAACAAAACAATTAAATTAAATAATTGAAATAGAGATTTGGGACCAAACCCTCAGAAATTAAAACCTTTCACGTCTAGGGAAAAGGCAACTTCGAATATGGCTAGGTGTATCAAGATCTTGTGAATGCGGAATTTTGTGTTAAAAAGCAAAGTTTAAAAAAGAATACTAAAGAATTAATATTATTGAGAATTGATGAAAGAAAGAATGATGAATGAAAAGAATTGATGAATGATGAAGATAGTTGGTGAATGAAGAAAGTTGATGATAATAGAAGAGGATTGATGAATCTTGATGAATGAAAACGGTGTTTTTGATACGATATTTATAGAGAAAATCATCCAAAAAAGATAATTTAACAAAACAGAGTCTGAAGATCGAAAAAACACATTGGCGCCAGCCCTGGCTAGTTGGCGCCAGCACCTGTGGCTAGCGCCAGGCGCCAATCCTTGTGCCAGGCGCCAAGGCCTGGGGTTGGACGCCAAACTGATTTTCCACGCGTTTTCGAAAATCTGATAAATTTCCCGTACTGGAAGATAAAATAATATAATTTCAGTCGAAAATGCTATTTGATCTTGATTAAAACTCTGAAGAGTCCTAATTGAATTAGGAATGAAAAGAACTTTTTAGAATATTCTAGAAGACTAAAACCATTCCTAATTGCATTAGGAATGATAAATTATATTAGGCCCTCCCCTAGATCATTAGGCCGTACTTAAAGCTTAAACCGGGCCCAGTTTAGTAAATTGGCCATAACTTCCTCAATATTCATCGGAATTGGGCTTATAATATATCGTTGGAAAGGTCTTTGCAAGCCCCATCCAACTACACCACTATTGGACCCATATCATGGACCAACCAAATTGGATTGGCTGTTTTCTTAAAATAAAGTTTTCAAAAACAGGGAGAAGAGAAAAAGAAATAAAACTTTCCGCAACACTAGACCTTTCAACACTTTCATTTCATTCGATTATGATTCGACGTGAAAGACACTCATCACCGGGTTTGGTTTTGTGGAGACACAAATGGGTGTCTACACTTCGCCAATGAGAATCAAATCCATAGAAAATCCAATTATTAATGTGGAACACGACGAGGACGATGAAGACCTATGGTGCTTTAACGAAGAAGTCTCCTTAATTCAGTAGGATGAAAGGACATCTCTTTGCCATGACCCCCATTCCAACATGACTGTCAACGCCATGCTGAAGAAACAAGGACACTTTCCTGGGATGACTTTAGGAAAGAAGAAAGGAATGGCAAAACCGCTGGAGTCACCTAGCTTTATAAAAGAGGGAGGAGACTATCCATGCCATGAATTTCTCGAGCCATTTGTTGTAAACGGCATAAGACAACCGGGATTCGAGATTTTCTTGGATTGCTACTTCACTGATGAAATCCCAACTCCCGTCCATAAGAAAACACTCAAGACAAAGAAATTATTAAAGCAATGAAAACACTCAAAAAGAAAACACCGGTAATTGAGGAAACTGAAACAATTGACATCTCGAATGATTCAACTAATAAAAGAGAAGTTAAAATCGGATTAACATTGAATAAGCAAGAAAGAACCGATTTAATTAACTTACTTAAAGAATAAATCGATGTATTTGCTTGGTCATATGAAGATATGCCAGGCATTAATAGAGAAATAGCTCAACACACTATACCACTAATTCCAGGAATGAAACCTGTAAAACAAAAGTTACGTCGAATGAAACCCGACGTAGCACTTAAAATAAAAGAAGAAGTTCAAAAACAAATAACTGCAGGTTTCATCAAGGTATCCAAATACCCCGAATGGGTCGCCAACGTCGTCCCAGTTCCAAAGAAAGACGGAAGGGTAAGGATGTGTGTCGACTACCGAGATCTAAATAAGGCAAGTCCAAAGGACGACTTCCGTTTACCCCACATCGATATTCTGGTAAATAACACGGCAAACCACGTGCTTCTCTCGTTCATGGATGGGTACGCAGGTTACAACAAGATTCTCAAGGTAGAAGAAGACATGGAGAAAACAACCTTTATAACACCATGGGGCACTTACTGCTACACGGTAATGCCATTCGGGTTGAAAAATGCGGGTGCTACTTACCAACGTGCAACAACTGCCTTACTCCATGACATGATGCACAAAGAAGTCGAAGTATATGTCGACGACATGATTGTGAAATCAAAAGACCGTCCAGGCCATCAAGTAGCCTTAAGGAAATTTTTCGAAAGGCTAAGAAAACATAATATGAGGTTGAATCCATCAAAATGTGCTTTTGGAGTCACCTCAAGAAAGCTCTTGGGATACGTCATAAGCTCTAGAGGAATAGAGGTAGATCCAACAAAGATTAAAGCAATCATGTCAATACCACCGCTCAAGACTGAGAAACAGATTCGAGGATTTATTGGCCGGTTGCAATACATAAGTAGATTCATATCAAAACTAACGACGAAATGTGAACCAATCTTCAAGAAGCTCAAGAAGAATGTACCAGTAATATGGGATGACGAGTGTCAAAAAGTCTTTGAAAATATCAAAGCCTATTGTAGGGAATAGTTTCAAGCCTTAAAATCCCACTAGCTTGAACCCCACTGTGATCATACACTAAAGTACGGAGGCGTCCAAAAGGGAAGAAGATAGAGCAAAAGAGTCGCCAACAAGTTTTTAAGGAACTTGTAAACCGTTCACGAGGTGAAGGTTACACCCCTTAACGATCCAAGAGATCGTCAACTCCATAAGGTCATGAACCAAAATAGGGTTCGGGGATGATGGTACAAATCCAACCTAAAAGAGATTGAACCTGCCCTAATAATAGGCCTCTACATTATTCTGCTCGTATTCATGTGCGCTTTCTGACTAACATGCAATCAATAGGATTAACCCTAAACCTGTTTAATCTATGTTGGTTGAATTTAATGCACAAATAAACTATTATTGGCGATCACTTGAATTATAATCACAATTAACCCTAAACAAGATTATTAATTATCTTATTAAGCGTGATTGCAAGTACCAAATTCCCTTTAAGCATGCATAAAAGGTGTGATCAAGCAATAACAATAAATATAATATGTATCAAGCAACATATTAATAATCATGATAATAATAATAATCATCATAAAATTATAATCATAATCAAAACAATAATAATCATAAATAAAATAATCATTATCAAAATAATAATAATAATAATATTCACAATCATCATAAATTATAACAATTATAATCATAATCATGTTCATGTTAATATTAAAGCATAATAAAAATAGCAAGATCCTAGGCATGATACTAACAAGATTAATAACAAACCCTAGCATGTCACTAAGCAATAAAAATCAATTCTTTAGCCCTAACATGATACTAACATGAATTAATATTAGGAAGAACATAGGAAGCATCGTACTTTTAATCATACTTAATATTAAAGTTACCCTAGACATGATACTAGGAATTAAAATAACAATCTAAGCATGATTTCTACATCATAATATCAATTAAACCCTTAAAGTACTTACTTGGATGCCTCGTATCTCTTTCCTCAGAAATTAAAACCTTTCACGTCTAGGGCGAAGGCAACTTCGAATATGGCTAGGTGTTTCTAGATCTTGCAAATGCGGAATTTTGTGTGAAAAGTAAAGTTTAGAAAAGAATACTAAAGAATTAATGTTATTGAAAATTGATGAATGAATGAGAGAGTAGATGAATGAAGAGAATTAATGAATAGTAATTGATGATTCTTTGATGAATGAATATCGATAATTGGTGAGAGTTGATGAAGACTTAAGAATAAAGAGAATTGGCGAACGATAGATGTTGATGATGAAGATAGTTGGTAATTGGAAACGGAGTTTTTGATACGATATTTATAGAGAAAATCATCCAAAAAAAGATAATTTATCAAAACAGAGTCTGAAGACCACAAAACCACCTTGGCGCCAGCCCTGGCTCATTGCGGCCAGGACCAGTGGCTAGCGCCAGGCGCCAATGCTGGCGTCTGGCGCCAATCCTAATAATATAATTTAAGTCGAAAATGCTATTTGATCTTGATTAAAACTCTGAAGAATCCTAATTGAATTAGGAATGAAAAGAACCTTCTAGAATGTTCTAGAAGACTAAAACCATTCCTAATTGCATTAAGAATGATAAATCATATTAGGCCCTCCCCTAGATCATTGGGCCGTACATAAAGCTCAAACCGGGCCCAGTTTAGTAAATTGCCCATAACTTCCTCAATATTCATCGGAATTGGGCTTATAATATATCGTTGGAAACGTCTTTGCAAACCCCATCCAACTACACCACTATTGGACCCATATCATGGACCAACCAAACTGGATTGGCTGTTTTCTTTAAAATAAAGTTTTCAAAAACAGAGAGAAGAGAAAAGAAATAAAACTTTCCGCAACACTAGACCTTTCCACACTTTCGTTTCATTCGATTATGATTCGACGTGAAAGACACTCATCACTGGGTTTGGTTTTGGGGAGACACAAATGGGTGTCTACAGAAGCCCTCACTTTGACTGAGTTTGGAGAAACGCAAGTTTCGAAAACGAAAGTCAAAGTATCGATAGGGACGAAGAATGATTTAGAACGTTCTGCGATCCTAAATCACTCTTCTAACGCCGATACCTGCAAAACTAGCATTAGTTAAACAGATAAAAGAGTTAAGAAACGCGTATCTTGCACCGTCGAGCACACGTCTCTGAAAGTAACCGATTTGCTGCTGCTTTACTGTTGTTTTGATGACCTCCTGCATGCTAGAGAATGCCATCCCGCCTGAAAACCGCTACGCCTTGTAGCTGCTTCCAATTAGAAGATTGCTTCGCCGGAATCTACCTTCTCCGCTGTGATAATATTCCACATCCGAGGGAATATCATCGAAAATTATTCCTCTTGAAATAATTCTCATCCGTATTACGATCATCTTCCATGCTTCAAGAACTATGATCGAAGACAATTTTGCCCTGAAATTACCTTCAGTTGTTTGTGACAACTTTCCGCAAGCTAGGGAATGATGTTGAAGACATCTTCTCTTGAAGTCATCCTCATTTGATGCGATAATTTTCCAAAGGAAAATACCGAAGATCCACGCCTGTCGATCTTTAAAAGTTCGCCTGAACTTGCCTTTGCTATGCCTGTACGTCGGCACTCTTTTGCTCTTGAACCTGTATGTCGGTGCCCTTTGCTCTTGAACCTGTATGTCGGTGCTTTTTGCTAATGAGCCAATGCTTAGGCGCTTTAAGCTAAATGAGACGATCTTTTCATCAGGTCGATCACTTTACGTAATCAAGCCGATTACTTAATCATGTCAAATTGCTTAGAGGGGCTAACTAGCGTACCAAGGAACCCAAAATATGTTGCAGAAAGCTAGCACAACCCCAACAGGTGGCTGACTGCTTTGGCGTCGCTGAAAATCAATCAGCGTCAGCCTTATGGCATTAGCGCCATACGCTGGCATTGACGTCTGGCGCCAAGCACAGAATGTGACGCCAATGCCTAGGGACTGGCACCAGCACGGATTCTTCTTCAAATTCAATTTTCCGTTTTATTTCTTGCTATGTTCGTCGTGAAACAACCCGAGAGATGTCCGAAAACTTCAATTGATCGTTGCTCACCCATTTCTCAACCGAATTCACTCAAATTTGTTGCAAATCAAAGCTCTTCTCATCCATATTCTCGATCTATGTAAGTTTTCCTCCAACTCACACCGGTTTTAATAAATTTTTGGCATGTTCATTCACAAATTTCATGAAAATTCGAAACTTATAATGCTCAATTTGCTTTGTTTATCAAGTTTTATGCCATGAAATTGCTTGTTTATGTTTGTATGTTGCCTTGGGAGTAATTTGAGACTTGCTTGACTCAATTTGGTGAAGAAATGAGCAATCCACCATTGTTGAACCTCTTAAGGTCGTGAAGAACAATGTGGCTCGTTCTTGATGTTCTTGCTAGCAATTCTTGTTCAATTTGTCACAATAATCACTATAGTGTTGCAAGAAATTGTTTGATTGCTTAAAAAAAATGCTGTCATGCTCAATTTGAATTTATGCTCTGTTTTAATACCACGTACTCTGTTTTTGCGAACATAGTATCATGCGGCTAGACGAACCTTTAAATACTATAGAACCTTAATTTATGATGATTCTGCACAATGTAGCATGGCTAGACATAGAGGCTCAGGTTCACGGTCCGGAAACACTAGACAGGAGCATGAGCCTGTGGAGGACGACACTACACCGTCCACGTCGTTTGGTCGGTTCCCAGAGTGGGATGAGCAGACCTTGTTCTTTGCCCTTGTCCACCACATTTCTGAGAGGTTGAGACGGGGAATCGAGCCTGGGAGGACACGACATCACGGCTCTGGGTGTGATGGTCTAGGCGATTTGTATAGGATGCATATCGCCAGAGATCGAGAGACAAGACTCTTATGGGAGTCTTGCGCATTGGTTGCCCTGTTCGAGACCTCCGAGGCTATGGTCGCCTCTAACTGGGGTCACCACGTAGCACGCGCTCTGGTGGAGTTCTTCTGGGACACCACCAACACTTTTCATTTTCCATGGGGTGAGATGATGGTCACTCCTACAGACTTCAGTCTCATCACATGACTGGAGTTCTCTTCTGTACCGCTGCCATTCGACGGCGGTATCGATGTATTTTCTCTAGAGGTCGAGGAGCTGTTGGGACCGATTGTTGTTCGGGCCCGAGCTGAGGTCGAGACGACTCAATTCAGTGCTAGAGGGAATCGTCGCTCGACGCTGGCAGCGGCTCTTGATGACGATGCGACCACCCGAGAGTAGCGGGTGCGCATCTTCGTGCTGATGTTGTTATCAGGGACACTCTCCCCTGACAGGGGTAGTAGGGCATTGCTTTACTACCTCCCTGCTGTTCGCGATCTCCAGCGGATCGGGACTTATGATTGGGCCAGTTTGGCCTATACTGACTTCGTTCGCGCACTGAGGGACTCGTGTCGCCATCGGTCCAACGTTGCTCTGTCTGCTTTCTAGAAGGTCGTAGACGTAAACATTATTTCCTATAAAGTTTAGCCCTATATGTTAGTTAGCTTTTATTCATGCGTTTAATTTCTTGTAGATCTGGTTCTATGAGTACTTTCCTTACATTACGCCGGCGAGACCATCGCCGAGGGGGTATCCGATGAGCGCCTCTTTGGGCGGCCACCATGTGGACCTGTCTACTGCACGTGTCCGGAGTCGGATCATCTCGGTACGACTTTTAGTGTTTATCTTGCTCTTCTGCGACGTTTTAGACATGTTCTTACCCGATTGGTATTTTTATAGGGACCTGAGGTAGTATACCGACCATGGGGTGGTTGGACAGTCCCTGGATTAGCCGCACATTACTCTGCTGAGCGCCGCTACTTTCTGGGGAGCTATGGAGTGGTTGTGTACTTAGGAGAGAGGGTTGCTAGACAGCACTCTTCCGATGTTTTTGTTGTTCCTACTCCTCCACCACGTCATATGTTCGACGAAAGAGAGTTGTTGAGCATGGCTGAGGAGTCTGGTTCCCTCTGGCGGTCCCATGTGATCTTTGGGCGGAGTTTTGCTGAGGAGCTACTTCCTTTGTTGGCTCCAGCCCCTGTGCCGGCCGAGGATGTGAGGGTAAGATCCTTAGCTTTTCATTTTTCGCTAAGTAGCCCCCAAGTAATACCTTACTGACTTCTTTCCGTTTTATCAGGATGGTCCCACTGAGTTTGTGCCACCCCGTATGTCCATCCACTACCAGGGGATGTACGGGCCGATCGAGGAGATGATTTCTCCGGCTCCTGAGGGCGAGCGCTTCGTGGAGCGGTCTATTCCTCATCACCAGACCAGGGTAAGCCTAGTTTTTAATACAGAATCTTGTATTCAGTTACCATGCATTTTTACTGACTTAACTTTCCTTGACAGTTCTCACGCGAGGTGGTTTTGGCTATGGCACGATGCATAGATGCCTTCCGGAGCCAACTCGTTCGGATGAGGAATGCAGCTACCTGTCGTCGAGACGACACTGTCCTAGAGGTAACTTTTCTTTACTTATTCTTTCTGCAATATGCTTCAGTTTTTACCTTGTTTCTGATTTAATTCTTTTTGCAGGGTCAGCCGATTGCTTCTCACACCCGTACGAGGCCTGAGGGGCGGAGAGATCCGGTGAGGTCTAGCGCGAGACGTCATCGCACTTCGTCAGGAGGTAGAGGTTGTCGTTCCGAGGCTGCTCGAGCCGACGTTGCTGAGGGCTCAAGGTCTTCTTCTGAGGGTGCTCCTGCTGCACCGGTGGGAGAGGCTACCTCAGCTTTCAGAGGTGGTGGGATGTACGAGGTTGGCTCGTCATCGCAGCAGCCTCCGCGGTCTCAGCCTCAGGTTGACCTTGGCTGGAGCGGTCCTGTTTTGAGTTTCCTTCCTCCTACGGAGACTGGAGCTGATGCTGTGGCCGGAGCTGGCGGAGAGGTGACTCCTCGGACGGCACAATTTTATGGCATGATGGGCCTACATCCTCCGGTGCCGTAGTTCATTTTTGTATATGCATTTTATTTTGACTTTTTATAGAACTTTGCCTTTGACTTATTATTTAGACACTTTGTTTATTGTAAATTCATTATTATCTATTATTATGTTAGTGTATGTTAGTGTGTGCAAATGTGATAACAATTTTGCGCAAAAATTCCGTCATTTCCATTATTGATGGAGGGTATTATCCGACTCTCTCCCCCAAAAATAAAATAAAAAGGAAAATAAAATGGAGAAAAAAGCTGATCTTTGAAAATTAATATAAAATTCAAAAAGAAATGAAAATTAACTAAAAAAGAATTTGCTATATTTAATTAATTAAGAAAAGGATAGAAAGATATTTAGAAGAAATTAAAACGGGGCCATAAAGTCATTAACCGACTCCAATTTAATATCAAAACGCAAGTGAGCACTCGCGGCCTCTGCTGATTTGGCGCCAGCTGGCGCCAACCTGTGGCGCGTGGCGTCAGGCGCTACACATAGCGTGTGGCGCCAAGAGCTGTTGTGTGACGCCAATATCGGGGTTTTGATGCCAATCGACGCTGACTCCGTATTTCATCAAGATTGAAATTCCTCGCAATTTGTGCATAAATAACCCCCTGTTCAGCCGATTCTTCACATAATTCCAGAGAAAAAATTATTCTTCTCTTTAGAAAAAATAATAATCATGTCTTTAGCCACTAAAACCTTCACCCAATATTCTCATGAATGGTGTCGATCTCTTAATGCTAGAGAAAGAAAAGAATTGGATTTATTTCACTTGGGGGGAATTTATGGCATTAAAGGGGTAGATCTAGACATAGACTTCATACATACCGCTTTAGAATATTGGAGCATTGATACACATTGTTTTAGAATAGGGTATGATGAAATTAGCCCTTTGCTAGAGGAATTTGGTGCTATTTTAGGCTTCCCTGCAATCGACCTGGTAGTAATCCCTAGAGTAGATGCATATTACTATAAGGATTTTGAGCGCTTCTTTAACTTGAAGGAAAGGGATTTATCAAAAATAGTAGATGGCAATGTAGTGAACTTAAAAGAATTCGCACGCTATTATTTTGATAAACCGCTTTCTGAATCTTTTCACATATATAGAAGAAGGGCGTTCTTATTCTGCATGCTTAATCAATATTGTCTTAGTAGTGGTAAAACTAATGAGGGACAATCAATTATAACCACTGTGCTAGAACAAATTGAATCAGGGAGAAATCCAATGCCATTGATAGTTGGAGAGACTATGATTAGTCTAGATGAATTGAAAAGGGACCCAAAAGCACCTCTTCGCGGTTCTCCAATTTTATTACAGGTAGAAAAATAATATTTTTAATTACAGAAATCAAAAAACATATTTTTGTATTGTAATATTAATTTATTTGCATTGGAAATTTTTTTTTACAGATGTGGCTAATGGAGAGGCTAGGATTAATTAGCCCTCCGGACGACATCGAAAATTATACGTCCACTTGCTTTGTGAGAAGAAAGAAGCGCATCCCTAAAATTGGGCGCCATGGGTGGAAGAAAGTCTTTGAATCACGTGATTTCGCTATCAAGTGGGTCATCCCATGGTGGGAAATAAAAAGGATGGTTGGTGTTAACAAGCAACCTTTCTGCCGTCTTCCAAGCTTGTCTCGCATGACATATTATTACCCCTGCAGAGTAAAGAGACAATATGGCTTGCTTCAAAATATTCCTTCCGGGGATCTTCGTCCTCCCTATGAGTATCCCATATCTCAAGAAGTAGATAAATTTGACACTTACTGGAGCGCTAGACCTTTATGGGAAGTGATTACCCAAAAGGTTCCCCCTTCTTTACCTAATGATGTAAGGAAGTGGTTGCGGAAGAAGTCTTCAATTGATCAGGGTAGAACCGTTGTGAAGAATCGTCTAGGTGACAGGGTGACACTGGCCAAGGAACGCTTAGGTGCAAGAATTGAGTTCAAGACACCTACAATGCCTAAGAAGAAGAATACTACTAAAGACAAGGGGAAAAGGAGAGCTACAGACAAGAAGGCTTGGGTGGAAAAGAAGCATGGGGTGCTAGCTGAAGGAGAAACAATCTATTCTAAAATTGAATGTAGGTCCTCTAAAGGATGCCTACTAGCTAAAGTAATGGATGAAGAGGAGGAAACAGAAAAGAATTGGAAAAGAGCAAAGAAGGAGAAGAAAGACTAGAACATTGCTTAGCTTTAGATTTATTAGATTCTTAATTTTTATTTAAAGTTAATTTATTTCAGCCATATTTAAATTCCATTAACAATGTAATTTTGTTTTATTAGTGAAATTTCAGCTTTCAATTTAATTGTCACTTTAAATTTATTTTATTAAAGCAATGAAAAACCGAAAAAAATTAATTTTCCAGAAATCTTTCGAGTACGGAAGTCGAAAATTTTCCGAAAAACACCAAAATTCGCCCAGATTTTATGACTGAACTGGCGTCAGTAATTGCAGATTGGTGCCAGCTAATGAGGCCTGGCGTCAGGTGCCAATTCCATCGTCTGGCGCTAATGGCTTTTGGCCGGCGCCAGACTCTGTTCTGTGACGCCAGTTGCTTTTCCAACTTTTGTTGACTTTTTGTTGATTCTGGAACGCGGAGATGTCGAAAAATAAAGTGGCCGCACCCGTAATGGGTTGCCTACGTATCCTTTCCTAGGGAATCAGGCCGAACGTAGCTCTCTTGAGTGTCCTACTCAAGTAATTATGGGTAGTATTTTTTAAGTTGGTCAAGATTGGTCATGTTTGAGAATTCATTGCCATCCATGTCAGTTAATTTTGCTGCACCACCTGACAGGATTGTTTTGACAATGAAGGGGCCAGATCAATTAGGTCTAAACTTTCCCCTTGGATCTAAAACATTTTTCCTTAGCGCTTTTAATACAAAATCTCCTACTTTGATATTTCATGTCTTGACCTTCTTATTAAAATGTCTAGCCATGCGAGTTTGATAGCACTGAGTGTGATGTAAAGCTTCTAGTCGTTTTTCGTCAAGTAGGATCAATTCTTCGTATCGTGCCCTTGTCCATTCGACTTCATCGAGTTTACTCTCTAGCGCAATACGTAGAGATGGTATTTCTAGTTCAACAGGTTGTACGACATCCATTCCATATACCATAGAAAATGGTATATTTCCTGTTGACGTACGGATTGACGTGCGATAACCCCACAATGCAAAGTAAAGCTTGTCAGGCCAATCCTTATAATTTTCTGTCATTTTCTCGATGATAGTCTTTAAATTCTTATTAGCTGCCTCGACTGCTCCGTTTGCTTGAGGTCTATAAGGGGACGAATGATGATGTTGGATACCATATTTATGTAGCAAATCTTCACATTCAGCTTGAAAGTGAGTTCCATTGTCACTTATCATTTCATGTGGGACTCCATATCGACAAATGATATTCCTCTCGATAAAGAGTGCTACATGTTTTGCAATGAGTTTAGCGTATGATTGCGCTTCAACCCACTTTGTAAAGTAATCAATTGCTACTAGAATAAATTCGTGGCCTCCTGTCCCTGGAGGAGTGATCTTGCCAATTATGTCAATTCCCCATGTAGAGAATGGCCATGGTGATGTGTAGGTGTAGAGCAAAGATGGAGGAACGTGCTGTAAATTGGCGTAAATTTGAAACTTAGGGCATCTTTTCACATATTGACGGCAGTCCCTATTCATGGTAGTCCAATAATACCCTTCTCGCATTATTTTCTGGACTAACATTTTGCCATTTATAAGAGTTCCACAGATTCCTTCGTGGACCATTCTCATTATTCTTGGTGCATCCACCTTCCCTACACATAGGAGAGCTCGACCTTTAGGTACCCTTTTATGTAGCTCGTTGTCTATGAGTACATATTGAGAAGCCAAAAGTCTCAAGGCTCGTTTTGCTCTTTTGTCAGCATGAGGAGGGTATTCTCCCTTGGTGACATAGTTGAGAATGTCCGTGTACCATGGTTCTTCTTGTTCTTCATCTTCGTCTTGGACTGGGTCGTCGTCTTCTATAGCCTGTATATATGCCGGTTTGTGTCTTTTTTCAATAGTTAGGGGCATTTGCTCGATGTCCGTGGGAATCCTAACCATTGAGGCTAATCTTGCCAAGGCATCAGCAAATTGGTTTTTTTCTCTAGGTAGATATGTGTATTCTACCTTCTCTAACTGATCGGTAAGAGTTTCCAAATAAGTTTGGTAAGGGGCTAGGCTTTCGCTCCTTACCTTCCACCTTTTAGATATTTGATTGATGATTAGAGAGGAATCTCCGAATATTCTTAACTTCTTTACTCCCAATGCCAGGGCTGTTTCAAGGCCTACCACGCATGCTTCATATTCAGCAGCATTGTTGGTAACGTCGAAATCAAGCTTTATTGAGATTGGGACGTGTTCTTCTTTAGGTGATACTAGTAGCACTCCGACACCACATCCCTTTTGGTTTGAGGCTCCTTCGAAATACAAGGTCCAAGTATCATCTTCGGTGACCATCAAATCTTCATCTGGAAATTCATTGTCCTGTATTGGTGTCGAGTCTTCTATTGGAAAACCTGCCAGAAAGTCTGACACCACAGATCCTTTAATAGCTTTTTGTGGCATAAACCGCACATCGAACTGGGCTAAGTTGACTATCCATCTTGAAATACGTCCATTGAGCGTTGATTTCTCGAACAAGTATTTGAGTGGATCTAATCGAGATACCACGAAAACGGTATGCACCAACATGTAATGTCTCAACTTAGTCGTGGCCCACACCAAAGAGAGGCACAATTTCTCGAGTGGTGTATAGCGTGTTTCATATTCGAGCATCTTCTTACTTAAGTAATAGATTGCATTCTCTTTGTTTTCTACCTCTTGTGCTAGCATGGATCCCATTGTCTCTTTGGTAACCGTCAAATATAACCTAAGAGGTATTCCAGGAAGTGCTGGCGCTAATATGGGAGGATTTGCGAGATAGGCTTTGATCCGGTCAAAGGCTTTTTGACACTCATCATCCCAAATTACTGGTACATTCTTCTTGAGCCTTTTGAAGTTTGGTTCACATATCGTTGTTAGTTTTGATATGAACCTACTTATGTATTGCAACCGGCCAATGAATCCTCGAACCTGTTTCTCGGTCTTGGGCGGTGGCATTGACATGATTGCTTTAATCTTGGTTGGATCTATCTCTATTTCTCTAGAGCTTATGACGTACCCCAAGAGCTTGCCTAAGGTGACCCCAAAAGCACATTTTGATGGATTCAACCTCATATTGTATTTTCTTAACCTTTCGAAAAATTTCCTTAAGGCTAATTGATGGCCTGGACGGTCCTTTGATTTCACAATCATGTCGTTGACATATACTTCAACTTCTTTGTGCATTATGTCATGAAGCAAGGCAGTTGCTGCACGTTGGTAAGTAGCACCTACGTTTTTCAACCCAAATGGCATTACCGTGTAACAGTAAGTGCCCCATGGTGTGATGAAAGTTGTCTTCTCCATGTCTTCTTCCGACATGAGAATCTGATTATACCCTGCGTATCCGTCTATGAATGAGAGAAGCGCGTGATTTGTTGTGTTGTCTACCAGAATATCGATGTGTGGCAAAGGGACGTCGTCCTTTGGACTTGCCTTATTTAGATCTCGATAGTCGACACACATCCTTACCCTTCCGTCTTTCTTTGGAACTGGGACGACGTTAGCGACCCATTCGGGGTATTTGGATACCTTGATGAAACCTGCAGTTATTTGTTTTTGAACTTCTTCTTTTATCTTAAGTGCTACGTCGGGTTTCATTCAACGTAACTTTTGTTTTACAGGTTTCATTCCTGGAATTAATGGTATAGTGTGTTGAGCTATTTCTCTGTTAATGCCTGGCATATCTTCATATGACTAAGCAAATACATCGATAAATTCTTTAAGCAAGTTAATTAAATCGGTTCTTTCTTGTTTATTCAATGTTAGTCCGATTTTAACTTCTCTTTTATGAGTTGAATCATTTGAGATGTCAATTGTTTCGGTCTCTTCAATTACTGGTGTTTTCTTTTCAAGTGTTTCCATTGCTTTAATAAATTCTTTATCTTTTTCATCGTTAGCTAAGCAATGTTCATCATCTTGGGTTAAGCAAGAACACGAGAAGTAAGAAGAATGAGTGATATTATTATACTCTGAGATCATTACATCAAAGAGTGATATGTCCTCAGGGACTGGATCACTAACTATCCTAGGAGAAGAAATAGGAAGGGGAGGCGTTATAGCTAAAGACTTAGAAGATTCTATAGGGAAAGACTCTGACTCAGACTCAGACTCTGACTCTGACGATTCTTCAAACATCGGCCCTTGCCCTGTCGTGATCGATATCTTCCTTCTACTCGGAGTAGTCACCTTGATAGCCTTGCGCCACCCTTGCAATAATCCTTCAGCTGGAGTAATTTTCGCTTTGTAGGACCGTTTGAATGAGTGATGAGTTATCTTCATCATAAACTGGCTCATTCTTTTCTCGCCCAAACAATAATCCCATGACGTTAAAGTCAAAGCATGGGGGTGCTTTCTCCTTATGGACGGGAGTTGGGATTTCATCAGTGAAATAGCAATCCAAGAAAATCTCGAATCCTGGTTGTCGTATGCCATTTACAACAAATGGTTCGGGAAATTCATGGCATGGATAGTCCTCTCCTTCTTTTATAAACTGACCATTAAGCGTAAGAGGGTACTGATCCATTGGAATTGCTTTCTTTTGAATGCGAGCGTCCCTATGTGCTTTCAATTTATCCTGGGCTCGCTTGAGATCTTTCCGAGTCGGTTCGAAACCAAGTCCGAAAGTATCTAGTTTAGGGAGGCCAGGTGACTCTATCGATTTTGCTATCCCCTTCTTCTTTCCTAAGGTCATCCTAGAGAAGTGTCCTTGTTTCTTTAGCATAGTGTTGATAATCATGTTGGAATGGGGGTCGTGGCATAGAGATGTCCTTTTATCCTCTTGGATTAAGGAGACTTCTTCGTTAAAGCCCCATAGGTCTTCATCATCTTCGTCGTGCTCCACGTTGATGATTGGATTCTCTATTGATTTGATCCTCATTGGCGAAGCATCAATGGTGATGGGGATTCCTCCAACTATGGCTTTCACTTGTTGGTGGAGAGATGAAGGGACGGTCTTTAGGTCATGGAGCCAAGGGCGTCTTAACAACAGATTGAATGAGGCTTTGATGTCTACCACTTGAAAAGTAGTAGCATGTTTTATTGCTCCTGCCGTCACATTTAGGGTTATTTTGCCGAGAGCTTGACGTCGAGTATTATCGTAAGCTCTTATTCCTTGTGTGGACGGAGTTAAATCCTCATCCTTTATGCCGAGCATCCTCGCAGTCCTAAGTGGACATACATTTATAGCCAATCCATTGTCTACAAGAGTCATGGGAACATTCATTCTTTTGCAGACTACTGTAAGGTTTAACGCTTTGTAGTGCTTGTCACCTTCCGGGTGTAAATCTTTATCAGAGAAGGTGATTAGATTAATTGGACTAGGGAGGTCACTCGTGAGGAAGTTAGCTAGTCCCTCAGGAGTGGTGTCAGAATCTATCCCGATTTTATCCAAGGCATTCATCACAGCTAACCTATGTTCTCGAGATGTTGCCAGAAGCTTCCATACATTCATCTCCACTTTTGTCTTCTTGAATTGTTTAACGATGTCATTGTCTTCGATGATAGGTATGGGAGCTTGTTGTACAGTAGGCATAGGTTGTGTTGAAATGGGAGGTTGTATTCTCCCGGATCTTGTGAGGACGTCTATTGATGAATCTTCTTCAGCCCAAGTGTCGTCCGTGGTGTATGATACAGAAGGTGAAGGTCCTACTATGTCTTTTAGATAGACATCTTCTTCATCACTGTCCCATACTCCATTAACATTTATATCCTCTTCTTGTTGAACTTGGACTAATTCCTTTCTATCAATCATTTTCTACACCAAATCCTTGAACTTGAAGCAGTTTTCTAGGGTGTGTCCTCCTGACTGATGGTATTGACAGTAATATCTATCTGTCCTTTTTAATGATTCAAATGGTCTCGGTTCGAGAGGTTTGACCTTGCCACTCTCGGAGAGCATTTTAAACATTTGTGCATACGGGATCCCAATTGGAGTATAAACTTTATTGCTCTTCTTGGGTCTTTCGGTGACTTGTAAGGGAAAGTGTTTTGCCTCATAAGTCATTTTTATTGGTGTGAATTCTCCCTTAAGTTCTTCATCATATTCCTTGTGAAGTTCATTCAAAATTTTGAGAGTTTCATGTAACAGTTGCGATGTCTCCCTCAGATACAGTGTGAGTATTCGTATCTCTACCTCATTTGCTGGTTCTGGAAGATTATCTTCGACATCGAAAAAGATCTCTTCTTCTTCCTCTTCGACGTTGGTTGCTTTGATAGGTTTAATGAGGGATGAGGGGTCAACTTCGCTTTCTTCATCGGAGATAGCCAATGTGTGAGCTAGAGGTGCATTGTCAATACTCGATTTCTTACTGGCAGGGGGCAACGACAGCTTGTTACTGTCAATTAGGTCTTGGATAGCTTCCTTAAGCTTCCAACAACTTTCAGTAGAATGGCCCCTACCTTGATGATATTTGCAATGTGCATTGGGGTTCCAATTAGGCGACCTCTTCTCGACTGGTGGATCTCCAAATGGTCCAATGGGAGTTATAAGACCTTTTGCATTTAGTCGATCAAACGCAGTGTCATAACTCATGCCAATAGGAGTGAAGTTTCTCCTAAACGGTTTCTTTTGTCCTTGATTGTTCATGGCGAGGACTTCCCCTAGATTAAAGGTGCTAACATTATTTGAGTGGGCGGTTTTGGAAGAAGAAGGATTGTCGTTCTCCTTTCCTTTCCAGCCACTATTGGAGTTATTGTTGGCAGCTTTAGATTTAGCCACGTCATCTTCGATATTAATCCCAATATCATAAACAACCTTAAAGGTATGAAGGTTATTTTTATATTTAAGATGTTTTGAATATTTTTCTTGGAGGTTTTTAATGAACAATCTCACGGACTCTTTTTCACTTGGTACCTCAATCATTTTAGCTGAGGTTTCTCTCCACTTGTTAAAGAAAGATGTGAAGCCTTCATTCTCCTTCTGTTTGAGGATTTCAAGTTCTCTATGGTCAGTTTCGACTTGAACGTTACACTTGTACCTATCGACGAAAGCGTTTGCTATGGATTCCCAGGTAGAGGTCTTTTCTTTTTCAAGAGAAAAGAACCATTGTTGGCAAACGGTCTCGAGAGATAGCGAGAACAGAGAAGGGAAGATCTTCTTATCGATACCCTTGATACTCATTATTGTTTCAAATTCCCTTAGATGGAAGTAGGAGTTGTCGATTGCCCTAAAATTTGGGATGTCGTTGGCATTGAAATTCTGCGAAAGAAGATCCTTATCCACCGAGACCCCTTGGGATGTGAGTTCTTGAAACTTGTAGTCGCTGGACAACTTGCTTAGGCTTTCTTGCATGAGGTCCATTTGTTGTTGCTTCGCGGGATCCTCGATCTTAAGTGCGAGAAGCTTTAGTGTCTCAGTTACAGTAGTCAGTTGGTTCTTGAGATCGTTAACTTCTTCCTGAGTTGCCATTATAACTCTTGCTTTCCTCTTGCGGGCTATAGGTTTGTCGAAAAGTTGGACTTGTACGAAGAGGTTATCTTTGATTAATCATCCTTCCTTTCTTGACCACACGCTGTAAATTAAGCCAGTTTGCGTTTTAATTACTTGACTCGAATCAATTTGACTTTATGGTTTTTATTTATTTTTTTTTTTAAAAAAAAGGGTATGTAAAAAAGGGTATGCAAAAAGTATGCATATTTTTAGGGAGCAATAATATACATTTGTTTAGGGAACTTAAGTATTATTATTTATTGGAGGATTAATATCCGACTTACCCCCCTAAAAAAATGACGAGAAATGACGCACGCACACAAGACTCCCTTAATCATGGTCAAGACATGTGTATTGGTGTGTGTATTGAGTGTAAGTGACATGCTTGGACTCTTGTGTAAGACCATGGGACTTAGTGCCTAAACTCGAATATTGATTCAATTAAGCATTATTGCCAGCAAAATTAACCGAATTAAACAGGAAACTGATTAATTAGACATTAGGTGATGACTCGACAAATAATCCGAACTGTCGGCCAAGCGACAGGACTGGCGTCACAATATGGTGGTTGGCGCTAGACTTTTTAGTAAATGTCTGGCGCTACACACCCTACAGTGGCGCTACAGCTCAGATTTTGGCACCAATATTGGAGCCTCGGTCTGGGACTGTTTTCAATATTATTAGTCAAATGGGGTATGCCTAAAGTCGTAATAGGTCAATTCCGATTAAAAGAAGAAAAAACTTTATCGACTCGAATTAATTAATTAATTAGGCAAAGTTCTTTAAGTCATTAATTATAATCTCAACACAAATCAACAAACGGTTAAGAGGAGCATAGGATATATATGCACAACAAATAATGCACAATTAGTCAAGTAGGCACAATATGATGCAATGAGTTCGCAATCTAACCATGGCTCTAGTTCTCTAAAGTTCGGGATATGGTTTAGTCAAATAGGGTCCATGGTTAATTGTCCAGATGCACAGCGTAGAAGCCTAACCGTGAAGGGTTAACGCGTGTGGATAGAACACCGCGAGTTTTTAGAAAAAACTCACTTCCATGGTTTGGTGAATTCAACCTCTTAGATGTACCCTTTGTTGCCAGGAGCGTTCTATCGGGTAGATAGAGCATGAATTCCCAGAGGGTTATGTCCATATGTAGAACACATATGGGTTTCAAAAAAATGAGAAAAAATTCAATAAGGAAGTAGGATCGAGCAAACAATACGAAAAACCGGTCGAAATTAGAACGCATATTTCTGGCTCGGTATTGGGGGAAATTGGCGCCAGAAAACAGAGATTGGCGCCAACTTTTAACTGTAGCGCCTGGCGCCAATACTGGCGTCTGGCACTATGGCAAAAAGTGTGGCGCCAAGCTCTGACCCTTGACGCTACTTCCCACATGCCTCAGCAGCTTTCTGTGCTCAATAAAATCATCCAGTTTCGCGCGGTGTTATTTCAGTCCTAGTTGTGAAAGACATTTCTCAAATTTCCTACGTGTAAAAATCCTATGTTTTTTTACTCATTACAAATGGTCTTTCCAATGAGAACCTTTTTATGCATATGCCACAATGTTAATCAAAATTACGCACATGAAACACTTAGAACTTTTCGTGTCTCATCCACTCATTCTAAATCATTGCCGAAACAAATTCAGTAATTAAAATAGAAATCCTCCCCAGTGGAGTCGCCAAAAACTGTAGGGAATAGTTTCAAGCCTTAAAATCCCACTAGCTTGAACCCCACTGTGATCATACACTAAAGTACGGTGGCGTCCAAAAGGGAAGAAGATAGAGCAAAAGAGTCGCCAACAAGTTTTTAAGGAACTTGTAAACCGTTCACGAGGTGAAGGTTACACCCCTTAACGATCCAAGAGATCGTCAACTTCATAAGGTCATGAACCAAAATAGGGTTTGGGGATGATGGTACAAATCCAACCTAAAAGAGATTGAACCTGCCCTAATAATAGGCCTCTACTTTATTCTGCTCGTATTCATGTGCGCTTTCTGACTAACATGCAATCAATAGGATTAACCCTAAACCTGTTTAATCTATGTTGATTGAATTTAATGCACAAATAAACTATTATTGGCGATCACTTGAATTATAATCACAATTAATCCTAAACAAGATTATTAATTATCTTATTAAGCGTGATTGCAAGTACCAAATTCCCTTTAAGCATGCATAAAAGGTGTGATCAAGCAAACACAATAAATATAATATGTATCAAGCAACATAATAATAATCATGATAATAATAATAATCATCATAAAATTATAATCATAATTAAAACAATAATAATCATAAATAAAATAATCATTATCAAAATAATAATAATAATAATATTCACAATCATCATAAATTATAACAATTGTAATCATAATCATGTTCATGTTAATATTAAAGCATAATAAAAATAGCAAGATCCTAGGCATGATACTAATAAGATTAATAACAAACACTAGCATGTCACTAAGCAATAAAAATCAAATCTTTAGCCCTAACATGATACTAACATGAATTAATATTAGGAAGAACATAGGAAGCATCGTACTTTTAATCATACTTAATATTAAAGTTACCCTAGACATGATACTAGGAATTAAAATAACAATCTAAGCATGATTTCTACATCATAATATCAATTAAACCCTTAAAGTACTTACTTGGATGCCTCGTATCTCTTTCCTCAGAAATTAAAACCTTTCACGTCTAGGGCGAAGGCAACTTCGAATATGGCTAGGTGTTTCTAGATCTTGCGAATGCGGAATTTTGTGTGAAAAAGTAAAGTTTAGAAAAGAATACTAAAGAATTAATGTTATTGAAAATTGATGAATGAATGAGAGAGTAGATGAATGAAGAGAATTAATGAATAGTAATTGATGATTCTTTGATGAATGAATATTGATAATTGGTGAGAGTTGATGAAGACTTAAGAATAAAGAGAATTGGCGAACGATAGATGTAGATGATGAAGATAGTTGGTAATTGGAAACGGAGTTTTTGATACGATATTTATAGAGAAAATCATCCAAAAAAAGATAATTTATCAAAACAGAGTCTGAAGAACACAAAACCGCCTTGGCGCCAACCCTGGCTCATTGGCGCCAGGACCAGTGGCTAGCGCCAGGCGCCAATGCTGGCGTCTGGCGCCAATCCTGATTCCAGGCGCCAAGGCCTGGGGTTGGACGCCAATTTGAATTTCAACGCGTTTTCGAAAATCTGATAAATTTCACATACTGGAAGATAAAATAATATAATTTAAGTCGAAAATGCTATTTGATCTTGATTAAAACTCTGAAGAATCCTAATTGAATTAGGAATGAAAAGAACCTTCTAGAATGTTCTAGAAGACTAAAACCATTCCTAATTGCATTAGGAATGATAAATCATATTAGGCCCTCCCCTAGATCATTGGGCCGTACATAAAGCTCAAACCGGGCCCAGTTTAGTAAATTGCCCATAACATCCTCAATATTCATCGGAATTGGGCTTATAATATATCGTTGGAAAGGTCTTTGCAAACCCCATCCAACTACACCAATATTGGACCCATATCAAGGACCAACCAAACTGTATTGGCTGTTTTCTTTAAAATAAAGTTTTCAAAAACAGAAAGAAGAGAAAAGAAATAAAACTTTCCGCAACACTAGACCTTTCCACACTTTCGTTTCATTCGATTATGATTCGACGTGAAAGGAACTCATCATTGGGTTTGGTTTTGGGGAGACACAAATGGGTGTCTACACTTCCCGGAATACCTCTTAGGTTATATTTGACGGTTACCAAAGAAACAATGGGAGCCATGCTAGCACAAGAAGTAGAAGGCAAAGAGAACGCAATTTACTACCTAAGTAAAAAGATGCTCGAATACGAAACACGCTATACACCGCTCGAGAAATTGTGCCTCGCCTTGGTGTGGGCCACAACTAAGTTAAGACATTACATGTTGGTGCATACCGTTTTTGTAGTCTCCCGATTAGATCCACTCAAGTATCTGTTCGAGAAATATACACTCAATGGCCGCATATCAAGATGGATAGTCAATCTAGCTCAGTTCGATGTAAGGTTTATGCCACAAAAAGCTATTAAAGGATCCGTGGTGTCAGACTTTCTAGCAGATTTTCCAATAGAAGACTCGACGCCAATACAAGACAATGAATTTCCAAATGAAGACCTAATGGTCACTGAAGATGATACTTGGATCTTGTATTTCGACGGAGCCTCAAACCAAAAGGGATGTGGCGTTGTACTACTAGTATCACCTAAAGAGGAGCATGTTCCAATCTCGATAAAGCTTGATTTCGACGTTACCAACAATGCTGCTGAATATGAAGCGTGCGTGGTAGGCCTTGAAACAGCTTTGGCATTGGGAGTAAAGAAGTTAAGGATATTCGGAGACTCTTCTTTGATCATCAATCAGATATCTAAAAGGTGGAAAGTAAGGAGCGAAAGCTTAGCCTCTTACCAAACCTATTTGGAAACTCTTATTGATTAGTTAGAGAAAATAGAATACACATATCTACCTAGAGAAGAAAACCAATTTGCCGATGCCTTGGCGAGATTAGCCTCAATGGTTAGGATTCCCACGGAAATCGAGAAAATGCCTTTGACTATCGAAAAAAGGCACAAACCAGCATATATCCAGGCTATAGAAGACGACGACTTACTCCAAGAAGAAGAAGAAGAAGAAGAACCGTGGTACACGGACATACTCAACTATGTCACCAATGGAGAATACCCTCCTCATGCTGACAAAAGAGCAAAGCGAGCATTAAGACTTTTGGCTTCTCAATATGTACTCATAGACAACGAGCTACATAAAAGGGTACCTAAAGGTCGAGCTCTCCTATGTGTAGGAAAGATGGATGCACAAAGAGTAATAAGAATAGTTCACGAAGGAATCTGTGGCACTCATGTAATTGGCAAAATGTTAGTCCAGAAAATAATGCGAGAAGGATATTATTGGACTACAATAAATAGGGATTGCCATCAATATGTAAAAAGATGCCCTAAATGCCAAATTTATGCCAATTTACAACATGTCCCTCCATCTTTGCTCTATACCTACACATCACCATAGCCATTCTCTACATGGGGAATTGACATCATTGGCAAAATTACTCCCCCAGGAACAGGAGGCCACGAATTTATTCTAGTAGCAATTGATTACTTTACAAAGTGGGTCAAAGCGCAATCGTACGCTAAACTCACTGCAAAACATGTAGCACTCTTTATCGAAAGAAATATTATTTGTCGATATGGAGTCCCACATGAAATGATAAGTGACAATGGAACTCACTTTCAAGCCAAATGTGAAGATTTGCTACAAAAATATGGCGTTCAACACCATCATTCTTCCCCTTATAGACCTCAAGCAAACGGAGCAGTCGAGGCAGCTAATAAAAATTTAAAGACTATCATCGAGAAAATGACAGAAAATTATAAAGATTGGCCTGAAAAACTTCACTTCTCATTGTGGGGTTATCGCACGTCAATCCTTACATCAACAGGAAATACACCATTTTCCTTGGTATATGGAATGGATGTCGTACAACCTGTCGAATTAGAAATACCATCTCTACGCATTGCGCTAGAGAGTAAACTCGATGAAGTTGAATGGACTAGGGAAAGATACGAAGAATTGATTCTACTCGATGAGAAACGACTAGAAGCTCTACATCACACTCAGTGTTACCAAACTCGTATGGCTAGGCATTTTAATAAGAAGGTCAAGACAAGAAATATCAAAGTAGGAGATTTGGTATTAAAAGCACTAAGGAAAAATGTTTTAGACCCAAGGGGAAAATTTAGACCTAATTGGTCTGGACCCTACATTGTCAAGACAATCTTATCAGGAGGTGCAGCAAAACTAGCTGATATGGATGGCAATGAATTCTCAAACATGACCAATCTTGACCAATTTAAGAAATACTACCCATAATTACTTGAGTAGGATAATCAAGAGAGCTACGTCTGGCCTAATTCCTTAAGAAATGATACGTAGGCAACCCTTTACGGGTGCGGCCACTTTATTTTTTGACATCTCCGCATTCAAGTATTAATAAAAAATTCAATAGAAAATCGGCGAATTATTGGCGTCGCAGAAAAGAGCCTGGCGCCAACCAGAAGCCATCAGCGCCAGCCGATGGAATTGGCGCCTGGCGCCAGACTTCAATGGAAGGCGCCAAATGCCAATAACTGGCGCCAATATGGAAACAAGCTTTGGGCCAATTTTGGTGTTTTTCGGAAAATTTTCGACTTCCGTACTCGAAGAATTTCTGGAAAATTTAATTTTTTTCGATTTTCATTGCTTTAATTAAATAAATTTGAAGTGAATAATTTAATTGAAATCTGAAATTTCATTAATAAAATAAAATTACATTATTGATGGAATTTAAATAAAAGCTGAAATAAATTGACTTTAAATAAAAATAACAATCTAAGTCTAATAAATCTAAAGCTAAGTAATGCTCTTAATCTTTCTTTTCCTTTCTAGCTCTTTTCCAATTCTTGTCTGCTTCCTCCTCTTCGTCCATGACTTTAGCTAGTAGGCATCCTTTAGAGGACCTACATTCAATTTTGGAGTAGATGGTCTCCCCTTCAGCTAACACTCCATGCTTCTTTTCCACCCAGGCCTTTTTATCTGTGGTGTTAGCTTTCCTTTTCCCTTTGTCTTTGGTATCACCTTTCTTCCTAGGCATTGCATGTGTTTTGAATTCAATTCTTGCACCTAAGCGTTCCTTGGCAGGAGTCACCCTGTCACCTAGACGATTCTTCACATCGGTTCAACCCTGATCGATCGAAGATTTCTTCAGCAACCACTTCTTTACATCATTGGGCAAAGAAGGAGGAACCTTTTGGGTAATCACTTCCCATAAAGGTCTAGCGCTCTAGTAAGCATCAAATCTGTCTACTTCTTGAGAAATAGGGTACTCAAAGGGAGGACGAAGATCTCCGGAAGGAATATTCTGAAGCAAGCCATATTGTCTTTTTACCCTGCAGGGGTAATAATATGTTACACGAGACAAGCTTGGAAGACGGCAGAAGGGTTGCTTGTTAACACCAACCATCCTTTCTATTTTCCACCATGGGATGACCCACTTGATAGTCAAATCACGTGATTCAAAGACTTTTCTCCACCCATGGCGCCCAATTTTAGGGATGCGCTTCTTCCTTCTCAGGAAGCAATTGGGAGTGTACTTTTCAATGTCGTCCGGAGGGCTAATTAATCCTAGCCTCTCCATTAGCCACATCTATGAAAAAATTGCATTGCAAATAAATTATTATTACAATACAAAAATATATTTTTTGATTTCTGTAATTAAAATTATTTTTTTTCTACCTATAATAAAATTAGAGAGCCGCGAAGAGGCGCTTTTGGGTCCTTCTTCAATTCATCTAGAATAATCATAGTCTCTCCAACTATTAATGGCATTGGATTTCTTCCTGATTCAATTTGTTCTAGTACAGTGATTATAATTGATTGACCCTCATTATTTTTACCACTACTAAGAAAAAATTGGTTAAGCATGCAAAATAAGAACGCCCTTCTTCTATATATATGAAAAGATTCAGAAAGAGGTTTATCAAAATAATGGCGTGCAAATTCTTTCAAATTAACTATGTTGCCGTCTACTATTTTTGATAAATCCCTTTCCTTTAAATTAAAGAAGCGCTCAAAATCCTTATAATAATAAGCATCTACTCTAGGGATTGCTATAAGGTCTATCGCAAGGAAGCCTAAGATAGCCCCAAATTCCTCCGGCAAAGGGCTAATCTCATCATATCCTATTCTGAAACAATGAGTATCAACATTCCAAAATTCTAAAGCGGTATGTATGAAGTCTAGGTCAAGATCTACCCTTTTGATGCCATAAATTCCCCCCAGGTAAAATAAATCTAATTCTTTTCTCTCCCTCGCATTAAGAGATCGACACCATTCATGAGTGTATTGGGTGAAGGTCTTGGTGACTAAAGACATGATTATTGTTTTTCTAAAAGAAGAGAATTATTTATTCGCTGGAATTATGAGAAGAATCGACTGGGCAGGGGGATTTTTATACACAAATTGCGAAGAATTTTAATCAGATTAAAATACGGCATCAGCGTCAATTGGCGCCAAGCGCTGGGTGTAGCGCCTGGCGCCACGCGCCATGATGTGGCGCCAGCTGGCGCCAAGTTGCCGGACCAGCCGCGCGTGCTCAACTTGCGTTTCTAATATTAGGCTCGAGTCGGTTAATGATTTTATGGCTCCGTTTAATTTTCCTAAACATCTTTTCTATCCATTTTCTTAATTAATTAAATATAGCTATTATTTTTAATTTATATTATTCCTTTTGGACTTTATCTTAAATTCCACACAGCCGACATTTCATTCGATTTTTTTCCTTTTTTATTTTTTCTTTTTGGGGGAGAGAGTCGGATACCCTCCACCAATAATAAAAATGATGGAATTTTTGCGCAAAATTGTTGTCACACTTTTCTTGCACACACTAACATACACACAACAATCAAATAAACTCATAATAGCATAAATATACAAAATGTGTCCATAAATAATGAGTTAAAGGCAAAGTTCTATAAAAAAAAGTCAAACTAAAATACACACAGGAACAAACTACGGCGCCGGAGGACGTAGGCCCATTGTAATACCCCGTATTTTCATACGTATTTTATAATTAATTAATTAAGAATTATTTTATAAAAAGGGTATTTTAGTAATTTCATTATTTGGGGCCAAAATAATATTTGAATTTTAGCGCCAAATATAAGTATTTAATCATTTGAATAATTAATTATTTTTGGATTTCTAAATTAATAATATAGGTTTAATTATCTTTTTAAGGTCGGTCCATATTTTACTAACTATTTCAAGAGAAATATTTAATATACATTATGTATTTAACTAATTTTGATATTATCTAAAATATTTATTTATTCAATTATTTTATTATTATTGATTGTTATCACTTTAGTTTGTTAATTATTATATTTTAAATTATCCTCTAATTTTCTTCTTCATTATCCCATTTTGTTCCTATCTTTCTTCTCCCAACCATATGTATATCCATTTAAATTTTCTTATCTTTTAACCCAACTATTAATCTAGACTTAATTTGATTCAAGTACCTTAACAACCCCAAAAACTTATCACATTTTCTAGTAATCATATCACACCTTAAACTCTATCCTTTCTACATCATAGCCTATAAATACCCCTTCATACCTCTCACATTCTTCACATCAATTCTCTTCTTTTCTTCTCCTCAATTTTACACAAATCATCCCGTTTATCTTTGAAGCCAATTTTCGGGCATTTCTGCTCAGTTTTTGGGGTATAGACGTTTCACAAAAAGTTGTTCCTCTTGAAAAGTCCTTGAGGTTAGGCTCAAGAATCACTCAATTCCGAGCTATATCAAAGGGGTTATAGCCTCTGAAAGTTCTGCCTATTATTTCCTACGCAAATCCAATTCTTCTCTTTTCTTCTTCTCTTCTCTTATTCAATTATTATTATTTTTATTATGGGGGGATTTATAAAAATTATTATGAGTAGTTTTAATTATATAAAATCATATTTTTAATGATGTTTATGAGAAATTAATTAAAAGGTTCGTGTACACATAGTTGGGGGTTTTTAATTATTTGTTAACCTTATATTGATTAAGGTTATATGTATTTGTAGGGTGTGTTCGACCAAGATTCTTGAGGTTCTTTTGGTGTGTATAGCTAAGCAAGGATCAAGGTATGTTAGGTGGCTAGATACCTTTGAAAGTGATTGGTTTGAATAACATGTTTTATTTGATTTGATTGGTGATTGAATTAAATTGATTTGAATTATGATTTTGAAATAAATCATGTTTGGAGGTATTGATAAAAGTATTTTGGTTTTTAAATCATGTTTTAAATGGTTTGAATTACTTATTGTGTTTAAATAATTTGATTTTTAAAAGGTTTGTTGAATTAAATATAAGGTTTTTCAAGGAAGAGTTATTGATTTTGGAAAGCTATTAATATGAGATTTTATTCTCAAGTATTTATTTAAAATGTTTTGATTTTGAAAGTATGTGGACTCATCAAAAAGGAGTTTGAATTATATTGGATTTGTTGGATCTTAAAAGGATTTATTGAACCATTGAATTATTATTATTATTAATGCTTTATAAGCAGGTTGGTAATCCCACTATGCGGATTTGGTTTATTGATAAGGCCTTGTACTTTATATGACCGGGTCTTTCCTCAAGAATAGCCTTGTAATATAAGGAGACTAGCTTGGGGGGTGTGCACACTTGGGTGAGGAATTGGATTTAAAGAAATTGGTTCAAAAAGGAATTGGATTTTTAAAGGAATTGGTTTATCAATTATTTTGAATGTTGAATCATTGGAATTGGTTTTGAATCATGAGTTTTGGAATTAGTGGATTATTTATTGGAATCGATTTTAAAAGCATGTTTGCAAATAAATTGAGTTTACATTATCTTGCACTTATCGTACTTAGCATATTTTGCTAATCTGTATTTTCTATTTGTTTTGGTTCGCCCTGTTTACCGTAATGGTAAGCAGTGTTGACTATTTTCAGGTGGAGTCATGAATGAGCATATGGGAGTCCCGGGATTTGCTTCACCTAGTTTAGAAATGTTGGTCTTGTCTTTATTTAGAGTACTCATAACAATGTTACTATTTTCATAAGTATTAATAAAAGAAAGTTGAGTTTCCGCTGCAAGTTTTTGGTATTGAGTTAAGTATTTTGAGTAGCCTTGCGTAATCACGCGGCGGTAATACGCCCAAGTCTATCTCTACGGTATAATTATACGTATTATACTGGTATTTCCGTAGAGGGAGATTTGGGGGTGTTACACCCATCATGTCATAAAATTGCGCTGTACGAGGAGTCACCTCTCCACCAGCTCCAGCTCTAGCTCCAGCTCCAGTCTCCGTAGGAGGAGGAAGACTCAATATAAGACCACTCCAGCCAGGATCAACCTGAGGCTGAGGACGCGGAGGCTGCTGCGATGACGAGCCTACCTCATACATCCCACCACCTCTGAAAGCCGAAGTAGCCTCTCCTACCAGTACAGCGTGAGCACTCTCAGAAGAAGATCCCGAGCCCTCTGCAACGTCAGCTCGAGCAGCCTCAGAGTGACCGTCTCTACCCCCTGACGAAGTGCGACGACGTCTCGAGCTAGACCTCGCTGGATCCCTCCGCCCCTCAGGTCTCGTGCGGGTGTGAGAAGCGATAGGTTGGCCCTGCAAAAAGAGTTAAATAAAAAACAAAGTAAAATTGAAGCAACAATGCAAAAATAATGAGTAAAGAAAGGCTACCTCTCGGATGACGTCATCCCGACGGCAAGTGGCTGCGTTCCTCATCCGGACGAGCTGGCTCCGGAAGGCATCTATGCATCGTGCCATCGCCGAAACCACCTCGCGTGAAAACTGTCAGAAAAATAAGTCAGTAAAAATGCATGATATATGAAGACAAAAATTCTGAAAAAAACTAGGCTTACTCTAGTCTGGTGGCGAGGAATCGACCGCTCTACGAAGCGCTCGCCCTCGGGAGCCGGAGAAATCATCTCCTCGATCGGCCCGTACATCCCCTGATAGTGGATGGACATAGGGGGTGGCATGAACTCAGCAGCACCGTCCTGATAAAACAAAAAAAAATCAGTAAAACATTACTTGGGGGCTACTTAGTGAAGCTAAGAAAATCTTACCCTCACATCTTCAGTCGGTACGGGGGCTGGAGCTAACAAAGGTATTAGCTCCTCATCATAACACCGCCCGAGGATCACATAGGACCGCCAAGGGGTACCAACTCCCTCAAACATGCTCGACAACCGCGCCTCTCTCCTAAGTACGCGACCGCTCCATAAGTCCCCAAAAAATAGCGACGCTCAGCAGAGTACTGTGCGACTAATTCAGGGGGGTTCCAGCCGCCGCACGGCTGGTATACCACCTCAGGTCCCTATAAAAAGCATCAATCAGGCAAGGATACATCTAAAGCACCGCGGAAAAGCAAGATAAACAACAAAAGTCGTACCGCGATGATCCGGCTTCGGATATGTGTAGTGGACATGTCCACATGGTGGCCTCTCCAAGAGGCGCTCACTGGAAATCCCCGCGGCGATAGTCTCGCCGGCGCAACAGAAGGAAAATACTCGTACAACCAGATCTACAAGGAGTTAGAAGTGTGAGTAAAGGCTAACTAATATGCAAAGCTAAACTTTATAGGGAATAAATGTTTACCTCTACGACCTTCCAAAAGGCAGACAAAGCAACGTTCGTCCCAAAGGACCGGTGGCGACATGAGTCCCTCAGCGCACGAACGAAGTCAGCATAGGCCAAGCTGGCCCAGTCATAAGTCCCGATCCGGAGAAGATCACGGACAGCAGGAAGATAGTAAAGCAACGCTCTACTACCTTTTTCAGGGGAGAATGTCCCTGACAACAACATCAGCACAAAGATGCGCACCCGCTGCTCTCGGGTGGTCGCATCGTCATCAAGAGCCGCTGCCAGCGTCGAGCGGCGAATTCCTCTAGCACTAAACTGAGTCGTCTCGACCTTAGCTCGGGCCCGAATAGCGATCGGCCCCAACAACTCCTCGACCTCCGAAGAGAAGACATCGATTCCACTGTCAAAAGGAAGTGCCACAGAAGTGAACTCCAGTCCTGTGATGAGACTGAAGTCCGTAGGGGTGACCATCATCTCGCCCCAGGGGAAATGGAAGGTGTTGGTGGTGTCCCAGAAGAACTCCACCAAAGCGCGCACTATGTGGTGACCCCCACCGGAGGCGACCATAGCCTCAGAGGTCTCGAACAGAGTAGTTAGCCCGCAAGACTCCCATAGGAGTCTCGTCTCAAGATCCCTGGCGATATGCATCCTGTACAAATCGCCTAAACCATCACAGCCAGAGCCGTGATGCCGTGTCCTCCCGGGTGCGATGCCCTGTCTCACCCTCTCAAAAATGTGGTGGACAGGAGCAAAGAACAGGGTACGCTTATCCCGCTCTGGAAGCCGACCAAGTGAAGTGGAAGGCGTGATGTCATCCTCCATGGGCTCATGCTCCCGTCTAGTGTTTCGGGACCGTGAACCTGAGCCTCGCTGTCTAACCATGCTACATTGTACAAAATTATCATAAATTGAGGTTCTATAGTATCTAAGATTCGCCTAGCCGCATGATACTATGTTCGCAAGAAACAGAGTGCGTAGTACTAAAACAGAGCATAAATTCAAATTGAGCATAACAACATTTTTTAAGCAATCAAACAATTTCTTGCAACACTATAATGATTATTGTGACAATTTGGACAAGAATTGCTAACAAAAATGTCAAGAACGAGTCACATTGTTCTTCACGACCTTAAGAGGTCCAACAATGGCAAATTGCTCATTTCTTCACCAAATTGAGTCAAACAAGTCTCAAATTACTCCCAAGGAAATATACAAACATAATCAAGCAATTTCATGGAATAAAACTTGACAAACAAAGCAAATTGAGCATTATAAGTTTCGAATTTTCATGAAATTCGTGAATAAACATGCCAAAAATTCATAAAAACTGATGTGAGTTTGAAGAAAACTTACATAGATTAGGGAAATAGATGAAAAGAGTTTTGATTTGCAACAAATTTGAGCAAATTCGGTTGAGAAACGAGCAAGCAATGAGCAATTGAAGTTTCGGACTTCTTTCGAGCAGTTTCGCGATGAACAAAGCAGCGAAATGAAGAGGAAGGGGGTATTTAAGGAAATCCCTGTGCTAGCGCCAGGCCCTATGCATTGGCGTCACAAATTTGTCTTGGCGCCTAGCGCTAATGCTAATAAGGTGGCGCTGATGAGTTTTTCAGCGACGCCAAAGCACCCAGCCACCTGATGAGGTTGTGCTAGCCTTCTGCAACATATTTTTGGGTTCCTTGGTACGCCAGTTAGCCCCTCTAAGCAATTTGACATGATTTAGTAATCGGCTTGATTACATAAGGTGATCGACCTGATAAGAGATCGTCTCACTTAGCTTAAAGCGCCTAAGCATTGGCTCATTAGCAAAAAAGCACCGACATATAGGTTCAAAAGCGCAAAAAAGCACCAACATATAGGTTCAAGAGCAAAAGAGCACCGACATACAGGTTCAAAACAACGGAAGCGCCGATGTACAGGCATAGCGGAAGCAAAGTTCAGGCGAACTTTTAAAGATCGACAGGCGTGGATCTTCGGTAATTTCCTTTGGAAAATTATCGCATCAAATGAGGATGACTTCAAGAGAAGATATCTTTGACAGCATTCCCTAGCTTGCGGAGAGTTGTCACAAATAACTGGAGATAATTTTGGGCGAAGTTGTCTTCGATCATATTCCCTCAGGCATGGAAGATGGTCATAATGCAGATGAGGATTATTTCAAGAGAAATAATCTTCGATAGTATTCCCTTGGACGCGGAATATTATCAATGCGGATGAAGGTTGTTTCAAGAGAAATAATCTTCGATAGTATTCCCTTGGACGTGGAATATTATCAATGCGGATGAGGATTGTTTCAAGAGAAATAATCTTCGATAGTATTCCCTTGGACGTGGAATATTATCAATACAGATGAGGATTTGTTTCAAGAGAAGTAGACTTCGATGATATTCCCTTGGACGTGGAATATTTTCAATGCGGAGGAGGATAGTTTCAGGCGAAGCAATCTTCTAATTTGAAAGTAGTTACGGGCGTAGCGGTTTTCAAGCGGGATGGCATTCTCTAGCTTGTAGGAGGTCATCAAAACAATCGGTTACTTTCAGAGACGTGTGCTCGACGGTGCAAGATACGCGTTTCTTAACTCTTTTATCTGTTTAACTAATGATAGTTTTGCAGGTTTCGGCGTTACAAGAGTGGTTTAGGATCGCAGAACGTTCTGAATCATTCTCCGTCCCTATCGATACTTTGACTTTTGTTTTCGAAACTTGCGTTTCTCCAAACTCAGTCAAAGTGGGGGCTTCTGTAGACACCCATTTGTGTCTCCCCAAAACCAAACCCAGTGATGAGTACCTTTCGCGTCGAATCATAATCGAATGAAATGAAAGTGCGAAAAGTCTAGCGTTGCGGATAGTTTTAATTTCTTTTCTTTTCTCTCTGTTTTTGAAAACTTATTTTAAGAAAACAGACAATCCAGTTTGGTTGGTCCATGATATGGGTCCAATAGTAGTGTAGTTGGATGGGGCTTGCAAAGACCTTTCCAACGATATATTATAAGCCCAATTCCGATGAATATTGAGGAAGTTATGGCCAATTTACCAAACTGGGCCCGGTTTGAGCCTTATATTTGGCCCAATGATCTAGAGGAGGGCCTATTAATAATTATAATTCCTAAAGCTATTAGGATTGATTATAGTCTTTTAGAATACTCTAGAAGGTTCTTTTAAATCCTAATGGAGTTAGGATTGATAATTATGTTTTAAAGAGTTTGAAATTGAATAAAACTACTCCTTTTAAGAATCCTTGTTTTGTACGAAGTGGAATATATTCAGATTTTATTTTCGTGCCTCATAATATTTATCAAAATTTTATATGGTTAGATAGATCTTGAAATTATCTTTCCAATGATATATTATAATATTAAATCTGAGTTATAACGAAAAAGATATGAATGAGACATGAAACTTTATCCAAAACTGACACCCTTCCACTATTTTAGCCATATCTTTTAATCTACAAAATATTTTTATCTGATTTTAATTGGGTTAAAAATTAGACTTTAAGATCTTTTCAACGACATATTATATGCCTTATTTGGACTTCCGGATCAAAAGATATGATAGAAATAAAAACGCGTGAATTTCTGAAATCAGCGCCTGAAACCAGGCCTAGTGCCTGGCGCCAGCCATTGGCGCCTGGTGCTATCCATTGGCGCCTGGCGTCAATAGCCTGGTGCTGGCGCCAACTCTGTTTTGCGTGCGCCAACTTCGTTTTGCGTCCGCCAAGTGCTCTGTTTTGATATTTTATCTTTTTGGCTGATTTTCTCTATAAATAACGTATTAAAAACTCCGTTTTCAGTCATCAACAATCAGTTTTAATTAATATGCACCTACAATCAATTCTCATTCGCAATCATTAATTCTCTAATTCTCTCCCAATCATTAACCAATTATCATCATCTACATTCATTTACCAATTGATTTCATTCATTCATCTCTCTTCATCATTCAATTCTTTCTTTCTAAACCTTTGTTTTCTCAAATACAAAATTCCGCATTCACAAGATCTAGAAACACCTAGCCATATTCGAAGTTGCCTTCACCCTAGACGTGAAAGATTTTAATTTCTGAGGGTTTGGTCCCAAATCTCTCTTTTAATTGTTTTATTTAATTGTTGATTATTATTTTCCATGAAGTTACTATCGTGTGTATTTTGTTATTAGAAAGAGGTACGAGGCATCAAAGTAAGTACTTTAATTGATTTATTTATGTTATGATGTAAAAATCATGTTTAGATTGTTATTATGATATTCCTAGTATCATGTTTAGGGGAAAAGTTATAATATCAAATATGCTAATTATGATTCCTGCGATACTTCCTATGTTCTTCCTAATATTTATGATTGCTAGTATCATGTTAGGGCTAAAGATTTGATTTTTATTGCTTAGTGACATGCTAGGGTTTGTTATTAATCTTGTTAGTATCATGCCTAGGATCTTGCTATTATTATGATTTAATATTAACATGAACATGATTATGATTATTATTATTATTATGATGATTATTATTATTCATGTTTATTCTAATAATTGTTATTATAATTATTATTTTGATTATGATTATTATGTTGATTGATATTTATTGTTATTGCTCGATCATCTTTATTGCATGTTTAAAGGGAATTGGTACTTGTAATCACGCTTAATAAGATAATTAATAATCTTGTTTAGGGTTAATTGTGATTATAATTCAAGTGATCGCCAATAATAGTTTATTTGTGCATTAATATTCAACCAACATAGATTAAACAGGTTTAGGGTTAATCCTAATGATTGCATGTTAATCAGAAAGTGCACATGAATACGATCAGAATGAAGTAGAGGCCTATTATTAGGGCAGGTTCAATCTCTTTTAGGTTGGATTTGTACCTTCATCCCCGAACCCTTATTTGGTTCATGACCTTATGGAGTTGACGATATCTTGGATCGTTAAGGGGTGTAACCTTCACCTCGTGAACGGTTTACAAGTTCCTAAAAAACTTGTTGGCGACTCTTTTGCTCTATCTTCTTCCCTTTTGGACACTACCGTACTTAAGTGTATGATCACAGTGGGGTTCAAGATAGTGGGATTAAAGCTTGAAATTATTCCCTACAAATATTCACAACCAAAGCTTACGGATTTTCGACATCTCACCCCTACTCCGGCTCTTGATGGGGTTCAATTTTAAATCAAACCTCAATTTATAACGATGATAGAGAGGAAGCAATTCAGTGGAGCCAAGGGTGAAGACCCGAATCTTAACATTGCCGACTATTGTCAATATTGCAACACCATCAGGCAAGCTGGGGTCACACAACACCAAATCAGGGAGATTCTCTTTCCCTTCTCTTTAACTGGAAAAGCTAAATTGTGGTTTAATGGCTTAAATAGAACTACACTTGGTATAACTGACTGGGAAACTCTTGTTTTGAATTTCTATAACAAGTATTATCCTGTAGAGAGAACAGCCGTACTACGGAGTGCGATCCAGAACTTTGCCCAAGAAGCTGATGAATATTTATATGAGGCTTGGGAGAGGTTCAAAGATTTACAAAGAGATTGCCCTCACCATAATTTAGCACAATGGCAGTTAATCCAAGCCTTTTATAATGGCCTTGGAAATTCTTCTCGAATAATTTTAAACTCTGCAGCTACTGGGAGGTTTATGAATCTTGATGTTGAAGATGCAGGTCAGGTTATTGAAGACATGGCGATACACAATTCCCAATATGGGAACCCTAGAGGATTCGCTAACAAGGGGAAGCATAATGTCGACTCTGTATCCTTTTTGCAAGCTCAACTAACCTCTATTTGCCAAAAATTAGATAATATGAGCACTGCTAATGTAGCATATGTTTCTGTGATTAATAATAATTCTAATGAGGCCTTCTGTCAAAATTGTGGTATTGTAGGTCATTGGGAGCAAGATTGCAGGAGTTCCGTGGAGTAAGTTAATGCCTTCCAAGCTTATAGGCAGAATAACCCATACTCCAACACTTACAATCTTGGGTATCGGAATCATCCGTACCTTTCCTACCGGAGCATCTCTGGTGGAAATTAGAGCAATGTTGGCCAATATGCAAAAGCACATGGAGAGCAGAGATACGACAATTGATCAAATTCTAGCGCATAATAAAATTGTAGATAATCAAATTGCGCAACTCTCCGCTACCCTACAAGCCCGCTAACAGGGAGCTCTGCCGGCACAGCCAACCCGACCTACGGATCAAGCATTTGTAATTACTCTAAGGAGTGGTTCAAACTATGAAGGGCCCTCTATGCCCAGAGTTGATGAACCTGTTTTATTAAATAATGCTAATCTTAATTCCGTTAAACCAAACAATGTAGTTGATAGCAAACAATGTAGTTGATAGCCCTGCAGGGCTAAAGGATAATACTAACATATCTAATTCTACATTGCAGGGAACAACTCCAAAGAAGGTGGCTACTCCAGACAAGAGTTATAATGCTCCAAAGCCGATTATCAAACTTCCATTCCCCAATCGTCAACTGAAGACAAACTTGGATAAGTAGTTTGGTAAGTTCCTCGAGGTAGTAAAAGATTTGAAGGTAACAGTTCCCTTTATTGAATTGATCACACAAATCCCCTCGTATGCAAAATTTATGAAAGAAATATTGACGAGAAAAAGGTCTATTAGTGAGGTAGAGACGGTAGCTTTCACTGCAGAGTGTAGTGCCTGTAGGGAATAGTTTCAAGCCTTTAAAATCCCACTAGCTTGAACCCCACTGTGATCATACACTAAAGTACGGTGGCGTCCAAAAGGGAAGAAGATAGAGCAAAAGAGTTGCCAACAAGTTTTTAAGGAACTTGTAAACCATCACGAGGTGAAGGTTACACCCCTTAACGATCCAAGAGATCGTCAACTCCATAAGGCCATGAACCAAATAAGGGTTCAGGGATGATGGTACAAATCAAACCTAAAAGAAATTGAACCTGCCCTAATAATAGGCCTCTACTTTATTCTGCTCGTATTCATGTGCGCTTTCTGACTAACATACAATCAATAGGAATTAGCCCTAAACCTGTTTAATCTATGTTGGTTGAATATTATTGCACAAATAAACCTATTATTGGTCATCACTTGAATCATAATCACATTAACCTAACAAGATTATTATTTATCTTATTAAGCGTGGTTGCAAGTACCAATTCCCTTTAACATGCAATAAAAGGTGATCAAGCAATAACAATATAATAATACATATCAAGCAACATAAATATTATTAACAATAATAATAATAATTTATCAATCATAATTATAATAATCATGTTAAAGCACAGCAAGATTCTAGGCATGATACTAACAGGATTAATAACAAATCCTAGCATGTCACTAAGCAATAAAAATCAAACCTTTAGCCCTAACATGATACTAACATGAATTAATATTAGGAATAAAATAGGAAGCATCATAATTTTTATCATCCCTAACATAACATTAGGAATCACAATAACAACCTAAGCATGATTTCTATATCATAATATCAATAAAAACCAATTAAAGTACTTACGTGGATGCCTCGTACCTCTTTCTAATTACAAAATACACACGTTAGTAACTTCAGGGAAAATAATAAACAAACAATTAAATTAAATAATTGAAAGAGAGATTTGGGACCAAACCCTCAGAAATTAAAACCTTTCACGTCTAGGGCGAAGGAAACTTCGAATATGGCAAGGTGTATTAAGATCTTGTGAATGCGGAATTTTGAAAGAGAATTAAGAAAAGAGATGAGAGAGTAGATGATTCTTGAAGAGAATTGATTGAAAGAGTTGATGATTCTTGATGATGGTAGATCCATGAAAACGGAGTTTTTAATACGATACTTATAGAGAAAATCATCCAAAAAAGATAATTTATCAAAACAAAGTCTGAACACCAAAGAAACACCTTGGCGCCAGACCTGGCTCATTGGCGCCAGGATCTGTGGCTAGCGTCAGGCGCCAATACTGGCGTCTGGCGCTAATCCTGATTCCAGGCGCCAAGGTCTGGGTTTGGACGCCAAACCGGATTTTAACGCGTTTTCGAAAATTTGATAATTTTACCGTACTGGAAGATAAAATAATATAATTTCAATCGAAAATGCTATTTGATCTGATTAAAATTCTGAAGAGTCCTAATTAAATTAAGAATGAAAAGAACCTTCTAGAATGTTCTAGAAGACAAAAACCATTCCTAATTACATTAGGAATGATAAATTATATTAGGCCCTCCCCTAGGTCATTGGGCCGTACTTAAAATTCAAACCGGACCCAGTTTAGTAAATTGGCCATAAATTCCTCAATATTCATCGGAATTGGGCTTATAATATATCGTTGGAAAGGTCTTTGCAAGCCCCATCCAACTAAACCACTATTGGACCCATATCATGAACCAACCAAACTGGATCGTTTGCTTTCTTAAAAATAAAAGTTTCAAAAACAAGGAGAAGAGAAAATAAAACTTTCCGCAACACTAGACCTTTCCACACTTTCGTTTCATTCAATTATGATTCAACATGAAAGGCACTCATCACCGGGTTTGGTTTTGGGGAGACACAAATGGGTGCCTACAAAAGCCCCCACTTTGACTAAGTTTGGAGAAACGCATGTTTCGAAAACAAAAGTCAAAGTAGCGATAGGGACGGAGAATGATTCAGAACATTCTGCGATCCTAAATCAATCTTGTAACGCCGATACCTGCAAACAATGTTAGTTAGACAGATAAAAGAGTTAAGAAACGCGTATCTTGCACCGTCGAGCACACGTCTCTGAAAGTAACCGATTTGTCGCTGTTTTGATGACCTCCTGCAAGCTAGAGAATGCCATCCCGCTTGAAAAATGCTACGCCTCGTAACTTCTTGCAAAATTAGAAGATCGCTTCGCCTGAAACTATCCTCCCCGCTGTGATAATATTCCACGTCCAAGGAAATACTATCGAAAATTATTTCTCTTGAAATAATTCTCATATGCATTATGATCATCTTCCATGCTTTAGGAACTATGATCGAAGACAATTTCGCCCTGAAATTACCTTCAGTTGTCCATGACAACTTTCCGCCGAAGATATCTTCTCTTGAAGTCATCCTCATTTGATGCGATAATTTCCCAAAGGAAAAATACCGAAGATCCACGCCTGTCGATCTTTAAAAAAATTCGCTTGAACTCTGCTTTTGCCATGCCTGTACGTCGGCGCTCTTTGCTCTTGAACCTATATGTCGGTGCCCTTTGTTAATGAACCTATATGTCGGTGCCTTTTGCTAATGAGCCAATGCTTAGGCGCTTTAAGCTAAGTGAGACGATCTTTTCATCAAGTCGATCACTTTACGTAATCAAACCGATTACCTAATCATGTCAAATTGCTTTGAGGGGCTAACTGGCGTACCAAGGAACCCAAAATATGTTGCAGAAAGATAGCATAATCCCAGAAGGTGGATGTCTGCTTTGGCGTCGCTGAAAAGCAATCAGCGCCAGCAATTTGGTATTAGCGTCAGGCGTTGGCAGCGGCGTCTGGCGCCAAGCACAGAACGTGACGCCAATGCCTAGGGACTGGCGCCAGCATAGGAATTTTCTTTAAATTCCATTTTTCGTTCATTTCTTGCTCTGTTCGCCGCGAAACAGCCCGAGAGAAGTCCGAAAACTTCAATTGCTTAGTTCTTGCTCGTTTTTCAACCGAATTCGCTCAAATTTGTTGCAAATCAAAGCTCTTTTCATCCATATTCCCGATCTATGTAAGTTTTCCTCCAACTCACACCGGTTTTCATGAATTATTGGCATGTTCATTCACGAATTTCATGAAAATTCGAAACTTATAATGCTCAATTTGCTTTATTTATCAAGTTTTATGCCACGGAATTGTTTGTTTATGTTTGTATATTGCCTTGGGAGTAATTTGAGACTTGTTTGACTCAATTTGATGAAGAAACGAGCCATCTACCATTGTTGGACCTCTTAAGGTCGTGAAGAACAATGTGGCTTGTTCTTGACGTTTTTTTTGCTAGCAATTCTTGTTCAATTTGTCACAATAGTCACTATAGTGTTGTAAGAAATTGTTTGATTGCTTGAAAAAATGTTGTCATGCTCAATTCGAATTTGTGCTCTGTTTTAGTACTACGTACTCTATTTTTTTTAACATAGTATCATGCGGCTAGGCGAACCTTTAGATACTATAGAATCTCAATTCATGATAATTTTGCACAATGTAGCATGGCTAGACAAAGAGGCTCGGGTTCACGGTCCCGAAACACTGGACAGGAGCATGAGCCTGTGGAGGACGACACTACACCGCCCACTTCGCTTGGTCGGTTCCCGGAGTGGGATGAGCGGACCTTATTCTTTGCCCCTGTCCACCACATTTCCGAGAGGATGAGACGGGGAACCGAGCCCGGGAGGACACGACATCACGGCTCTGGCTGTGATGGTCTAGGTGATTTATATAGGATGCACATCGCCAAAGATTGAGAGACGAGACTCCTATGGGAGTCTTGCGGACTGGTTGCCTTGTTCGAGACCTCCGAGGCTATGGTTGCTTCCAGCGGGGGTCACCACGTAGTGCGTGCTCTGGTGGAGTTCTTTTGGGACACCACCAACACCTTTCATTTTCCTTGGGGTGAGATGATGGTCACTCCTACAGACTTCAGTCTCATCACAGGACTGGAGTTCTCTATTGTGCCGCTGCCGTTCGACGGCAGTATCGACGTCTTTTCTCCGCAGGTGGAGGAACTGTTGGGGCCGATTGCTGTTCGGGCCCGAGCTGAGGTCGAGACGACCCAGTTAAGTGCTAGAGGGATTCGCCGCTCGACGATGGCAGCGGCTCTCGATGACGATGCGACCACCCGAGAGCAGCGAGTGCGCATCTTCGTACTGATGTTGTTGTCAGGGAAACTTTCCCGATCTTGTATATTGCATTGCTTTACTACCTCCCTGCTGTTCGCAATCTCCAGCGGATCGGGACTTATGACTGGGCAAGCTTGGCCTACACTGACTTCGTTCGTGCACTGAGGGACTCGTGTCGCCATCGATCCTTTAGGACGAATATTGCTCTGTCTGCTTTCTGGAAAGTCGTAGAGGTAAACATTATTCCCTATAAAGTTTAGCACTATATGTTAGTTAGCATTTACTCATGCGTTTAATTTCTTGTAGATCTGGTTCTACTAGTACTTTCCCCCCATTACGCCGGCGAGACCGTCACCGAGGGGGTATCTGGTGAGCGCCTCTTGGGGCGGCCACCATGTGGACCTGTCTACTGCACGTGTCCGGAGCCGGATCATCTCGGTACGACTCAATAGGTGTTTATCTTGCTTTTTGCGATGTTTTGGACATGTTCTTACCCAATTGGTATTTTTATAGAGACCTGAGGTAGTATACCGACCATGGGGAGGTTGGACAGTCCCTGGATTAGCCGTTCAGTACTCTGTTGAGCGCCGTTATTTTCTGGGGATCTACGGAGCGGTTGTATACTTAGGAGAAAGAGTCGCCAGACAACACTCTTCCGATGCTTTTGTTGTTCCTGCTCCTCCACCACGTCACATGTTCGACGAGAGAGAGTTGTCGAGCATGGCTGAGGAGTCTGGTTCCCTCTGGCGGTCCCATGTGATCCTTAGACGGAGCTATACTGAGGAGCTACTTCCTTTGTTGGCTCCGGCCCCTGTACCGGCTGAGGATGTGAGGGTAAGATCCTTAGCTTTTTATTTTTCGCTAAGTAGCCCCCAAGTAATATCTTACTGATCTTTTTCTGTTTTATCAGGATGGTCCCACTGAGTTTGTGCCACCCTGTATGTCCATCCACTACCAGGGGACATATGGGCTGATCAAGGAGATGATTTCTCCAGCTCCCGAGGGTGAGCGCTTCGTGGAGCGGTCGATTCCTCGTCATCAGACTAGTGTAAGTCTAGCTTTATTTCAGAATCTTGTACTCAGTTATCATGCATTTTTACTGACTTACTTTTCTTGACAGTTCCCACGTGAGGTGGTTTTGGCTATGGCACGATGTATAGATGCCTTCCGGAGCCAACTTGTTCGGATGAGGAATGCAGCTACCTGTCGTCGAGACGACGCCATTCGAGAGGTAACTTTTCTTATTATCATTTCTGTGTTATGGCTTCAGTTTTACCTTGTTTCTGATTTAATTCTTTTTGCAGGGTCAGCCGATCACTTCTCACACCCGTACGAGGCCTAAGGGGCGGAGAGATCCGGCGAGGTCTAGCTCTAGACGTCGTCGCACTTCGTCTGGAGGTAGAGGTGGTCGTTCTGAGGCTGCACGAGCCGATGTTGCTGAGGGCTCAGGGTCTTCTTCTGAGGGTGCTCCTGCTGCACCGATAGGAGAGGCTACCTCGGCTTTCAGAGGTGGTGGGATGTACGAGGTTGGCTCGTTATCGCAGCAGCCTCCGCGGTCTCAGCCTCACATGGATCTTGGCTGGAGCGGTCTTGTCTTGAGTTTCCCTCCTCCTTCGGAGGCTGGAGCTGGTGCTGAAGCCGGAGCTGGTGGAGAAGTGACTCCTCGGACGGCGCAATTTTATGGCATGATGGGCCTACGTCCTCCGGCGCCGTAGTTTGCTTCTGTATATGTATTTTATTTTGACTTTTTATAGAACTTTGCCTTTTGTACTCATTATTCAGACACTTTGTTCTTTACTGTAAATTCATTATTATTATGTATGTTAGTGTGTGCAAGTGTGATAACAATGTTGCGCAAAAATTCCGTCATTTTTATTATTGATGGAGGGTATTATCCGACTCTCTCCCCCAAAAGAAAATAAAAAAGAAAATATAAAATGGAGAAAAAAGCTGATATTTGAAAATTAATATAATTCAAAAAGAAATAAAATCAACTAAAAATAATTGTTATACTTAATTAAGGATAGAAAAATATTTAGAAAAAAGGAAAAATAAAAAATAAAAAAAATAAAACGGGGCCATAAAGTCATTAAACCGACTCCAGTTTTAATATCATAACGCAAATGAGCACGCGCGGCTTCCGCTGATTTGGCGCCAGCTGGCGCCAGCCAGTGGCGCGTGGCGCCAGGCGCTACCCCTAGCGTGTGGCACCAAAGGCTGATGGGTGACGCCAATTCCTGGTGAGTGACGCCACTTGACGCTGACTCCGTTCTCCAGTCAGATTGAGATTCTTCGCAATTTGTCCATAAATAGCCCCCTGCTCAGCCGATTCTTCTCATAATTTCATCGAAAAATATTCTTCTCTTTAGAAAAAAACATCATGTCTTTAGCCACTAAAACCTTCACCCAATATTCTAATGAGTGGTGTCGATCTCTTAATGCTAAAGAAAGAAAAGAATTGAATTTATTTCATATGGGGGGAATTTTTGGCATTAAAGGGGTAGATCTAGACATAGACTTCATACATACTGCTTTAGAATATTGAAACACATTGTTTTAGAATAGGGTATGATGAAATTAGCCCTTTGCCAGAGGAATTTGGTGCTATTTTAGGCTTCCCTGCAATAGACCTGGTAGTAATCCCTAGAGTAGATGCATATTACTATAAGGATTTTGAGCGCTTTTTTAACTTGAGGGAAAGGGATTTATCAAAGATAGTGGACGGCAATGTAGTGAATTTGAAAGAATTCGCACACTACTATTTTGATAAACCGCTTTCTGAATCTGGTCACATATATAGAAGAAGGGCGTTTTTTTTCTGTATGCTTAATCAATATTGTCTTAGTAGTGGTAAAATTAATGATGGACAATCAATTATAACCACTGTGCTAGAACATATTGAATAAGGGAGAAATCCAATGCCATTGATAGTTGGAGAGACTATGCTTAGTCTAGATGAATTGAAAAGGGACCCAAAAGCACCTCTTCACGGCTCTCCAATTTTATTACAGGTAGAAAAATAAAATTTTTAATTACAGAAATTAAAAAAATATATTTTTGTATTGTAATATTGATTTATTTGCATATCATTTTTTTTTTTTACAGATGTGGTTAATGGAGAGGCTAGGATTAATTAGCCCTCTGGACGACGTTGAAAATTATACGCCCACTTGCTTTGTGAGGAGGAAGAAACGCATTCCCAAAATTGGGCGCCATGGGTGAGGAAGGTTTTTGAATCACGTGATTTTGCTATCAAGTAAGTCGTCCCATGGTGGAAAATAAAAAGGATGGTTGGTGTCAACAAGCAACCCTTCTGCCGTCTCCCAAGCTTGTCTCGCGTGACATATTATTATCCCTGCAGGGTAAAGAGACAATATGGCTTGCTCCAAAATATTCCTTCCGGGGATCTTCGTCCTCCCTATGAGTATCCTATATCCCATGAAGTAGATAGATTTGACACTTACTGGAGCGCTAGACCTTTGTGGGAAGTAATTACCCAAAAGGTTCCTCCTTCTTTACCGAATGATGTAAAGAAGTGGTTGCTGAAGAAGTCTTCAACTGATCAAGGTAGAACTGATGTGAAGAATCGTCTAGGTGACAGGGTGACACCGGCCAAGGAACGTTTAGGTGCAAGGATTGAGTTCAAAACACCTACAATGCCTAAGAAAAAGAGTATTACCAAAGACAAGGGAAAAAGGAAAGCTACAGACAAAAGGACTTGGGTGGGAAAGAAGCATGGGGTGCTAGCTGAGGGAGAAACAATCTATTCTAAAATTAAATGTAGGTCCTCTAAAGGATGCCTACTAGCTAAAGTAATGGATGAAGAGGAAGAGGCAGAAAAGAATTGGAAAAGAGTAAAGAAGGAAAAGAAAGATTAGAACATTGCTTAGCTTTAGATTTATTAGATTTGTTTAGCGTTATTTAAAGTCAATTTATTTCTGCTTTATTTGAATTCCATCAATAATGTAATTGTATTTTATTAATGAAATTTCAGCTTTCAATTAAATTGTCACTTTAAATTTATTTTACTAAAGCAATGAAAAACCGAAAAAAATTATTTTTCCAGAAATTCTTCGAATACGGAAGTCGAAAAAATTCCGAAAAACACCGAAATTCGCCCAGATTTTTAATACCGAGCTGGCGCCAGAAATTGCAAATTGGCGCCAGCTATTAAAATCTAGCGCAAGGCGCCAATATCATCGGCTGGCGCCAAAGACCAATTGCTGGCGCCAGGCTCTGTTCTGCGACGCCAGTAGCTTTTCCGACTTTTGTTGACTTCTAACTGATTCTGGAACGCGGAGATTTCGAATAATAAAGTGGCCGCACTCGTGATGGGTTGCCTATGTATCCTTTCCTAAGGAATCAGGCCGAACGTAGCTCTCTTGAGTGTCCTACTCAAGTAATTATGGGTAGTATTTTTTAAGTTGGTCAAGATTGGTCATGTTTGAGAATTCATTGCCGTCCATATTAGTTAATTTTTCCGCGCCACCTGACAGGATTGTTTTGACAATGTAGGGGCCAGACCAATTAGGTCTAAACTTTCCCCTTGGATCTAAAACATTTTTTCTTAACGCTTTTAATGCCAAATCCCCTACTTTGATATTTCTTGTCTTGACCTTCTTATTAAAATGTCTAGCCATACAAGTTTGATAGCACTAAGTGTGGTGTAGAGATTCTAGTCGCTTTTCGTCGAGTAGGATCAATTCTTCATATCGTGCCCTAGTCCATTCGACTTCATCGAGTTTACTCTCTAGCGCAATACGTAGAGAGGGTATTTCTAGTTCGACAGGTTGTACGGCATCCATTCCATATACCAAAGAAAAGGGTGTATGTCCTGTTGACGTACGGATTGACGTGCGATAACCCCACAATGCAAAGTGAAGCTTGTCAGGCAAATCCTTAAAATTTTCTGTCATTTTCTCAATGATAGTCTTCAAATTCTTATTAGCTGCCTCGACTGCTCCGTTTGCTTGAGGTCTGTAAGGAGACGAATGATGATGTTGGATACCATATTTATGTAACAGATCTTCTCATTCGGCTTGAAAGTGAGTTCCTTTGTCACTTATCATTTCATGTGGGACTCCATATCGACAAATGATATTTCTCTCAATAAAGAGTGCTACATGTTTTGCGGCGAGTTTAGCGTATGATTGCGCTTCAACCCATTTTGTAAAGTAATCAATTGCCACTAGAATAAATTCATGGCCTCCTGCCCCTGGAGGAGTGATCTTGCCAATTATGTCAATTCCCCATGTAGAGAATGGCCAAGGCGATGTGTAGGTGTAGAGTAAAGATGGGGGAACGTGTTGTAAATTAGCATAAATTTGACACTTAGGGCATCTTTTCACATATTGATGGCAGTCCCTATTCATGGTGGTCCAATAATACCCTTCGCGTATTATTTTTTGGACTAACATTTTGCCATTTACATGAGTTCCACAGATTCCTTCGTGGACCATTCTCATTATTCTTTGTGCATCCACCTTCCCTACACATAGGAGAGCTCGACCTTTAGGTACCCTTTTATGTAGCTCATTGTCTATGAGTATATATTGAGAAGCCAAAAGTCTCAAGGCTTGTTTTGCTCTTTTATGAGCATGAGGAGGGTATTCTCCATTGGTGACATAATTGAGAATGTCTGTGTACCATGGTTCTTCTTCTTGTCCTTCATCTTCGTCTTGGGCTGGATCGTTGTCTTCTATAGCCTGTATGTATGCTGGTTTGTGCCTTTTTTCAATAGTTAGAGGCATTTGCTCGATATCCGTGGGAATCCTAACCATTGAGGCTAATCTTGCCAAGGCATCAACAAATTGGTTTTCTTCTCTAGGTAGATATGTATATTCCACCTTCTCTAACTGATCGGTAAGAGTTTCCAGATAAGTTTGGTACGGGGCTAGGCTTTCGCTCCTTACTTTCCACCTTTTAGATATTTGATTGATAATTAGAGAGAAATCTCCGAATATCCTTAACTTCTTAACTCCCAATGCCAAAGCTGTTTCAAGGCCTACCACACAGGCTTCATATTCAGCAGCATTGTTGGTAACGTCGAAATCGAGCTTTATTGAGATTGGGACGTGTTCTTCCTTAGGTGATACTAGTAGCACTCCGACACCACATCCCTTTTGGTTTGAGGCTCCGTCGAAATACAAGGTCCAAGTATCATCTTCGGTGACCATCAAATCTTCATCTGGAAATTCATTGTCCTGTATTGGTGTCGAGTCCTCTATTGGAAAATCTGCTAGAAAGTCTGACACCACAGATCCTTTAATGGCTTTTTGTGGCATAAACCGCACATCGAATTGGGCTAAGTTGACTATCCATCTTGAAATACGTCCATTGAGCGTTGATTTCTCGAACAAGTATTTGAGTGGATCCAATCGGGATACTACGAAAACGATATGCACCAACATGTAGTGTCTCAACTTAGTTGTGGCCCACACCAAAGCAAGGCACAATTTCTCGAGTGGTGTATAGCGTGTTTCGTATTTGAGCATCTTCTTACTTAAGTAATAGATTGCATTCTCTTTGTTTTCCACCTCTTGTGCTAGCATGGCTCCCATTGTCTCTTTGGTAACTGTCAAATATAACCTAAGAGGTATTCTGGGAAGTGCTGGCGCTAATACGGGAGGATTTGCGAGATAGGCTTTGATCCGGTCAAAGGCTTTTTGACACTCATCATCCCATATTACTGGTACGTTCTTCTTGAGCTTTTTGAAGATTGGTTCACATATCGTTGTCAGTTTGGATATGAACCTACTTATGTATTGCAAGTGGCCGATGAATCCTCGAATCTGTTTCTCAGTCTTAGGCGGTGGCATCGACATGATTGCTTTAATCTTGGTTGGATCTATTTCTATTCCTCTAGAGCTTATGACATACCCCAAGAGCTTGCCTGAGGTGACTCCAAAAGCACATTTTGATGGATTCAACCTCATATTGTACTTTCTTAACCTTTCGAAAAATTTCCTTAAGGCTATTTGATGGCCCGGACGGTCTTTTGATTTCACAATCATGTCGTCGACATATACTTCAACTTCTTTGTGCATCATGTCATGGAGTAGGGAAGTTGCTGCACGTTGGTAAGTAGCACCTGCGTTTTTCAACCCAAATGGCATTACCGTGTAACAGTAAGTTCCCCATGGTGTAATGAAGGTTGTTTTCTCCATGTCTTCTTCTGCCATGAGAATTTGATTGTACCCTGCGTATCCGTCCATGAATGAGAGAAGCGCGTGATTTGTCGTGTTATCTACTAGAATGTCGATGTGTGGCAAAGGGAAGTCGTCCTTTGGACTTGCCTTATTTAAATCTCGATAGTCGACACACATCCTTACCCTTCCGTCTTTCTTTGGAACTGGGACGACGTTGGCGACCCATTCGAGGTATTTGGATACCTTGATGAAACCTACAGTTATTTGTTTTTGAACTTCTTCTTTTATTTTAAGTGCTACGTCGAGTTTCATTCGACGTAACTTTTGTTTTACAGGTTTCATTCCTGGAATTAGTGGTATAGTGTGTTGAGCTATTTCTATGCTAATGCCTGACATATCTTCATATGACCGAGCAAAAACATCGATAAATTCCTTAAGCAAGTTAATTAAATCGGTTCTTTCTTGTTTATTCAATGTTAGTCCGATTTTAACTTCTCTTTTAAGAGTTGAATCGTTTGAGATGTCAACTGTTTCAGTCTCTTCAATTATCGGTGTTTTCTTTTCCAGTGTTTCCATTGCTTTAATAATTTCTTTATCTTTTTCATCGTTAGCTAAGCAATGTTCATCATCTTGGGTTAGGGAAGAACACGAAAAGTAAGAAGAATGGGCAATATTATTATACTCTGAGATCATTACATCAAAGAGTGATATGTCCTCAGGGACTGGATTGCTAACTATCCTAGGAGAAGAAACAGGAAGGGGAGACATTATAGCTAAAGACCTAGAAGATTCTACGGGGAAAGACTCAGACTTAGATTCTGACTCTGACGATTCTTCAAACATCGGCCCTTGCCCCGTCGTGATCGATATCTTCCTTCCACTCGGAGTAGTCACTTTGATAGTCTTGCGCCACCCTTGCAGCGATCCTTCGGCTGGAGTAATTAACTTTGAGGGGTCGAAGTTTTCACTTTGTAGGACCGTTTGAATGAGTGAAGAGTTGTCTTCCTCATAAACTGACTCATTCTTTTCTCGCCAAAACAGTAATCCCATGACCTTAAAGTAAAAGCATGGGGGTGCTTTCTCCTTATAAACGGGAGTTGGGATTTCGTTAGTGAAGTAGCAATCCAAGAAAATCTCGAATCCTGGTTGTCGTATGCCATTTACAACAAATGGTTCGGGAAATTCATGACATGGATAGTCCTCTCCTTCTTTTATGAACTGACCATTAAGTGTAAGAGGGTACTGATCCATTGGAATTGCTTTCTTTTGAATGTGAGCGTCCCTACGTGCTTTCAATTTGTCCTGGGCTCGCTTGAGATCTTTCTGAGTTGGTTCGAAACCAAGTCCGAAAGTATCTAGTTTAGGGAGGCCAGGTGACTCTATTGATTTTGCCATCTCCATCTTCTTTCCTAAGGTCATCCCAGGGAAGTGTCCTTGCTTCTTTAGCATAGTGTTGATAATCATGTTGGAATGGGGGTCGTGGCAAAGAGATGTCTTTTCATCCTCTTGGATTAAGGAGACTTCTTCGTTAAAACCCCATAGGTCTTCATCATCTTCGTTGTGTTCTACGTTAATGATTGGATTCTCTATTGATTTGATCCTCATAGGCGAAGCATAAATAGTGATGGGGATTCCTCCAACTATGGCTTTCACTTGTTGGTGGAGAGATGAAGGGACGGCCTTTAGATCATGGAGCCAAGGGTGTCCTAACAACAGATTGAATGAAGCTTTGATGTCTACCACTTGAAAAGTAGTAGCATGTTCTATTGCTCATGCCGTCACATTTAGGGTTATTTTGCCAAGAGCTTGACGTCGAGTATTATCGTAAGCTCTTATTCCTTGTGTGGACGGAGTTAAATCCTCATCCTTTATGCCAAGCATCCTTGCAGTCCTAAGTGGACAGACATTAATAGCTGATCCATTGTCTACAAGAGTCATGGGAACATTCATCCTTTTGCAGACTACCGTGAGGTTTAATGTCTTATAATGTTTATCACCTTCCGGGGGTAAATCTTTATCAGAGAAAGTGATTAGGTTAATCGGACTAGGGAGGTCACTCGTGAGGAAGTTAGCTAGTCCCTCAGGAGTGGTGTCAGAATCTATCCCGATTTTGTCCAAGGCATTCATCACGGCCAACCTATGTTCTCGAGATGTTGCCAGAAGCTTCCATACGTTCATCTCAACTTTTTTCTTCTTGAATTGTTTAACGATGTCATTGTCTTCGATGATAGGTATGGGAACTTGCTGTAAAGTAGGCATAGGTTGTGTTGAAACGGGAGGTTGTATCCTCCCAGATCTTGTGAGGACATCTATTGATGAATCTTCTTCAGCCTAGATGTCGTCCGTGGTGTATGATACAGAAAGTGAAGGTCCCACTATGTCTTTTAGATAGACATCTTTTTCATCACTGTCCCATACTCCATTAACATTTATGTCCTCTTCTCGTTGAACTTGGACTAATTCTTTTCTTTCAATCATTTTCTGCACCAAGTCTTTGAACTTGAAGCAGTTTTCTAGAGTGTGTCCTCCTGAATGATGATATTGACAGTAATATCTATCCGTCCTTTTTAATGATTCAAATGGTCTCGGTTCGAGAGGTTTGACCTTGCCACCCTCGGAGAGCATTTCAAACATTTGTGCATACGGAATCCCAATTGGAGTATAAACTTTATTGCTCTTCTAGGGTCTTTCGGTGACTTGTAAGGAAAAGTATTTTGCCTCATAAGTCGTTTTTGCTGGCGTGAATTCTCTCTTAGGTTCTTCATCATATAGCTTGTGAAGTTCGTTCAAAATTTTGAGATTTTCACGTAACAGTTGCGATGTCTCCCTCAGATACTGTGCGAGCACTCGTATCTCTACCTCATTTGCTGGTTCTGGAAGATTATCTTTGACATCGAAAAAGGTCTCTTCTTCTTCCTCTTTGACATTGGTTGCTTTGACAGGCTTAATGAGAGATGAGGGGTCAATTTCGCCTTCTTCATCGGAGATAGCCAATGTGTGAGCTAGAGGTGCATTGTCAATACTCGGTTTCTTACTAGCAGGGGGCAACGACAGCTTGTTACTGTCAATTAGGTCTTGGATAGCTTCCTTAAGCTTCCAACAACTTTCAGTAGAATGGCCCCTACCTTGATGATATTTGCAATGTGCATTGGGGTTCTAATTAGGCGACCTCTTCTCGACAAGTGGATCTCCAAATGGTCCAATGGAAGTTATAAGACCTTTTGCGCTTAGTCGATCAAACGCGGTGTCATAACTCATGCCAATAGGAGTGAAGTTTCTCCTAAACGGTTTCTTTTGTCCTTGATTGTTCATGGCGAGGACTTCTCCTAAGTTGAAGGCGCTAACATTATTTGAGTGGGCGGTTTTGAAAGAAGAAGGATTGTCGTTCTTCTTTCCTTTCCAGCCACTGTTGGAGTTATTGTTGGCAGCTTTGGATTTGGCCAAGTCATCTTCAATATTAATCCCAATATCATAAACAGCCTTAAAGGTATAAAGGTTATTTTGATATTTAAGATGTTTCGAATATTTTTCCTAGAGGTTTTTAATGAACAGTCTCACGGACTCTTTTTCACTTGGTACCTCAATCATTTTAGCTGGGGTTTCTCTCCACTTGTTAAAGAAAGATGTGAAGCCTTCATTCTCCTTCTGCTTGAGGATTTCAAGTTCTCTATGGTCAGTTTCGACTTGAACGTTGCATTTGTACCTATCAACGAAAGCGTTTGCTATGGATTCCCAGGTAGAGGTCTTTTCCTTTTCGAGAGAAAAGAACCATTGTTGGCAAACGGTCTCGAGAGATAGCGAGAACAGAGAAGGGAAGACTTTCTTATCAATACCCTTGATACTCATTATTGTTTCAAATGCTCTTAAATGGAATTATGGGTTGTCGATTGCCCTAAACTTTTGGATGTCGTTGGCACTGAACTTCTGCGGAAGAAGATCTTTATCCACCGAGACCCCTTGGGATGTGAGTTCTTGAAACTTGTAGTCGCTGGACAACTTGCTTAGGCTTTCTTGCATGAGGTCCATTTGTTGTTGCTTTGCGGGATCCTCGATCTTAAGTGCGAGAAGCTTCAGTGTCTCAGTTACAGTAGCCAGTTGATTCTTGAGATCGTTGACTTCTTCTTGAGTTGCCATTATGATTCTTGCTTTCCTTTTGTGAGCTATAGATCTGTCGAAAAGTTGGACTTGTACGAAGAGATTATCTTTGATTAATCGTCCTTCTTTTCTTGACCACACGCTGTAAATTAAGCCAATTTGCGTTTTAATTACTTGACTCGAATCAATTTGACTTTATATATTTTTTTTAAAAAAAATGTATGCATATTTTTAGGGAGCAATAGTGTATATGTGTTTAGGTAACTTAAGTATTGGAGGATTAATATCCGACTTAACCCCCTAAAAAAAATGACGGAAAATGACGCTCTCACACCAGACTCTCTTAATCATGGTCAAAACATGTGTATTGGTGTGTGTATTGAGTGAAAGTGACATGCTTGGACTCTTGTGTAAGACCATGGGACTTAGTGCCTAAACTCGAATATTAGTTTAATTAAGCATTATAACAGCAAAATTAGTCGAGTTAAACAGAAAATTGACTAAATAGACCGTAGGTGATGACTCGACAAATAATTCGAACTGTCGGCCAAGCGACAGAACTGGCGTCACAATATGGTGATTGGCGCCAGACTTTTTAGTAAATGTCTGGCGCTACGCACCATACAGTGGCGCTACAACTCAGATTTTGGCACCAATACTGGAGCCTCGGTCTGGGACTGTTTTCGATATTATTAGTCAATTGGGGTATGCCTAAAGTCGTACTAGGTCAATTCCGATTAAAAGAAAAGAAAAAAGACTTTATTAACTCGAATTAATTAATTAATTAATTAATTAGGCAAAGTTCTTTAAGTCATTAATTATAATCTCAACACAAAATCAACAAACGGTTAAGAGGAGCATAAGATGCACAACAAATAATGCACAATTAGTCAAGTAGGCACAATATGATGCAATGATTTCGCAACCTAACCATGGCTCTAGTTCTCTAAAGTTCGGGATATGGTTCAGTCAAATAGGGTCCATGGTTAATTGTTCAGATGCACCGCGTAGAAGCCTAACTGTGAAGGGTTAACGCGTGTGGATAGAACACCGCGAGTTTTTTTTTAGAAAAACTCGCTTCCATGGTTTGGTGAATTCAACATCTCAGATGTACCCTTTGTTGCCAGGAGCGTTCAATCGGGTAGATAGAGCATGAATTCCCAGAGGGTTATGTCCATATGTAGAACACATATGGGTTTCAGAAAAATGAGAAAAAAAATTCAATCAGGAAGCAGGATCGAGCAAACAACGCGAAAAACTGGTCGAAATTAGAACGCATATTTCTGGCTCGGTATTGGGGGAAATTGGCGCCAGCAAACAGAGACTGGCGCCAACTTTTAACTGTAGCGCCAGGCGCCAATACTGGCGTCTGGCGCTACGGCTAAATGTTTGCCGCCAAGCTCTGGTCCCTGACGCTACTTCTCACATGCCTCAGCAGCTTTCTGTGCTTAATAAAATCATCCAGTTTCGCGCGGTGTTATTTCAGTCCTAGTTGTGAAAGACCTTTCTCAAATTTCCTACGTGTAAAATCCTTATGTTTTTTACTCATTACGGATGGTCTTTCCAATGAGAACCTTTTTATGCATATGACACAATGTTAATCAAAATTACGCACATGAAATACTTAGAACTTTTCGAGTCTCATCCACTCATTCTAAATCATTGTCGAAACAAATTCAGGAATTAAAATAGAAATCCTCCCCAGTGGAGTCGCCAAAAACTGTAGGGAATAGTTTCAAGCCTTTAAAATCCCACTAGCTTGAACCCCACTGTGATCATACACTAAAGTACGGTGGCGTCCAAAAGGGAAGAAGATAGAGCAAAAGAGGCGCCAACAAGTTTTTAAGGAACTTGTAAACCGTCACGAGGTGAAGGTTACACCCCTTAACGATCCAAGAGATCGTCAACTCCATAAGGTCATGAACTAAATAAGGGTTCGGGGATGATGGTACAAATCCAACCTAAAAGAGATTGAACCTGCCCTAATAATAGGCCTCTACTTTATTCTGCTCGTATTCATGTGCGCTTTCTGACTAACATACAATCAATAGGAATTAACCCTAAACCTGTTTAATCTATGTTGGTTGAATATTAATGCACAAATAAATCTATTATTGGCGATCACTTGAATCATAATCACATTAACCTAACAAGATTATTAATTATCTTATTAAGCGTAGTTGCAAATACCAATTCCCTTTAACATGCAATAAAAGGTGATCAAGCAATAACAATATAATAATACATATCAAGAAACATAAATATTATTAACAATAATAATAATAATTTATCAATCTTAATTATAATAATCATGTTAAAGCATAGCAAGATCCTAGGCATGATACCAACAGGATTAATAACAAATCCTAGCATGTCACTAAGCAATAAAAATCAAACCTTTAGCCCTAACATGATACTAACATGAATTAATATTAGGAATAAAATAGGAAGCATCATACTTTTAATCATACTTGATATTAAGAATACCCTAGACATGATACTAGGAAGATCAAAACGCCCTAACATAACATTAGGAATCACAATAACAACCTAAGCATGATTTCTATATCATAATATCAATAAAAACCAATTAAAGTACTTACGTGGATGCCTCGTACCTCTTTCTAATTACAAAATACACACGTTAGTAACTTCAAGGAAAATAATAAACAAACAATTAAATTAAATAATTGAAAGAGAGATTTGGGACCAAACCCTCAGAAATTAAAACCTTTCACGTCTAGGGCGAAGGCAACTTCGAATATGGCTAGGTGTATTAAGATCTTGTGAATGCGGAATTTTGAAAGAGAATTAAGAAAAGAGATGAGAGAGTAGATGATTCTTGAAGAGAATTGATTGAAAGAGTTGATGATTCTTGATGATGGTAGATCCATGAAAACGGAGTTTTTAATACGATACTTATAGAGAAAATCATCCAAAAAAGATAATTTATCAAAACAAAGTCTGAAGACCAAAGAAACACCTTGGCGCCAGACCTGGCTCATTGGCGCCAGGATCTGTGGCTAGCGCCAGGCGCCAATACTGGCGTCTGGCACTAATCCTGATTCCAGGCGCCAAGGCCTGGGTTTGGACGCCAAACCGGATTTTAACGCGTTTTCGAAAATTTGATAATTTTACCATATTGGAAGATAAAATAATATAATTTCAATCGAAAATGCTATTTGATCTGATTAAAACTCTGAAGAGTCCTAATTAAATAAAGAATGAAAAGAACCTTCTAGAATGTTCTAGAAGACAAAAACCATTCCTAATTACATTAGGAATGATAAATTATATTAGCCCCCCCCCCAGATCATTGGGTCGTACTTAAAACTCAAACCGGGCCCAGTTTAGTAAATAGGCCATAAATTCCTCAATATTCATCGGAATTGGGCTTATAATATATCGTTGGAAAGGTCTTTGCAAGCCCCATCCAACTACACCACTATTAGACCCATATCATGGACCAACCAAACTGGATCGGCTGTTTTCTTAAAAATAAAGTTTTCAAAAACAGGGAGAAGAGAAAATAAAACTTTCTGCAACACTAGACCTTTCCACACTTTCGTTTCATTCGATTATGATTCGACGTGAAAGGCACTCATCACCGGGTTTGGTTTTGGGGAAACACAAATGGGTGTCTACAGTGCCGTACTTCAAAATAAGTCTCCACCTAAATTAAAAGATCCGGGTAGTTTTTCTATCCCTTGTCATATTGGCAATCTCTTGATTGATAATGCATTATGTGATTTGGGTGCTATTCTTAGCGTCATGCCATTATCTGTGTGTTCTAAGTTGAATATGGGTAAATTAAAAGCTACCAACATAACTCTACAAATGGCCGATCATTCTTTCAAATACCCCTTAGGTGTTTTAGAGGATGTCCCCGTTAGAGTAGGTAAATTTTATATACCCGTAGATTTTGTTGTTCTTGATATGGCTGAGGATATGCAAACCCCAATTATTTTGGGTAGACCATTCCTTAACACTGCAGGAGCAGTCATAGATGTAAGAAGTGGTAAGTTAATATTATCAGTAGGGGATGATAAAGTTGTTTTTAATCTGAATAATGCCCCTACAAGCTCCATGACTGAGGATAAATGTTTCAGTGTTAATGTGGTTGCAAATTATTCTAACAAGCCCCAAACTTTTGAAAAAGATCCCTTGGAGGAGGTATCTTGTGTTGCATCCTTTTAAGATGAGATAGACAAATGGCAGAAGGAAGTCGATGCAATAGAAAGAGCACTCTACAATGTTGGTCTGGGTTTCGAGGATGAACAGGTGGAACCGATCGAGCAGGTTGTGCGAATCGAGCCTACGATAAGTGTTCCGTAAGATCGAGTTGCAAGTGTTGCATGCAAGGAAAATTTAAAGCAATCCTCGATCAAAGAAGGATGTTTGGCGCGTAGCATTGAAGATCCCCAAGTCCAAGTCAAGGAGGATCCACCAGATAAGGTGATTTGGCGTCCCACAGCGTATGTCAGGAAGCCGCATCGCAGCTTGAACACCGCTAGACCGGGTGAGAAACCACCCGATCAAGCGTTAGGCCAAGGGTCCTAGATATTGTACTTGTTAAGAAGGTCGTGCGGGACCTAGATAAACCAGCGCTTTGCGGGAGGCAACCCGTATTTTTAATGCTTTTTAGACTAGTTTTTATTTCCTTTTTTCCTTATGAGAGGAGAGATGAGGGAATTTAATGTGTCTTATGAGTGTTTGTACAGGTTTGAAGAAAAGAGTTAGCCAAATTTTGGATATAAGAAGAAGAATGATAATTAGACGATTTAGCCTCGGGCCCGATCAGGCGAATTTCGCCCGACCGGGCGCAAGGGCAAGGTCTAAAAATAGAGTAATTTCTCCCGACCGGGCGCGAAATTTGTCGTACACGGACTAATTTATCCGCCCGACCGGGCGCGAGAAGGGCGAATTTTTGAACCTCAAGATCGCCCGATCGGGCAAAGGGTGCCCGACCGGGCGTGAGACCAGGAGAAATTTGGGTATTATAGATCGCCCGACCGGGCGCGAGACTTGGTCAAAATTGGATCGTCAGATCGCCCGACCGGGCGAATGGCGCCTGACCGGGCGCAAAAGGATTCGAATTCTGGGTAAATTAGATCGCCCGACCGGGCGCGAGTGGCGTCCGCGTCATTTTCTTCCTCCCTTCCTTCTTTCTTCCTTCATTTCTTCTTACTTTCATAACTTTCTCTCTCTAAAACTCAAATTCTCTCTACCTTATCTCTAAGATTTCTCCTCCATTTCTTACCCAAATTCCAAACTCTTTACATATTTGTGATCCTCTCTTCATCCTCCACACTTTCATATAAAAACTCTTCAGATTTAATTCAATAAATTTTCAAACCCATTTCCTAACATGGCTTCAAAGAGGGCTAGGTCCATTTTTTGTAGGAGCTCCAGTTCGAGGGAGGAATACGACCCGAACTTGCAACTCCTGTATTGGCCGACAATCCGGATTATGAGCCGAGAGCAAAAGGAACGGCTAGAGCACTTAATCGGTCGTGAGGTAATTCCTTCTCGGTGGTTACATCGCCCTAACCTAGAATCATTTGGTTTGTATGATTTTGTTAAACAATTTTTGAATGACGTTGGCATGAGAAAATTTGTTGATATGCACTATCCTACATACCGAGAACTTACTTGTGAATTCCTGTCCACTTTCCATGTTGTTAGTAGTAGAAATGGGCCAAATTTATTTTTCAGGTTAAAAAATAGAAATATTAGTTTAACTTTTGTAGAATTTTGTAAAATTTTTGAATTAAATTCTGAATTATCTCACCAGTGGCATGCGGATATAAAATGGGTGACTTATATTATGCTTTGACTGGTTTGCCTACCCCCGACCCCCAACATGCTAGTACCAAACCTATTCACCACCCTGTCCCAAAAATTTGGCAAAGATTTGCGGGTTTGTGTTTTTTAGGTAGGGCCGAGCCCCATAACGCTTTTGGTGTATTCGGACTGGGAGCGAGCAACCTTTGCCCATTTTTCCCCTACCTAGTCCTGATTTGACCGCTTTTCCCCCAGGGCAACCTTCTTACACTTATGATGTTTTAGTTGCCAACGCTAGGGGGCAGGCACCACCACCACCAGTTCCACCACCCCAGCCTCAGCCCGAGGTGGCTTTCTCTCCACCTCGTATGTCCCACTCCGTCCCTCATGTTAACTCTGACCTTGTTTGGGATCTTCAGAGTATAGGTCAGGCCTTAGGACGTATCGAGCATTCCCATACTGGCCTTAGGAAGATGTTAGGCTCCCTAGACTAGAGGTTAGGGTACCTAGAGAGGAACCAGGGTAGAGCTCTCTACCCTATGTACGATGATTATGCTCGTCGGGGCAACATTCCCGACGATGCTATTCACCCTGACTGGTTTCAGCCTCCACCCCAAGGATACGATAGGGATCCCACTGCCCGAGGTATTTACACTGACTATTCTTTTTTCTTCGGGTACGGCGAGGACCGGCGGGGGGAGGGAGTTTTCACGCTGATTATTTTGGTGGTAGCTCTCTGGTGCAGGTGGTGCAGGTGGTGCAGGTGGCAGTGGAGGTGCGGGTTTCGGCTCGATGGATGAGGATGATCAGGACTAGCTATGCTGGGCTAGTTCCCGAGCCAATGAGGACATTGTCTGATTCTGGTTTGGGGGAGATTTTGGTTTGGTATATTTCGTTTTTCTCTTTTCTTTTATTTTTGGTGTGTTTTCTTAGGTTAGATTTCCTGATTTCTAGGTTAGTTTTACTGCCTTCTTATATATACAAAAATACAAAAAAAAAATTGAAAAATAAAAAATTCAAAAATACGTTCCAATGAATTGTAAATTATGCTTCCTTGTGCCCCTTACTTGAAAAAATTGTTTTGATTACTGGCATTTGATGATAAGCATTGTGGATTAGTTGATCATGATTTGAAGTTTGATTGCCTTGAAACCTTAACATGCGTCAATTTTGTCCAACTACTTGTGAATATAGTGCTTGACTAGTTGATTTGGTTAGGAATGTGTGATAGTTCCATAGTTCCTGGTATGTCAATGAATTTGAGTATTGGTTTGCAACTATTAGTAATGTTTATATGATTCATTATTATGCACATTGTGGAGGACGAAGGCATTTGTTCTTTTAGGTAGCCTCCAGATAATGTAGATACATTTGTTCCCTTCTTGCTACCTGTTTAGGGTAATTTTACCCCGCCACGTGGTCCAATCAGAGGATGACACGTGTCACCCTCAAGATGGCCCAAAGTGGACCAATCTCTGTTTTACACGTGTCACTCCAGAAAATAAGGGAAAAAAGGCGGCCTTCGGGCCCAAATCCCGAGAAAGCTGCAAAGCGGCACAGCCCACCACTGATTAGGGTACAGTAACCTAATCAGAGGCACAAATCCCAAAGACCCTATAAATAGGGAGATGTCCCTCTTTCTGAGGGCACGTTTTTCCATTTAATACACTTACATTCTCTCACATCAGAGAAGCACCTGAGCTTGGAATCCGAGCAGATACCCACCTAAATTTTTGTTCTCTTTATTCCATTTCAAGTTACTAACTTGACCGTCGGAGGCGGAGCTCCAACCACCCGGAGTCTCCGTTATTTTGCAGGTATAGCTCAGCCGGATCAGACTTCGTGTTGTAACTCTCCCGATGGACAAAAACACCCAATACATTTGGCGCCGTCTGTGGGGAGAGTACCTCGAAGATGGTTCAAGAGTCTGTACCACTTCCTAACCGTCTGGGCGAAGACTCAGAGATCTTTACAGACCAGGAGGATGAAGATCCTTAGGTCGAAACCTTTACAGCCGAAAACGGCTCTCTCAGAATCAAGCGCATCCGGCCCAGAGAGACTCTGGAGCGGGGAACCTTCCAGGCGGGTGCAAGTAGACCCCCTGGGAAGCCGGAAGGGGAAACCCAAACGGAAGCTGGATCAGCGCCTGTCACCCGAGACGAGCTCATGAGATTCATGACAAGTTTCAAGGGTGAAATTAAAGAGCTGATCACCCAGAGCCGAGCTGCCCAAGTAGAGGTCAGTCGGCTAAGAAGACTCCTCTGGAAAAGGGGAAGTCAGTCAAAGATCGGCAGCCCACTCCTCATCCAAAGGAGAAGGCAGCCGGGAGCATTGATTGGTCCAAAATTCTTCTTCCCAAGGGGAATAACAATAACTCCCGCCGGACTCAACAGCCAGTGAGAAGTAAGAAGTCATCTCTTGATGCCCGGGAGATCATCAACTGGAAGAGAAATCAGCAGCTGTCTAAGTCGGCTTCTACGTCGAACTTTCCTGACAGCTTTAACAATATCTCTGCTGGGAATGCATCTTCCTTGCATGAGAGTTAGACAGGCGGTAATACCGTCCATTCTGGCCCTCATATGATTGGAGTTGTACCGTATGTGCCTACTCAGGTCTATGGCCAGTATCCCCCTCATTTCATGCAGCCGGCCCTCTTTGGAGGTCAGGCGGCATATCCAAATGTCCAGCCATTGGACTGGCAGCTTCGTCTGCTGCGCCTAGGTGAACAGCCTTCTGCGTTCACCCGGGAGATAACCGAGGCGGCCCAGCCGGCCAAGGTTAAGAATGTGTTGGTTGGTACCTATGATGGTACCACCAACCCGGAAGACCACCTTATGGCTTACACCAACCTCATGTATCTGCAGGGGTTGGATGATGCCACTTGGTGTCAGTGCTTCCCGGCTACAATGAAGGGCATTGCCCAACAATGGTTTGGCAACTTGCCGGCCGGATCCATCGATAGCTTTAGGAAGCTCGCCTACCTGTTTGCTTCCAACTTCTCAATGAACATCCCTGCTAAGAAAATAAGCCTTGATTTGAGCACTGTTAAGCAGGGAGAGAGAGAAGGGCTGCGCTCCTATGTCAGGCGGTTCAATCTGATCAGAATTCAGATTCCAGGACTGTCTAACGAGGTAGATTTTACAGACTTCTTCAAGGGTCTGAGAGACGGGTCGACTTTTAAGTTCGACCTAGTTAGAAAAAGGGCTTTCACCTTACAGGCGGCCCTGAGGGAGGCGGAAAGCTACATCCAAGCTACCGACCTCTGCTCGCCTGGTAACCAGTCGGACTCTAAGAAGTCCGACAAACAGAAAGACAGCTGGTCTGCTCAGCCGGTCAAAAACAAAGAAGAGAGCTAGAAAAGAAAAGAAGTCTGGGCGGTTACTGACTCTGACTAGCCGTTCCAGAAGAAAAAGAAAGAGTTTAAACCATACATCCCCAAGTACGAGTTTAACAAAGACTGCAACTCCATCCTCATGGAGGTAAAGGACCGGCTGTCCATTGAGAAGCCGAATCCTATGAAGAGTTCTGTCCAGTCACGGAACAAAAATAAATTCTGTCAATTCCATGAGGAGGTCGGCCATGATACCAACGACTGCTTCAGTCTTCAGCGGGCGTTAGACCGTCTGGCTAACAAAGGGCTGTTGAAGTCCTACATTTCTATGTCCCCAGCCGGGGTAAAAAAGAAAAGCAAGGGTCAGTCCTCCAAGACTACCCCCAGCCTGCTAGTAGCTCGGATACGAACAAGGAGCCAGTCTACACAATAGCAGGCGGGTTCTCCTGTGGTGGCCCTACCATCCGGGGCACCAAAAGCCATCTTCGAAAGATGGACAGGGATGATGATGAGCAGGCGTCTGCAAGCACCTCCTTCCCAGACTTCTTGATTACAGAGAAGGATAGGGGCAGCGTCCGCCGCCCGCATGATGACCCGGTGGTCATTGAATGTAAGGTTGCCAACCAGCTGGTTGGACGGATCCTTATTCACACCGTCAGCTCATTAAACATCATCAGCCTCCGTTGCTTGCAAAAGCTGAAGTACAATGTCAGCAGCATGCATCCGGTCACCCAGCCCTTGGTTGGTTTTGGGGGTGGGATGTTCTACCCAGCCGGAAGAATTGACTTACCCATCCGGCTGGGAGAGAAGGGCCAAGGACGACACATTGTCGTCAGATTCTTGGTCGTTGAGGAGTTGACCGCCTACAACATTATCCTTGGCAAGACAACCCTCAACGTAGCCAAGGCAGTAATCATCCCATCCCTCATGCTCATCAAGTATGAGAGGGATGATGACACTGTTGGTTCCCTGAATGGGGATCAGAAGACGGCTCGAGAGTGCTATCTTTCAGCCGTCAGAGACATTGTAACCCCAGGCGGCCAGGAACCAATAGACCTTGACAATGTCAAGGATGCTGACCCAGCACCCGCCCCACCAGCAGCCGGAAAGAAAAGAAAGGCACCTTTGCTGGTGGAGGTGAATAAGGAGAAAAAATAGCAATCACTGACCGGTGAACGGTCATATGAGCTCCGTCCCCAACCGGCCAGTGACAACATTGATCTCGTTCTGGATGACAACCGTCCGGAACGTGCTGTAAAGGTTGGGACGGTTGCTCATGCTACTTTGGGTGCAGACTTACACCTTTTGTTGAAGGAAATCAAAGACATTTTTGCCTTTGAAGTGGAAGAGATGTCAGGCGTCAGCTCGGATCTTGTTGTCCACAAGCTCGCCGTGGATCCTAAAAAGAAGCCCATCCGGCAAAAGAAAAGAAACCACGGTGAGGAAAGAAGTCAGGCGGCAGCTGCCGAAGTCAAAAAGCTGCTAGACGCCAGGTTCATCCGGCCTTGTAATTTTCCCGACTGGGTGGCCAATGTGGTCCTTGTTAAGAAACCGAATGGGACCTGGCGCATGTGTGTTGATTACACAGACCTCAACAAGGCGTGTCCAAAGGACAGTTACCCGCTTCCAAAGATCGACAGTCTGGTCGACTCTACAGCCGGTCACGCCTTAATGAGCTTTATAGATGCCTACCCCGGCTTCCATCAGATACCCCTGTGGAAGAAAGATCAAGAGAAGATGGCCTTCGTCACTAATCCGGGGTTATTCTGTTATACTGTGATGCAGTTTGGCTTGAAAAATGCGTCTGCCACTTTCCAACGGATGATTAATACGGTATTCATTAATCAGATTGGGAGGAATGTGGAGGCGTACATTAATGACATGATAGTCAAATCCAAGCTACAGACAGATCACCTTGCTGATCTCCGAGAAACATTCACCACCCTCAGGCGGCACAAGGTTATGTTAAATCCTAAGAAATACGTCTTTGGTGTTGAGTTTGGGAAGTTTCTCAGATTCCTGATTGATCAAAGGGGGATAGAGGCTAACCCTGAAAAGATACAGGCGGTGATAGACATGAAGTCACCTCGTTCTGTCAAGGAAGTGCAGAGGCTCACCGGCTGTCTGGCTGCCTTGGGGAGATTCCTCAGTCGGTCAGGCGACAAGTGCCTCTACTTCTTCCAAGCAATCAGGAAGAAGACCAGATTTGAATGGGGGGAGGATGCTAAGGCGGCATTCCAGATGTTGAAAGAGCATTTACATTCTCTACCTAGGTTGGTCAGTCCTTTACCTAGGGAGACGTTGTACATGTACTTAGCCGTCTCAGATCATGCCCTAAGTGTCGTTCTCCTTGCTGAGCGAGACGGCATGCAGCTCCCGGTTTACTTCATTAGCCATGTTCTTAAAAATGCTGAACTCCGGTATTCCATGGTAGAAAAATTTGGCCTTGCTCTGTATATGGCTTTCAAAAATTTGAAGCCCTACTTTCTGGCACACCCAGTGGTGATTTACACCGACCAGCCACTCAAGCGGCCAATGTCTACCTTGGACTCATCCGGGAGAATGTTGAAATGGGCTATTGAAATGCAAAGTCTTGAAGTCACTTACGAACCAAGAAAGGCAGTGAAAGGTCAGGCGTTTGCCGACTTCATTGTTGAAATGACCCGTCCGGTGGCTTCGGATAATCTTAATCAGGTTTGAAAAGTGTATGTAGACGGGAGCTCTACTAAGAACGGTTGTGGTGCAGGCGTAATTTACGAGTCTCCTAAAGGGGACAGATTTGAGTATGCACTACGCTTCAAATTTCAAGCCTCTAACCATGAGGCGGAATATGAAGCCCTGCTAGCCGGCATTCGCATGTGTAAGGCGGCAGGGGCCATGAAAATTGACGCCTACTCTGATTCTCAATTGGTTGTTAGCCAGTATGAGGGAAGCTACGAGGCTACTCATCCGTCTATGATTAAATATCTTCAGGCAGTCAAAGAAGAGACCAAGGCACTTGAGGAATTCCGGCTGTTTCAAGTGCTTAGGTCTGAAAACAACCAGGCAGATGCATTGTCAAAGCTGGCATCTTCCGCCTACCATGATACGCCTCGGTCAGTCTTTTGGGAAGTTCTTGAAAAGAGAAGCATCTATGAGGATCCCATTGGAATTCTGGACCGAAGCTCTACCAGGATGGATGGCATCCGGGCCTACCTCTCAGACGGTACACTTCCTGATTCGCCACAGGAAGCAGCCATCCTGAAAAAGCGAGCTTCGAGATTCGAGTTGAAAAATGGAGAACTCTTCAAGGCGGTTTTTCTTAAACCTCTGTTGAAGTGTGTCATCCCTGAAAAGGGAAAGGAGTCCTCGAAGACTTGCATGCAGGATTCTGCGCCTCCAAATAGGCGGCAAGTCCCTAGCCGTCAGAGCCAGACGACATTATTTTTTGCCCACTCTTGAGGCAGACGCCAAGGAGTTGGTGAAGAAATGTGACAAGTGCCAAAAATTTGGCAAACTCATTCACCGTCCGGCTACAGATCAGACGGCCATCCACAGCCCAATCCCGTTTGCAAAATGGGGCATGGACATTCTAGGTCCTTACACGCCTGCTCCAGGCGGAAAGTGCTACATCTTGGTGGCTGTGGATTATTTCACCAAGTGGGTGGAGGTTGAGGCGGTTAAAAACATCAAGACCTCAGACGTAATTTCCTTCATTTAGAAGAACATTATCACCCGGTATGGGGTACCTATGTCTATGGTGTTTGATAATGGTCCTCAGTTTGAGACGCCTCAGCTAAAAACTTGGTTGGGAGATCAGGGGATCTCAAGCTATTTTGCATCTGTTGGTCGGCCCCAAGCAAACGGCCAAGTTGAAGCCTTCAATAAACTCATCTCAGACGACATTAAGAAGAAAATAGAAAGAGTCGGTGGCTTATGGGCAGAAGAACTAATCCATGTTCTATGGGCCATCCGGACAACAGCAAAAGGGGAAACCTGTGAAACCCCATTTCTCATGGTTTACGGTGCTGAAGCCGTCTTGCCCATCGAACATTACGAGCCGACTCTCAGATTCATGCTACATGATGAAGAGGCAAACTGGGAAGCAATGCGCCTTGCATTGGATTCACTCCCAGAACGCAGGGGCAATGCCGCCTTGCGTCATGAGATTTACCGTCTAAGAATGACTAGAGCCTACAACAAAAAAGTACACAAGCGTCCCTTGAAAGTTGACGACTTAGTGTTACGAAAAATGGAGGCAACCGGTAGGGCAAATGAGCTGGGAAAGCTAACCCCAAATTGGGAAGGCCCCTACCGGATCTATGAGGAAGTGAGAGACGGCACCTACCGTCTGGAAACTCCAGACGGCAGGCACCTGCCTAGAACTTGGAATGTAGACAATCTAAAAAAGTACTACTTCTGAGAATGTAAACTTTTTGTAAACAGTGAGTCAATTAATGAAGATTCAAACTTTGTTTGCAAAATTGAGTTATTGTTTGATTACCCATCCGGGTAATACCCAGACGGATTTTTCATTTACCTAACTAAGTTCGATACTTAGTAAAGGTTACATTTGTTTGACCGCCTGGGTAATACTCGGATATTCGGATCTCTTGTTTATTTAAGTTTGATACTTTGTTCATTTAACTAAGTTTGATTATCCGCGTGGGTAATACTCAGACGGATTTTTCATTTACCTAACCAAGTTTGATACCTGGTAAGATTAAATAATTTCCTGTCCGTCTAGGTAATACCCGGACAGACTCGTTTGTTTAAACAACTAAGTTCGATACTTAGTGTAAATTCAATACTTCGACTAAAAACTAAGCACAAAAACGTTTAGTGGCTATACAACCGGTCTCAAACAAGACCAGAGGCTAAAATGGCCGGATGGTTGCTCATTTTATAAAATCGCCTGTCCCAACATGGACAAAGGCGTCCGGCGACACCCCTCCGGGTGCAATCGTCGCAGAGAACAGACTATTTGTCGGTTCTACGTACCCATGTAGACGGCAAAAATTGAACGACCAAATTGGTCAACTCATAGCCGTCTGACCAAAATGACCTGTAAAGAATGATCAAGTTGCCGAATACCGGATGCCCTGGGGCATCAGTCAGTCACCGGCTGAAGAACTCACTTAGGTTATTTATTCCAAAATTGCAATTCCTACCTCAATTGGGGCAAAGGAGTCGTGCAATGGCTATGAAATCTCTACCAAGACGAATAAGCACCGTCTGGGTAGTAACTGGAACGCCTGTTGGTGTACGGATGTGCACTTGGTTTGGGGCAATCACTATTGTGATTGATTGACTTGAAAACATATCATGCTCTTTACAGCATCAGACGTTTTTAAGTCAATCAACCAACTCCACTAGAAACCAACCACACAGCCGTCCAGGGGCAAGGACAGCCGGACTATTGATTAGTTAGGCAAAAATGAAAAATCGCCGCATGCTTTTGATAAGTTGGGCAACAATAAAAATGAAAAATTAAAAATTCAAATGCAAAATGATCAAAACCGACTCAGTCGGTGCATTTCATAAAGACCACCCAACCAAACGGTTGTGATGGATCAAATGTTAACCAGACCTCGTCCGGGAGAAAGAGAAATTGTTAATTAACCCGGCTCCTTAGCCAGTAAATACAAATATACTCGGCACGCAGGCCGGAAAAAACAAGTTTTGGCATACTGCCGCTGAATAAAAGAAAGACAAAAAACAGAGATTGGCATACTGCCGCTGAAAAGTCACTTCTGGCCTGCAGGCGGCTCCTCCTGGTCCTCCTCATCATCTGAGGGTATCTCCTGCGCTTCACCCGGACCAGGTAGCTGAGGTACGAGGGGCTCATTGTTGGCATTAACCCAGGCGTCGAAGGATTCAGGCTCTGGGTCACCCTTCTCTCTCAGGTACACCACGTTCTCGGCGTACCTGTGAGCTAGTGCCCAAACGTCATAATCCGCGTCCAGGTACAAGGCAGCCCAGGCGATCTTCATCCGGGCGTCATTATCGGCGTCACTCTCAGCAACTAGACGGTTTTGCTCCGCCTCTAGGGTTGCTGCAAAGTTTATCTGAGCCTGAGCAGCCTCCTTCTCCAGTTTTTGAACCTTGGTCTTCAGATTGGTGTTCTCTTTAGAAACACCCTGAAGATTGCCAAGGTCCGTCTAGGCCTTCTTGAGCGCCTCATTAGCCTTTTTGGCACTCTCAGCAGCCTTCTTCAAGGCCTCCTCCGCCTCCTTCCGGGCCATCTCAGCATCAGTCGCCCGCTGCTTGGCCGCCTCCAGATCTGACTCCAGCTGCTAGATTCTAGACGCTTGTGTCATAATGATTGCATTAGTTTCAAGTTCATTTACGATAGTTGAGTGTAAAGCAATATTGTCAGCGTCTATGGAGGATTTCTTGGCCCTTTTTACCTCTTCCCGTTTGCGGGAATAAGGACGTTTGAGCCCGTCCACCCGCAGCATAGCCTGCAGAAAAGCAAGCGGTGTGAGTATCGCAAGCGGGATAAAACACTTGGAAAAAATAAAATTGAATTGACAAGTTTCTTACCTCAGCCAGAAGGGATAGAATGCGTTCAAGATTGAACGTCTCTATCCCAGGGATACTGTCTTTATCCCTCTTCCGGACGGCTTCCAGCATGGCCTTGGCGTGCTTCTGGACGTCTGGCCAGTGGGGAGATTAATCTGCACCACAATCAATACGTGATGAGTGCGAAACTAAGGCAGCACCTATTTGTTGTCGGCCGTCTGAAGATGACGTTTGTTGAGAGTGGGATTTCACCCGCAAAGGCCACCCCAGCTCAAGCGGGGATTCAAAAGGGTTCTTACCTTTAGAGCCAGCCAAGTGGGAACCGCTTGTAGGCGTGGAGAACCCCCCGGTCACTGTTACGGGGTTAACGAGGCTGAGGCCCATGCTGCCGCCTACCTTCTCGTTACGCCCCGCTATCCGCATATGCCGATGACCGGCTGAGGCGCAAGGAGTTGACGCAGAGGTGGATTTTTTGATTTTGTTGAGAACGGCAGGGGTCTCCTCCCTAGCCCATTTGAGTTGTTTCTCAAACGACTTTCCAACCTCTCCTCCCTGCAAAAATATCCAAAGTTAAGGTTAGCATCCGGGAAAAATGATTTTAAAAGATCAACTTATGAAAGAGTCAGGCGTTTGTTACCTTGGCTTTGACCTTAGCCGCAGCCTTTTCCGCAAGCGCCTTGCGGATGACAGCAGAGCATCGCTTTGGGGTTTTCTCCGTCTGCAACATGTTTAATGCTTCCTCTACAAAAAGAAGGAAGTTGGTCAATATCATAAAACAATTTCGATAGAAAAATACTACAGACAGATATAAACTCAGGCGCATACGTTTGGTAAACATGTGCCCTAGCCCGCAGGCGGCTAGGAAGCACTCGTCCCTAGGCGCTCTTGGGAATCCAGTTCTTGGGGACCTTTATTGTCTCCCCGGTTGACAATGTTGCGTATGTGAGGCCAAAATAGTCTGCCTCAATGATCTTGTCAAAGTCTTCCTCTAGAACCCGGGGAAGAGCACACTTCCGGCCCAACAAGTCGGGCTTCTTATTGTACAGACGGAATTCATAATTCTCCTGTCTGGTTGGGGCTGACATCAGGAAGAACCTGTGCTTCCAGCCGTCGAATTTCGAGACCTTGTCCAAGGTCATCATATATTGGGGCTGCGTGGTTAGAGTGTACCACACCCTCCAGCCGCCTGGGCTTCTGCTAAGATAATGCATGCTAGCAAAAGCCTCCTAGCCGGGGTTAAGCCCTTGAAACTCGCAGGCGGCAACATACCCCAGAATGTTTGTCCAAAAGTTGGGGGTAAGTTGCCAGACTCCGAGGCCGTAGCCTCTCAAATTTGCCTTCACCTCCTGGTGTAGAGGAAAGCAGAGACCAGCCTTGAACGCCGCCTCATAACAGCCGAAATAGCTGTTGGCGTTCTCTTGATCGTCCTCCCAGGCGACGGTGCCATTCTCAGGCGGCACCCGGATCCTATACCCGTCTCCAAGCGGGTGCATTTTAGTGAAATTCTTCAAGTTCTCCTCCATTTGGATCCGGTCCTTGGAGGAGATGTGGATGTTGAAGGGATCATCCTTCTCGTTCCACTTTTTTCTTTCTTCCTCCTCGCTATCCGGAAGCGGGGGTAGATCGTCACTGCTCTAGGAGAAAGAGGCGGAGCTGTCGCTTTCCGTCTCCTCCTCACTTTGACCCAAGGGGGCAGAGACGGCCTCGTCGCCGCCTTGGTCACATTCCTCCAAGAAGGAATCAGCAGGAGCTGAAGGGGCGCGCGGAGGGGATCTCTCCAGAGCCGTCTGGTCTCTTTGACTAGACGTTTCTCCCTCAGGCGTTTGGCCGCCTGAGCCTTCTCTTTTGTAATTTGGATCAGTTGTCGTCTGCATTGTCCGAGCCATGGTGTCCTGCACAGACACATAACTGGTCGGAATCCGAGGCAAAGGGTGGTCCCAACACCCCGAGACGGCACTCCCAGTCCTAGACTCAGCCGTCCCTGGTGACCGGCTGGACTCTAACCTAGGCTGTGCCGTGTGTGTTGGTGATGCATCCATTTATTGCAAGAAATATGTACAAACAGTGAAAAAAGAAAAAGAGCTGAGAGAGGCAGAGACGGTACCTTTTGAAGAGATATCTGAAACTAGGCGGGTCCGGCTGGGTCTCTGGAGGACGAGGTTTCTTGCTTGCGCCTGACTCAAACAGATGACTTTTTCTCTCTCAAAGTTCTCTCTAGAAAATTTTTTGTAAACGTACCAAAAATTATGAGGTTAAACGGTTATATATAGAGGGTAAATACGGGGGCATTTCCGCAATTTACCCGGAAGGTGAACGGTTACTCTTTAATGGTAAAATTACCGCCAATCGGAGCGTGACACGTGTCACAGATGCCACGTGGCGTGCCACGTCACATCTGTGAGGGGCAAATGTTTAGGGTAATTTTACCCCGCCACGTGGTCCAATCAAAGGATGACACGTGTCAGCCTCAGGATGGCCCAAAAGTGGACCAATCTCTGTTTTACACGTGTCACTCCAGAAAATAAGGGAAAAAAGGCGGCCTTTGGGCCCAAATCCCGAGAAAGCCGCAAAGCGGCGCAGCCCACCACTGATTAGGGTACAGTGACCTAATCAGGGGCACAAATCCCAAAGACCCTTTAAATAGGGAGATGTCCCTCTTTCTGAGGGCACGTTTTTCCATTTATTACACTTTCATTCTCTCACATCAGAGAAGCACCTGAGCTTGGAATCCGAGCAGATACCCACCTAAATTTTCGTTCTCTTTATTCCATTTCAAGTTACAAACTTGACCGCCGGAGGCGGAGCTCCAACCACCCAGAGTCTCCGTTATTTTGCAGGTACAGCTCAGCCGGATCAGACTTCGTGTTGTAACTCTCCCGAGGGACAAAAACACCCATTTCACTACCCATGTTGTTGCCTTGACCTTTTTGTTGTTTTATTAGCCATATTACAAGCCTATTTTGCCCCATTGGTTACTAGTCCCAAGCTTGGCTTGGGGGAGCTATTAGTGAGTGAGGTGAGGGAGTTTGTAGTGTGCTTATTATTTGCACGATTTGGGTGGGTTTTGAGAAGTTGTTTTGTTGTTGACCATGTTTATTTTTGATGAGTTTGAGAGTTATATTTTCTTGAAAAAATAAAGCATGATATCATGAAAAAAAAAAGAGAAGTTCAAAGAAAGAAAAATGTGAAAAAAAATAAGTGAACTTCGAAAGAAAAAAAAAATGTTCAAATGTTCTAGTTGGAGGTTGATCAAAAAGAAAAATAAATAAATAATTTTGAGCTTCAATAAAAATATTCAAGTTTGGAAAATAAAGTTTGTTTATTCACTCTACTTCTTCATTATTATATCTTATGAGTGAAATTGTAAGAGTTGGGTTTATTTATTATGATTGGAGTATATTTGGTTGATGTTTGAGTTGGTTATGTTGTTGGAGATGTATGATCATTAGTTATTTTGATCATGGGTTTTATTAGGATATGGATCCTTTAAGCATATCTTTTCTCTCACTTATTCCAAAATGATTCATACCCTTTACCCTAGCCTTACATTACAAGCTTTAAAGACCTTCTAACCTTTGTGCATAGAATTGTATGAATGTGAAAGTGTTGTTTATCAATGCAAGTTATGATTTGGCATATTTCGAGTCCACTAGTAGGATTGAGCGTTCATTGTTTTATATACACGAGAGTGTGAGATGGGAGGGCATTGTTCACATAAAGGGGTTGGATGGAGAGCGATCGAGTACATCTTTTACTCGCCACATAAATGAGAGTTGAGTGTGTGAGCACTAGTCTTGAATTCTATATGCTCTTGTGGTTTGCTCTATTTGACAATTGTTAGGGAAGAAAGGTAATTGGATGGATTTGATTGGTTGAATTTGAAGCATGTTTATTTGATTTACCCTGGATCGTTTGTGCTTGATTTTTACTTTTTAGGGTGAAGCATATTTATTGATTCATTGATGAGATCTTTGCTTAGGGACAAGCAAAGGTTTGGCTTGGGGGAGTTTGATGTGTCTATTTTATATAGTATTTTACCTTCGTCCCTTGGTCATAATTAGTAGTGTTTTTGGCTCTTTAGAGCCACTTTTATTACTAATTGGTGTTTTCTAGTGTTTTCGTAGATTTGGTTGACTTTTGCAGGGATTTATGCTTTTGGAGTATTTTCCCGAGATATTTTGGAGCAATCACGAACATTGGAGAAGCACGACCAGATTTTATAGCCTAGGGTCGGTTAGAGCCATCGAACCGATGATTAAGGGCTCAGTATAGGTGATACCGGGGCATTTGGACCGTGTACTCAAGACCGGAAGAGGAAACCCAGATTGGCCCGAAGAATTAGAGCCCAATCGAAGTCCAAATAGTGGCCCAAATAAGCCGCCCGGCCAAAGAGGCTGGCGCCCGGAGGCGCGCCCGGCCGGGCGGGAGAAGTTAAGGCTGGCGCCCGGTGACGCGCCCGGCCAGGCGCGAGATTTGTATTATGAGCAAAAAGGCGTGCCCGATCGGGCGCATGTATTTCTTAGGAGACGTTTAACGTCGTTTTAATTTGTTTTAGTTTAGGATTTTTGTACGGAGTATAAATACTCCTCCGTAATACGATTTTAGTATATCTTCTTCTTCTTTTTACTCTTTCTTTACTCTCTTAATTATTCTCTTAGATTTCTTTTCTCTAAAACCTTTGTTCTTAATTCTACTCTTAATTCCAGATTTATTTTGGTAACGATGTCTCTTCTCATAATCTCAATTTTTTACTTTATTCTTTTTATCATGTCTTGCTTTATTATTTTGATTAGTTTAGATTTAATTATGTGTGAGTAGTTTAATTTCTAGGGTTTGTGGGGATCCATAAATAATATGAAGGGGTAATTTGTTGTTGTTAATTGTCAATGCTAGATTAATTTCCTATTGATTGATTTAATACTCTGTGACTAGATTAGGTGACAAGGCAATAAACGTGTTGTCAATTGTCTATCCCTAGATCAAATACAATTTATACAACCTAAACAAACCTAATACGAGTATAAGACAAGCATAGGGGTCGAACCACAGAGAACGGTAAACACCACCAAATGTTATCGACAATTAAGCTAGTCTGGAATAGGAGATAAATAAACTAAAGTCTAAAGATGCTAAAACAAGAAATAAAACATTAAGGCACCAAGGGAAATGGGTAGGTGAAGTTGACGCTTGACCATACAATAACAAAGTAGCATATCAATGGTAAACTAAACATGCATGAATATCGAAGTAAAGGGTCCAATCTAGCCGCCTTCCGGGGTCAATTGGCTTCTCCTAACATAGCCTCTATGTTTCCACATTAGAACCATATACTAGGAGGTACTATTAAATAACAATCGATAGTAATGAATCTCAACTAAGTCAACTTCCATTACTTGTTAGTAAAGACTCATCTTTGATCAACTAACAAAGTGCACTTGCAAGAAAGACCAAAGAATATCAAGCATGCAAAGACTTTAATCACCATTAACAAAACCCCAACATTAAAAGCATGAACAATTAGCAACTACACCATCCCCACACCCTTGGCTAGGTGACTACTCACAAATCATGTTGAAAACAATATCAATCATCAAATCAATAAGCATCAACATGATTAATAAGCAAAGAAGAAAAATATAAGCAAATAAACAAAATCAAGAACAAAGGTAAAGAGGAAGAGTAAGAGATTGCTCATTAATTGAAGATGAAGGTCTACAAAGGATTGAACAAGCTCCTTCTTCAATATCCAAGTTCATTAATGAAGAAAATCACTCTTTCTCTCTCTACCAATGAAGACTAATCCTAACCTAACTTAAAACTAATTAGAGAGTAGAATAGATAGTTATTGAATGTCTTTCTAATTACCCCAAAAATGAGTATTTATACTAGCTTAATAAAACAAGGGAAAATAGAAAAAAGAAGGAAAAGAAAATAAAATAAAAAGGAAAAGTAAAAATAGAAAACTAAAATAAAAATAAAAATAAAAGAAAGAAAATAAGAAAAGAGAAAAGAAAACAACGAAAATAAAAATAAAACAAAAACAAAAACAAATCCCCCAACCTAAACAATCAGACGCCCTTATTCCATCTTCATGGCTGCTCTATTTTTCGATTATCATACCACCATCATCAACCATTATCATTAAATCAATGCTCCAAATCAATGGCTATGAACACCAATTGCATCATCATCGTTCGATCCTCATTAAAAATCATGTGCGAGGCTCGTGAAATGGTTCGATCGAACCAATGGTTGGTTCGACCGAACTACGAGGTTGGTTTGGTCGAACCATGGGTATGTTCGACCACTCCTCTTCGAATAACAAAACCCCCAAAGTCTCTGACTTGACGTTCGGCCGAACACTCATAGGTTTGCTCGAACTTGATTAATTTGCAATTTGCTCTGATTTTTGCTTAATTGAGGGGTCGATTAGTTGCTTAATTGGTGGTTTGAGTAGTTGCGGGTCAGGTGTGGTGAAGGGTTGCCGTTTTGGGTGGCTAAAACCGGTTTATTGCGGTGGTCTAGGTTGTGGTAGGTTGCGGGATGGCTGTTGTTGTGAAGTGAATTGGAGCATGGGACAGTGGTAGCTGTTGTTGCGGCTGCGCGTGAAGGTGGTGGTTAGGTGGCTGTTGTTGTGTGTGCTGTTGGTGGTGGTTGTGGGCTGGTGCGTTGATTGGGTGGCAGCAAGGGAGTAGGGGAGTGAGGTGCTGGTGCGTTGTGTTGGTGAGGGGCTGCTGTGGTCAGGTGCAGTGGGTTGTTGCGTGAGTGAAGGAGAGGTTAATGTTGTTGTTGGTGTTGGTGGTGTTGCGGGGTGAAGCAGGGGAAGTTGGCTGAGGGGCTGCTGTGGTTGATGTGGTGGAGGATAAGGGAGGTGGGGTGATGGATAAGCGTGGCAGCAACTAAAGGTAGCAACTTGTTTGGAAGCTTATGCCTCGAACCTTAGACCTCCAAACACGAAAATGACTTTAAAATCCGGGATACCTACAACCAAAAACACGAGGGTATTACTAAGAGATAAAATAAAATAAAATAAAATAAAGGTAAAATAAAGTAAAATAAAATAAGATAAATAACACTAAACTAATAAAAATTAAATAAAACTATACAAGTAAAGAAAGTGAAATAAAATAGACTCAAAACTAAATAAAATAAATAAAAGTAAATTAGAAAACTTTCAAGGAAAAATAAAGAACGAAATATAACAAATCAAAAGCAAATAAAATACGAAAATAAACTAAAAACTACGAAAAGAACTAAAACACGACAAAATTACCAAAATAAACTAGAAACTTTATTAAAGAGAAAACAAGAGAAAGAAAGAGAAAATAAGATAAAATAAACGCGAAAATGACTCTAAAAATACTTCCTAAGAGTGACATAAATGTCACTCATCCTTAGGCCTGATCTTTTATGCATGAGTTTGACAATATTGATTCGAGATTCGACAGATGAGAATTGATGTTTAGGTCTAGTTTCAATAGGCAGGTTAATTTATAAATGGTTAAATCAAGATTCGAAAGATGAGATTTAATACCGATAAATTAATTCTGTGATTGTAATACGTAGCGAAAGCCCTTTATGATCTGATTAATTTATACATTGATGATTGATTATTATGTTTTACCCTGGAATATTATTTATTGGTGAACCTATGCCCTAGGCCTTTTATTCATTGTTTCTCCTCCTACTTTTATTCTTTCCCACTTTTACTCTTAGTAGTTTAGTTTCCTTCGATTATTATATTTTGGTTACTTTATAATCTATATTATATTAATTAATTAGGAATAGAAAGACTCGTTTCTCTGTGAATTCGACCCTACTTCCCTAATCTATATTATATTAATTAATTAGTTAGAGGATTTAGGAATTACTTTTGATTTGGGGATACGACTTTACCCTGTCATTTATCACCTGTGAGACTTGATACGACCCTCTTTAAATTCTCAAATTTTTATGACTGGTGTGTTGACATGATTGATAAGTGTAAAGTGGCTCATAGTTGGGAAACAGTGATGATGGTTGTATGGCAAATATGGGGTATGATGAATTCATGGGTCTTTAAAAAGAAAAAAATGATCATATGGCTGCTTGTTCGAAAGCTATGGCTTTTCTTGGTGAATTTGAGGCAGCAATAGACACCCATGGAGCCACAAGGTGTGACAGCTACTGCTAATTGGACACCGCCTTCTACCAACCACTTCAAACTTAATACTGATGCTGCCCTCCCTTCTGATGGTATGATCGGTGTTGGGATGATCGTCAGAGTCAATGTTGGGGATATCATAATGACTGCAAGTATGAGTATCTCTATTGAGTGCTCCCCTTTAGAAGCTGAAGCTCAGGCTGTTTTGTTTGGTCTCACTCTGGCATATGACGCTGGTCTGAGAAGATTAGAGGTGGAATCTGATTGCCTTCAGCAGGTGAAGATGCTCCAAGGAACTGTACGAGAGAAATTTGCAGCTCAATTTATTGTCTTTGATGCTTTAAGTCCAACTAGTATTTTTGAATCATGTAGTTTTGCCTTTTGTCTTAGATCATGTAACAAGGCTGCTCATCTCATTGCTAAGTCTTCTATGGATCATAATGAGTTAAGAGTATTGATGGTGGACTGTACTCCTAATGTGTTACCTGTTATCCTTGGAGACAAGGATAATATTTAATAAAATTCTATTCTTCTGATTGTAAAAAAAAAAATGTCAATAGGTGTTATCTATATATTATTATACTAAAACAGGGTACACTAACTTCATGGCTGACACGTGTCCCTGTCTTACTTTAATATTTTTTAGTTTTAAAATTTAAATCAATTAACATATACTAAAAGCGAACCTAAAGTGACACTTGTCACGATGTTATAAAAAATTTTCCGGCCTTTTCTTCTTTCCTTTTTTTTTTTTTTTTTGCCAAATTTTAATAACTTCCATTTTATAACTTACCATAATACTTATTTCCATTTTGACAACACATTTAATCCAATCATACTCAATTAATTTTATTTTATTTTTATTTTTCAATATATATTTTATATACTATAAATCTTTCGGTTACAAATATACTAACATAGTTTAAAATTAAAGTATTGACATATATCATCATCCAAGATTATCATAATATTATTATAATTTTTTTTCCTCCGACTTAAAATTTATTTTAAGTAAAAATATAGGAATAATAATTTTGGTAGGATAATTTGTATAAATCTTACAAATATACATAACGTTTATAAGAACAGCTTAACAAAATCATTTTATTATATTATACTCCTCCGTTTTTTTATAAGCTATGGTTGGATTTGCACATTTGTTGAGACACAACTTTGACCATCAATATCTTTAATTAGAGACTATTATTTTGTTACAATATTTTTTTTTTTTTTTTGTATAAATTTGTTGAATTAACACCATTCTTTATAAATTTTGTTGTAAAGTTTAATTATGACCGTGCATGGCACGAGATTTAACCTAATTTTTTATATAAGCAAATGATTTTTACGTAGTATTAGTAAAGTATTTATATGTTATCAAATCATACACATGATTTTAATATGAATATTCCATGTGAAACTTCCATACATATAAAGAATATAATAAAATATTTTACCTTATAATTTTCTACCATATAATTTTATAGATATTACAAGTATATATAGCATATTTTAAAGTATCATAAGTGAAATATTTTGATTATAATCATTTCCTCTTACATTATGTTCTAATGTATTATTTTTATTTATGTTAATTGATTCGAATATTGTGTATTTCCTATAAATGTAATTTTAGATTAAAATATCGAGTTTCTAAATTGTGAAGATTAAGGAATCCGAAACCTAAATTTCATTACAAAAGTTAATGCATGCTCATATTTTCAAACTAAGTTATATACATTATGTAGACTTTATAAGTAACTAATATTTTCCTTTTTATTAATAATTATCTCTACTCATATACACGCTGGAATATAAAAATCTATTTATTAGTGCATATATTTTATTAGATGTTGTTGGTTGTTGTATATGAATATGATGTGACAATTTTTGTTACTATGCTTGTGAAAAAATATACCTATTGGGGAATAAAATACATGTTCATTATTTTTAGGTGGGTAAACATATTGATGAATACTAAGGACCGGGGAAATTAGGTATTAGGTGTGGTATAACAAGAGTAATTTTAGATTTTTTTTTCTCCTCACGATGATAGAAAGTGATAAATCCTATAAGAGTATTATTTATTTGTATTAATTTAAATTATAAGATAACAAATACTTGTAAGAACTCTTTTAATAAATCAAAAAACATGATTACCATGTGTTATAAGACAACTTGTATTTATTATTTTGGGTACTATGCGATTGTTCTCTTCAGCTTAATTTCAGTCCAATTTAGTTCAGTTGAGTTCAATTCATTTGTTAATTCCTCCTCTCATAAACAATTCAGTTCACCTCAGCTCGGTTCAGTTCAGTTTAGCTCAGTTCAGTAAATCAGAACAGGCCTTATGCGTGGGTAAATTTACAAATTCATTATTTTTGGTGGGTAAATTGATGGATACTAAGGGAAAATATGGGTATAAGGTATGGTATTGTAGACACCTGATTGTGTCTCCCCAAAAACCAAACCTAGTGATGAGTGTCTTTCATATTTTGATTATCGAGTTAGGTGAAGAGTTAAAGAGTCTCGTGAATTTTCTTAATCCTTGGCACATATTTGAACCTTTTCTAAAATGTTTTAAGCCAAAATCATTCATTTCGTGCATTTAAACCTAAAATTATTCTATTCGTGTCCTTAAATTAATTCATTTTGTGTCCTTTTTATAAAATCGTCCAACTAGTTGATGTTGGTCCATAATTTGAGTCCAATAATTGTGTAGTTAGATGGAGTTTTAAAAGAGGTTTCCAACGATATATTATAAGCCCAAACCCGAGTTATAACGAGGAACTAGGCCCAAACCGAGCCTTACCTACGACCCAATGATCATTTGGCGGGTCCAAATGATTTAATCTCATTCCTAAACCAATCAGGATTAATTAGAAGCTTCTATAAGTTTCTAAAAGATATTAATTATCCTTTTTGAAAAGATAAGATTAAAGAGTTTGAAATTAAATAAAAAAACTTCTCTTTTTGAAAGTCTTAATTCTATTCGAATTTAAAGACGTTCAAAGACAGTCCGATATTATGTTCGTGTCTCATAATTTTTTTCCAAATTTTCAATGGTTGGATAGCCCTTGAAATTATATTTCCAATGATATATTATAATATTAATTCCGAGTTATAACGGAAATATATGAAAGAAATACCAAATTTTATCCAAAACTGAAACCGTCCACCTATTTGATCATATTTTTTAATATACAAAATATTTTAATCTGATTCAAATTGGGTAGGAAAGTAGACTTCAATAGCTTTCCAACGATATATTATTTATCTTTCCAAGGGTGCACATTTGAAGTACCAAGTCTCTCTAACAGTTGTCAAGTCTCATGTTTCTTCCCATCATTCGGGTTACCATATATTCCAGTTAGCCTCCATACAAATTGCTCATCATCATGAACCTCAAAATCCATATGATTCAAAGAAAAAGACTTCAAGGTCAAGTCGATTGAATCATTCCAAAACATAGTAAAACCACCACTACGATGTCTTCCTGTACCTTCACAATCTACACCAGCAAAATTATTAAAATTCAACTTCCTTTTTACACCTTCCCATTCATGACCTTTTAACTTTATCTCGGAAAGAAAGACAAAGTGGGGATGTTTTGCTCGAAGGATACCCTTCAAAGTAGTGACTGCCCGGGGACTCCCTAATCCCCGACAGTTCCATCTAAGGCCTATCATTGTTGTTCGCGGGGTTGGTTGCACCCAACACCCGCTACTTCCGCGATTGCTAAAGCATTATCAACTTTAGCTTTTTTGTGCACTTCGTCAATCTCCATCTCCTCACTAGCTGACATATCTTTCCTTTTCCCATTTTTTACTTCTTGTTTACCCACTTCACTCCCCTCCAAACCATCCTTTTAAAATTTCACACCCCTCTTCATCGATTTTTTTGTATTACCTATTCCAATACTACAAAAGTCAAAGCTGCTGAATTTTTGGCATACTCCCTATTCTCATCCTTCTCTACTTCATATTCATCCCTATTTTTTCACAGTACTTCTGTCAGCTTCCATTAGGGTCATAATCTTCGAACCTGCTATGTGGCAAGTGGAACACTACTATTTTCCTGCCTCTCTATTATTGTTTTCTCTCCACTGATGAGTTTCCCTCCATCTTCTTTGTTTTCAATCATAACAGAGAGATCTTCCTTATTCGTCTCTTCAGTAAAAGGTTTTTTTCTCACAAACAGGGTTTTCCTTCTTGACTTAACTTCCTCCACCTCTTCTAATAGCTTCTGCCTCCCTTTCCTAGGAGTTTCTCTCAGGTGCAAACTCCACCCTAACCCAAACCCCTGATCTTCTTCAGACACATTGAGATAATCTTTCTCGCAGTGGCCAATTAATCCCCACATAAGGCAGAAAAAAGGAAGTCGTTCATACTTTATTCAAACCTGGATCACCTTTCCCTCTTTCCCCTTCACGTTAAAGAATTGACGCAGAGTTTTCGTAATATCCAGGTTCAATTTCACTCTCTAATACTTCTCCAGTCCCAAGTCATCATTTTCAATTTCAATCAGTTCGCCTATGGAGGCGGTTAAAGTCCTAACAACAGCATCAGACCTTCGATTGAAAGGAAGGTTTTCCAATCGAATCCAAAAGGGGGAATAGGTAAGGGTAACATCAGTTAGCTGTTCATCTCCCTTTATCTCCTCAATCAGCAATAGGTTGTTCTCGACACACCACGGTCTTCCTATGAGGACCTTCTCTTTATCCTTCCAATGGAAAAATTGGAAGGCAAACAAGTTCGTGCCAATTGCATATATAATTACTCTCTTTGAAACAGACCAGGCCTAAATCATAGTTTTCTTAAAAGCCTCCAGGTTGTAGGAACGATCGGACAATAATTTCCTACAAGCATCAAGGATATTCGTTCATTGGATTCGCAGTCTTCAACATCACCTATGTTAATAATTTCATGATGCGGAGATTCGCACAGTGTTTCGCACAATGTTTAGTAAGATCTTCAGCCATAATTGGCCGCAAGAACCGGCTTTCTTTCAAGGTAGGGTTCACCTCTCTCGCAAGGTAGTCGCCGCCCCTCTCTTTCAAGGGAGAATTTTTTTTCCTTGATCCACTAACTCTACTCATCAACACCTATTGACATTGGCGTAATAATAATTAAGCAAAAAAGCAAGGCAAATTCTCTTAATTTGTAGCAGCAACACTGATCATTATTACCCTTTCTAATTAATTTACGAATTAGAAATGAAAAATGAATTCATAATTGAAAAATGAAATCAAAATTCTATAACACTAACCAAAATCACCCGTTATATAAAATTCTCAATTCTATGGTTGTATGAACAATTGCATTTCATTAGTTTTTATTTTTAAAACAAAATTCAACCATGGTTAGTGAATAATTAGTGGTTTAAAGGTAAGGGCAGATGTAATTAATTGGAAAAATTGTCAAAAATAATACAAACTTTCAGACATCCGCTAAAAATTAGTCAATCTTTTAGTTATTTATAAACAATACAAACTTTGAGGGGCATCCGCTTTAAACAAGTTATGATCGATTGATGACTTGATTAATAGGTATATGGGGCACGTGTCATTGTTTGATTGGTTTGACAATTTAATTTGATAATTTAATATTTATTTAATTTTTTTAAGTTTCAAAAAATATAAAATTATAGTATTTATTATTTTTAATTTTAAAAAAAAAAAAACTCAGCTACCCATTCCCCTTGCTCTCTGCCGGCATTACGTTTCCCGCGCTCGGCTCTCCGGAGACCTCAAGCCGGTGCACCAGCCACCTCCCTGCGCCAGTCTCTCCAACGACCCGACCCCGCATCCGATCCCTACCTCCTCCCTCTCCCCTCCCCGACTCCCACCCATCACGAATAGGAATAACCCACAAAACCCTCAAAATCCAAAGTCAATTCATCTCTATGACTATGAGGGGGATGAGGAAGTCTGATATGGGTATTAGTAGATGGATTCCATATCATAATCTCAAACAATTGAGGATTATCAACATTTCTACAACTCAAAGCTACTAATCCATCACAAGACCCAAAAATCGAAAACTCTTAACTAGAAAATGAAGTTGGTAGATCAGACCTGGAGTAAGTAGCAGAGTTAGGTGTAGGATCGAGCTCGGAGTTCAGCTTTAACGGCATCGATTCCAAGTGACTGACATAGTTGAGATTAAGGAGATGATTGGTAGAGAAGTAGAATACAAAAATAGGAAAATGGCAAAAACTTTTCATAGAGATTAGGGCAGTTTCGATGATGGTGATTCGGGGAAATGGTTGTGAGGGCCGGCAAGGTGGCTGGGCTGGCGCCGCCAGATTTGGGGGAGAGAAGCTGGTGGCAAGGGAGGTGGGGTTGCTGGCTTGCTGCCAACTGGTGGTGACGGGTGGGTTTTTTTTTCAATTATTAAATTTTTTTGTTTGTTTTTTTAAATTATTTTAATAATTAATTAACCATGGTTAAGATTTTAATTAGCAGTTAATTTAATTCTTAAATGAATTTATCAAAAGAAAAAAAATGTAACCAGCTATTTAGGATGTAGGTCAAACATCTCCTTTAAAGCGAATATCCTCAAAGTTTGTATTATTCTGGAAAAAAATCGAAAGTTCGACTTGTTTTTAGCGAATGGTTGAAAGTTTTTATAATTTTAGACAATTTTTTCTAATTAATTTATTTAAATAATCTATCATATAATTGTATAGTCAAATCACCATAATCCCCCAAATCCCTAATCCTCAAATTATGTTGATCACAATTTTTTTAAATTATTATTTTTTTAAAATTTTTTTGTAAACACCAATAACTACCCTACTCATCCCGCCATTTTAAAATTTTATTATAACCACTAACATTTCACTTTAGGTTATTTTTTTCATGTATAATGTATCTTGTGCTTTGCACGGGTATGCTCTACTTTATATAATATCAAGGGTATTGTGTAGAAGAATTGATTTGGAGGGGTATCGTGTAGAAAACTCAACTACATAGGGTTACCGCGTAAAAAACCCAATATAGTTCAACTATAAAACTCCGAAAATGGTCATAACTAGAAGAATACACACAAAAAGTACGCAATTAGCAAAAGTTGAGTACATAGAACTTACGAAACAACGGGAAGCGACAATAAACAACACTTCAATTATAAAGCTAGATACAATAAAACCTCATAATTATCAAACTTCTCTTTTTAAAAGTCTTAATTCTATTTGAATTTAAAGACATTCAAAGACAGACCGATATTATTCGAATTTTTTACCAAATTTTCAATGGTTGGATAGCCCTTGAAGTTATATTTCCAATGATATATTATAATATTAATTCCGAGTTATAACGGAAATATAGGAAAGAAATACCAAACTCTATCTAAAACTAACACCGTCACACTATTTGGTCATATTTTTTAATATACAAAATATTTTAATCTGATTCAAATTGGGTAGGAAAGTAGATTTCAAGAGCTTTCCAACGACATATTATTTATCTTATTCAGATTTTTGGATCAAAAGTTATGATAAAAACAAAAACCGCAAAAACTGTTGTCCATCGAGTTTTATTCTGATCCGAATTCGGATATTTTCTAATCCTTTGACTCTCTCTTTTCCTTATAAATAGAGGTCATATCACCCCTTTTTCAACCATCAACAAGATTGATCACCAACAATCATCATCTTTCTCCCTCTTTAAATTAAAGCTTATTCTTTCACTCTCCCTCTTGATTTTCAAAGACTGGCCACACATAACACACATCTCTTTGATTTTTCTTGATTTGATCACCATCCCTTATTCATGAGACTCAAATACACATATCCAAGCTCAAATTTGCCTTAGACCTAGATGTGAAAGGTTGATAATTATGAGGTTTTGGTCCCAAATCCCTATTTCAATTAATATTATTTTAATCGTTTGATTTAATATTTTATTGAAGTTTACTAGCGTGTGTATTTTTTGGCAGAAAGAAATACGAGGCAACAAAGTGAGTAATCCAATTGCTCTATTCTTATAGAAATCATGTTTATAATTTTATTCCTAGTATCATGTTAGGATGTCTTTATGATTTCTAGTATCATGTTTAGGGTATTAACTAATATTTTTAATATCATGTATGTTTCTGGTATCATGTTTAGGTTGCTTCCTATTTCTTATATCATGTTCGTATCATTTTAGGGTCAAATCTTTAATTTTTATTATTTAGTGGCATGCTAGGGTTTGTTATTAATCATGTTAGTATCATGTCTAGGATCTTGCTAATATTATTGTGCTTTGATGAGAACATTATGATGATATTGTTATTTCAATTACAATTATTATGTTGCTTGATATTATTGTTATTGCTTGATCACGCCCTCTCTTGCACGTTTAAAGGGGATTTGTACTTTATATCACGCTTAATAAGATAATTAATAAATTAGTTTATGCTTAATATGATTTTAATTCAAGTGATTGCCAATAATAGATTTATTTGTGCATTAATAATCAACCAACATAGATTAAACATGTTTAGGATTAAAATGATAATTGTATGTTGATCGAAAAGCGCACATGAATATGAGAAGAACAAAGTTAAGGCCTGTTTTAGGGCAGGTTCAATCTCTTTTAGGTTGAATTCGTACCTTCATCCCCGAATATCCAGTCATGGTTCCAGACCACTATGGAGTTAGCGATCTTTGTGATCATGAAGGGGTGCAACCTTCACTTCGTGAACGGTTTACAAGTTCCTATAACTTGTTGGCGACTCTATTGCTCTAGCTTAGCTTCTTTCCCTTTGGACGCCACCATGCTTAAATGCATGATCCAGTGGGGCTCAAAGTTGGGTGTTTGAAATATTCCCTAAAGGTATAAAAAGAATAAATATTCCCTACAGGTATAAAAAGAATAATTTTAGTTTTTTTTTTCCCTCCCCACAGGTGATAGAAAATGAGTAAGCCTATAAATCCGAGTATTATTTATTCATATTAATTTAAATTATAAGGTAACAAATACTTGTAAGAGCTATTTTTATATATTAAAAAAACTTGATTACCATGGGTTTTATGAACATTCGGTTCAAAAATGGAAAAAATTTCATATACTACAACCACGATTACTTTTTTTATTTCAAGATTGAAACTTTTGTTTTAGAACCTATACCTATCAATAAGGAAAACAATTTATTAGAAAGTTTATAATAGATTATTAATTAAATAATAAAAGGGGATAAAATAAAGAAATGTGAATGACATATAGTTGTTTCTTGATGCAGCAGGTCACACCGTGCGGCAGGGGTTACCAGAGTTATTTTGTTATGGGGTTACCCGAGTTATTCAGTCAGAGGTTACTCGAGCTGAGTTACTCGATCAGGGATTACTTGAGGGGTTCGGACAGAGATTACTCGAGGAGTTTACTCGGTCAACGGTTACGTGAGGGGTTACTCAGTCGGGGGTTACTCGAGTTACTCATCAGTCAAGGATTACTTGAGTTACTCGGTTAGGGATTACTCGGTCATGCGTTACTCGAGTTACTCGGTCAGGGGTTATTCGAGTTACTCGGTCAAGGGTGTTAATTGAGATGAACACTATAAGAGGGGGGGTGAATTGTAGTTGAGTTCCTAAATAATAATTTTGCAAATATAAAACAGAACAAAATAGGAACTTGCGATGCACACAGATTTTACGAGGAAACCTTCTAGTGCCCAACTAGAAGTAAAACCTCGACCCTACCTTAGGGATTTCAAACACAAATAATTCCACTATAATAGGGCAAACGCCAAGTTACAACCTATTATAATTCACCCTCTACTCTCAAGTTCAAGAATGAACTTGCTACAGAACAACACCTTGTTCTACCCAGTTTGAGTCCCACACTCAAACTCACTCGTACTCCATAAGTACAGATCTTCCCTTTTCTCACCAGAAGCTCTCTCTGTATGCAATGATAAAAGTACTCTCACCCTAATAAACCCGAAACCAAATACAAGAATAAACACCTAGTATATGATAGGCAAGCTATGCATGAAACCTGAACCTAATATGACAGTATAATAAGCTTGGCAAACTTACACGACTATAGCTCTGTAAATTCTTCACGCATTAAACTCACAAAAACCTAGGCTCATATTATTCTCTACTATTTATACGAGTATTACCTGTATAAACAGTAGGTTTACATAAAGATAAATAAGTAAAACTTAACTTATCTTAAAACACGGTTTTTTTAATCAAATCCTTTGAAGAAAATCTTTTCAGAAAATAAGATAAAAATATTGAATTAAAAAGCATAATATCTTTTTAACAAACTGATTTTAAAAGATAAATATTTAAAGAAAATCTTTTTCCGATTTCTATCTTTTATCTTTTCCGATTTTAATTTATTTGTCAAGCTAACTGTCACGCTTCTAATAAGTTTCATGCATATCCTACTTAACATATTTAACAATGAATCTAGAAGATAAAATCTTAACTAAAACATTGCTGCGCTGTACTCTTTTTCTGGTAGGTTTACTTGGGCTCCACGCTTACTAAGTTCCTCCAAAGATCTTAGTCAGCAATCTTCAAGTTCCTGTGAAGGAACGTTCCTGTGAGGGAACTCAGTTCTTGTTAGGGAACTCTTCTTTTATATTGAATAACTTTCTTAATAAAGAACTCCTTTAAGTCTTCTCAGCTTTAGTTACTTCTTCCATCTCCAAGATCAATTTCACCTAGGCTGCACAAACACTTGAAAAGTCTTTATGAGATGAGTTTGCTGTAACTCAAGTTCCTCATCATCAAAACCTTTAAACATCAACAATTTCCCCCTTTTTGATGATGACAAACTTAAGCAAACTCTTGAGAAAGTTAAAACAAAATAAAAGGTCGTATTTTTGTATTTTAAATTTATTGACAGAAAATAAACACACAACAGAAATAAAACAAAAACGAAAAGTAAGCTAAGTAAACTAAAAGTAAACGAAACTGAGAAAGTTATGATACTTTCTCAACTGGAACCCAGAACAACTTCAGTCTCCATGTTTGCTTCTTCTTTTCCCCCTTTTGGCATTATCAAAAATTCCTGTATTTTTAAGTTTATGAAACATCTACCAACAGCCCCACAAGCAATTCATCGAGTGTGGGAAACTAAAGGCAGCGCTGCTAAACAACCTCAAGCAAGATCTACTCTTCAGCACAAGTGTTCAAAATATACAAAAACACACTAGTATAAGCAGAGTTCCAACTATTCATTCCATAAACCAAAATATTTAACATCCAGATGAACAATCTTAAAAATTTACAATCAAAATCAATTGTTCAAATACCTAAAAACGAAAATTAAATATGTTCATAACTAAGACAGTGAGAGAAAAAGCTAGGCTGATGTTGAGATGGGGTAGGCTGAATTTGAGATGGGGTAGGCTAGGTTTCAAGAAACTCCATAATCTTGTTGAAGTCCTCCTTTGTTTGCTTTGCAGAGGCCTCCAAATTTTCTTCAACCCCCTTGAGCTTCACTAGGAACTCCTCCTTCTGTTCCTGTAGAGCCTTGTGAAGTTCTTTCTCCTGGAACTCCTTCTGTTCTTGAAGGTCCTTGGTATGTTTGAGCATCATTCTCTTGAGTTCCTTCAAGTCCTTCCCCTGCTCCTGGACCAATTTTTCAAGTGTCAGCACATGAAGTTTTCCAGCAAAGTCCTTCATTTGACTCTCTACCCTCTCCATTCTGTCAGCCAACTCAGCAACTTGCTCTTCAAGGATATTCTCCTCGACATCAAATTCCAGTGGTTGTTCCATGCTAGTTTGAGGAATACCACTGGCAGAAATCCTCCTACTCTTCCTTATAGGCTGCTCTGACATAGCCTTTTCCTTCCTCTTCCCTGTCACTTTTTCTTTCTTTTTCTCTCCTTTTTCTAACTTCTGAATTTTTCCTTGTACAACTTCCAAACTTAACCCAGCAAGGGTTTCCTCATTGATCACATATTCTGGCTTCTCATTCAAAGCCCCATATTTTCCTTTTAAAATCACTCCTGCATTTTCAAAGACAGTAGACAAAATGGCTCCATACCCCACTTTTGTCCTACTTGGAACACAATGAGCTAAATGTTGATACATCAAAGAAGGAAAGTTCACCTTAATCTTCTTTGAAATGCAGAAGATTACAGCCATATCCATTAAACATGCCTCCCCCTTCTTAGCAGTCCTAGGCAGAATAGTCTTTTTCATTATGACTCATGACCTTCTTACCCCTTTAACCCCCTAATTCTTCAACTATATCCCCAGCCATGAAATTTCCTACATTGATACTACCCTTTCCCTTCAAGTAAGTATTATAACCTTCAGTAAGAGCTTTTAGAATTTTACCTAAAGTTTCTAGGTCCAATTCAATCTTTACATCATTCACCATGCTCGTTATTATTCCCAATTTTGCCTGAAAATTCTGGCAAAATTCATTCATAGCAGCAGGATACAAGTAATTTGATGAAACCCTAGTCAACAGAAATTCCCAACCTTAAAATTTAATTAAATCAAGAAACTCTAAAAATCTTGCTTTCCTACACCACACAGCGTCAAGACGATGACCTACTACATACCTTCCTGCCATTGATTCAAGTTCTTCTTGATCAGTTACCTCTTCTTCTTCATCTTCCTTTTCCGATTCTTCCTTTTCTGAGTTGTTCTCCTCTTCTTTTTCTTCCTCTTCTCCCTCGCTTATTTCTTCTTCTTCTCTGTTCTCCTCTGTTGTCTCTTCTGGGTTCTTCTCTTTCGCAAATTCATCAACTTCCTCAATTTTCTCTTCCAGAGACTTCACACTTTGTTTTCTTTCCTTCCACTCCTTTAATTTTTGAAGAACATTCGAGACAGAGAAATCCCCTTGATCGATTGTACTCTCTACTTCTTTTGGTTTTGGAGGAGATTTCTTAGGGTTTTCAGAAGGTGTTCGAGAGGTAGAAGATGCTTTGTAGTTTACCATGGCTAAAGGAGATGATTCTTCCTGAATTGAGTTTTCTGGACTTTGGGATTCTTCAGAGGAAACAAACTCAGCAATGATCACCATTGAAGCTTAAGGAAGGGTTTTAAAGGGGTTTTCAAAGTTTTACTGAGAGGGAGTAAATTTGATGTGACAGTGAGGTGAAAGAAGTGGGTGAAAATTTGCTTTTATAATAAATGAAGCGGTGGGAGAGAATTTAGGAAGTTTTCACTGTTTAGTTATTAATGAACAAATTCAATTAATTTTTCAAAATTTAAATACTGGATGAATCTTTCAAAAAATTTAAATTTCCAAATTCAGTTAATCTTGATTGAAGTTTCTATAAAACACAATTGGAACACGCTTTCAACATGTATGCAATGTACAAATTTAATAACTTATACTGTTGAGCAATTTAATGAACTTACCTTTGGCAGTTTACAACGGTGACACTTTAGCTATGTTTATCACACCAAGTTTGTGGTAGAAGTTCTTTTTGCTCTATTTACACTATTTTTGACTTTGCCATATCTTGGAACTTCAGAGGCTAGTACTTCAGCTTTATCATTCCAAGTTCCAGTCTCAATTTCTCAAATCTTTCTCTGTTCAAGGGCTTGGTAAGAATATCTGCAATTTGATTTTCAGTTTGGCAAAATTCTAATTTAATATTCCCTTGCTCCACATTATCTTTTAGAAAGTGATGTCTAATGTGGATATGTTTTACCTTTGAGTGTTGAACTGGATCTTTAGAAATACAAATAGCACTTGTATTATCACAGTAAATCGGTACATTTTTAAAAATAATACCAAAATCTCTGACCTGTTGTTTTATCCATAGAACTTGTGAGCAACATGTTACTGCAGCTACATACTCAGCTTCTGCTGTAGATAAAGCAACTGTGTTTTGCTTCTTGGAACCCCAAGAAACTAAACAAGGTCCTAAAAACTGTACCATACCTGAAGTGCTTTTCCTGTTTACCAAATCACCTGCATAGTCAGCATCTGTAAAACTATTCAAATCAAAAGAATCACTTCTAGGATAGAAGAGACTCAAATTGTCAGTTCCTTTCAAGTATCTAAGGATTCTTTTTACTGCTGACAAGTGAGACTCCTTTGGATTTGCTTGTAACCTAGCACACAGACCCACACTAAAAGATATGTCAGGTCTAATCGCTGTTAGATAAAGTAGTGAACCTATCATACCTTGATACATAGATTGATCAATGCAAGTTCCAGATGGATCTTCATCCAATCTAGTAGCAATTCCCATAGGAGTATTGTTGGTTTTGGCATTTTCCAACTTGTATTTCTTAATCAGTTCCTTAATATATTTTTGCTGATGAATCATAATTCCCTCTTCAGTTTGCTTAATTTGCAAACCAATAAAGAAATTTAATTCTCCAGTCATGCTCATTTCAAATTCTCCACTCATAAGGTCAGCAAAATACTTGCACAGAGATTCGTTAGTTGCACCAAATAAAATATCATCAACATAAATTTGTACAACTAAGATATCAGTTCCATTTGACTTTAAAAACAATGTTTTATCAATTTTGCCACGTTTAAAACCATTAGCGAAAAGGAACTTAGATAATCTTTCATACTATGCTCTAGGAGCTTGCTTTAACCCATAAAGAGCCTTGTCAAGCTTATAGACATGGTTTGGGAACTCTGGATTTTCAAATCCAGGAGGTTGTTCCACATAGACTTCCTCATTTAAGTATCCATTTAAGAATGCACATTTGACATCCATCTGGTACAGCCTAAAACCCATATAAGCAGCAAAAGCAATAAGTAAACGAATAGCTTCTAACCTGGCTACAGGTGCAAATGTTTCTTCATAGTCAATTCCTTCTTGCTGGTTGAAACCTTGTACAACTAGTCTAGCTTTGTTCCTGACAATAATACCATGTTCATCTAGTTTGTTTCTGAATACCCATTTTAGTCCAATGGACTTCTTGTCTTTAGGTCTAGGTTCCAGATGCCAAACTTTATTTCTTTCAAATTCATTTAGTTTAGCTTGCATAGCATTAATCCAGTCTGCGTCAGTTAAAGCCTCAACATAATTTTTAGGTTCCATGGAAGAAAGGAATGCATTGAATGCACAGAAGTTCCTAACCTGAGATCTGGTTTGAGTTCCTTTTGTGATGTCACTCATGATTGTGTCAACTGGATGAGATTTCTGATATTTCCAGGGCCTTGGAGTGAAATCTTTGATTGGATACATCCTCTCTTCATTATTGTTGACTGGTTCTTCTGTAGGAACTTGATTCTGGAACTCAGGTTGAACTTCTTCAGGAGTTTCCACATTTTGGCCTTCATTATGATTTTCAATCTGTTCTTGAAGTGGAGTTCTTGGTGCATTCTCCAACTCTGGTTCAGCATTTGTTTCAATATTCTTTACTTCTGCAACTTCACCATGCTGCTTCTGCAATGATGCTAGTTCCTCATCTGGATTTTGCTTACGCACAAGTCCAATTTCGAAATCATCATCACAATCCTGTACATCAACCAAATTTTCAGTCTCATTAAATATAATATGTACAGACTCCTCAACACACATTTTTCTTGTATTATAAACTCTATAAGCTTTACTATTTGAGGCATATCCTAGGAAAACTGCCTCATCACTACGTTCATCAAACTTTCCCAAATTCCTTTTACCATTATTGTGAACAAAACATTTGCAACCAAAAGATCTAAAGTAAGAAATATTAGGTTTTATCCATTTCATAAGTTCATAAGGAGTTTTGTTAGTGATGGCCCTAACAGATACTCTGTTGAGTATATAACATGCAGTGTTCACTACCTCAGCCCAGAAGTTCCTAGGCAGCTTGCTTGATATCAGCATTGTCCTTGCCATGTCTTCAAGACTCCTATTCTTGCGTTCCACTACTCCATTTTGTTGTGGAGTTCTTGGGGCAGAGAAATTGTGATCCATACCATACTCAGCACAAAATTCATCAAATTTTAAATTCTCAAATTCTGTTCCATGGTCAGATCTAAGATGTATCAACTGATTACATGTTCTTCTCTGTTCTTTCTTAACAAAAGCAACAAACTTATCAAACGTTTCATCCTTGCTTACAAGAAAGAAAACCCAAGTGAACCTTGAAAAATCATCAACAATAACCATTACATATTTCTTACCACTTCTGCTTTGGATTCTCATTAGACCACAAAGATCCATATGAATGAGTTCCAAAGGTCTTTTGGTACTTACCATCTTTTTGGACTTGAAGGAAATTCGGGTCTGTTTACCTTTAGCACAAGCTTCACACACTTTATCATACAGGAACTTAATGCAAGGAAGTCCTTCCACTAAGTTCTTAGATCTTAGTTTATCAAGTAAAGAAAAGCTTGCATGGACAAATCTTTTGTGCCACAACAGAGGATCATCCTCAATAACACTAAGACATGTTAAACTTCTGTTAGGAACCTCGTTAAGATCCACAACATATGTGTTCCCTTTACGAGTTCCTTCTAAAATTATGTTCCCAGTGTCATTGTGGATGATTCTACACTTGTTTGAAGTAAAGCTAACAGAGTTACCTTTGTCACAAAACTGTAAAATACTTAATAAATTGTGCTTGAGGCCCTCGACCAAAAATACATTATCAATAGCATGGGAACGTGACCTTCCTATCTTGTCAATAGCAATTATATCACCTTTCATATTATCACCAAAGGTCACAGTTCCACCATAGTAGGCATCCAGTGAGAGAAATCTAGTTTTATCTCTAGTCATGTGCTTAGAACAACCACTGTCAAGGTACCAGGTGTTGTTCCCCCTCACTAGAACCTGCAAGAAGAATTTAAACGTTAGAGTCAGGAACCCAAGTTTCCTTGGGTTCCTGTGTAACATGGGTTGATTCATTTTTCTTTACCCAGATTTGTTTTACATGTTTGATATTCTTCTAAGTACTTTGTTCTTTCTTAGGACACTTAGCTTGCTTATGCCCTGTATTGCCACAGAAATAACAAACAATGCTACTGGGCAAGTTGACATACTTCTTTTCTTTCTGGAACTTCTTTTTAAAACCTAATCCTCCAGTATTCTTAGTTTGAGCCTTAATGATCCAATCAGGAACTCTATACTCTATTGGTTGTTTACCTTTCCTAGCCCTCTCAAGTTCCCCCTCAAGACGTGCCTTATCCGTTTTTAACTTTTCCAAATCATGTTTTAATTTTTCAAAATTCGGATAATCAGTAGGTGGAGGAACTTCAGAGTTAGGAGTATCAACAGTAAGTTTTAACAAAGACAATTCCACATTCAAGAGTATGTTATTTTGTTTGAGGTTCTCAATGGTGTCTTTTAAAATTTTATTATCATCAAACAGACTGAAGAACCTGTATTGAATATCAAACTTCATGTTATCAACCCATTCACTGTTCTCTATGAAAGTTACTAAAGCTTTATCACTTTGCTGTTTGGATCTATGTAATTCCTTTAAATCTTCTTGAATTTCCAAAACAGTATCTATTAGATTCTCTTTAGACAGATGTTTTAATTGATTGTAAGAGAACCATACCTCAGACTCAAGCTCCTTTAGCTTGGCAGCTTCATCAGTTTTTGCCATTAGACATAAATGAGCAGTTTCTTCTGATGGTTGATCCTCCTCTTCTTCTTCTGAATCTGTATCTCCCCAAGCAGCAAGCATGGCTTTCTTAACGTTGTCCTTGGTGAAGTAAGGCTTGTAGACTCTTGACTCCTTGGATTTCTCCTTGCCTTTAGTCTTTCCTTTCTCTCCATCCTGAACCAGACAATCTTTGATAAAATGATCCTTTGATCCACACTTGAAACACATTGTGTTTCTGGAACTTGTATACTTCTTGTTCCTGTCAAACTTCCTATTGTTCATCATCTTCTTAAATTTCCTCACTAGCATATCCATCTCTTCTTCATCAACATCTGATCCTTCTGAGTCTTCAGCCTTGAGTGCCAAACCTTTATTTCTAGAACTTTCAGTGTTGGAACTCAGATGAAGTTCATGAGTCATCAATGATCCAGCTAGTTGTTCCATATTGAACTTAGTAAAGTCCTTAGCTTCCTGCATGGCAGTAACCTTGGATCTCCAGCGTTCATCTTGTGGTAGGCTTCTTAAGATCTTCCTTGCCTGTTCATCAATAGGAATTTGCCTGCCAAGGGAGTTCAGTTCATTAATAATATCATTGTAACTAGTAAACATCTCTTCTATGGTTTCTTTGGATTGCATTTCAAACCTTTCATACCTAGACATCAATAAATCTATTTTAGAACATTTTACCTCGTTAGTACCTTCATGAGTTACCTGTAACAAATCCCAAATCTGTTTGGCAGACTTGCATCCCATGATACGATTATGTTCATGGGGTCCAAGTCCACAGTGCAGATACTTTATAGCTAAAGCGTTCATTTCAAGTTTCTGATAATCTTCTTTATCATAATCAGAGATAGATTTAGAAACTACCTCATGCTTGTCATTGGTTTGAGTTATTTCAAAATCACCAGTTTTAATTACACGCCAAACCTGGTAATTTTCGGCCATGATGAATATCTCCATCCTGTTCTTCCAGTAGGCATAAAACTTACCGTTAACATAGGTGGACGTTGGGTAGAGTACCCTTCTTCAAGTTTCTCCTTGTAATTCATCTCTCCAGGAACTTACTCAGCAAAATTATCTGCTTGCACGTGAGAACCGTGCTCTTATACCAATTGTTAATTGAGATGAACACTACAAGAGGGGGGGTGAATTGTAGTTGAGTTCCTAAATAATAATTTTGCAAATATAAAACAGAACAAAATAGGAACTTGCGATGCACACAGATTTTACGAGGAAACCTTCTAGTGCCCAACTAGAAGTAAAACCTCGACCCTACCTTAGGGATTTCAAACACAAATAATTCCACTATAATAGGGAAAACACCAAGTTACAACCTATTATAATTAAGCCTCTACTCTCAAGTTCAAGAATGAACTTGCTACAGAACAACACCTTGTTCTACCCAGTTTGAGTCCTACACTCAAACTCACTCGTACTCCCTATGTACAGATCTTCCCCCTTCTCACCAGAAGCTCTCTCTTTATGCAATGATAAAAATACTCTCACCCTAATAAACCCGAAACCAAATACAAGAATAAACACCTAGTATATGATAGGCAAGCTATGCATGAAACCTGAACCTAATATGACAGTATAATAAGCTTGGCAAACTTACACGACTATAGCTCTGTAAATTCTTCACGCATTAAACTCACAAAAACCTAGGCTCATATTATTCTCTACTATTTATACAAGTATTACCTGTATAAACAGTAGGTTTACATAAAGATAAATAAGTAAAACTTAACTTAACTTAAAACACGGTTTTTTTAATCAAATCCTTTGAAGAAAATCTTTTCAGAAAATAAGATAAAAATATTGAATTAAAAAGCATAATATCTTTTTAACAAACTGATTTTAAAAGATAAATATTTAAAGAAAATCTTTTTCCGATTTCTATCTTTTATCTTTTCCGATTTTAATTTATTTGCCAAGCTAACTGTCACGCTTCTAATAAGTTTCATGCATATCCTACTTAACATATTTAACAATGAATCTAGAAGATAAAATCTTAACTAAAACATTGTTGCGCTGTACTCTTGTTCTGGTAGGTTTACTTGGGCTCCACGCTTACTAAGTTCCTCCAAAGATCTTAGTCAGCAATCTTCAAGTTCCTGTGAAGGAACGTTCCTGTGAGGGAACTCAGTTCCTGTTAGGGAAATCTTCTTTAATATTGAATAACTTTCTTAATAAAGAACTCCTTCAAGTCTTCTCAGCTTTAGTTACTTCTTCCATCTCCAAGATCAATTTCACCTAGGCTGCACAAACACTTGAAAAGTCTTTATGAGATGAGTTTGTTGTAACTCAAGTTCCTCATCATCAAAACCTTTAAACATCAACAAAGGGTTACTCAAGTTACTCGGTCATGGGTTACTCGGTCAGGGGTTACTCGAGTTACTCGGTTAGGGGTTATTTAAGGAGTTTGGTCAGGGGTTACTCCAATAATTCGATCGGGGGTTACTTGATGTAGGTTTAGTCAAGGGTTACTTAGTTAGGGGTTGCTCGGTCAGGACCGGGGCTCGATCATATGGATTACTCAAGGGGTTACTCAGTCAGGGGCTCGGTCATGGATTCTCGAGGGGTAACTCAAGTAACCCCTGACCGAGTAACTCGAGTAACCTCGACAACATGAGTAACCTCTGACTGAGTAACTCGAGTAACTCCTGTTGCACGGTACAGCAGGCCGCATATGACTAAAAATTGTGAATGATATAAATTAGGCCATGTTCACTTTACCTTAACAAAAAAATATTCAGTAAAAATAATTTATGTTCAGCAAAAATAATTTCAATTCAGTAAAATTAATTTCAATTCGGTAAAAATATGTTCAATTCAGTAAAAATAATTTCAGTTCAGGAATAATCAATACCTTTAAGAAGAAAATATAACATAGAATCAGTAAAAAAAAAAAAAAAATCAGTTCAGTAAAAATTATTTAAGTTAAGCAAATATAATTTCAGTTTAGTAAAAATTATTTCAGTTTAGCAAAAATAAGGTGAAGTGAATGAGGCCTTACTATACTACTCAAATCATATTCCTTAATCTTTTGTATTCGGCCTTTATTGTGAGTACAACAATTTATAATTTATTTGTTAATATAAGTGAGTTCATTTTTATTCATTGAACAAATTTATATTTTTCAATGAAATTTATATTATACTTTATAAACCGTGCATCGCACGGGTACTAAGCTAGCATGGGCGGATCTAGGGGGGTTCAAGGGGGTTCATTGAACACATATATTTTTTGGAAAAAAAAAACAGGGTTAAAAGAGTTTTTGTGAGGTAAATAACATGTTGAGTAAGTTTGGCGCATTGGTTAAAAGCTGAAAGTAAGAGCAGCGAGTTCCTTATAAGTCCTAGGTTTGATTCTTACTGCCCTCTACTAGTTCTTCACCTAGTTTAAGGAATCCTCCAATAGAAGAAGATATTTTGTCTCCTATTGATGATGCGGATATTGAGTCGCAAATTTTTAACTTATGTATTGAATATTTAACTAATATATGATCATCGGTTTTTTTTTAAAAAGATTTCGACCCCACGGTTCGGAATTCCTGGATACGCCACTATATGCTAGTTAGGCTAGTACTATAAGGTTAGCATTGTTGCTCTGAAATTACTTTTCCATCTGATATTATCATAGTATCATGTATGAACATTTGCATTTTCAGTTTATAAAAAGTCAAGGTTCTAAACATTTGCATTTCATTAGTTTTTTCTTTAATTCACTGACCTTGATTAGTGAATGATTAGTGGTAATTAAAGATAAGGGCAAATGTGATTAATTTATGCATTCATTGGATTACCTCAGTGTACTTGAAACATAGGGCATGGTGGGATCATTGTCCCCCCACTGATTGTAGTTGGTATGCAGATTCAGGTTTCTAATATGCCGACTGTAGATACCTACATTTGTCCCTAACCCAATAAGGTCCATGATATAAACAACTTCCATGCGCAAGATCCGGCTTAATGGAACTCTTAACACTTTTGAGTGCTTCTAATCCATGCCTATTTTTAGCCAAACGACACTTTTCGAGTCTGGAGTGCCCCCTAAAAATATTTCCTTTAGCTTTAAATATTTTTCTTTTCTTTTTCTCTTTCTTTTTTTTAAAAACAATTTCTAGAATTTTCTGGAGTTTTTCTGCAATTTTATAACATTTTTTCATAATTATTTAGCTTTTTTTTTAGTTAAACAATTTTCAAAAATAATAAAGACATTTTCATAAATAAAAAAAGGTTTTAAACGTCGCCCTTATTTTACATACTAATGTCCACAATTTATCTTAAACGGACCATTATGCCCCCCTCTCGTTCTCACTCTCATCCGATAGACAACTACTCTTAATTCTCCATGAAATTAAGTGGTTTATGATCTTTTCTCCTTTTAAAAAAAAATGGGTTATGATCTTCAAATAAAAAAAAAAAAAAAAAAAAAGATAAATTAAGTGGCTTATGAGCTGTCCTCCATTGATGCAACTTCCAAGCTTTCTCCGCCATTGCAAACTACCATTTCCCCATGCCTTGCTATTCCAGTTCGTCTTTCAAAAAAAATCTCCCCCTTGCTATCACCATCTCCTATCACCTACCAGGCTACCACCACCACAAGCACCACCTGCCATCAGACCCACCATCGCGGCACCAGTGCACCACCATCACCAGTTTTTTTTTTTTACAAATAAATTAGAGAAACGCCTAAATAAATCGTATTCCGTAGGTGGAAACGCCTGAATTTTTCGTTCCTACCTACGGGTTACGAAAATTTCAGGCGTTTCCAACAAAACACCTAGAGATCTCGTAACCCGATGGTGGGAACGAAAAAATCAGGCGTTTCCACCTGCGGGTTACGATATCTTTAGGTGTTTCTGACCACCTTCTTTCTCTGATTTTCGCTGCCTCAGGTCTAGAGCTGTCAAAAGCTGACCCGACCCGAAATACCGACCCTAATACGACATATTAACCGACCCGTCTATACTCGAAAAAAATGGTGACCCGAACCCAACCTGAAACCAACCCTAGACCCGATTTGACCCGAGTATTTGAGACCCGAACCCGAACATTAACCGACATAGAGACGACCCGACCCGAATGTAACCCGTAAATTATTGACCTAAATCAAACCCAACCTGAACCGAAATTGACCCACCCGTTTTAACTCGTCAAAACCCGAATTCAACCCGACGTGTTCCTAACCCGACCCGAATTCAACCCGACCTAATCCTAACCCGACCCGAATTTAACCCGACTTGTTACAAACCCGACTCGAATTTCAACCCGAACTGTTACAAACCCGACCCGAATCAACCCGACTTGTTATTGACCCGACCCAAATTCAACCCGACTTGTTATTGAATCAATATGTATAGGTCGTTATCTCATGTTGGTATTGGAACGGAAATTGAATCCTAACTCTATTCCTTCAATAATTCACTTTGAATTTTAAGAGGTTAGTTTCACAACATGTTTTTAGGGACGAATTTCAGGGACGAAACATGTTTTCTGCAAATTATTGACTTGAATCGAACCCGACTCAAACCCGAGAATGACCCGACTTAGAAATGACCTGACTTGATCATAACCCGCAAATTATTGACTTGAACCGAACCCAACTTGAACCCGAGAATGACCCAACCTGATCATAACCCGTAAATAATTGACTTGAACCGAACCCGACTCGAACCCGAGAACGACCCTAACTCGTTTAAACCCGTAAAGACCCGAATTTAACCCGACCTTTTTTTCACCCGACCCGAATGTAACCCGACCTTTTACTAACCCGACTCAAACCCGATAAGATGTATGACCCGACGTGACCCGACTCAAGCATGACCCAACCCGAACCCGACCCGCATATGTTATGACATTAACCCGTATTAACCCAACCCGAGATGACCCGACTCACACTAACCCGACTCAAACCTAACCCGTTTACCCGAATTGACAGCTCTACTCATGTCTCCATTAAACGTCTCTGTGAAGAGGTGGTAAATTTAATCCCAATTAAATTACTACTATTTTCAAATTTAAGGTTAAAGATTTCTTACAATTATATACTAGTATATGTGAAAAATAAGCAAAATAAGTTGTTTGCAAATATTATTCATATAAATAAAATTAGTGTATTGGGCTGATTGTGTGTCCAATGTAATGCGTGTATTACCAATTTTAGGGGAAAGTTCCAAAGCCATTTTTAATGGAGAAAATAGAGTAGCTGCTTCATGGATGAGAGTGAGAAAGAAAAGGGGAAAAATAGTCCGTTTAAGTCAAAATGTGGGCGTTAGTATGTAAAATGAGGACGACGTTTAGCTTTCTATAAAAAAAATTTAAAAATCATAAAATATAAAATTATTCAGAATTTTTAATAAAAAGTTTTTATAAAATAATTTTCGATAAAAACCAAATAAGAATTTAATTCAATAAAAACAATAAACGAATCCGGGTACAAGGAAAGGCGAACAAATCTAGACGTATATATATGTGAATTCTTCTTAAGCAAGCATTGAATTACGTATTACGGGAAAGTGTCAAAATCACCAACATAATCACATATTTCGTATCAATCAATTAAGATTTGATTGTGTAAGAAAAGCGAGGCAAATCGAGCTAAAAAAAAGGCAATTAGGCCTTGGGCACATAAGCGCTCATTTGGGCGCATAAGTGCCCAAGCTTGTGCCCCTCACGTGACTGTTTGACTATAAATACTCACCTAGTTTGAGGCATTTCACACACTTTTGCATTCTAAACTTCAAGCACTCTCCCCCCCCCCCCCCTCCTATATCTGCATTCACTCTCACAAAACATCTCACAAAAGTATTAAAATACATCAAACACTTTGCATTCAATACACATTTGTATATAGACTATAGGCATTCAAAGGTCGTTTGTTCCTTGGTCGTTATAGACATCGCATCAAAAAGTTATCTATGAGGCCGCAACCCTCATAATTTTCTTTCTCTTTATCTCTTTTCACCATTAAAGCTTATAATATGGAATAAAGAATGATTCGAGATAGACTAACACGATTTAAACTTGTAAAACCACCCCATTACATACATACAAACTTTGCAAACGATCAGTGTTAAAAGAAAAAAAAGAAGAAAAAAACCAGCCAAATGCCCCACCAAAAATCACCCCGCCACCCCCTGCCCCTCCAACCCAACCACAATCTTGACCCATCCACAACTACCCCTAGGTGTCGACATCTCCCCAACCAAACTGCCGCAACAAATTCGATTTGGGGTCGAATTAGGGTTTGATTTTGGGTAGTGGTAGTTCGAATTATTGAGGTTATGTTGGTGTGTGGTGGCTGGTGCGAAGGTGTTGTGGGTGCGAGGTTGTGGGGGTCATGGGTATGTGCGAGGATGTGGGTGTGGTTTGTGGTGCGAATCTATGTGGCTGGGTTCGTGGTACAAGCCTAATAGATGTTGTTTGGTGGTGTTGTGATGCAGTGGGTGATGTGGTGTATGGTGGTTGGCTGTGAAAGGGTGGTGTATGGCGTGTGGTGGTTGGTATAGTGGTGGTGTATTGGCGTGTGGTGGCTGGTGCAGTGGTGGTGTTGCTGGGTTTTTTCATTTAATTTTTTTTTGTTTTTTTTTCTTTTTTTTTAAAAAATGATGGAATATTCCCTGAATTAATGGAATATACCATGTAAATGTCACAATTGGGAAATTGCTATGAATTCAAGTATATATTTGAAAATTTTAAACTTACTGGTATACCAATGGGATTTGTGAAATTCTTAGGTGGGGAATAACCAATAGGAAAAATGGAATCTAATAATCCCACCTTTAGTCGGTCTTCTATAAACAATCCCACCCTTTGAAATTCCAAAAATAATCCTACCTTTAACCCCTATCTTCCACCACAATCCCTGACCGGTTGGATTGTTTTTGTAACCGGTTTTTTTAGATTATAACACACGTGTCGGATTTTGATTGGTTTATTCTAAATTTTAATAATTAAAAAATCAAAATTAATCAAAAACCCCAAAACTACAGCCCCGCCACGACCCAACCCCAGCCCCAGCCACACCCCAACCCTAGCCCTGCAACCCAACATACCCCTCCAAGGCGCCAAAAACCAACATCATTGCCACTCTTATTGCATGAGTGGCTCCCATCCCCACCCCTCCACATCATTATCGTAGCAAAGAGAAGGTGATTTCATTGTTTTTACTCCATCGATCGGAGAACAAATGAGAAATACTTGGCCCTACAAAGCGCAGAAAAATGAAGGTAATACTGAAATTCATCGGAGGAAGAAGAATCAAAGGACGCAACGGAGGAGAAAGAATTGGAGGTTTCAGCGCAATGGAGGAGAGAAAATCGGAGGTTTCAGCAATAGAGGAAAGAGAATCGAGTTCGTGAAAGAGGCGGAGGAGGATATCGGAGGTGGAAGCATTATTGAAGTTGCCTAAGATCGACAAATAGAGGAGTTGAACGGAGGAATCTGCAGCAGAGGAGAAGCGGGTGGAGCTATTAATATGGTGTCGCAACCGTTCTCCATTTTTTCGGGCCTAAGGATGGTGTTTTGCAGGTAGTTAGGTTGTTGTGGGTTGTTGTTGATGTTGGTTGTGGTGGTGCAGTTGCTGTCGGTAGTGAAGTGGGAGGAGGTGAGCAGCTGGTGCAGTGCGTGAGGGTGCAGGGGTGGTGTTGGTGGTGGACTGGTGGCCAAGGAGAAAGACTAAGGAAAAAAAAAAGAATTAATCTATTTAACATGTTGTAGGTCAAAGGGATCGTAAGTGGAAGATCCTTGTCAAAGGTGGGATTGTTTCTGAAATTTTAAAAGGTGGGATTGTTTATAAAAGACCGACTAAAGTGAAGGAATTGTGTCTTCGATAAGTGAAATTACTAAATATATCAAGGATCACTATTATGGAGATAATAAGTTCGTTCTCTTGGGTCGTCATCATCTGTTGCTAGACTATGAGCGATGATCTTTGGACTAGTCAAATAGTCCAAAGCCCCCTAGAATAGATCCTATGAGGTCACACACAAGGGTATTGGGTTAAGCAAATTAGAAGCCTATTAATGGGCCTCATGAAATGGGTTAAGCAATTAACTAATCATAAAATGGGTTGGGCTAGCATAGTTAGATTAGAATTAGGTTTTGGGCTTTTGACATGGACTCTTATTTAGAGATGAGATCTATAAATAAGACCCATGCCTAGGGTTGCAAAAATAGCAGTCATAATCAACTTACAGTAGATTTTGACATCAAGGCAACCAATCCCAAAACCCTAATCCTTTCTCTAACACACGGCCCTCACTCCCCTCTTTCATCCGTACGGCCGTCCACCCCTAGGTGGCGCGTGTGGTGTTCGTGGTGGTTCATGGCTGATTCGTTGCTCGCTCTTCTCCGTAGAAAGTCAATTAAAGGGTTCAATTGCAACTAACTAGCATTAGTGGAGGTCTTAATCCGTGCCCGTGGACCAAGTAGAGGAATCACGCTTGAGGTTCTTTATCTTCCATTGTTCTTGCTCGATCGCACGTGGAATCACGCTTCAAAGGTATAATTACTTGTTCTTTATGTGTTGTGCATTAGATCTTGGGATTAGGTACTGCATGAAAATGATTTATGTTTTCCGCAATTAATACCTATAAACTCCTACAGTGGTATCAGTTAGCCTATTGCATTTACGCACATTGACAATGAATCTTTGATGTCCACAAATTTTAATTCAATTAACTGGATGAATAATTTAATTATGGGTCATATATTATTTTAAATGTGATTTAACATATAGAATCGTTAAATATGATTTTATTGCTCAATTTTCACTCTATGCCCTAACCGAATTATTTAAAATTTAAAGCCCTAATTAATTTTTGAAATTTTGGTGTTATGAACCCTAATTTTTCGAATTTAAATGTGTTATTTTCATACAATTTGATTTAATTTTTCATACTTAAAATGTTTGGTGTGATTAATTAATCATGTAAAAATGTTTTATGTGATTTAAGGATTGAATTTTATGAAAGCCCCAAATTAATTGAAATAAAGATTTTGATTAATTTTGAGTAAGGCATAAAATGTTTATGTTTAATTTAATTTAATCACAAAATTAATTTTGCAAAAGTTGTAAATTTAATTTCATTCAAAAAAAAATAATTAAAGGTTGAGTGGGAGCAGCCACGGCTGAGTGGCAGAACCACCTGCTGGTGGGCCACGGTGGCTGCTCCGGTAGTCAGATAGGGCAAAGGGCAGCAGGGATGGCCGAGCTAAAGGAGGTGCAGCACGAAACTGCTGTTGGGGCTGGTGGCGTGGCTGGGCATTCTTCCTGGTTGTGCGATTGGCTGCGGCTTCGACCTGGCTGCGGCTGAAGTTGCGTGTGGTTGGGCGGATTGCTCAGTCACGGAGAAGCAGCTCAGCGTTTTTGGGCTCGGTGGTGGCTAGAAGATGCAAGTGTTGCACGTCCTAGCTGCTGCCTACTAGCAGCGTGGCTGGGCTTGTGGCGGGGCTGCGGCAACAGGTGTTGTTGAGGCTGGGCTTCGACCTGGTCTTGATGGCAGGGCTGCTGTTTTGGCTGGGCTATGAGCTTGGTTGCGCAGCGGCAATAACCTAGCTGGAAGCTAGCTCAGCCACGGTTTAGCTTCTATTTTTCAAAAAAAAAAAAAAAAAAAAAAAGTTTTCTTTAAAATTCAAAATTAAAATCAGATTTTAGTTGTAAGTTATTATTGTAGGGAATATTTCAAGAATTATCCCAAACTTGAACCCACTGTGATCATACACTAAAGTACGGTGGCGTCCAAAGGGAAAGAAGCTAGAGCAAAAGAGTCGCCAACAAGTTTTAGGAACTTGTAAACTGTTCACGAGGTGAAGGTTACACCCCTTAACGATCCAGGAGATCGTTAACTCCAATAGGTCTGGAACCATGACTGGTAGTTCGGGGATGAAGGTACAAATCCAACCTAAAAGAGATTGAACCTGCCCTAATAATAGGCCTCTATTTTATTCTAATCGTATTCATGTGCACTTTCTGACTAACATGCAATCAATAGGATTAACCCTAAACATGTTTATCTATGTTGGTTGAATTTAATGCACAAATAAATCTATTATTGGCGATCACTTGAATTATAATCAAATTAACCCTAAACAAGATTATTAATTATCTTATTAAGCGTGATTACAAGTACAAATTCCCTTTAAACATGCATAAAAGGTGTGATCAAGCAATAACAATAAAATCAAGCAACATAATAATCATAATAATAATAATAATAATTAAAATAATCATGTTAACAAAAAAGCATAATAGCAAGATCCTAGGCATGATACTAACAATATTAATAAAAAAGACCCTAGCATGTCACTAAACAATAAAAATCAAAGCTTTAACCCTAACATGATACTAACATGCTATTAGGAAAGAAAATAGCTTAGGAAGCATCATAGAAATCATAATTGATTTATATTTGATATTAAAATTATAGTTGTTACCCTAAACATGATACTAGGAAGATCAAAACGCCCTAACATGACACTAGGAATCATAATAACAACCTAGACATGATTTCTATATCCAAATATCAATAAATCAATTAAAGCACTTACTTGGATGCCTCGTATCTCTTTCTTAAAACAAAATACACACGTTAGTAACTTCAAGGAAAACATAAAATCAAAGAATTAAATTAAATAATTGAAATAGAGAATTAAGAAAGTTTAGACTAGATTTGGGACCAAACCCTCAGAAATATTAAACATTTCACGTGTAAGGCGAAGGCAACTTTGAACTTGGCTAGGTGTGTCTAGTGCTAATGTATGAGGAATTTTGTTTGTAAAAGGTTAGGCTAGAAAGAGAGAGAGAGAGAGTCAAGAAATTCTTGATGAGAGTTGTTATTGAAAAAGGGGAGATATGAATAGAGAAAAAAGAGGGTCGAAGAATAAGAAAATAATACAAATTCGAATCGAAATAAAACTCGATGGACAACAGTTTTTGCGGATTTTGTTTTTATCATATCTTTTGATCTAGAAGTCCAAATAAGGAATATGATATGTCTTTAGAAAGCACTTGAAGTGTACTTTCCAACCCAATAATAATTAGATTAAAATCTTTTGTAGATAAAAAGATATGGCTAAAATAGTGGAAGGGTGTCAGTTTTGGATAGAGTTTCATATCTCGTTCAAATCTTTTTTGTTATAGCTCGGATTTAATATTATAATATATCATTGGAAAGATAATTTCAAGATATATCCAACCATATAAAATCTGGATAAATATTATGAGGAACAAAAATAAAATCTGAATATATTTTACTTTGTACAAAACAAGGAATCTAAAAAGGAGTAGTTTTATTCAATTTCAAACTCTTAAAAACATAATTATCAATCCTAACTCCATTAGGATTTAAAAGAACCTTATAGAGTATTCTAGAAGACTATAATCAATCCAAATAGCTTTAGGAATGATAATTAATAATAGACCCTCCTCTAAATCATTGGGCCGCATATAAAAACCAAACTAGGCCCAATTTAGTATTTTGACCATAACTTCCTCATTATTCATCGGAATTGGGCTTATAATATGTCGTTGGAAAGGTCTTTTCAATCCCTATCCAACTACACTATTATTGGACCCTTATCATGGACCAAACTAAATGAAATGCATGTTTTTCAAAAATAGGGTAAGAAAAGAAATATTTTCAAAAATAGAAAGAAGAGATATTTTAATAAAAACATCCTCATCACTAGACTTTTCACTCTTTCGCTTTGTTCGATAATCAAATGACGTGAAAGGTATTCATCACTGGGTTTGATTTTGGGGAGACACATTTGGGTGTCTACAATTATCTAATTTCAAAAGTTGTTATTTTGATAATTATCCTTAATTAAAGTTGTTGATTTTGGATAAGTTTGTTAAGATTTTGAGCAAAAGATTCTATATGGATAATAATTTATTAAATAATAATATTATCCCATAATTATTTTAGGATGTAATTGATTTAAAATTTTGTGATTGGCTAGTAATTAGGATAGAATTTCCTAAATTTGTTAGGATAATCTTTGAGGATAAATATGATTTATCTTTTAAGATTAAAATAAGATTTGATTCTATCTCATGACTGTAGGAGTTTATAGGTACTACGCAGCGGAAATAATATAAATCATATTCAATTAAGCACCTAATCCCAAGAATCACATGCATAACACACAAGACACATAATCATACCTTTGAAGCGTGAATTCCACGTAGCTATTCGACAGGCAAATTAGGGAGAGAATAGAGCCCCAAGTGTTGCTCCTCTACTTAGTCCACGAGATTCGAACGAGTCGTCTACCAATACTAGATTGGTTGAGTGATTGAGGAAAACCGCGATCACCACCTTTTCGAACAACCGACCCTCGCACGAACCACCACCACCACAAGACACCACTGTGCGCCGAGGAGGAGGAGAGAGTCGTGTGAGAGAGGAGTATGAGAGGGGTAAGGTTTTGTGTTTTCTAATTAGGGTTTGATCAAAATGATCAGTTAATTGCTTACATACAAACCCTAGGAACCTAGTCTATTTATAATCCCATTATAATTAGATTAGGGCACGAAGCCTAAAAGCCCTCTTAATCCCCTACATGGTCGGCCACCTAGAGTGATGAGGCCCATGATGGGCCTCGTCCTCTAATTCTCGATCGAGCCCCTTTGTGTGACCTTATAAGATCTGTCCAATTGGGCTTTGGGCTATTTTACTAGTCCAAAGATCGTTAGTACCTCTAGCTATGGCAAAACGACGACCCAAATGTCCGGACTTAATTATCTAGTAATTGCACACGACGAAGACATAACTCCTTCAATGACTAATTTAAAATATACGATATTTTATTGATAATCATGAATAATATATGATATTATCTAATTGCATTAATTAAAATATGAGATATTTAGATGTCATGTTTCCTTAATTGTGAACATTCGATGTTGTAGTTTAGGAAAGCATGATGAGTGATTTATTATGTGGCAATTTTATAATATATGATGTTTAGTGCTATATTATGACTAGTATGGCCCACTAGATTACTAAATACGATTTGCGCATCGTGATGTATTTTTGTAATCTTAGTACGGTCTACGTACCGTTAAAGTATTTTTGTAATTTTATTTCATTTTATTTAAGTAGTAGATAAAATAGAGTAAAATTACAGGTTGCAGTTAATCCAAGAAGCTAATGGAGTGAAGGCCCAAAGGAGCAAGGTGGATAAGATCCATGAAGGTTCAAGTAGGAGCTTTTTGCTTTATTAGTTTAGGATTAAGGGGTCATACTATGTCATGTTTTTTATTTATGCATTAGTAGATTATGCATGTTAGATTTTATTTATGTTGCTTGATGATGCGCTAGAGTTCACTAAAATAATAACAACATAATAAATCTAGGTCCCGGTAATATTGAGGTAGCTTTTCCAATCAAAAACCCGATGAAACCTTCGATATTTATGATGGGTTATGCCAAAGCAGGGTGTCATATTATATCTTTGGGGAGTGGGGGTAAGACAAATTTTACAATTTTGATTGGTTATACTCAACAAGCTGTTACCTGAAGAGTTTAGAACCTTTAAGCTAAGAGTAATAATTAAACATGTGATGGGTAAATATTCAACTAAGAATTACAAAGAGTTGTAATCAGTAAAGAGTTTACTCACCTTGAAAATGTAATACTTGATGGTAGGGCCAAAGTCCGGTCATTTATTACACAAATAAAGGGTCTTGGAATCATTTTATTCAATAGGGATCAATTAAAATTGAATAAATGTTTTAAAGTTTCCAATTTAATTCGTTTATGGCACTTTAAATTTATATTAAACATAATTGAATTTTGCGTTTAATTATAAGTAACATGTCATTCTGGTTTAATTGTTGTATATAATATCTCCTCGATTGAAAATATAGCTGAGAAAAATTCTCGAAAGGTTAAAAGATAATCTATAAATCTATATTCCAATTTTGCTAAGATGGTTCTAAAAGGCAAGTTTTAGAAAAACCATGTCACATGTCTAAGGTTGGTTTTATTCAAAATGTTTGAGTAAAATGCCAACACATCTTCATCATTTTGAAAAGTGTACCAAGGATATGATGAGATGGGATCGGAGGTACAAACCCTCTAAACGACAAGTATAGAAGTCCAATAAAATCTCTTATCTTCAATATGATTGGATATAAGAAAATGATAGAAAATCTTTATGATCAAAAGTTGATTAAATGACGTTATTCTTCATCCATTTTATATAAAGAGTTAAATAGTTGATTAAACTCTAATATGAATAATGATTGAATATACTTAGCAAAATTATGAAAAGTGCTTAAACAAGTTAAGCAAAGCATCATTTTGAGCCTAAGAGAAATGTTCTAAATGGTTCAAATGGGAAAGGTTTAGGAATATATGAGGATTGTATTAAGAAGTTATAGGCCAAGAAATGCAACCAAGTTACTACTTCTCAAACCTAGAACTACTTACATGCTAAAAGTTGTTATGAACAACAAATATTTCAAATTAAATGGACCAATTCCAATTGATTAGAAACTACCTCGAATAGTTGGAAGGTAAAAGAATGGAAAAGTTCCAATTTAAGAAGTATATTATAGAAATTGATTTAGCACATTGCTACTTTTTGGACATACGATGTCTTGTTTAGATCACTCATTGCACAATGTGGCTGAACTAAAGGAAGAAGTTAGCTAAAGGAGGAATAAATCTACAAGTTTATAAGAAAATGTTGCTACTTCACTAGAAGAATCTACAAGTCTGGAAGAAAAAGTTGCAACTTTACAAGTAGAACCTATATTTCACCTTACCTTGTTATTGGCTATAATTAAATAAATATTATTCATTCTTGCCAAATCAAAACACCATTCAATATTATATTAGTAATGACTAAGCATCGGAGATTCAAAAACGTGGAATAAATGTTATTCTATGCTTCATTGAATCATAATATGTTTTGAATTGCTAAATAGGATCAAAGTTCTATATGATAGAAATAATTAAACCATTTCTATATATAAATTGTCTCTAATATGTCAATTAATTCGAATGAAAAATGAACATTGCATGCGGAAGATCCAAAGGGATGGACTTTTAAAATCATTGGTTATGAATCTATTGATTTATGTAAATATCATTCTAATTTGAAAGTTTTGACAAAGTCACCATTTAGAGAAATGATGATGTGAACTCAAGGTCAAATACATATCGATGTACAAAAACCAAAGGGTTCAAAGGCTAGAGACGGAAAATGAAACTTCACTTGTGATATGATCAATACTTGTGCTTAGTTGAAGCATGGAAGTGAAGATTTTGAAAAGTTCAAAATGTTCAGTATGAAGTTCACTATCAACTTAACAAGATAATGATTACATTACAATATGATTGTAATTGTGAAAATTTAAGTGAAGACATGTACTTGGCAACACATTCAAAATATTGTGATATGATCGTAATAATGAGAATTTAAGCCAAGACATTGATAAACATCCAAGAGTTGTGAAATCCTTTTACAACAAACTCCGAAAGAAAAACCTTGTGAAGTGTTTATGAAAGGAGATATCAATCTATATGAGATACATTTTGATAATTGATGTAAATTACCTATCTTCCAACCATTGTTCAAGGGATATACTTTTAAGATAAGCTACAAAACTAAACAAAAAACTACTTAGGTCAAATCAAAATGTAGCAAAGGTTTCATATGTGATATGGATAAGAAAAGTTCTTATTAAGTCTTTCTACAAAACAAGGAACACAAGTTGTATTAAATCGTCTGATGCACGTTTGATTCCTATATAGATCATGGGATACTACTACACAAACCATACTTAGCACAAAATGTTTGTTGCTCAAGTAGGTGCCCTTATGGAAATTGTTCCAAAAGTTCAAGTGGGAGTAGTATAAATCTCGAAAGAGTTCGGGAAAAGCAACAAACAAACGTGGTTCAAACCATGATTGATTCACCCTATGCTAAAAGTACCTCCTCAAAAAGGCAAGTGGGAGTATAAGAATCTTGAAAAGTTCGAGAGCCTTGAAAGCAGTTCAAGAAAAGCTAATTCGAAAATCTTGAAGAAATTCGAGAAGTATTTGAATTAAAGCAACTATATGAGCATGATTCACCTCATGTTACAAATGAAAACACTTGGTCTCATTAAGTGTAATGGGAATAATAACCACGTGTCGAAGGTAGTACATTCCAAGTGCAAATCCTCTATTGTCGTTTCTCATTGAAAAATAAACAAAGTTGTTGAATGAGTTTCAATTGTTGCATAAAACCCACAATGATGACTAGCATATGTAAAACTTAGCCAAAGAAATATGATTTCATATTGACCAAGAGTTTTAAAATATTTATTTTGGAACATGACGATTATGCAAGTAATAAAGGTGATTTGACAAGTTATGACTCTAAGTGGTTTAAAACCATGAAATCTGAAATAGATTCTACGGAAAAATCACCAAATACCACTGAGTTTAAACAAAATTCACCAAATACCATCAACTTTTTTCAAATTCACCAATTACCACTCACTTTATACAACATGTCACAAAATGCCAAATTTGTTAACAGACATTAGCATGTCGTTTGTGTTAGTTTACTAATTCACCATATACCATTGTTAATAAACTTTAATTCACTATATACCACTCTGATAAAATTTATTTCACCATATACCCAAATGTAATAACAGCTATATTTTTTTTTTTTTGAAAAAACTAGTCGTTGCCATTTTAACGGCTAGTTTATGTATAAAAGAAGCATCCTACAGAGGTTTAAAGCACAACCACACCTTATTAATTTTGCAAAGATGACCACACACTCTAATTCTTCATCTTCTTGCTATGAATCTTCGTATGTGCGAGTGTCAAACAAAGTGTGCTCATGTGGAAGGAAATTTGCAATTAGGAGCTCCGATTCGGCAAAAAATCCTCAAAGATTGTATTAAAAGTGTGATGTTTGCAATAAATTTAGATGGTGCAAGGGTCATATTGATCAAAATGTTGTTTCGGCTTATGAATGTCAAAGTCGGCAAAGTGTTGATGCACAATTTCATAGAGATGAGACTATGTTGAAGCAAGAGTTGAAACAAATGAAGAGAAGACTAGTACAACAGAAAAAACTAGTAAATGGAGCAATAAAAGTAGGAGTAATTATGTTTTTAATCATTGTATTTGTGGCATTTTGTAGGCGTCGCTCGAAGTGCGCCTACGTTAAAAGCATGTGGTGAATATGCTTGGCACTCATAGGAAGTGGGAATTGACATTACGATTAGGGACAAATAAAGTAGGGAGCCGCCAACAAGTTTTTAAGGAACTTATAAACCGTTCACGGATCATAAAAGGCAACCACGATAAGGGACAACGAAGGCAACAACGATTGACCCATGAAGGTTATACCCCATTCATAATCCATGAGATTATAAATTCCATATGGTTCGGAACCACGAAAGGAGGATCGGGGATGATGGTACGAAGTGAGTCATGGAGTCACATTCGCCCGTATTGGCCTCTACTCGATTCTTATAGTGAAAAGCATTTCTGTGATTTCAAAGGCATACAAATAATAATTCAATTCGCTCCAAACTATTATTTAACTAAATTGATTTAATATTAATGCACACATAATTCTAAAAATTTGGTGATCACTTCAATTAATAATAAGATTAAAAGGGATCCTAAACCAGTTGTCCAAATTATCTTATTAGGCGTGATTTTCAATTACATATTCCCTTTAAACATGCAATATGGTGATCAATAAAAAAATAATAGAATCAATATTAATATAAAAACCAATTTAATCATAATTCCAACAACATAAGAATCGTTAGAAAAATAATAATAATAAGAAAAGCATGATCCTTACTTTGAATCTGTTTGTTTGCAACTACAAAATAATAAACGAGTTAATAACTTCAAGGAAATAATAAAACAATAACTAAATTAAATTAAATGAAATAAGGTTGATTTTGGGGCCAAACCCTCAAACGATTCTACCTTTCACGCCTTGGCTTAAGGACAGAACCTCGAGTGAAATATGGACTCCTTTGAGTGCTTGAAGAAGGAATTTTAAAGTGAAAAGGGTAGGCTAGTGTTTAGGTTAATAGCATAGAAGAGAGAAAATAACAATAATAAAATTCTGGTTGCCTCGTACATTAGAAATGAGGGGGTATTTATAGGGAAATGTGCTGAGGGAGCACACGGAACCCTAAAATGACAAAAACCCTAAAAAAGTATCCCGTGACAAGGTCAGACTGTACCGTGAAACGGTTAGACTGTACCGTCAGACGGTACACATTCCCGTGACACGGTCAGTTTTGGAGTGACGCGGGAAATTTTCAGAAAACGAAACGGAAAACGCGTTAAGGGTTTACGCGGAAAGGACACGGAACTTCCCGTGTCACGGCAGACCTCCCGTGTCACGGGAGGTCCCCCCCGTCAGACGGGAAGAGTTCCCGTGACACGGTCAGGCTTTACCGTGACACGGTCAGTTCCAGTCCATTTTCCGTCTAAATTAATTTTTAACTCTTATTTCTTTCGGCTTTTTAAGTGCCGATTGATAATTTCGGGCTTTTTTCTGACTTTTATTATTCGGACTAAAATAATAAAATAATAAAATAAAATAAAATGTTTGGGCCAAAAATAAATAATAAAATAAAATAAAAAGGTTTGGGCTTAAAATAAATTAATAAGCTTGGGCTAAAATTAAAACTATGCTTTTACCAAACATCAAGACTAATCCATGGACCTTTCAAAAATATGAATTTAGTAAAATACGATTTTTTAAGCACTCTCGAGATTAAATATTAAACCCGACCAATAGTGGCGGTGAAAGGTTATTTATCATCGGGTTTGGTTTTGGTGAGACATTTTTAGGTGTCTACAGAAGCCCCCACTTTGACTGAGTTTGCAGAAACGTCAGTTTCGAAAACGATAATCAAAGTAGCCGATAGGGACAGAGAATGATTTAAGACGTTCTGCGATCCTAAATCATTCTGTGTACGCCGATACCTGCAGAAAAATGTTAATTCCACAGTTAAAAGAGTAAAGGGATAGAATACGTATCTAACACTAGTGTGTCGGTGACAAACGAGTTTGGCAGCTTCCTAAGCTTGAAGGAATCTACCGAGTGACATTGGTTGAAACGCTTTCCATGCTTGAGGAAAGCCGACTAAAGAGTTTGGCAATTTTCTAAGGCTGAAGAAAGCTACCGGATAATACCTTCCATGCCTGAGGAAAGTCGACGAACGAATTTGGTGTCATTCTATGCTTGAAGAATTCCACCGATAATGCCTTCCATGCTTGAGGAAAGCCGACAAAGGAATTTTGTGGTTTTCAATACTTGAAGAAAAATCCACTGATGATGCTTTCCATGCCTGAGGAAAGCCGACTTGGCGGTTTTCTATACTTGAAGAAAAATCCACCGATAACGCTTTCCAAGCCTAAGGAAAGCCAACTTGGCGGTTTTCTATACTTGAAGAAAAATCCACCGATAACGCTTTCCAAGCCTGAGGAAAGCCGACTTGGCGGTTTTCTATACTTGAAGAAAAATCCACCGATAACGCTTTCCAAGCCTGAGGAAAGCCGACTGATGAATATAGTGTCATTCTATGCTTGAAGAATTCCACTGATAATGCCTTCCATGCTTGAGGAAAGCCGATTTGGCGGTTTTCTATACTTGAAGAAAAATCCACCGGATAATACTTTCCATGCTTGAGGAAAGCCGATTTGGCGATTTTCTATACTTGAAGAAAAATCCACCGGATAATACTTTCCATGCTTGAGAAAAGTCGAAAGATGATGAGATTGCAAGTCTCTGTGTATCGAGAACCTTGCGCCGTGAAATGATGGTGGTCCGCTTGTCCCCGGACGTGGGCTGTAGATGGTCCGCTTGTCCCCGGACGTGGGCTGTAGATGGTCCGTTTGTCCCCGGACGTGGGCTGTAGATAAGACCTGCAAAAATAAATTTGCTAATGGACTCGTATATACTGTGATTGACTTGACCACTAACTTGACCAAGTTTGATTTGATGTGACATGACATGTGTATGACTTGTGAGTGTGTGTGTGTGTGTGTGTGTGTGCAGACACAAGCAAACAAAGATGCAAAAGCAAAAATTTTCCGTCAATTTTTGTCATGAGTGGAGGGTACCGACTTTCTCCCGAAAAAGAAAGATGTGAAAACTGAACTTTTATTTTCGAACTTCCTTCGATGAAAACTTGGAAAAAGTTTTTTGAATTTCCCCAAAATAAAATAATGAAAAGGGAGAGAAGTTTTGAACTTCCTCCTTGAGCAAGACAAAATGATTCGTATGGACTGAATTGTTTGTCCTGAAAATAATGTATGCATGATGCATGTTCTTAGGCTAGGAGGCTAAGGACAATTACATCATGTGACACGATAGATGAATGAACTTAAGTCATGGAGCTAAGCATCATATATGGTGTAAAGAAGCGATTTTGAACGTCACTTAGGTCTAGAAGCTAAGCACGTATAGTGATTATTGCATAATGAACGTTGCTTAGGTCAAGGAGCTAAGCACGATATGCTTTGTATGATTAAAAATCATTGATATATAAATGTTTCTTAGCACATTATGCGAAACAATGAACATTGCTCAGGTCAGGAAGCTAAGCAAGTATGCAATGTTTCTTCTACTGAATGTTGTCTTCAAATATGATGAAACATGCACAGTGTTGAAACAAGATTTCATGATAAAGGGCTCTTAAAGGGAAGGATGATTGATATGGATATGGATGTGTGAGTGAAGTGTGTGAATGTGATACTAAGGCTGGCTGCAAGGGTTATAGCGATGGAAAGAGATGTGAGAAGAGTTAAAGATGATGACTCTTCAGGCTGGGTAAGCTAATGTGATTTGGGTTCAAGCCCCCAAGTCTAGCTCTAAATGGGTAGGGATAAGCATTGGATATTCTTTGACTCGATCATGCATGGATATGAATATGAATGTGGTCGCACCTCGATGTGAGGTTGCCTACGTATCCGTTAGGAATCAGGCCGAACGTAGCTCTAACCGAACTTTGCACAGTACACCTCAAAGAGGTCTTTCAAGGGTTGTAATGTGGTTAAGTTGATGGTTTAAGGAAGAAAGGGATAAAAGGCTCAAGACCCGAGAGAATCCCCAAGATGTGTAATTTTGAATTTGAAAATTTTGAATTTTGCAAGTTTATTTTCAACCCCATTTTTTTTTTTTTTTTTTGTTTGTTTTGAATTTCATTTTTTTCTCTTTTTTTTTATTCTTTTGAATCAATGTAGACAATCTCAGATCATGCGGTCCATCACTCACTTAGCATTCATGTTTCTCAGGCACGGTACCAAGCACTCGATGAGAGACACAATTTGAGACGTGTTCATATCAAAGACATTGAAACACTTGCCTTTAGACATTGTTTTATTGTTGCTTTGCTGCTTTTTTTTTTTTTTTTTTTTTTACTTGCTTTTAGAATGTTATACAATTACACATCTTCAAATCCCAGGGTTGAGTGAATGTGGGTTGAAGAAATGAAGGTCAAACGTTAGACGAGGCTCAAAATGGTTGATGAAGAAATGGAATGTGATTGAACGGTTAACAGGGAATTACATGGTTCCAAAGGTGCCTCAAGTCATTAGTGTACCTTGGGTTTAGTTCGGTAATTGATTTTTTTTTTTTTTAATTTTGCAAATGAATTCGATGATCGATTGCAAAGGAAAGGAATGCTCATTGATGGAAAAGGTAAGAAATATGACACATAGGCAGTACACATGGATAACGGGAACCTATGCTAAACTTATTGGGGGAGAGGGTTGAAACAAAAGAATAAAAAAAAATAAAAAATAAAAAAAAGGCATGAAATCTTGCACGAAGGATCTGTGTGCCTTGTATTCATTACTTCTTGCCGCCTGGAGGGACAGGAAGTTTATTTGCATCCATCAAGTCTTGAATGACGTCCTTCAAATTCCAACATTGCTCCGTAGTGTGGCCCCTTCCTTGATAGTACTTGCAATGGGCATTGGGATTGCATTTGGCGCTCCTTCCTTCAGGTTTTGGCTCTGGAAATGGCCCAATAGGTGTGATCAAGCCTTAACTGTGAAGGCGATCAAAGGCCGCATCATAAGTCATTCCTAAAGGAGTGTAAGTTCTTTTCTTCTTGGGCAATGGAGTATCAAGAGCTAACACTTCATTGAGATCAACTTGGCTTATATTGTTGGTAGTATTTCCGTGCTTAGAAGACGAAGAAGAAGGATGGTCGTTCTTCTTGTTTTTCCAAGTGTTATTATTGTTACTACCAGCAGTCTTTATTAGCTCATCCTCGATATTGATGTCGATGTCATATACAGCTTCGAAAGTGTTCAGTGGAAGAAATTTGAGATGTTCCCTATATTTATGAGTCAGATTTTGAATAAAGAGGCGAACCATCTCTCTTTCTTTGGGGGGATCTACCAAGAGTGAAGCTGTTTCCCTCCACCTGTTCAGGTAAGCGGTGAAGCCTTCATTCTCTTTCTGTTTGAGAATGGAGAGTTCTAGTTCAGAAGTTTTAGTTTGAATGTTACACTTGTAACGATTCATGAAACTGTCGGTGACATCTTGCCAAGTCGCAGTATGCTTGGCATCTAAGGAATAAAAACATTGTTGGAAACCATGTTCTAAGGAAAGAGGGAACACTGTAGGGAAGAGTGTTACGTCCAATCCCTTAAGAGCCATGGTTGCAGAGAACGCCTTCAAATGGAATATTGGATTGTCAGTAGGCTTGAACTTTGGAATATCAGCAGTGGAGAACTTTTCAGGAAGTCTGTCCTTCACATTCAAAGGAGTGGGAGGCCGTTCCACATAAGTGAAATCCTCAGAAATCTTACTCATTTGTTCCTTCAGTTTGTCAAGGGTGGAAACAGTGACCTTGTTTTGTTCCATGGTAGTGACCCTAGTGGTAAGGGTTTGCATCATGGAAGACAGTGCCTCAATGGATTTGTTGGTGTTCTCAATGTCTTCTTTAGTGGCCATTGAAAGGTGATGAGTAACGGAGATGACAAAGTTCTCTTTGCACGCCTATTAGATCTGAGAGATTGTTGCGGTATTGGCTCGAACCGTATTGATCTATCTCTGTTCCTTGAACAAGTACTGTGAAATAAAATAATTCACTTAATTGTTTGACTCATTGCTCAAGATAGGAAAGGAAGATAAAAAAAAAATAGACATTTGAAAACAGGTGAGAAAACTCCACTCATTTTTATTATGACGAAAAAAAAAGGGTGCATGAACCTGATATACGATCATAGACGACCTGGTGCATAAAGAAAGTGTGTGGACTATACTTGACTCGTGAGTGACTAAGTGATGTTATAAGACTCGTGGTATGATTGTACGGTTAGACATGTGAACAATAACCAAAATGACTGATGCGAGGACCAAATTAACACGGAAAACTTGACTGACGCTTTTTTTTTTTTTTTTAAAAAAAAATGAAAAATCCACCGTGACACGGTCGACATTCCCGTGCCACGGTACGGTACCCCGTCATACGGTGCACTGTACCGTGACACGTCAATTTTTTTTTTTTTTTTTTTTTTTGAAAAATCCACCGTGTCACGGTCCACATTCCCGTGCCACGGTACGGTACACCATTAGACGGTGCACTGTACCGTGACACGGCAATTTTTTTTTTTTTTTAAAAAAAATCTATAATTTTGAAATTCTACTTGTTTTTTTTTAAAGGGAGGATACCATCCGACTTACTCCAAAAAAAAACGACACAAAAACAAGACTTCCCTAAAATACAGTCAAAAAAAAAATAGTGGTGCACGACTTAAAGCAAAAAGTGTGTGAACACGACATGTGAGTGATTAAGTGAAGTTATAGACGCGTGTTTTGATCGTATAGCTAGACATGACACCAAACTGGACATAGCATTCGCACAAAAATTGAAAAAAAGACTGACAGGACACTTTCCTGGGCACCGTGTCACGGTGCAGACTGTCGTGACACGGTACAGTCTACCGTCAAACGGTAGACTTTCCCGTGTCACGGGACTGTTCACCGTGACACGGCAGAACATGCCGTGACACGGTGCGCAGTTCCAGGTCAGTTTTGTGATTTTTTCAGATTTTAATCGATTTTAAGTCCGTACTAATTACTACGTGAGAATAAAAACCCTCGGTCATGGGTTAAACAAAAAGAGCAAACACATGAGGGTTAGCACCAAACAAACACATAGCATTTAGGCACGATGATGTAAAAAAAGTTTGCAACCTAAAGTCAAGATCTACGTTCAACTATTGGTCAAGCTTTGGGTGTCAAAAGGGTACCATGGTTAAGAGTTTTGACACGTTAGCAAGGCAGCCTCCCTTGAGGGTGTATGCCAACGGGCGGCTCCGCGAGTTCGTAATGAAATCGAACTCGACTCCATGGTTTGGGTGGATTTAATGACTCGGATGAACCCTTATTGCCATGAGCGTTTTTGGGTTGATAGAGCTTAAATCCCCCGGGGCTAAGACGCATGTAGAACACAAACGTTTTTTCAGAAAAATCGAAGGAAGTCGACTGTGAGAAAAGAAAATAAGCCACAGGACTGATTTTAGGACTGCCGTGACACGGCAGTTAGAAAATCTGACTGGTGCCCTGTTTGCTTTTGCGCGCAATCAAGTTATCCAATTTTTCCTACGGGACAGACCTGAATGCGACGTTAAAACGTCTATGCAGATGCAAAAATGCCAAATTAATCACAAGAATCCTTCCCAGTGGAGTCGCCAAATTGTAGGCGTCGCTCGAAGTGCGCCTACGTTAAAAGCATGAGGTGAATATGCTTGGCACTCATAGGAAGTGGGAATTGACATTACGATTAGGGACAAATAAAGTAGGGAGCCGCCAACAAAATTTTAAGGAACTTGTAAACCGTTCACGGATCATAAAAGGCAACCACGATAAGGGACAACGAAGGCAACAACGATTGACCCGTGAAGGTTACACCCCATTCATAATCCACGAGATTATTAACTCCATATGGTTCGGAACCACGAAAGGAGGATCGGGGATGATGGTACGAAGTGAGTCATGGAGTCACATTCGCCCGTATTGGCCTCTATTTGATTCTTATAGTGAAAAGCATTCCTGTGATCTCAAAGACATACAAACAATAATTCAATTCGCTCCAAACTATTATTTAACTAAATTGATTTAATATTAATGCACACATAATTCTAAAAATTTGGTGATCACTTCAATTAATAATAAGATTAAAAGGGATCCTAAACCGGTTGTCCAAATTATCTTATTAGGCGTGATTTTCAATTACATATTCCCTTTAAACATGCAATATGGTGATCAATAAAAAAATAATAGAATCAATATTAATATAAAAACCAATTTAATCATAATTCCAACAACATAAGAATCGTTAGAAAAATAATAATAATAAGAAAAGCATGATCCTTACTTTGAATCTGTTTGTTTGCAACTACAAAATAATAAACGAGTTAGTAACTTCAAGGAAATAATAAAACAATAACTAAATTAAATTAAATGAAATAAGGTTGATTTTGGGGCCAAACCCTCAAACGATTCTACCTTTCACGCCTTGGCTTAAGGACAGAACCTCGAGTGAAATATGGACTCCTTTGAGTGCTTGAAGAAGGAATTTTGAAGTGAAAAGGGTAGGCGAGTGTTTAGGTTAATAGCATAGAAGAGAGAAAATAAGAATAATAAAACTCTGGTTGCCCCGTACATCAGAAATGAGGTGGTATTTATAGGGAAATGTGCTGAGGGAGCACACGGAACCCTAAAATGACAAAAACCCTAAAAATGTATCCCGTGACACGCTCAGACTCTACCGTGACACGGTTAGACTGTACCGTCAGACGGTACACATTCCCGTGACACGGTCAGTTTTGGAGTGACGCGGGAAATTTTAAGAAAACGGAACGGAAAACGCGTTAAGGGTTTACGCGGAAAGGACACGGAACTTCCCGTGTCACGGCAGACCTCCCGTGTCACGGGAGGTCCCCCCCGTCAGATGGGAAGGGTTCCCGTGACACGGTCAAGCTTTACCGTGACACGGTCAGTTCTAGTCCATTTTCCGTCTAAATTCATTTTTAACCCTAATTTCTTTCGGCTTTTTAAGTGTCGATTGATAATTTCGGGCTTTTTCTGACTTTTATTATTCAGACTAAAATAATAAAATAATAAAATAAAATAAAATGTTTGGGCCAAAAATAAATAATAAAATAAAATAAAAAGGTTTGGGCTTAAAATTAATTAATAAGCTTGGGCTAAAATTAAAACTATGCTTTTACCAAACATCAAGACTAATCCATGGACCTTTCAAAAATATGAATTTAGTAAAATACGATTTTTTAAGCACTCTCGAGATTAAATATTAAACCCGACCAATAGTGGCGGTGAAAGGTTATTTATCATCGGGTTTGGTTTTGGGGAGACATTTTTAGGTGTCTACACGTTTAAATAAGTTTTTCTTGTACACAAAAAAACTAGTGCAATATGCACCATCAATTGCTCTCATTTGTTCTTATATAAGTTTTTTGTGCAAAAACAGATCAGATGTATGCCTAACAACCAAGCAATGTTTAACATAATTAGTTGTCCAAAAAAATAAACTGTTACGCAAAGACTTTCAAAAAAAGCAGCAGTAGTGAACTTCAAGGAGCTTGTGTGTCAGCCTTTCTCTTCCTCCCCCTTGTGTTAGGTTGCTCAGATCCGCTGCCAGCTTGTTGTTTCTTTTTTGCAGCTTCTTTCCTTGCGTTGCAGGTTAATGCATTATGTCCCAATTCCTTGCATAGCTGCACTTGTTGTTCTTATACCTTTTTCCCTTCCTAGCTTCATTAGGGCCCCTCCTTCTCTGTTTTGTTGGTCTCCCTGCACTTCTCTTGACTGAAGGATGGATATGGTCTCCATAAGTCATTTTATATGCTGCCCCCTTGAAATATGCAGACACAAAATCAGTTGTTTGTAGTCTCTGGCTGTAAATCCCCCTCAAACCATGTTTGCAAGGTATCCCAGAACCTTGTCTTTTCCCACATCCACATGTCATGGTCTCAAGTGTGACAAGGAACTTCACATGCCCATCCCTGACTTCAAACTCTCCACCCCCATAAGTTGTCACATGACAGAACCTAGAGTCTTCACTCCTTGACTCTTGAATACCTATTGCATACTCTGTTAGTTGAGTAGGCTCCATGTCAATAGCTTTGTCAAATCTAGCTCCAATCCTCTTCATACACCAGTTTCTCACAGTTGGTTTACACCACACATCAACACAAAAGCCAAACACCACAATTAATAACAAGCTACAACATGCTATGTTGAGGAAATCAAAGTAGAGGAGAGGAAATTTACCTTCCAATAATGTCAAAACAGGCATATCTCTGTGTGGTTGTGTGCATGAATTGAATGATTCCACAAAGTTAGTTGTGTTATGATCACAACAAACCCTTTTGTCAAATGTATGGACTGACCATTGCTCCTCGATAGCTCTAAGGTACTGCTCTGCTTCTGCATTATACTTCTTTATTTTGGAAATTGCCTTTTCAAAGACATACTCATTGTAGGCATTGGCACAACCCAGAACAAGTTGTGAAAGGCAGTCTCACTCCAGCCTTTGTTCTTGCAGTTTGAGTAAAGATGCTGGCAGCAAATTCTCCTTGTTGCTCTTGGAAAAACCTCAAACACAGCTGAGTCAACACCCTTCCAAAAAAACATATTAAGTAGTTAGTTTTTGCTTGTAACATGTAAACAAAAAAACAGGACAAAAGGATGTCTAGTTGCTTACCCTCATTCTGTCACTAATAAATGTCCAGTCATCTTTTTCACATCCATGTTGCTGAAACAAAATTTTGAGATTCCTGAAGAAATAGGCCCTGCTCTCTACGCTTTCTGTTGAAACCAGACCATATGCAATGACAAATATCTCATTGTTGTCATCAATTCCTACTGCAGTCAGCATTATGCCCTTATAATAGCCACTAAGATGTGCACCATCAATGCCTATTATGGGTCTACATCCGCCCAAGAAACCCTTCACCTGAGCTGCAAATGAGATAAAACATGACTTGAATCTAGATCCTTCATTACCATTGTCAATCCAGGTAATTAGTGCATGGGATCCTGGATTAGTTGCTTTAATCATCTCAGCATACTTGGGTAAAAGTGCATATGATTCAGCAAAACCCCCATGAATTTGCACCCTGGCTAAGGCCTTGACTTTGTAGAATAACCTGAGCTTCACATTAATCCTGTATCATTCCATGTAAACTCTTTGCAATGAATCCACTGGAATGTCAAGATTTGCTTCCAAGTCCTGCATCAAGTGTCTTCATAGCCATGCTGATGACACCATGAGATTTTCTTCAAGCCTCCAACAAGTGGTGTGCTCCCCTTCCAGCTTCTTGATAGCCCAACTGACTTTATCAGTCAGAACTGAGGCATGAATCCTCCATGTACAGGTATTAATCAGGCAACTTGTTGTGTATCTTTGACTGTCAGTATAGTCAACTGAGACAGCAAAGCCCTCTTGTATGCAATAGTCCCTAAACACCTCAAGGAACTGTGTTTTGCTCTAAAAAATTAGTCATAGCTCAAGGTGAATAGACCTAAATGGTAAATGAGACCATATTCTGTCATTCTTGTACATTTTGTCTAACACATGGTTGCCATCAAGATAATCCTCAAATGTCTTGGCTGGAATATTATCATCAAGGTCTTCCTCTTCCACAATGAATTCATCATCATGGTCCAATTGCATATCCACTTCATCTTCTGTGTCTGATGCCACATAATCCTCATCTTCACTATCTTCTGAACCCATGCTATCAGAAGATTCATCACTCTCACAAACAGTCACTGGTTTCTTATTCCTAGTACCCACCACTCTCCCTGATCCAGCACCACTCCCCCCTTTCTTTTTCCCTACAAATGTACCATACTTATTGGTTGTACTCCTAGGCACCCTCCACTCACTTGATTTAATTCTTGTCTGCCCTTTGCTTGACCCACTCCCATCAGTCCTGGGTGGATGTGAAGGTTGATGAGATGGGGTAGGTTCCCTGGGTTAAACTGAAGGTTGATGAGATGGGGTAGATTCCCTGGTTGGAGAAGGTATTGGTGGGGTAGGTTCCCTGGTTGGAGAAGGTATTGGTGGTGTAGGATGTCTAACTGGAGTGCTTGGTGGATTTGGTATAGGGTTATTTGGTGAGTGAATAGGGGTTGGTGTTGGTGGTTGATATTGTTCTTGGTCAGGATCTGTAGGTGGTGGTGTAGGATCCCTAGGTGAAGAAGGTTGTTGTGTAGGCTGGGTAGACTTGTTCTTTTTCTTCCTAGGTGTCACTTTCTTTCTCTTAGGAGTATTTTTTGTTGGAGTTGGAGTAGGTTCTTTGGTTTTTTCAGTTGATGTTGGTGTAGGTTGTTTATGTGGGGGTGATTCTTTTTGTGATGGCTCAGGTTGTGATGCTCCAGGGAAGATCTCATCAGAGGCTGGAGTGTTAAAGATTCTAACATAATTAACCCTACTATCCTCTGCATCCAATACAGGAACTTCTACAGCTACAGTGAATTGCTCCTGTTCTCTAAGTTGTCTCTCAGCTTCTTCTTTCTCTGCCTCTCTCCTAAACCTATCAACCTTTTCTTGTAACCTTTTTGCCAAATTAGCTTCAACAGACTTTAAAACCTATGATGGTTCATCTATTTCCTCAATGAAAACCTCAATCTCCTCTTTCCCTTCATTCCATTCCCACATTTTCAACATAGCCCCATCATCCACCAACTCTAGCCTATAGTTAGTTCTAGGTTTATTAACAAACATGGTGAATGATTTAGGAAGGTAAAAATTGTACTTAACTGAGTCCTCTAACATGTACTCAAATAACTCCATCAAATTAGTCTTATCAGTGTCATCCACCCTAACATCAAAAGCATCACTCCTATAACGAGCTAACAGCCACAATGCAATCATCCTACGAAACAAAATAATCACATACAACAATTCGCATTAAATCACAGCAAAGCAAAACTAACACTATAGCAATTTTGCGAAATATACCCACCATCACATGCAAATACACACTTTTTGAAAAAACCCTAAATCAATTTCGCAAAAAAAAAAAAAAAAAAAAAAAAAACATAATCAGAACTCGAAATGAAGATAGAATAACAACATTTTACCTTATGTAAGAGAAATGTACCCCGCTTCCTGAGTTGGTTGGAATTTCAGTCACAATCAACAAAAAACTTCAGCCATCAACGCGATCTTGCGATTCTGGTTCAATTTGAAGCGCTAGGGTACTTTTCTCCACCAATAACGCCTAAAATCTTCAAAAGATTGAAGCTTTTTTTTTTATCAATTTTAAGGTTTTAAGTGAAATGAATTACAGAGAGTGCGAGAATTGAGAAGATGAAGCCAAGGGTCAAGTTTTTCGAACTGTACTGTGCTTTTTTGGGAGAGTCAATGCTTTAAATGGCATCATTAAAGAAGTAAGGGTAATTTAGTAAACTAACACAAACGGCATGCTAACGTCTGTTAACAAATTTGGCATTTTGTGACATTTTGTATAAAGTGAGTGGTAATTGGTGAATTTGAAAAAAGTTGATGGTATTTGGTGAATTTTGTTTAAACTCAGTGGTATTTGGTGAAATTTTCGTAGATTCTTAGTCTGTAAGATAGTGTATGACACTTGATTAATTTGCCTAATTGGGTGAAACCCATTGTAAGCAAAAAGACAAGAAAGAAAAATGTTTTCTAACTAAAGTAAAGACTTGTTAGAGGATTCAACAAATCCATAGTATGACTATGATTACGATGAAACCTTTACATTAGTCATGTTGCAAAGATCTATCAAAGATACTCTAATGATTTCTACCTTATAAGATTTGGTAGATGGATTTCAAAACGCTTTCTTGAAATTGTTCATAAAATAAGATTTGTATGTATATGATACAATCAAAAGTTTGAAGATCCAATAATCATAGGGATGCATGGCATCATGGAGTAGTGTTCTTAATTTTGTGATTTAATCAAATCGTTTGATGTTCTCGTAAAATGAGGAAAAGGTCTTGTATATACAAGATGTTTAGTGGGAGCTATGAAATCTTCTTGGTTTAGTACAAAGAGCAATTATTCGTTGCTTGAATAGTCAAGTGATGGTTAATGCATTTTGTATGAAAAACCTTGGAGAGGATGATGAGTACATTAGGGTTTCAAGATCTATAGAGATAGGTTTCGAAGGATGGTTGAGCTTGGTTAAGAAGCTCATATTGATAAGATTCTTATAAGGTTCAACATTATATTGAAAGGAGTTTCAATCCCGTAACATGGCACATTGATTAATGATTTAATGCTTTGAGAAAGGTTGCTGAAATTAAGGTTTTGAGTGATACTCCTTATGCATTTTGCAAAGGATGCATCATGCATGTTGTGGACTATACTTGTCTATTTGATTCACGTGTTTTAAGAACAAGTGATTTCAATCGAAATCCAATGTGATGTTGGAATACAAATTAGAAATTCCTAAGTTCCTTGCAAAGGGGGCAAAGGAAAATTCTTAGTGTATGGAGGTGAATATTATTATAAATTTAGAAATTGCAAAATTCATGTTTATGAGAATGTCTCATGAACTCTACTTACTAAACCTCTTCCATGACCAAGGTATGAGAGTCATACTAAGGTTCTTGGATTGAAGCAAGTTATGTAATTTAAGTTGTGTATGTTTTGAGAAAACATGTCACATAAGTAATACATTAACTTGTAGAATTATATTTATCAATTGAAACAAAGTTTCAATCTTATTTAATTATGGTTTTGATATTAAATAAAATGTCCAAAATAATTATGAATTGATGAGCTCATCAGGTTGATGACCTGGTGAATGAAACCCCACAGGTGAACTAAATTCATACATTATTTAAGTTCCTAGTTCGGAATCATTAAAATGGACATAAATGATTTCTATTAATGGACTAGCATGTAAGATTGATTGGATAGCACAGTTTCATGGGCTAAAGGAGCGTAGTGATGCTCGGTTAATCACATGGATATGCATGAATGATGCATGATCGAACTATAGACCTACTTTGAAGTTCAAGTATAGAGCTTTCGGATATATTAGTGGATTCCTTTGACATGAGTGGAACATTGATTTCATTCAATGGATGTTATGGTTGTGGTGCACTCAAACGTGTGCCCGTAACTAGAGATTATAAAGGGTGTTTCCCAGTTATTTCAGAAGTTGAGTGGGAGCTCTGGTTGCCACAAGATTGGATTGAGTCTACCTATTTAATTAGGAATATGTCTTGGCCCCTTGAAGAGGGAGAATTCAGAAAAATGCATGGTCGTGCTCAAATGGATTACATATTAATCATTTGTTTTGTGAATCTAACTCAGTTTTTCAAGAAAAGATTTGTAGATTAATATGATCCCGACATGAGATGCAATCATATTATCAAATCGACACACATTGACTTAAGGAAAATGAATATTGCGCACTTGTCTCAGACAAGTGAGAGATTGAAGGAATTGTGTATTCGATAAGTGCAATTACTAGATATATCAATGTAGACACCTAAAAATGTCTCCCCAAAACCAAACCCGATGATAAATAACCTTTCACCGCCATTATTGGTCGGGTTTAGTATTTAATCCCGAGAGTGCCTAAAAAATCGTATTTTATTAAATTCTTATTTTTAAAAGGTCCATGGATTAGTCTTGATGTTTGGTAAAAGCATAGTTTTAGCCCAAGCTTGTTAATTAATTTTAAGCCCAAATCTTTTTATTTTATTATTTATTTTTGGCCCAAACATTTTATTTTATTTTATTATTTTAGTCTGAATAATAAAAGTCAGAAAAAAGCCCGAAATTATCAATCGGCACTTAAAAAGCCGAAAGAAATTAGGGTTAAAAATGAATTTAGACGGAAAATGGATTGGAACTGACCGTGTCACGGTAAAGCCTGACCGTGTCACGGGAACCCTTCCCGTCTGACGGGGGGGACCTTTCGTGACACGGGAGGTCTGCCGTAACACGGGAAGTTCCGTGTCCTTTCCGCGTAAACCCTTAACGCGTTTTCCGTTCCGTTTTCTGAAAATTTCCCGCGTCACTCCAAAACTGACCGTGTCACGGGAATGTGTACCATCTGACGGTACAGTCTAACCGTGTCATGGTACAGTCTGACCGTGTCACGGGATACTTTTTTAGGGTTTTTGTCATTTTAGGGTTCTGTGTGCTCCCTCAGCACATTTCCCTATAAATACCCCCTCATTTCTGATGTACGGGGCAACCAGAATTCTATGATTCTTATTTTCTCTCTTCTATGCTATTAACCTAAACACTAGCCTACCCTTTTCACTTCAAAATTCTTTCTTCAAGCACTCAAAGGAGTCCATATTTCACTCGAGGTTCTGTCCTTAAGCCAAGGCGTGAAAGGTAGAATCGTTTGAGGGTTTGGCCCCAAAATCAACCTTATTTCATTTAATTTAATTTAGTTATTGTTTTATTATTTCCTTGAAGTTACTAACTCGTTTATTATTTTGTAGTTGCAAACAAACAGATTCAAAGTAAGGATCATGTTCCTTTTACTATTATTATTTTTCTAACGATTTTTATGTTGTTGGAATTATGATTAAATTGGTTTTAATATTAATGTTTATTCTATTGTTATTATGATCACCATATTGCATGTTAAAGGGAATATGTAATTGAAAATCATGACTAATAAGATAATTTGGACAACCGGTTTAGGATCCCTTTTAATCTTAGTATTAATTGAAGTGATCACCAAATTTTTAGAATTATGTGTGCATTAATATTAAATCAATTTAGTTAAATAATAGTTTGGAGCGAATTGAATTATTGTTTGTATGCCTTTGAGATCACAGGAATGCTTTTCACTATAAGAATCGAGTAGAGGCTAATACGGGCGAATGTGACTCCATGACTCACTTCGTACCATCATCCCCGATCCTCCTTTCGTGGTTCCGAACCATATGGAGTTAGTAATCTCATGGATTATGAATGGGGTGTAACCTTCACGGGTCAATCGTTGTTGCCTATCGTTGTCCCTTATCGTGGTTGCCTTTTTATGATCCGTGAACGGTTTACAAGTACCTTAAAAACTTGTTGGCGGCTCCCTACTTTATTTGTCCCTAATCGTTGTCCCTAATCGTGATGTCAATTCAATTCCCACTTCCTATGAGTGCCAAGCATATTTACCACATGCTTTAACGTAGGCGCACTTCGAGCGACGCCTACAATCAAGGATCACTATTATGGAGATAATAAGTTCGTTCTCTTGGGTCGTCATCATCTGTTGCTAGACTATGAGCGATGATCTTTGGACTAGTCAAATGGTCCAAAGCCCGCTAGAATAGATCCTATCAGGTCACACACAAGGGTATTGGGTTAAGCAAATTAAAGGCCCATTAATGGGCCTCATGAGTAATTAACTAATCACGAAATGGGTTGGGCTAGCGTAGTTAGATCAGAATTAGGTTTTGGGCTTTTGACATGGGCTCTTATTTAGAGATGAGATCTATATAAAAGACCCATGCCTATGGTTGCAAAAAAACAGTCATAATCAACTTACAGTAGATTTTGACATCAAGGCAACCAATTACAAAACCCTAATCCTCTCTCTAACTCACGGCCCTCACTCACCTCTTTCATCCGTACGGCCGTCCACCCCTAGGTGGCGCGTGTGGTGTTCGTGGTGGTTCATGGTTGGTTCGTTGCTCGCTCTTCTCCGTAGAAGGTCAATTAAAAGGTTCAATTGCAACTAACTAGCATTAGTGGAGGTCTTAATCCGTGACCGTGGACCAAGTAAAGGAATCACGCTTGAGGTTTTTTTATCTCCCATTGTTCTTGCTCGATCGCACGTGGAATCACGCTTCAAAGGTATAATTACTTGTTCTTTATGTGTTGTGCATTAGATCTTTAGATTAGGTACTGTATGAATATGATTCATGTTTTTCCGCAATTAGTACCTATAAACTCCTACATAAAGGTGGGATTATTAGATTTCATTTTTCCTAAAAGAAAACATAGGAATTATATTCCATTTAAATTACAAAGTATTTATCATGACTCAAATACCCATTATATTAAATCACCTTGTGCCCTTGTTCGTACATTTCACGCTGGATTTTTACTTGTTTAATTTTTTTTTACTAGGAATAGAAACAAAATTGACATTTTAGAATCTGTTAAACAATTAAGGCATGAGTCAGGACTTAGGCAACATACATATTCTTAATCCTTACATGAAATTGGTCCGCTTTAGCATGACTTTGTCGAAAGTCCGACACGACAAAAAAATGTGTCGATGAGTCGTGAGCCGTACAAACATCATTTTTGACATTTTACATAAACATAATACGAGTACATCGTTCCAATCCGCACCAGCCTAATTTTTAACTAATTAACAAAATGTCTAAAAACTGTCAAGGAAACTCGTAGACACATTACTGGCTTACTGCACACAAACCAGGTTGTGCATTGGTAAAGATTGACATGACACAACTTTTTTCTTAACTCGTTTCATTAAGAACATGAAGAATCTAATTAAAAACATACCCCCCCCCCCCCCACCCCCGGCACAAAAGATGAGTGTTAGGCTGATGACAAACTTTGTAACAAACAACATCTACCCAATACCAAACGACATCCTAACCCAAATCATACCGGAATCCAAAACTCTCCAACCCTAATCCAACCCTAATATGACCAAGTCCATTGTTCGATTACGACAAAGCACCCTACAAGAAATTATTAGAGACTGAGAAATGCTCGGCATCATACACTCATCAACACCTTAAACTCGTTCACACACACACCCTAATTGGTGTATTGTCATTCGATCACTTAATTCTTTCATTCATTCATACGAATACTAAAACCGAAAAAAGACGGCTTAGCCTTTCACAACAAGATTCTGACTAAAGAGGATTCTAGTCCAACAGAAGGACTCAGTGAAGAAATGAACACGTGAGGGTGGTGAGGTGTCGAAACAGGGATACGTTATAGTGTCCGATTAATCCTACAAACATGCCACGAATCATACCAGATTTTTCAGAGGTTGTTAAAATCTTATACTTTTAGGACATTTTTGCCCCTACACTATTTCTATAAATATCTTATTGCATTTTACCCTTTTCCTGCTGCCTTTTGCTTGCTATTCTAGGGACATTTCTTTGCATAAATAATATTTCTAATTTCTTGTGAGTAATTTAAATTAATTATTTTCAATTTAAAGGAAGATTTAGAAAAACAGGGAAATTTCAGATTTTTCCACCATTTCAATTCTTATCAGCTACAAATGGAGTCCCAACTTTCTGAAAGGTCAGTTTATCATCTTATATATGCACCCCATTTTTCTGTTATATATCTTCTTGTTTTTTTTAGTATATTGCTATATATCCATGTTGTTTAGTTCAAATTACAATATTAACATGACATGCTATTTAGCTATCTTCTTATAAAGATTGTCAAGGGTTTGGACATAGGTTAGAGAAGACTAAATTTGGTAATTTAGCAACAATATGTAAATTGTTCAATTCTTTAATGCAAAAAAAGTACCATTCAAGGTCAAATGGTCCTTTCGGTGAATATGATCCTGTAATAATTCAATTAGGATCAAATCTAAATTTTCTCCCCTTTTCTTTTGCGATTAAGTAGGTGAACCTAATCACATACTAGTTCTGTAGGGGTTAGTGGCGAATGCATGTAAGCAAGTAAGGTTCCTTGACCCCTGACCCCACTAGAACATGTAAAAAGAATTTATCACATTAATGTATCCTGTTAAATTTTTTTTTTTTTTTTTTTTTGGATCTGTTAGTAGTTGGATTCAATTTTAAATTTACTATTGTTAGGTGGATACCCTCTAGTGAATCTCGTCCCATACAACTTCAATTTGGATCCAATCTTTTTTTTTTTTTTCTTATCATACGGGGCAACTCCTCACGCAAAGTTTTTTCCCATCTCCACGATAGTATACGTAGATATAGAAATTTTATTTGCTCAAAGTTGTTGCACTAAGTTGGTGCTTAGGAAAAATATGTAGCTTAATAAGTTTTGTGCTTGGATTTGAGCTAATGCTTGCTGTATAGGATAGAGTATTACTTTGCGTATTGTTAGAGTAACATAGTATTTGTATTACGTATTAAACTGAATCTTCATTTTCCTTTATCCGCAAATACTATTATAATGGTATAAGTATGCTTCATACGAAACCCTTGAGCAGATTTCATGGAAAATTTTCTTTAAGAGTTTCATTTTTCATCAGTATGATTTGCCTTTTAAGATATGTGAATTGGTTGTTCTATATGGGTGCTTACAGGACATATATGAATGCACGAAGACGGCGCAATGGCTACAACTCTGTAGCAGAGATTATAGAAAAATGGAAAATCCAAAATCAACATTTTGGTTCAACCGTAGAACTGAAGAAGAGCACCCGAAAGGGTCCAGCAAGAGGGTCAAGAAAAGGGTGTATGCCGGGGAAAGGCGGTCCTGAAAATTTGGGGTGTACATTCAGAGGAGTAAGACAGAGGACTTGGGGCAAATGGGTAGCAGAAATTCGCGAACCCATCAACAACAAATCTACAGGATATGGTAACAATCAACAAAGTAAGCGTAGTAGAAGGTTGTGGCTTGGTACTTTCTCTACTGCCGTAGAGGCAGCCTTGGCTTACGATGAAGCAGCCAAGGCTATGTATGGCCCTTCAGCGATCCTCAACTTTCCTCTTCAGAATGAAGATCATGAAGATCAAGTTATGTACGCCTCAAATATGCAATCAACAGCTTCCGAGTCTACTGAAGGATCAGAGCATTACAAAGGATTCAATGAAGAGCTCAAGTCGCCTTGTGTGTCCCAAGTGACAGATGGTGGTGGAGCTAAAGAAGAATCTGCGATGGGATCGACAAATTCGAGTAACGGGAGTTACTTGAATTTAGGGTTTGATTACACCCATGACTGGGTGATGGAGCCACTAGATGGGTTTGGGGGTGGAAGTTATGGGCTGAAACAAGAGGATGATTATGAGTTTGGTCAGCAGGGATTATTTTTCAGTGACTTTTTGTTTCAACAAAGCAAGTCATCAGATGTAATGCCGAGTTACAAGATACAGCAGCCTTTGAGTGGACCTTTAGGAATTGATTTTATCAGTTCTTCAGATTTTTTAAGGCCTAATACCAATCTTGATGGTCTACACTAGAAGGCAACAACACAGGCAAAATTGAGCTCATACCATGAGGAGCAACGTTCAATTACGGTTTTTTTCATGCTTAAGAGTTTTTTTGGGGCTGCTTCCCGCAGTTGAGTAGAGGAGTTGACCAAAGTTTCACTTTTTAGGATCAATAGATTAAACTTGGTAATAAGGTTTGGTAATGCAAAGGATTGAAATGTGTTGGGTTTTTACCCTTCTCTGAGTTGGAGAGGTTTTTTTACCACATAACTGGTCCTATTACATGAAGGGGTTATAACACCCGGCTTACTATTGTTCAACTGTTCTCTTTAATTTCAAAGTTTGTATCTGATTTTGTAACATCAGCAACCTTTAGCGATTAGATCATGATAAACTTAAGTGTTGAATTAGCGATGTTTATAGAAGGCCACATTGAACATGAACAACAACGATAGCTAGAACTTGATCTCACGTCCTGATTCCTGAATACCACCACTGCCCGGAATTCCGAGCCCGGAATTCCGAGCAGGCTGTTCTGCATCCACACACATTCTAATAAATAATCTATATTATTCCTGAAACCAAAGACGACGAGGAGCATTAGTTACCAAGGAAGATGTGGCCATCTTAAATACGGCAATTAATTTTTTGAATGGATAGGACATAGGAGGTTAACCCACTAAAATGATGTACTGCATACATTAGCAGAACAGTATAATAGACATTAAAAGCATATATAACAAGTTGCATCTCAGTTCATATTTAGCAAATGGATAACCTACAAAAGCAGACCCCAAGAAGTGGATGTATCTGAGCTCGTCAACTGTACAATTGACCAAACCAAAATGTAATCTTCCACTTGTATACCCACAAAATATCAATGCTCTTTTCAATCCAATTGCAACTACAAAGTATCTGCCATTACTTTCGGCCAATCGAAGTACTGCTAGAATGCATCTGCACAAGCATTGGTAGAATGCTGACGTTTCATTTACAACACGGTTGTCCTTCCAACTGAAATAAGGGTGAAGAAATCAAATGCAGATCTCAATAATTACTGAACGGCACAAGGCGGCCATGATGGCTGCTGCCAAAACACAAATTGCCACGTATCCATGATTCATCTAGCATAAAAGATAAGGCACATCATCTTAACAGCTTGAAAGACGTACTTTGACCGATATATCTTTTTAAACATCCCAATGCTACACTCACATTAAGCATAAAGAACAATGTCCTGATTTCCAATGACCATTCAAACCTATTAGGGGAAAAGGGGGGAAGGGGAGGGGGGGATAGACAAAAAAGGTACTGGCTGTAACTTGGTTATATGTAGGAATTATTAATTGCAAGACTTGTTCAGGTAGCATATAAAAGGAATTCTCAAATCCCAATGGAAGTTTCAATTATCTAAGGAGAGACTAGGTAAACGATATCCTCCATTTTGTGGAAAGTGGTTCCTGCGAAATTGCAAACCAAACAAATGCAAAAATACTACGTATTTACTTCCTTAAGTTGGGACTGTTAACTAACAATTAGCTTCTAGTGCAGTACAGGTGCATACATGCAGGTTATAAGTGTGGTTTGGACTACGGAGAATCCACTCATGATATACTGCTACTCTAAGCAATGATGACTACAAGTTTCCAGCATAGAGTGGAAAAGACAGCCTGAAATCCTGAATACCAACTTACTTCAATACTTTCAGCAACCCATCATTGCAGCACACTTAATTCAATTCTACAGCAAACAATGAGTTCCCAATCCGGAAGGATGTTACTCAAAAAAAAAAAAAAAAAAAAAAAAAAGAGAGAGAGAGAGAGAGAGAAGGATGTTCCCATATCAGGAAGTCCGTAGCAACTTACAATCACTTTTGGCAATTTCCAAGTATCAAATACAAAGTTTATATGTTTAACTTTGGGATTATGATACATGTATGAATGATCATATGGAGATTGATGACTGCAAATAATCTAGTTTGGCCTACCCTCTTGATGCTTATTTCGTTAACTTCACTTACATTTAAATTCAATGGGGGTGTTTGGGAACCAGCTTTTCAGCTGGCTTTTGGCTTCTTCAAATTGGTCAAACAGCCAAAAAACATGTTTGGTTAGTGGCTTTTTTAAAAGGCTGAAAAGCTGGCTTTTAAGCCAAAAGCTAGTTGGAGCAGCTTTTGGCTTTTGGCTTGTTGACATATAATTAACTTTTGATAATTAATAATTAATAATTAATAATAATTAATATTTTTTTGAAACATAAATTATTAGTATTTAATAATTAGTATTTAATAATTAATAATTAATTATTATCATTCAACAATTAGTTTTTAATAATTAGTATTAAAATGGAGTAATATAGAATTATTAGTAATTTATAACCAATAATTAATTAATTTAAATTATAACTAATTATTATTAAATTATTGTAAACTTATTGTAACTAATTAATAATTAATTTACAATTATAATTACCAATAATTTATTATTTTAATTAATATTAAAGTACTATATTAGTTCATTAGTGTTGATATAGTTTAACAACAGCTAGCACCCAACAGCCAATTTACCAAACACTACAACTCTAGTCAAACAGCCAACTCAAAAGCCAATCTAAACAGTCAGTCAAACCAACCAACTAAAACAGCCAACAGCCAATTGCCAAACAGGGCTAATATCTACAAATTCTTGCTCACTTGACTAATTATATCTTCCCTTGCATATACCTTCAATCTCTCTAATCCTTTCTACCCTCTTGGACCTCAAATTCCCTTAAAATCAGCTAAATAGGACAATAGCTCAGCTTTAAGAAACTGCAATGGAACTTTGCGAAAAACTACCATATAAATGACGAGTTTTGAGAACAACTACCATTTAAAACTTTTTTTTTTTTTGAAAAAACTACCACAAAAACATAAAAAGCTTGTGTAACACTACAAGATTTTCGACTAAAATCTCCGGTTATGGGGCCCTAATCTCTTCATTTCAATCAATTCAGGGTGAGCGAAGAAAAAAAATTGTTTGGCGAACTCGATTGAGTTAATGTATATCTAATTTGCCTTGTAATTGACATAATTTCTCAAATGAATTTTCAAATTAGGGTTAATGGTAAAAAAAATTGAAATTGGGGGTTTCTGAAATAGGGGATTTGAGACAGTTGTTCTTTATTATCTAATCTAGGGTTCATTACTCTCTTTTATTTTATGTATTCACAGCAATTAATTGACTTCAACCATGAGGAGATTAGGGTTTTAATTTTTTTTAACATTAGAAAAAAGGGAGAAACGAAGATTAGAAGTTATAAATAGAGGAGAGAAAAATAATTTTAGAAGGGAAATACTAATGGTGGGCTCCACAGCAGGAGATTCTAGCCGCAAAACTTGATAAGGTAGTGCTAATCAAACATTTTATGTTTTTTGTGGTAGTTTTTTCAGAAAAAAGTTTTAAATGGTAGTTGTTCTCAAAACTCGTCATTTAAATGGTAGTTCTTCGCAAAGTTTCCAAATTGCGGTCTACTCAAATGGTTTTTTCATATGTGGACTCCAGCTCCAGATGTCACATCAGAACTGGGCATGGGAATCTATTTCTGCAGAATGTTACAGAATACAGTTAAAAGCAGTACATCAAAAACTCCCTGTTCTGGAACATGAACAAAGTGGAACTAATTTGACAAAAAATGCAAGGTAATGTTGATAACTCCAACAGGCAACAGTAAAAGGTAGCAAGCCAGCTACAGAATGTCAGTCTCAGCAGAAGACGGTATAAAGAAACTTTAAAGAGATTTGGAAAACATGTTCATTAAGTAAACAAATTATCTTGGGCCTAAGTCATCCCTATTTGGTGGAACAATGCAAGTAGCAGAAGGCTATACTCAAAACTGTAATCAGGCAGATTAAGACATTCTGGTGAATGTCAGACAGAATCGGTATTTACACCTACAAAATACAAATGAGAAGCTAAATCCTCCTATTTGCCACATTCGGCGCCCATCATGGTCGCAAAATAAATTCAAAAAAGAAAACTGAAAAAAAAAAAAAAAAAAAAAAAAACTCAGTAAGACTTTTTATACTTCCTCCGTTTTTTCTTTTATTGCACCATAAGGACTTTTACACTATTCATATAATCTTCTTTGACCATTTTTTGTGATTTATCTGTAAGGAAAAACATAGTCATGTGGGAACTAGTGTGGTTCGTCTCGAAATCTACTTTTCATGTATCAATTTTCTTTATAAATTTTACAGAAGTATAATTAAAGATGTTAATAGGCAAAGTAATGCATTGGCAAGCCTGAAATCACTCATTGTCAAGTGAAATCCACGACACTTAACACGGGCAAAGACAATGAATTCTCTCAATGTTCAAAGACACTAATTTATATCCCACCAAAATACTGATTTCAACTTTATTTATTTTTTAAAAAAAAAAATGATTAATAAAGAAAGGGGGTAAGGATCCAAGGATAAAAAAAGCCTTACCTTTATAGTTGGAGCCATTTTGCTCATAAAGTGTTTAATGAGATTTCCAAACTTCACATTCCAACCCTCCTTAATAACCTCTATGAGACTATGACCCCTTGCTTTGTATCTGCAACTAGGGGTGAGCAAAATATCGCGAGTATCCAATTTTGGAGATGGAACCGTTTTGGACCCAACAATTCCAAACCTAGAATTGGTTCTCTCGGATTTGGTTCTCGTTCCAAACCAGACCTTAGATTTTGGAACTGGTTACAAAAACGGTCTTTACTTTTTTACAAATACAATATATGAGCCCATGTTAAAAAAATAAAAAATAAATAAATAAAGGCCAATCTAATTCTATAAAGTTGTATCTTTAAAAAACCATATATATATATATATATATATATATATATATATATATATATATATATATATATATATATATATACATATATATATATAGAAAAAGAAAGGCCAATCTAATCCTTTAAAGTTGTATCTTTAAAAAAACCATTAAAAAAAAAAATCACTTTCAATCCCCAAGCCAGTTGTCACACATCACCCTACCCCCTCAAATTCTTTCTCTTCATTTTCGATACTCCACAATATACTTCATTTGTTCTTAACTCCAATTTGGAGAATTTTCTTCAAGAATCCTATACTTTTTTCTTTTCCTTTTCAAAATTTAGATAAAAAACTCACTTTTTTCCCTCATTTATTTACTTGTGCAATAAAATTGATGAACGAGATGAAAAAAAGGGAGAAAATATTGTTCATTAAGATGAATCTTTTTACTTTGAAGATAAGTCAAGCTCTCACACTCTTTTTTTTTTTTTTAGATTTTGGTTTGATTTATTGCAATTTCGAGCTAATATATGTGCGAAATATGATTTTATGTATAATGTGAATCTTGTTTGCTAATTTTATGTTAAGATCTATCATTTTCCTACTTAATTTTCTTCAATTTTTGTATAATATGTTCGGCCATAATGAGAACTGTCAAGATCTCGAAAAACCAATTTGGATTTATGCCGGGAAGAACAACTGACCGTGGAGGCAACCCATCATATAAGACAGCTAATGGAGATATATTGGGATAAGAAAAGGATTTACATATGGTTTTATTGATTTAGTAAAGGCTTATAATAAGGTACCAAGGGGGATTCTTTGGTAGGCTTTAACAAGGAAAGGTGTTTCACAAAAATATATTAACATCATTAAGGACATGTATGAGGGAGTTAGCACAAGTGTGCGGACCACCGTTGGGAAGACTGAAGAGTTCCCAATTACAATTGGAGTTTATCAAGGTTCAACTCTTAGTCCTTTTCTTTATGCTATAGTCATGAACTAATTCACGCCAATTACAATTCCTGGTCACGCCAATGTCTGCAAGGCAGGGTTCAAGGAAAAAATAGCTAGGATGTATGATGTGAACGGCCTCCATTCAATATTTGTGTTCAAGATCCATACTAATTTTGGAGGAGGTAAATCAACTGGATTTGGTTTGATTTACAACTCGAGGAAAGGATGAAGATTCATGGTGCTAAAAAGGTAAAAGCCATAGAAGCAGGAAAGAAGAAATAAGGATTTAGTGATGTTGAAGATGTTGTATACGTCGTTAGAGAAAATCCCTAGTTGGTTTGAAATCAGTTTGTTACATTAAGTTGGCTGTCGGTTTGAAATTGATTTGTAACATAAAATCAGGAGCAACAAGTCAGTTTGTAACATTAAGTCATGTAATAATTCAACTTTTTTTCACATACAAATTTTTTGTTTTAATTTGATGAGAAAATGTAGGTGAAATTAGGCTTGTTCAAGACATCACAGGTTTGTCAGGTTCCTATGAAGGTGGTGATTGTTGCGAAGAATAAAATCAAGTGACATCAATATCAATACATTCCAAAAAGAAAAAGTACGGGCCATTCGGAATTTGTTATCCTAAGAAGGGTCCCACATACAAAATTTTACATATCAATTATGACCAAATAATCATTTTCCTGGATTTCATGGCAGTTTTCGTGATGGAAACCTTGAATCTATTGGAGTTTATGTTAATTATGATTAAGTTGTGAGTTTATTCTTTTGCTTAATTAGTTTAATTGGATCAGTTAGTAAGTGTGTTTAGAGGCAGTGAAGTTTCTAACTCGACCCTTTTGCTTATACATTTTGAAACACATTAAGTCGGCATTTTGCAATCGGTAGAAAGAAGTTGTTCAGGTTTGATTTTTATTTTAATTATTGTCATTTTTGTTAAACAAAAAAAGCTGATTTTCATTTTAAATAAGAGAACCGGATACCCAGTTTTAGAGCCGATTCTTGATGGTTCCGATTCCAATTCTAAAAACTGTGGACCCAACAAGTTCCAAAATTTTGAACCCAGTACAAACTGCTTCTGGGACCGGTTCCTTAATTTAGACTGGTACTGGTTTTGCTCACCCCTATCTGCAACATTCTTTAATTCCTTAATGAAAGGCTGTCTCTTAAATGTAGGTAAACCTCCAAGCAAATATCAGTAGATATACAAAAAGCCATCACCCTTCTATTTCTCATTTTCTACCTTGCTAAAAAAAATGACATTCCAACAATCCACAACTTCTAAGACCCCTCATGGTTTATTTGTACACTGTCTATATCATTAAATGTTAACACAGGCAACAATGGGTAGTATAAGTACAACAAGAACAGAGGACCTAGACTTATAGAGAATAGACACCAAGCTTCCTCACACATCATGTTTTACTACAATCTTAAATTAAGAGTATGAAAATAGCTGAAGCATATAATTTATTAATGACTGAAGTAATTAACATTGCATCACCTAAAATTCCAAAACCCATGCAACAAATGTGCCCACAATGCAAAATATATGATAAAGCAGCTACCACACAAAAAGATGGATCTGAGGTACAAGGTATTTTAAGGAATGAATAAGAGAATAACCAGCACTTTTCCGAAATACTAATTCCCCACAAGTTCCTATAATCTAATCCCCATGATCCATGTTCTTTGTAATATATGGTTAGAATATCTCAAAAAAATGACAATAAGGGAGAACTATTATGCAAGGGACTATCTAACACATTCATCAAGGTAAACCTTTTAAAAGTGATTCCAACTATTGATGGTTGACAGGATTTTGATTCTGGAAATCAGGCAGGGTACACAGACTGGAATCCAATTATCCAAATAAGGAAAACAAGAGGAAAGGAAAATAAAAATGACCCTGGTATCTGTTTTGGAAATGAAATGAACAACTCACCTATCCCCTTTGACTGTCAAATACAACACAGAAAATCAACTATGAATAGTGGTTGGAGATGGTCAGAGGGAACACAACAGAAAAAGAAGGGCAGCTAATGGTGTTTTAGGATTTGAGAGGAAAGAGATAGAAGGGGTAATAGGGTGGGGAGAGAAAATGAAAATACCTAAGGGGGTTGGGGGTGGGGAAGTGGAAAAGAAGGTAAAAGGAATCACAAAAATGGTCGAATAAATAATACCACAGTGAATCAATTCAATTTATTTCTGACCTTAAACGAACATCCCAAACCAAACACCCCTGATAATTTCCTCTACGTAATTTCCATAAACCAAGACCCTATAGTTTAATGTCTCTTTCAATTAAAGTCTGATTCACTACCTAAATTGTTATCTTGGGTCATTATTACCAATTTGCTGATATACTTCGCCTTCTGCGAGCTTCAAAAGAGGATGAGAGTGAATTAGGTTAGACTGATTAGAACTCAACATAGATGGTTTTTACATTCCCATCCATATAAAATGAAGGAGCAGATCAAGCTCTCTCTGAAATGTGCGTTCAAACATATCATCCTCGGGCCTGGTTTGATTGGATCCCTAACAACCAGTTTATGAAGAGGTATAGAGCCATAGAAACAATTTATAAAGTCTCAAAAGCAAAAATAGCTAATACTTCAGGCCTACTAGATCACTATTACAACTCCAATGTTTATTTGGTCATGATACTATCAAACAAAGAAAAATGCCAGACCCAAATTCAAAACCACCAAACTTAATTTTTTTATTAAGAGTCTACAGCTTGAAATAAATGTTGTCATGTCTCCATAACAGCCCTATAATGCAGATCAACGTTGGCTATGACTCTACTTTTCTTCGAAACTAATTGAATGATTGAAAGATACTTAGATATATAGAGTTGTCACAAAGAGCACCCCTGGAATTTTTAGCTATGATACTAGCATTAAAACTATTCCTCTTAGAAGGGCATCTGCAGTCAAAAGAGGAATTCTCATACCCTCCTATACTATCAATCAATTGTTATTGTATAAATTACCAAAACATAGATAGCACCACATGCAACACAAAACTCAAAAACATGTGATTATATTACCATAGAACTCAAACTGCTAGCATCGCATAAGACTCTAAGCGTAAGATTGTGGGAAAATCAACTTATGTCAGGTTAATAAGCAATGATAAGGAAGTTAGAAGAAATTTTAAAAGCATTACCTGGTACCAGAACAAAAAATGCCCAATTATATCCACAATTCCCAATCATTCAAGGCCAGCAACTCTGTGCCGCAACTTCATGTTATGAATTTCCTATACAAACAGATAAGAGGAGTTAATAAGTTTCTTGGCTTCCAATTACACAGCAGAGTTAAATCCATGGTCTAAAATTTAAGTCCATTTTCATATTCAGTTTCCATTGCATTCAATAAATTATGTGTAAGACATCCATATTATCATATGATGAAATAGAGAGCAGTAATATAGGGTAATATATGCTATAGTAGGTAGAATGTTGTTTGTCTGTTAGTGCTGATATAGGCTAGCAGTATTTTGTTTGTTTTGCTATGAGCTGTAAACTTCCTAGTGGTGCTATAAACCAAATCCCTAGTTTAGTATTTGGGGCTGTCATATATAAGGCAGCAAAGAATATAATAGCAGTCATTCAGAAAATCAATCACAGAAATGAGAAATGACAAAGATCCTATCTTGGATCATTTTACTGCTGCATAAAATAGCTTGAACAAAAAGATGTCTCTCTCACCTTACTTGGTCAATACATACACGAAGCCATTTTAAAGAACACCTACTACAAAAATTCTAAAACACTCAGCCTTTAAAAAACTTACATTAGTTCAAATGAAATAATTCTGATTCCAATGTCTGAAACAACATTTGCATGTTATTGACAACATGTAAATCCACATTTCTCAAAATTTCCTGCATTTAACATGATCCTAGTACATGCCAAACCAACGACAGTTAACAATACTTCAATTTCAATACATTTATCTCAAGTTTAAATCATTCAAATGCAACTACTTTCAGCACGATTTCAAAATCGAAAAGCATAATCAACAATACAATCAAGTAATCAACGCCATAAGATATTTCACAAAGCTTACCATCTCAAGAACTTTAGAAGAAGACCCTTCAACTTGAGCAGCCAAGCAATCAAGCTTAGCAAGCATCTTCTCATACAATTCCTCAACTCCACTCACATAACTCACAGCATCTGATCCCATCAACCTACTCAAACTCCCCAACTCGTACCCGGCCGCGGCGTACGCTTCCAAATCCTTCTGATCCTTAGCAACCCTCTTCATCTCCTTCAAATTCATATTCTCATCATCCTTCATGGGAGACCCACCTTGAAAATTGCAGGGCAAAAAGGGAAGCTCCGAATTGGGGGAAAACGCACCATACTGCCCTCGAAACGCAGGCCCAATGTTAACCACATCCAACGGCGTCGTTTCGAAGGAATTCTCCAATCGATTAAAATGATAAACCCTATACTCATGAGTATGAATTAGCAATTGGGGGTCATTAAACGGCGTCGTTAGGAGGAGAAAAACTCGAGGAGATTCAGAAGATATAGATTGCGAGACAGCGAACTCGTGAAGCGAAGGACGAAGCGGTGATCTCCGGCGACCGGAGAACCACCCGATGACGTGGCGGTGGTGGGTACGACGGAGGAGAGAAGATAAGTCACCGGAGGAGTTGCCGGAGGAGATGAACCCAGTAATGGTAGCGATGAGAGAGGAAGGAGAGAGAGAAGGAGAAGGGGAGTCGTCGGAGAGAGAAGAAGTGTGGAGAGAGAATTTCCCGAAGAGAAGGCCTTGAGTGTTTGATGGGGAAGAAGCGAAGCGGTTGATGAGGGAAGAAAGGGTTGGGCCTGAGATGGTTACCTTCTGCAATGGAAGGTCATCCATGGCGGACGAGGAAGAGGAAGAGGAGGAGGAGAGAGAAAGAGAGGTGGTGAAATTGGGGAGTGGGAATGGGTCAGAGACAGGGTGATGTTTGTTTTCTCCGCCGGGTCGTGGGATCGGGGCCATTTTGAAATTGTTGGGAATGGTTTTGTTAATATTTGCCCCGTCTCTGAGAGTGGACTAATTCGCAACCGGTATTCCGTAGTATTTTTGGGTGTTCAAAGGAAAATGATATAAACAACTCTTATGAAATTAAGATGGATGGGAAGGGAAGAAGACAACAATCAAATCGTATCATATCATAACAATGATGGCTGATATATAAAAACAAAAGTTTTAATCAATTAATGAGATAGTGACCCTTAGCATTTTAACTTTTTAATGAAGTATAAGTAACAAGATAGTGATAATTTTATAGTATTCCAACTATTCACTCCTTCATTTAGTATTAAATGCAACACATTCTTTTACGTCCGTTTTATATTAATTGCAACGCTTTATAATAGTATTTAAAAATGACCCACCATTATTTTATAATTTCTCTCTCCCACTAATCCCCCTTTCACAAATAATTTATTATTTCTCTTTCCTACCGACCCCAGTTACACTTTTTACAAAATATTATTTATCTCTTTTACTAATAATATTTTATATTATAAGTGAATAAGCAAGTCTAGTTTATAATTTTCTTAAACTTTGAGTCAACCTTAACATTACGATTAAGCGGAACGGAGGGAGTATTCCAACTAGGCAACTAGTGTGTAGCTCGAGCGATATCTCTGGTTATTAGTTTGTACTCCCTCTTTGTTTATTCACAAATTTTTATATGTGGCTAGGCATACGGCCAGCTATCATATGGGTTACTTCGTTAGTGTTATATGGGTTACTTGGTCAATGTTACATGGGTTACTTGGTGAGTGTTACAGTAGTTAGTCAGGCAATATTATCATATTAAGGGGTTACTCCATCAGTGTTATGATTTGTTCTTTTACAAGCGGCCACACGGTGTAGCCAGCTGCACCTAAGACAGGTAATGTTTAATTTGATAATAATGTTTTTTTCTTCCTCCGTTACGTACTAATCACAACACTTTGACTTTTACACTATTCATCTTACTTTGATTACATTTTTACCAATATATTAAAAAATATGTGTTATCATGTAAAATATTTTTGGATTAGTCTTTAACTATATTTTCATTACATTTACTTTTAATATTTGATCGACACATATGCCAATGCACAACTTTGACCATTAATATTTGTAATTTTAATATTAATACTTCTTAATAAAATTAAAATTACAAATATTAACGGTCAATGTTGTGCATTGGCATATGTGTTGATCAAAGTATTGTGATTATTTTTATACGGGAGAATACTAAATTTCAGTTGTGCAATTTTCACTTTTTCTCTTTATTACCATGAGAATGACAGTCTAATAGAAAAATAGGGAGGAATCCTTGGACTATAACTATTAGAGTCATAAATGACTCTAACAATGATATAATCGTCCATTCACTTTTTACCGCACTTGAAAAATATAATGTCATAACACATTGTAGACACCCATTTGTGTCTCCCCAAAACCAAACCCAGTGATGAGTACCTTTCGCATCGAATCATAATCGAATGAAACAAAAGTGTGGAAAGTCTAGCGTTGCGAATAGTTTTTATTTCTTTTCTCTTTTCCCTGTTTTTGAAAACTTTATTTTAAGAAAACAGTCAATCCAGTTTGGTTGGTCCATGATATGGGTCCAATAGTAGTGTAATTGGATGGGGCTTGCAAGGATCTTTCCAACGATATATTATAAGCCCAATTCCGATGAATATTGAGAAAGTTATGGTCAATTTACTAAATTGGGCCCGGTTTGAGCTTTATGTACGGCCCAATGATCTAGGGGAGGGCCTAATATTATTTATCATTCCTAATGCAATTAGGAATGGTTTTAGTCTTCTAGAATCTTCTAGAAGGTTCTTTTCATTCCTAATTCAATTAGCATTGATAAGTTGACTTTGTTGACTTTTCAGAGTTTTAATCAAAATCAAATAGCATTTTCGAAGAAATTATATTATTTTATCTTCCAGTACGATAAACTTATCAGATTTTCGAAAACGCGTTGAAATTCAGTTTGGCGTCCAACCCTAGGCCTTGGCGCCAGGCGCTAGCCATTTGCGCCTGGCGCCAGCTAGCCAGGGTTGGCGTCAACCTTGTTTCCTGAGCGTCAGACTCTGTTTTGTTAAATTATCTTTTTTGGCTGATTTTCTCTATAAATAACGTATCAAAAACTCCGTTTTCGTTCACGAATTCTCATCAACAATTAGTTTTAATTAGCTTTCATCAACAATCATTAATTCTTTAGCATTCTTTCTTTCATCTCTTTCTTACCTTGTTTTTCATACAAAATTCCGCATTCGCAAGATTTAGATACACCTAGCCATATTCGAAGTTGCCTTCGCCCTAGACGTGAAAGGTTTTAATTTATGAGGATTTGGTCCCAAATCTCTCTTTCAATTATTTAATTTAATTGTTTTGTTTATTATTTTCCTTGAAGTTACTAACGTGTGTATTTTGTTATTAGAAAGAGGTACGAGGCATCAAAGTAAGTGCTTTATTGATTTATTGATATTATGATTTAGAAATCATGTTTATATTGTTATTATGATATTCCTAGTATCATGTCTAGGGTAATTTTTATATTAAATATGATTGTTACGATGCTTCCTATGTTCTTCCTAATATTTATGATTGTTAGTATCATGTTAGGGTTAAAGCTTTGATTTTTATTGCTTAGTGACATGCTAGGATTTGTTATTAATCTTGTTAATATCATGCCTATGATCTTGCAATTATTATGCTTTAATATTAACATGAACATGATTATGATTATAATCGTTATAATTTATGATTATGAATATTATTATTATTATTATTATTATGATTATAATTTTATTATTCATGATTATTATTGATTATGTTGCTTGATACATTATTTATTCTTTATTGCTTGATCACGCCTTTTTATGCATGTTTAAAGGGAATTGGTACTTGTAATCATGCTTAATAAGATAATTAATAATCTTGTTTAGGGTTAATTGTGATTATAAATTCAAGTGATCGCCAATAATAGTTTATTTGTGCATTAAATTCAACCAACATAAATAAACAGGTTTAGGGTTAATCCTATTGATTGCATGTTAATCAGAAAGCGCACGTGAATACGATCAAAATAAAGTAGAGGCCTATTATTAGGGCAGGTTCAATCTCTTTTAGGTTGGATTTGTACCTTCATCCCCGAACCCTTATTTGGTTCTAGACCTTATGGAGTTGACGATCTCTTGGATCGTTAAGGGGTGTAACCTTCATCCTATGAACGGTTTACAAGTTCCTTAAAAAAAAACTTGTTGGCGACTCTTTTGCTCTATCTTCTTCCCTTTTGGACGCCACCGTACTTTAGTGTATGATCACAGTGGGGTTCAACCCCCTGGGATTTTAAAGGCTTGAAATTATTCCATACAGTTTTTTGGCGACTCCACTGGGGAGGATTTCTATTTTAATTCCTGAATTTGTTTCGGCAATGATTTAGAATGAGTGGATGAGACTCGAAAAGTTCTAAGTATTCCATGTGCGTAATTTTGATTAACATTATTGTCATATGCATAAAAAGGTTCTCATTGGAAAGACCATCCGTAATGAGTCAAAAACATAGGATTTTACACGTAGGAAATTTGAGAAATATCTTTCACAACTAAGACTGAAATAACACCGCGCGAAACTGGAAGATTTTATCGAGCACAGAAAGCTGCTGAGGCATGTGGGAAGTAGCGTCAGGGGCCAGAGCTTGGTGCCAGCATTTTAGTCGTAACGCTAGACGCCAGTATTGGCGCTAGGCGCTACAGTTAAAAGCTGGCGCCAGTCTCTATTTGCTGGCGCCAATTTCCCCCAATACCGAGCCAGAAATATGCGTTCTAATTTCGACCGGTTTTTCGTATTGTTTGCTCGATCCTACTTCCTGATTGAATTTTTTCTCACTTTTCTGAAACCCATATGTGTTCTACATATGGACATAACCCTCAAGGAATTCATGCTCCATCTACCCGATTGAACGCTCCGTGCAACAAAGGGTACATCCGAGATGTTGAATTCACCAAACCATGGAAGCGAGTTTTTTCTAAAACTCGCGGTGTCCCATCCACTCGCGCCAACCCTTCACGGTTAGGCTTCCGCGCGGTGCATCCGGACAATTAACCATGGACCCTCTATTGACTAAACCATATCCCGAACTTTAGAGAACTAGAGCCATGGTTAGGTTGCAAACTCATTGCATCATATTGTGCCTACTTAACTAATTGTGCATTATTTGTTGTGCATACTCTATGTGATTTTTCCTAACCGTTTGTTTGACTTGTGTTAAGACTAAATAAAATGATTAATGACTAAAGGACTTTGTTTAATTAATTAATTAATTAATTAATTTGAGCTAATAAATAAACATAAAATCGAGTCATAGTTCCTTTAAGTCAACCCGGATTTTTATTCCCGTATACTGCACAAACGTCAACTTGTTTTGGTCATATCCGGAGTTCTAGGAAGAACTACGAGTCGTATAACATATGGATCTGTAGCCCCGAGTTTTATCTTTAATTTGGCGTTGGTTTCATCCCAATCAAAGACGCAGATCAAAAGTTATGACTAAAATACCACAGTCTGTCCAGTTTAATGCATATACGTGAAGTCTTAACTTAGTCTTTGCTTGAGTCTAGTCACATTGTCTAGCCACATGGTCATGACACGAGTCTTAACATGTCACCTACACTCATTAGTCTTAGCACACACTTCGAGTATGCATCACCATGACCATGTCTTAGGTTCATGCATAAGTCGGTCTTTTCCGTCATTTGAGTTGGGGGGTACATTCTATTCCTAATTCTTCATATCCCTCCATCTAAATCTTCTTTCACATTCTATTCCAATCTTTCTTCACTTCCTCCATCCATTGCATGTTTAATAAAGTTTGAGTCAAATAATTAATAATGAATATCCCCAAATTCCTTTTCCACAGTACTTGGTCGAGGAGAGAAGAGCGATTAATCAAGGACAATCTCTTTATTCAAGTTTCACTTTTCGATAAACCGATTCGTCAAAAGAGGAAGGCTAAAAGGATAATGGCAACTCAAGAAGAAGTCAATGAGCTCAGGAACCATCTAGCTACTGTGACTGAGACACTGAAGCTTCTCGCACTCAGGATCGATGATCCCGTGAAGCAACAACAAATGGACCTCATGCAAGAGAGTTTAAGCAAGTTGTCTAGCGACTACAAGTTTCAAGAGCTTACATCACAAGGGGTCTCGGTGGACAAAGATCTTCTTCCGCAGAAGTTCAATGCCAACGACATCCCAAAATTCAAGGCAACGAATAATCCTTACTTTCATCTAAGAGCTTTCGAAACTATAATGAGCATTAAGGGTATCGATAAGAAGGTTTTCCCCTCTCTGTTCCCACTATCTCTTGAAACCGTTTGCCAACAATGGTACTTCTCCCTTGACAAAGAGAAAACCTCTACCTGGGAATCGATAGTAAACGCTTTCGTTGATAGGTACAAGTGCAATATTCAAGTTGAAATTGACCATAGACAACTTGAGATGCTAAGACAAAAAGAGAATGAAGGCTTTACTTCTTTCTTTAATAAATGGAGGGAAACTTCCGCCAAGATGATTGAGGTCCCCACCGAAAAGGAGTCTGTAAGGATGTTTGTCAAGAATCTCCAAGAAAAGTATTCAAAGCACTTAAAATATCAACACAACTTGAATACTTTCAAGGCCGTTTATGACATCGGAATTGAAATCGAAGACGACCTCGCAAAACTAAAAGCTACTAACAATAGTAACCACGGTGGCTGGAAAGGAAAGAAGAGCGACAATCCTTCTTCTTCCGAAAACGCCCACTCTAGTAATAATGTTAGTACCTTTGACCATAATGGTGTCTTAGCCATGGACAATCAAGGATCTAAAAGGAAACCCAGGAGAGAGTTCACACCCATTGGAATGACCTACGATGTTGCTTTCGACCGTCTCTATGATCGAGGATTAATCAAACCTATTGGCCCTATCGAGGATCCAACACCAGAAAATCGATCTTCGAGATGGAATCCAAATTCCTATTGCAAGTACCATCGAGGAAACGGTCATACCACTAATGAATGCTACAGGTTTCAAAATCTTATTCAAGATCTCATAGAGGCAAACAAGATCCCATCGCCTCTAGCTAGCGAGAAGACTGGATGATGTCGGAGCAAACAACACAAGACAAGAGGCGAGCTTCAATGACAAGATTTCATGACCTCTTTTTCTATTTCTTTTTCATTTTTTCCTTTCCCCAATAAGTCTAGCATAGGCACCTTTTCTTTTCCTTTAGATTATTTTTGTAGTTTTTCTTTTCTTTTCCCTTTTTAATAAAATGAGCATTTATTTCCTTATATATGATCATTTCATTATATTGCATCAAATATAAAAATAAAAATAAAAATAAAAATAAAAATAAAAATAAAAATAAAAAAATCCATGTCGAATTAAGCACAAGGTATACCAATGATTTGAGGTACCCCTTATAGCCACATCATATCTCCTTTCACCTCTCAAATATGCAATCCTTTCTTCATAAACCACTTTGAGCCTCGTCTAACGATAAACCTTTCTTTTTTCAACCTACATCTATCTAACCTTGGGATGGGATGGTGTGCAACTTTTGCAATTCTAAAGAAAGCTTGAGCCAATTCAAAAGATTAAAATAGCAAAAAATAAATAAAAGTGTACACAAGGGCAAATGTTCCAATGCCTTTGATATGAAAATATCTTTGATATGAACACGTCTCAGATTGCGTCTCTTATCGAGTGCTCGGTACCGTGCCTGAGAAACATGAATGCCAAGTGAGTGATAGACCGCATGATTGGGATTGCCCACGCTTATAAAAATAAAATAGATGCTAAAGAAAAAGATAAAAGAGAGCTAAAAAAAAGAATAGAAATTCAAGCATAAAAATATAAAGATTCAAAAGCGAGGTTGCACACCTTGGGGGCTAATCGAGGGTCTTGAGCCTTTTATCCTCTTCTTCTATAACCTTTAGCCTAACCACGTCACAACCCTTAAAAAGACCTTTTTGAGGTATACACACTTGTGCGAGGTTTGGCTAGAGCTACGTTCGGCCTGATTCCTAACGGATACGTAGGCAACCTCACATCGAGGTGTGGCCGTAATAAAAATGCATTCATATTCACATTCACACACTTACAGCATGATCATATCAAGGGATCTCCAATGCTCATCCCTATTCACTTAGAGCTAGACATGGGGGCTTGATCCCTACATCATTAGCTTACCTAGCCTAAGAGTCACCATTACTTGACTCTTTTAACAAATAATATCTTTCCACACACTTAGCTCTTGCGGCTTAGCTTTAGTGTCACTATCACACACATCACAGACACATGACCTAATACTTCCCTTAAGAACCCTTTGTCATGAAATCTTAACGTTGAAGCATGCCTTGTCATATCAACATCACTCATCAATCATAATCATCATAGCATCGAAGTATGAAGTGCTTAGCCTCCGTGCCTAAGTTACCTAAATACTTTCATCATTGAGTTAACCATTGAGATAGCCTAGGATGGATTAATCCTTGCACCTTGAGAGATTGTATCAAATGACATTTGACTGAGCTCATTCAACATGCATCTTCAAAACTTTTGATTTTCTTTTTCACGTCTTTCTTTTTCGGGAGAAAGTCGGTACCCTCCACAAAATTGACGGAAATTTTTTGTTTTTTGCATTTTCGAGTCGCACGATCACATTACAATGCACACACGAGTCATGTACACATTGAGTCATGTCGTGCCATATCACTTTGATTTGAGTCTAACACATGTGTCATTACACTTCGAGTCGAGTCAACCTCGAGTCAGTCAATCAGCGAGTCAAGTTTATACCTTGAGTCGTGTCAAGTTGATGAGTCAAGCTACATTAAACCTTAGGTCAACCCTAAGATAATTAAAGAAATTGGCAAAGTTCTACAGTCAAAAATAAATACAGGTGCAGCAGAATAGGGAAGACCCTACTCCAATTCTTGGCGCCAGAGATCAGCAACGACAGAGCTCGAAGCCTCCCAGAAAGGTGATTTCGACCTCATGCAGCAATTTCGGGTTCCTTGGTACGCCAGTTAGCCCCTATAAGCAATTTAACATGATTAGTAGTCGGCTCGATTACAATCGTAGTAAGTGATTGACCTGACAAAAAATCGTCTCACTTAGCTTAAGCGCCTAAAACACTGGCTCATTACAATCGGTTCAAAAGCAAGCACTTAAACGACAATATTTCCAAATATGGATTGTCGCGCATTCTTATTAAACGACAAAGTTTTCCAAAAATTGGATTGTCATCCCCAACTGACTATATTTCCAAAAATGGATTGTTGTGCATCTTCTTCAACGACAATTTTTCCAAGATTGGATTGTCATCTCTAGCAAGGTTTCCAAGCGTGGATTGTCGTGCTCCTTCTTTGTTTGGCAAGTTTTTCCAAGTTCGGATTGTCATACATTCATAGATCTTTGGCAAGTTTTCCGAGATTGGATTGTCATACACCTAGTTCCCTATGGCAAAATTTCCCAAAGGATTGTCGTAAGTCTCTACTCATCATAAATTTCGGCAAAAGTTCCTCATCGTGGATTGTCATTCATTTCAGTAAGTGGCAAATTTTCCCGAAGTGGATTGTCGGTCTACTCTTTTTTGCAAATGTTCCAAGATGCGGATTGTCAATAGTGGCAATATTTTCCCAAAAGGATTGTCGCATAGCGTTGGCAAATTTCCAAGGTGGATTGCTTTCAAGAGTTATATTCCAAGATGTGGATTGTCGATCGTAGCAAAGTTCTTATGAAAGATTGTTACGAAGCATTGGCAACTTTTCCAAAAATTGGATTTTGGCAAATTTTCCGAGGTACGGATTGTCGCTTCATCGTGACAACATTTCCAAGGATGGATTGTTACGTGGCATTGATAACTTTCCCTAAATTGGATTGTCATACATCATACAAAAGTTGTGTTGGCAACTATTCCCAAAGAAAAGAGGATTGTCATCACAGCAAAAGCACGGACATACTGGTTCACAAGCAGCAAAGTACCGACGTACTGGCATAGCAAACATTAAGAAGCAGTGATCTTTTCGAAGACTATCACAGCGGAAATTAGAGTCATATCAAAAAGAAGCTCTTTGTTCAGAGACGAGTGAACATCGAAACAGCAAGGTGGCGTTCCCTAGCTTGCGGAGAGTTGTCACAAACAACGGAGAATTATTTCAAGAGAAATAATTTTCGATAGTATTCCCTTGGACGTGGAATATTATCAATGCGGATGAGGATTGTTTCAAGAGAAGCAATCTTCGATAGTATTCCCTTGGGTGTGGAATATTATCATTGCGGGGAGGATAGTTTCAGGCGAAGCAATCTTCTAATTTGGAAGCGGTTACGGGCGTAGCAGTTTTCAGGCGGGATGACATTCTCTAGCTTGCAGGAGGTCATCAAAACAACAGCAAAGCGGCAACAAATCGGTTACTTTAAGAGACGTGTGCTCGACGGTGCAAGATACGCGTTTCTTAACTCTTTTATCTGTTTAACTAACGCTAGTTTTGCAGGTATCGGCGTTACAAGAGTGATTTAGGATCGCAGAACGTTCTGAGTCATTCTCCGTCCCTATCGATACTTTGACTTTCGTTTTCGAAACTTGCGTTTCTCCAAACTCAGTCAAAGTGGGGGCTTCTGTAGACACCCATTTGTGTCTCCCCAAAACCAAACCTAGTGATGAGTACCTTTCGCGTCGAATCATAATCGAATGAAACGAAAGTGTGGAAAGTCTAGCGTTGCGGATAGTTTTTATTTCTTTTCTCTTCTCCCTGTTTTTGAAAACTTTATTTTAAGAAAACAGCCAATCCAGTTTGGTTGGTCCATGATATGGGTCCAATAGTAGTGTAGTTGGATGGGGCTTGCAAAGACCTTTCCAACGATATATTATAAGCCCAATTCTGATGAATATTGAGGAAGTTATGGCCAATTTACTAAACTGGGCCCGGTTTGAGCTTTATGTACGGCCCAATGATCTAGGGGAGGGCCTAATATGATTTATCATTCCTAATGAAATTAGGAATGGTTTTAGTATTCTAGAATCTTCTAGAAGGTTCTTTTCATTCCTAATTCAATTAGCATTGATAAGTTGACTTTGTTGACTTTTCAGAGTTTTAATCAAAATCAAATAGCATTTTCGAAGAAATTATATTATTTTATCTTCCAGTACGATAAACTTATCAGATTTTCGAAAACGCGTTGAAATTCAGTTTGGCGTCCAACCCTAGGCCTTGGCGCCAGGCGCTAGCCATTTGCGCCTGGCGCCAGCTAGCCAGGGTTGGCGTCAACCTTGTTTCCTGAGCGTCAGACTCTGTTTTGTTAAATTATCTTTTTTGGCTGATTTTCTCTATAAATAACGTATCAAAAACTCCGTTTTCATTCACGAATTCTCATCAACAATTAGTTTTAATTAGCTTTCATCAACAATCATTAATTCTTTAGCATTCTTTCTTTCATCTCTTTCTTACCTTGTTTTTCATACAAAATTCCGCATTCGCAAGATTTAGATACACCTAGCCATATTCGAAGTTGCCTTCGCCCTAGACGTGAAAGGTTTTAATTTATGAGGATTTGGTCCCAAATCTCTCTTTCAATTATTTAATTTAATTGTTTTGTTTATTATTTTCCTTGAAGTTACTAACGTGTGTATTTTGTTATTAGAAAGAGGTACGAGGCATCAAAGTAAGTGCTTTATTGATTTATTGATATTATGATTTAGAAATCATGTTTATATTGTTATTATGATATTCCTAGTATCATGTCTAGGGTAATTTTTATATTAAATATGATTGTTACGATGCTTCCTATGTTCTTCCTAATATTTATGATTGTTAGTATCATGTTAGGGTTAAAGCTTTGATTTTTATTGCTTAGTGACATGCTAGGGTTTGTTGTTAATCTTGTTAGTATCATGCCTATGATCTTGCAATTATTATGCTTTAATATTAACATGAACATGATTATGATTATAATCGTTATAATTTATGATTATGAATATTATTATTATTATTATTATGATTATAATTTTATTATTCATGATTATTATTGATTATGTTGCTTGATACATTATTTATTCTTTATTGCTTGATCACGCCTTTTTATGCATGTTTAAAGGGAATTGGTACTTGTAATTATGCTTAATAAGATAATTAATAATCTTGTTTAGGGTTAATTGTGATTATAAATTCAAGTGATCGCCAATAATAGTTTATTTGTGCATTAAATTCAACCAACATAAATAAACAGGTTTAGGGTTAATCCTATTGATTGCATGTTAATCAGAAAGCGCACGTGAATACGATCAAAATAAAGTAGAGGCCTATTATTAGGGCAGGTTTAATCTCTTTTAGGTTGGATTTGTACCTTCATCCCCGAACCCTTATTTTGTTCTAGACCTTATGGAGTTGACGATCTCTTGGATCGTTAAGGGGTGTAACCTTCATCCTATGAATGGTTTACAAGTTCCTTAAAAAAAAAACTTGTTGACGACTCTTTTGCTCTATCTTCTTCCCTTTTGGACGCTACCGTACTTTAGTGTATGATCACAGTGGGGTTCAAGCTAGTGGGATTTTAAAGGCTTGAAATTATTCCCTACACACATGTTGGTATTTCATTATACTTTACATAGTATCACCATGATACCAACCACCTTATTCAGTAATACCAACGAACGTAAAAATGTTTTGTTGGTATCGATATGATTTGTTATTGGTATCAAATGAAATATCAATGTGTGCTGTTTCTAACAGTTAGAGTCCAAGAATTCCTCGAAATTAGGTGGGGTCCATACCACCTACCTCTCTCTTCCCTTCTTTCTCTTCCTTTCTTTCTCTTCCATGTGCGTTTACTATTTTTTGTAATATATGATATGCATATCAATATGCATTAACAATTTTAACACTTCTAATATTTGAACTTCTTCTCAAGTGTTATGCCTCACAAAATACTCTCTCTATCTCTTTTTATATGTCACTTTTTTCATTTTTATCACATTTCGTATCTTTATAATTATTAAGATATATAAAAAGACTTTTATACCCCTCATTTTTTTTATCTTCATTATGTTACTTCCTATTTAACCCTAACATTTGTCATAAAAATTGTGCCAACTTTTGACTAATTTAATTACCCTCTTGAATCTCTCAATTTCTCTTTCCCATTTACTTTAATTATTTTTTTAATTGGAAATGTCTCTTTTCCATGCACTGTTATTTTTTTATTGGTTGAGAATTTCACTTTCTCATATACTTTTATTACCTCACATTCTCCACCTTAATTCCCGTGATTTTTCTTCAAAATGACAAACAAAAGGGGGCGGAGGGAGTAACAACTAAGATATTGTTCACTTTACCTTATTTTTGTTGAAATGAACTTATATTTAGCGAATAGAAATTATTTTTTTGAGAACTTAAATTAATTTTAATGAATAAAAATTAATTTTACTGATTCCCTACAGTATATCTTCTTTAAAATTACTATTTTTACTATAATGAAACTACTTTTATTGAATGTAATTTTTCTAAAAAGAAATTATTTTTACTGAACATTTTTCTTAAAGTGAAGTGAACAGAACCAGAATGATACGGAGTCCAGTTAGTATTCCAACTTTTTGCAAGTGTTATGTGTCACATACTCACATGACAACAATCTTATATATATATATATATATATATATATATATATATATATGAGAACTGATTTAAAATTTAGAACATGTGACTCAAATTAAAATTTTGAACATATGAGTAATAATTTAGAACATTTGTGTGAGTAATACGTTTAGAACATCTGATTTAAGAATTAGAACAAGTGATTAAAAATTTATAAAATTTGCTTTATGAAATTTTAAACATATGAGTAACATTTAGAACACTTGATTTAAGATCATGAACATGTGAATAAAAATTTAGAACAAACTAATATTGAATATAGAAAGTGTGAGTAAAGAATTTAGAACATACGAATAAAAAAAAAGAACATACGCTTTAAAATTTGGAACATATAATTAAAAAATCTTAGAAAATCTGGAACATATAATTAAAAATCTTAGAACACACGTTTTAAAATTTAGAACATAAAAGTTAAAAGTTTGGAACAAGTTATTTAAAATTTATGACATCAAGCTTAACTAATTTATGGTTTAGAACATGTGAGTAATAAATTAGAACATTTGATTTAATTTAGAACACCTAAAAAAAAGTTTAGAACATCAAATTTAAAATTTAGAACATACGAGTAAAAATTTAGAACATAAAGAGTGTTCTCACATAAGAAAAATTCTCATATAAGAAAAATTCTCACGAGAGCCTTCCCCTAGTCTAATATATATATATATATATATATATATATATATATATATATATATATATATATATATATATGTATATATATATATATATATATATATATATATATATATATATATAAAGGGGAGTTTTTTATCGAGTTTTTAGAGAGCCACTTAGGATCTAATTTTCTTAGAGCGTCACATAGGATTATAAATTTTTGTTGTAGCCAATCAAATAAGAGATTATTATATTTCTTTTATAATTAAATAATTCAAATGCCACGTAAGCAAAATTGGCGAATACAATTTTTAAGTTTAAACTAATTAAATATTATATATTATCTTTTGATATTAGGAATTTTATCTAAATATATAACAAATTTTAGCACATTAATACAAAAAAAAAAATATTTAAAAAAAAATCAAACAAACCGTGCATCGCACGGGCTTCATCTAGTTTATATATAAAGGGGAGTTTTTTTCTTGAGTTTTTAGAAAACCACGTAATATTTAATTTTTGCATCGCACCATATAGGATAATAAAAATTTTAGTGGTAGCCAATTAAATACGAGATTATTAATTTATTTTAGAATTAAATAATTTAAATGACACGTAAGCAAAATTGGCGAATGAGATTTCCCACTTTAAATTAATTAAATATAAAATATTATCTTTTGATAGCAGGAATTTTATCTAAATATATAACTAATTTTAGCACATAAATATATGTATAAAAAAATTATTTTAAAAAATTCAAACAAACCGTGCATCGCACAGGCTGCATCTAGTAAAAACATTTATTTGGCAACATGATGCAAGGAAGTGAAATTCGGTAAGGTTTTTAGCATTAAACTCAAACTATGGTCCCTAATCTAATAGGATCACCGAATGCTAACTTGATTAGCACTTCTTAAGCTTGATAAAAGTAACTAGCTATAGATTTGAAGTAAAACAAAATATGTTGATTACATTCATGAGCATGACAGCAAATATGTTATCAGATGATCCTATAATTAGTTTAGCCCAAGTCCCCTAATACTTCATCATGTTAACAGAATTTGGTTTTATCTCGGATTTTAAATGCAAACCAAACCTATGTATGTATATACTACGTGTAATTTCTGCTGATAAGCTCACAAGTATTATCTACCTTAATAGCATAATTAGCATTGGTCTGGAATTTTGTTATACTGTATGATGTTTCTGATGAGGGTATTGAAGAGTTATGTCTTCGTCGTGTGCAATTGCTAGATATATAAATGGATCAAATTATGGAGATAATTAAGTTCGTACATTTTGGTCGTCGTTTTGTCATAGCTAGAGGTACTAACAATCTTTGGACTAGTAAATTAAAATAGCCCAAAGCCCAATTGGACGGATCCTATAAGGTCACACAAAGGGGCTAGATCGAGCAATAGAGGACGAGGCCCATCATGGGCCTCATCACTCTAGGTGGCCGGCCATATGGAGTGGACAAGGGAGTTTTGGGCTTCGTGCCCTAGTCTAATTATAATGAGATTATAAATAGACTAGGTGCCTAGGTTTGCAGCAAGTAAGCAATTAACTGATCAGTGTGATCAAACCCTAATTAGCAAACACAAAACCCAAACCTCTCAAAGTCATCTCTCTCACACGGCTGTCTCCTCCTCCTAGGCGCCGGTGGTGTGTCGCGGTGGTGGTGGTTCGTGCGGTGGTCGGTTGTCCATAAAGGTGGTGATTGCGGTTCTCCTCAATCACTCGACCAATCTAGTATTGGTGGACGGCTCGTTCGAATCTCGTGGACTAAGTAGAGGAGCAACGCTTGGGGCTCTATTCTCTCCCTGATTTGCCTGTCGAATAGCTTCGTGGAATTCACGCGTCAAAGGTATGATTATGTGTCTTGTGTGTTATGCATGTGATTCTTGGGATTGGTACTAGATTGAATATGATTCATGTTTTTCCGCTGCGTAGTACCTATAAACTCCTACAGTGGTATCAGTTAGCCTCTTGCATGAACGCGCTAGATCATAATAATACGATTATTTGATGTCCACGTTAATTTTATAATCAATTAAGAGGGAGAAATTATGGTTCAATTATTATATTTAATGTGATTAAACTTTTAGAATCGATTAAATGTGATTTAATTATGCTCAAAATAGCCATGAAGAGACCGAATTTTAGCCCTAATATGTTCGAAATTTTCGAACCCCCTCACCCTAATTTTTCGAATTTTTCGAAAATCCTAGCCTTAAAATATGATTTTTGTGCTTGATTTTGATTTAATTCGATTTATTTTATGATTCATAATTTTAATTAGATTGATTTATGCATAAAAGTGTTTTGTGTATGATCATCAATTTAATTTTAAAAGTTAGAATTAAATTGGGATTAATTTTATGAAGAACCCTAATTTTAAAGTTGAATGTAATTTAATTTTAATCTTTTGGACTGATTTAATTTAATTTTAATAAGTGTTATTTTAATTAAATTAAAACACAAAAAAAAAAAAAAAAAACTGTTTTAGGTGGCCGGCAGCCGCGGCTGGGTGGCGCAGCCACGGCGGCTGCCGACCAAGTGGCGGTCCAAGAGGGAGGGGAAGGGGAGGGCAACGGTCTTGGTGGCTGAGGCAGCAGCTGTGCAAGCGTTGCACGCTGCTGCCGGTTGCTGATGCCTTGCGGCAGTGGCTGCTGCAAAGCAGCCAGCCACGGTGGCTAGCCCTGGCTAGCCAACCACGGTGGCCAGCAACCGTCAGTCACGGGTTTTTCAAAAAAAAAAAAAAAAAATTTATCTTATTTTAAAAATTATTTCAAGATAATTATGAATTATTTTGGGATAAAATCAGTTTTATTTTGGATAAGATAAAATATTTTGAAAATATGATCTTTTATTTTAAAAGATAAAATAGGTTTTATTTGGATAAAATCTTTTATTTTAGGATAAAATCAAATATTCAAGAGTTGTTATATTTGATATTATCCATATTTAAAGTAGTTAAATTGGTAATTATCTTAATTAAAGTGGTTAATTTTGAATAAGATTGACTAGGATATTCTGAGCATATTCTAAAAGGATAATAATTGATTTAAATAATGTGATTATCCCATAATTAGATTAGGATATAATTGATTTTAAAATTATTTTATTGGCCAGTAATTAGGATAGAATCTCCTAAATTTGTTAGGATAATCATGAAAGATAATATGATTTATCTTTCTAGATTAAAATATGATTTGATTCTATCTCGTGACTAAATTAAATATATGATATTTATAAACGGTCATGAATAATATATGATATTATCTAATTATGATTAAAATATGAGATATTTTAGGAAATGCGTTGACTTTATTATGAACATTCGATGTTGTAGTTTAGACAAGCATGTTGAGTGATTTATTATATGGCACTTTTATAATATATGATATTATGTTGCTATATATAGACTAGTATGGCCCATAGATTCTTAAATACGATTTGCGCATCGTGATGTATTTTTGTAATCTAAATACGGTATGCGTACCGTTAAGTATTTTTGTAACTTTTATTTAAAGTAAATAGAATAGTTATTTAAATAGTGTTAGTCCAAAGAAGCCTATGAAGTGAAGGCCCAAAGGAGCAAGGTGGATGGAGATCCATGATGATTCAAGTGAAAGCCTTTTCATTTCTAGTTTTATTAGGACTAAGGGGCCATATTATGTCATGATTTATTGCATTAGTAGATTATGCATGTTAGATTTTATTTATGTTGATTGATGATGCGCTAGAGTTCACTAAATAATCACAACATAATAAATCTAGGTCCCAATAATATTGAGATAGCTTTTCCAATTAAAAACCCGATGATACCTTTTATATTTTATGATGGGTCATGCCTCAGTTGGGTGTCATATTATATCTTAGGGGAGTGGGGGTAAATCACGTTTTACACTTTCAATTGGTTATACTCAACAAGGTTACCTAAAGAGTTTAGAACCTTGAAGCTAAGGGTAATAATTAAGCATGTGATGATTAATTATTCAACCAAGAGTTACAAGAGTTGTAATCAGTAAAGAGTTTACTCACCTTGAAAATGTAATGATTGATGGTAGGGCCTCAGTCCGGTCAATTATTGCACAAATAAAGGATCTTGGAATCACTTAAAATTCAATTAGGATCAATTAATTATTGAATAAAGTGTTTTAAAGTTACCAAATGAATGCGTTTATGGTACTTTAATTTTAAATTAAACATAATTGTTAAACTTTGCCTTATTTTGACATAGATGGGTAGCCGTAACCACAATGACAACAACGTTTACAACCTTCGACCATTCCTTGAGAAGGATAGGTTGACAGGGGAGAACTTTTCCACTTGGGAAAGAATGCTAAGACTTGTTCTGAAATATGAGGGTAAAGAGGATATCATTGATACCCCATTACCAGGACCTCTGCCAGAAAATCCAACTGCGGCAGAGATCAAGAAGCACACAGAAGCTCATGACAGAGCTATACCTATCACTTGCTTAATGATTGCTACCATGGAGCCTAGTCTTCAAAAGCGTTTTGAGGACCAGGATGCCTACTCAATCATGCAAGAAATCAAAGCTTTGTTTAAGAAACAAGCTAGAGTTGAAAGGTATGAGCTTCATCGTGAGATTCTGGATTGTAGGATGGAGAAGGGAGCCACAGTTCATGATCATGTTTTCAAAATGATCGGCCTAATTCAAAGTATGGAAAAACTTGGGCATCCATACAGTGATGATTTGGCAACAGACATCATTCTCCATTCACTACCAGAAAGTTTCAACCAGTTTATCATGAATTTTAACATGACTGCGACTGCAAAGACTATGAATCAATTGCATGCAATGCTGGTTAGTGCTGAGAAACAAATCCCTAAGGAACCTAAGAAGGAAGTTTTTATGATTCAAAAGGGAAAGGGGTTCAAGAAGAAGGGGCAAAAGGCTAGTGCCAAGAGCAAGGGCAAGCAAGTTGCCAAGGCTCCTGAAAAGCCTAAGATGACTCCAAAGCCCAAGGCTGCAAGTGAAAGTGAATGCTTTTACTGCAAGAAGAAGGGGCATTGGAAGCGAAATTGCCAGAAATACCATGACTTCCTCAAGAAGAATGGAGCATCAACCTCAGGTATAATGTTATAAACATTTTAACTTTCACTTAGGTATGAGATACCAAGTTGCAGTGCTTAACATAATGATGTTGCGCATGAACTGCAAACAAGTGAAGCTAGCATGGAAATAGAGCTTGAAGGTGAACTAGAAGTATTTGAGTGACCAGAGATAGCTTCATAGTTTTAAAGTTTGATTAGTTATCATGATTTTAGAACAGTTTCCAGTTTTGATGAGATAATATTTCGGTTTTCTTGTTTTGAATACTGAATTTGGTTTACTTGGCTTGGACAAGTGTTGATCCATGACCAAGGTAATAAATTGTTTTCATTTTGCTAGATATGAGTTAATCTTGTTTTATGACATTGATATAAGTAGTTCACAAAAGTAAATTTAGATGATTCAAGGTACACTTACTTATAACAAAGTAAGGTTGGGTCACATAAACCATTTGCACATCCAAAGTTTTGGATGGACTCTCATTCTTATATGATTATGAATCACTTGATAATTAGAAGTCATGCTTGACAAAAGTTAAAATGACCAAGTTGCCTTTTAGTAGAAAGGGTAAAAGAAGTTAAAATGACCTTTTGGTACTCATACATATGATGTATGTGAACCAATAAGTTTAAAAATAGCAAAGAGATTTAACTATTTCATCACTTTTACTGACGATTTAAGTAAATATGTTGATAATTACTTAATGAAGTAAAGCTTGGAAACATTGAAAAGTTCAAAAATTCCAAAAATGAAATGTAAAATCAGTTTGAGATATACAATTTAACACCACAATATGATTGTTGTGATAAATGTTTAACTCAAAAGGAATGATCATCTAAAGGGAATTGTTGAATTAATTCACAATCCAGAAACATTACAATTACAGTACGTGTTTATGAAGAAGGAATCAAACTTTGATTTCCATTGTTCGATCTAAGATTTAATGATTTACAAATATCGTTTTGAGGATATGCATTATTACAACAACAATTGTGAATATACTTAACAAGAAACTTAACCAAAGCAGAAGAAAAAATGTCATAAGAGTTATGATTTGGAAATGTTCCAAAAGTTATCTTTTCTAAAAAGGATTAAGGGTTATGAAATCAATGTAAAATGTTTACAAAGATAACATAATACACCTTAAATCAGAAAAGTAGTTCTTCATGGGTTTTCTCATGGAAACTAAGAGGTATTATTCCTACAATCGCGCGGAAACAAAGTGTTTGTTGTTCGCGATAGTGTCTTTATAGAAAGAATGTCTTCCTACAAAGCCAAGTGAGAGTAAAGTTAGATCTCGATGAGATTCGAGACGAGCAACAAATGGATGTGGATAACACTACATCAGAGACGAAGGCATATGAAATCAGCTAATTTGATAAAACATGTGTCAAAGCAAGCTAATTCAACTAGCGAGGCTTCTATCGTCCCACTAGAATGAAAGACTTCAAAGAGTTAAAGAGAATAATTCTATTGTCGCTCATACCTATCGTAGGTTACTTGGGATCAAAACAAACAGTTTGTTGAAATTCTGAGAAAAGGTGGATTTTAAAACTTTATTATTAGAACGGTTAGAATTCATGGCCTACAAGCAAACTTTGGATAAATGCCAACTCAGGAAATGGCTTAAAGCCATGAAATCCAGTATGGACTCTATGTTTGTAAAGATGTGTTAGTCCATAATAGTCTTACAAATAGGGTCAAACCTATTAGTTGGATAAGCCTATTCGGATTATTCTAGTTATGGATATCAAAATCACTTTCATGAAATGTTCTTGATGGTGAGAATGTATATGAGACATCCTAAGAATTTTGAAATCCAGAAATTCCTAGAAAGTTTTGCAAACTTCAGAAATTCATTTATGGATTGAAGTAAGCATCAGGGAGTTGGAACATTCGTTTTGATTAGGCAATCAAACAGTTTGATTTCCTTAGTAGAACGAAAGAATTCTTGTAGAGACAAGAAGTTTAGTGGGAGCAATTGGTTTTTTAGTCTAGTATGTAGTTGACATACAGTTCATATGAAATGATATATCAATGCTTGAATGAGTCAAGCAATGATTAGAAAGATTGTTTCAATATGATAGATTTATGAGATGTTGAGTACATATTGGGAATTAAGATCCATGAAGTGAATCTTGAAGAATGGAATGAATCGAGAGACTTATGTTGATAAGGATCTTGACAAGTTCATGAAGCAAGACTCTAAGATAGGATATCTTCCCATGTTTCATGGTAATACACTCAGTAAGACTCAGTGCCTTCAAAAGCTAATAGAGTTGAGTTGTATGGTTAGTGTACCTTATGCTTTTGCAAAAAGTTCATTATATATGCCATGAAATGTACAAAGCAAGATGTTGCATATGACTTGTGCATGTGTAGCAGAATTCAAGCAAATTCAGAATAAGCATACGGAGAATTACCAAGAAAAGTCCTTGAGTGCTTGAGAAGCACTAAAAGGAATTCTTCTAGCTATTATGTTAAATGGTAATTTAAGCAAGTTGTCAAAAGGTTACACGAATGCAAGTTTCCAAATAGGCAAGATGATTCTAGATGGTGATCTAAATGCATATTTGTGTCTGGATGAAAAGGACAGTGAGCTTGAAGAGTTCAAAGCAGAGCACTGTTGCATACTCATTGTCAGAATATGTGTAAGTATAGTTACAGAGGAAGTTTGGATTAAAATGTCATGTGACTAACAAGTCACCTTTCCCCAAAACAAAGGAGCCAGAGTCACATCACAAATCCAAAAGGATATGAGATATCACCTCAATTATGAGATCATTGACCAGCGGAAGGTCGTGTTCTGCAAAGTTTTATTATGAGTGAGAAATCACTAAACCCCTTCCATGGACTAAGATATGAGAGTCACATTAAAGTCTTAGGATTGAAGCAAGTTATGTAATTTAAGTTGTATATGTTTTGAGAAAACATATTACATAAGAAATGCATCAATTTGCAGAATTATGTTTAAAATAGAAATTATTATTTCTCTTATTTAATTATGGTTTTGGAAATTAAATAAAATGTCCAAAATAATTATGAATTGATGGGCTCATCAGGTTGATGACCTGGTGAATTGAAACCCCACAGGTGAACAAAATTCATATATTATTTAAAGTTCCTAGTTCGAGATCATTAAAGTGGACATAAATGATTTCAATAAATGGACTAGCATGTAAGATTGATTGGATAGCGCAGTTTCATGGGATATAAGGGCATAGTGATGCTCGGTCAATCACTTGGATATGCATGAATGATGCATGATCGAACTATTGACCTACTTTGAAGTTCAAGTATAGAGCTTTCGTATATATTAGTGGATTCCTTTGACATGAGTGGAACATTGATTTCATTCAATGGATGTTGTGACTGCGGTACACTCAAACGTCTAGCCGTAACTGAAGATTATAAAAGGTGTTTCCCGGTTATTTCAGAAGTTGAGTGGGAGTCATGTTACCACAAGATTGGATAGAGTCTACCTATTAAATTAGGAAATGTGTCATGGCCGCTTGAAGAGGGAGAATTCAGAAAATACGTGGCCGCGTTCAAATGTATTACACAGTAATCATTTGATTTTGTAATTCTAACTCAGATTTCAAGAAACGATTTGTAGATTAATATGATCTCGACATGTGATGCAATCATATTATCAAATCGACACATATATTGACTTAAGGAATTTGAATATTGCACCCTTGTCTCAGACAAGTGGGAGATTGAAGGAGTTATGTCTTCGTCGTGTGCAATTGCTAGATATATAAATGGATCAAATTATGGAGATAATTAAGTTCGTACATTTGGGTCGTCGTTTTGCCATATCTAGAGGTACTAACGATCTTTGGACTAGTAAAATAGCCCAAAGCCCAATTGGACGGATCCTATAAGGTCACACAAAGGGGCTAGATCGAGCAATAGAGGACAAGGCCCATCATGGGCCTCATCACTCTAGGTGGCCGGCCATATGGAGTGGACAAGGGAGTTTTGGGCTTCGTGCTCTAGTCTAATTATAATGAGATTATAAATAGACTAGGTGCCTAGGTTTGCAGCAAGTAAGCAATTAACCGATCAGTGTGATCAAACCCTAATTAGCAAACACGAAACCCAACCCTCTCAAAGTCCTCTCTCTCACACGGCTGTCTCCTCCTCCTAGGCGCCGGTGGTGGTGGTTCGTGCGGTGGTTGGTTGTCCATAAAGGTGGTGATCGCGGTTCTCCTCAATCACTCGGCCAATCTAGTATTGGTGGACGGCTCGTTCGAATCTCGTGGACTAAGTAGAGGAGCAACGCTTGGGGCTCTATTCTCTCTCTGATTTGCCTGCATGTGATTCTTGGGATTGGTACTAGATTGAATATGATTCATGTTTTTCCGCTGCGTAGTACCTATAAACTCCTACAGGTATGTGCGTTTGCGACCATTTCCTCACCAAACTACCAAAGTTCACCAGCAAGTGAAATTTTTATTCCTAATACGGAATAATAGTAAATTAGCACATTTTCAACTTTGTACACTGTTTACAGTAAGCAATTCATTGATTGATTGTATCTTCAAACCTTTTCCAGATACTGCCTGTGCTAACACTGCTCGCATAAGCACTGGTTTTAGCGAATAAATTTGCAATGTTGCCAGCATATAAGTTGAACAATTCATTTTAAGTACCTCTTCATTGATTGTCTTTTTACATAATCATAATAATACAAGTACTAAAACAGGAACTACTAAAACATAGAGAATATTTACCTGAAATACCTCAAATTCATTGATTTTGTGTATACTAAATATCTTACAGCATATCTTGCAGTGTGTTTCAACCTTATTACCCATGTTCAAAGAATAAAAAATGCCATATCTATAACAAATACAACTATTAATCCTAAAACAGAAGGCCTATATACTAAACAGAAAATGTGTACAATATATCACAAGTATTTATATAGTTCAAAAAACCCAACTTTCAGAATTCAGATCAGTGATGGCTTTTCTCTGCAGATTCCTCAGGAGTTTCAGCAATGAGCTTAGGATTAATCTCCTCTAACTGCTGAAGAACCTGCTTAACATCCGGCCTCGCATCAGGTGAAGGATCAACCAAGTGCAAGGCTAATTTCAATGTGTTAAGCATTTCATCCCCTGTAGTTGAAACATCCCTCATCAGCTCCAAATCAAAAACCTCATTAGTCCACTCTTCCTTGACAGTTGATGCTACCCACTGCGGCAAATCTAAACCGTCCACTGACTCGTTAGGAGACTTTCCTGTCAAGAGCTCTAATATGATCACCCCTAGACTGTAGATGTCGGTTTTTGTAGTTGCCTTCTTAGTCTTCGGAAGCTCAGGTGCACGGTAGCCTGCTGAACCGGCTGTGGCAATCACATTGGTGTTTGCAGAGTCTGTCATCAGCCTGTGAATCCCATAATCAGATATTCTGGGGTTGTTTTGCTCATCTAGGTATACATCAGTTGCTGTGAGGCTTCCATGAACTAAGCTCTCTTGGCTATGAATATAGTTCAGTCCACGTGTTATTCCTATCGCGATCTTCATCCTCGTTGGCCAATCGATTGTTGTTTCAGGTCCTCGAGCTGCAAAAAAATCCCAAATTTTATGTTCAAGATCACAATCTACGAAACTTGATCACCATAATTAAGTTTCAACATAAAAAGTAAAGTTCACCAAGTGTTAGACTAAAAAAGATCAACCTTATATACCATCACCTTAATCTAGGGAGCTTGATCACCAAAATTAAGTTTTAACATGAAAAGTAAAGTTCACACTGAAGTATTAGCCTATGATAAATTAACCTTATATACTATCAACTTAATCATATAAAAAATAATCTTTAGTTACAACTTACAAGATTTCCTAGCATTATAACATACTTCAAATCAGAAGGCATGAAAAATATATACAAGTATTAGACTTGCTGCTTACCATGAAGAAAGGAAGACAGACTACCCTTAGACATGTAGTCAAAAACTAGCAACTTCTCTCCTTTAGGTCCCAAGTAATAGGCCCTAAGGGGAAGAAGATTCGGGTGGCGAATCCTTCCAAGTGCAGCAACCTCAATCTCAAACTCTTTCGGAGTCTTTGCAAGCTTCTCCCTAAGCCTCTTAACCGCGACTTGATTACCATCCTCGAGTGTGGCCTTGTACACGGTTCCGTAAGGACTCTTCCCCATGATTTCCGCAGTTGCACACAACAAATCATCAGCTGTAAACACAAATGGTCCATCAAACAACACCAATTTACCGCCATTCGGTCCGGTTTCAGCACTTGCTCCTGCAGCACCTGCAGCAAAACCCTTCTCAACTCCAGCAGATTTGCCATTCCTAGATTTAGCACCTGCTCTTTTCCTGAACAAACAAAACAGCAAAACACAGCAAAGTACAAACAATATTGCAAGAAGTGCTCCAACAATAATCAAGATTATATCCTTTGTGCTCAATCTTCTATGATGGTGCTTTGGTTTTTCACTAGATAATGGGCTCATTGATGGGGTTTCAGCTGGTGTTGCTGCAATACATGGAGTTGAAGGACTAAACCCACACAACTGAATGTTCCCTACAAATGAAGATGAATTAAATCGTTTCAAAAGGCGGTCTGGAACTTGGCCGGAGAAAGAGTTGTAAGAGACATTAAAAGAGGTCAAATTGGAAAGATTTTCTAGTGATGCAGGAATTTCTCCTGTGAAGTTGTTCTCTGACAAATCAAGAAGACTAATCCTAGAAAGATTACCAATTGCAAGAGGAATATCTCCTGTAAGATGGTTTTTCTTGAGATTAAGAGATGACAAATTCTTCAAACCAACCAATTCCTTAGGAAAACTACCATTAAACTTGTTATGACTCAAAGATAATTCCTCAAGACTACTCAACTTACCCAAAGAATGTGGGATACTCCCATTGAAAGAATTATGATCAAGGGTTAGTGACCTTAAATTTTGGGTACTCCAAGAAATTGGGATTGACCCAGAAAGATTATTACTCTGAAGGGCAAGATAAACCAAAGAAGAAGAAAGAGCAAAACCTCGAGGAATCGAACCCGAAATCGAATTAAAACTCAAATTAACCCTATGAATCCTAGGATAATTAACAAGATTAACAGGAATAGACCCAACAAGCAAATTATTACTAAGATCAATAGCTTGAATTTGAGGAGAGTTCCCAATTGAAGGTGGGATTACCCCAGAAAATCGATTGTTGAACAAATAAAGACCTCTTAGATTAGGAAGAGACCCAATAGAAGAAGGGATAGTACCCCCAATAAGATTATCATGAAGACTAAGCTTTCTAAGCTCTTTAAATTGACCAATTTTGTTAGAAATTCTTCCTCCTAAAACCTTGAATGGAAGTTGTATTGCTACCACTTGTCCCTTGACACACCTGATGCCGGCCCAGCTGCCGGAGCAGGCTCCATTTCTAGTACCATTCCAGCTCTTAAGCGCGCCACGAAGATCGATGAGCTCACGCTTAAACGCTTGTAGTGCTTGAAAATCAGAAAGTGTGATAGTTACACCATCATTTTGTTGTCCTGTTACAAAATTGGGTGAAATGCATAGTAGATGAAAAATTGAGTATAGTAGTGAAAATTCAAGCAAATTTAAGGCTACCCCCTTATGTTTTCGTATAAAATAAAAATCACCCATTAATCAAAATACAACAAAAATGCAATTTATATGAAAACAATTTATTGTTTTAAAAAGATGGATGTATGAATATATATGAATAAAAAGTGACTAATAAGATCGAATTGTTGTTGTCTTCTCTTTAAGTTGTTAGAAGAGAAGAGAAGAGAGGGAAAGACAGAGAAAGAGACAGTAGAAAGGTTTCATGGGAGAAGTGAGGAGTATGAAGGGGAGTGATATGGGAGGATTTTGAGTAGATTACAACGGCTAGTTTTGTTGAGTTTTTTTTTTAAGAATTGTAGAAAGAAATATAAAAAATAATGAAATGTTAGGGGGGTTCAGGAGAGAGTCAGTTTTTAACGGGTTGATGCGTTGAAAATTTGTCGTGGGGTTAAGTTTGGGAGGTCACGGGAGAATGGTATCACTTGATAACGGCTCTTTGTGAATGGGTCAGGAGTCAGGACTATAATTAACAACTTGAGGCCGATTAATTATGGAGTCCCGTAAAAAAAAAAAAAAAAAAAAAAAAATTATTGAGATACTCCAATACAGTAATTTGATTTATTTTTATTTTATTTTTTTACTTTTTTAATCAACTATTAAAAGTTTCTGAAATTGTAGAAAGGTCTAGCTATTCTTGTAATATTATCATATCGCGTTAGATTTCTTTTCCAAATTAGAATTTTTAAAGACGATTTGAGGATGGAAATTCCCTAACTCTATTACAGTATTACCCACTCCGAATATGTCATAATAGCCAAGTGCGGAGTAATAATTTTCCTTTTTTGAGAAAGTTTTGTACCAATATTTCTCTTAACATCATTATTTGTTAAATTTTTATTTCTTAAATGTATTAAATACGCAATTTAATTATAACAACAAAAACTTTTGTATACATCCGGTTTACACTAATATTAGTGTACATCGAGCAGTATAAGGGTAACTTTTAGCTAATTTTAGGGTAACTTTTTGCCTTTTTTTGGGTAACTTTAAACATAATACAATTTTTATATAAATAGACAACAAGAAAAGTTTTATAAAGGTAATTTAATTACATTCAATCACTAATAATTGATTTTTAGTCATTTAAAATGTGATTCTTTATTAATAAAGTGTAGATAATTTTTATTTGAATTGGTTTACTTTTATGCATATTGGGGTAACTTTTATTCATTTCAGAGGTAACTTTTAATCACTTTTAGCTATCTTTGTAATGGATGTACAATAATTATTGTACACTGGATTTTTTTAAAAGTTTGTATTATCACAATAACAAAGAAGCATAAATTATCAAATATATCAGTTCAAAATAAAAAGAAAAAAAAAAAAACAATCAATCAATCAATCAATCAATCAAAGCCTTAATCCCAAAAGTGGGGTCGGCTAACATGAACCAAATTTGATTATTCCGTGTAGTCATCAACATAAATCTTTCTCCTCCATCCCTTACGATCCAAAACTTCATCCTCACGTAAATCCATGCACTTCATATCCTTCCTCACTCCTTCCAACCAAGTCATCTTTGGTCTCCCTCTTCCTCGTTTAATCCCTCCATGGTCCCACTCTTCCACTCTTCGCACCGGTGCACCCTCGGGTCTCCGTCTTACATGTCCAAACCAACGCAGACGATTTTCCCTTAATTTATCTACAATGCCCGCCACACCTACTTTCTTGCGAATAACCTCATTTCTGATTCTATCTCTTAAAGTGTTTCCACACATCCACCTTAACATGCGCATTTCCGTAACCTCCATCTTTTTAATATGCTCTTTCTTAGAAGCCCAACATTCTGTACCATAGAGCAACACTGGTCTTATGGCAGTCCTGTAGAATTTTCCCTTCAACTTTAAGGGAATGCTGCGGTCGCATAGCACTAAAAAAAAAAAACAATAAAAGCATAAAAAGAAAATAACCAATTATTGATGACAAATATCAAACTAACCATAAAAGCATTGTTGAATATGATTAGGAATTTGGCATATTAGCTACTCTCTCCATCACTAAAAAAATTGTTCCAATACTAAGAAAAGAAAAAAAAATGCTACATGCATTCCTGTAGAAAGCTTTAGGATTAATTACACTGATTTACATGTATTTTTGTCATGAATTCCGAAATTTATACTATTCTATATTTAAGAAGTGTATTTAATGCTTATAAATAAAATTTACGGAGTATTAACGTCTCTAAAAGATTGTCGCATGCCTTACTTGATTTCACTTGCAACCTCATTTGCTTTTTTTTTTTTTAAATCCCCTCATCAATAATTGTGTCTCCCCATAAAATAAAAAATAAATAAATTAGGAATTTGAGGCACTTTTTTATTAAAAAAAAAAAAAGAGGAAGAATACAAGGTTATATTTAAAAAAATGGCAAAAGCTAACGAACGCCCTGTGGGTGTTGGATAAGCTAGCTAAATGTAGAAGAATTAAATTAAAAATGAACATTAATTACACCGATCGACGCGTGATTTTATCATGCTTTCTCAAATTAATACCACTGTATGTAATATTTTAAATGCTTACTCAACGCCCCGAAAGTGTTCGTTAGCAAGATCCTTAAAAAATTTACAGTCTAAGAAACTTTACTAGGCTCCTTGGAGCTAAAACAAGGCGTATGGATATCATCATATCACCAAACTTCACGACTTCATGAGATAAATGACTTCGATAAAACGAATCATTATTCCTAAGAATAGGACTATAGGAGTATCTAGCTTAATGGAATAATGGCTAGCACTAGCAAAAAGGAACAAAAAGGGATGCTATTTTTAAAAGTAAACACGACGCCTAAGATGTACTTGTAGTAAAAACACATGAGAAACAAAAGTAATTTCAGTAAAATCTGCTTAAAACATGCACTCATGACCAACTTTTTGGATAGATGCTAATATTCAAATTATAAGAATCTAGTCAAGGCTTAATGGCGCTTGCCTCAATACAATTAACGGTAGATTTTACTGCTTCAATTGGCTTTAAGCCTTCAACTAATTATTTTTAACTTTAATTGTTGCACATAGTTTGGTAGTAACCTAATTTGAAAAGTAAAAAATGTGGCACCTAAACCATTTGTGCATAGATGCTAGCTGTGAAATTTTAAGCACGGAGAAGTACGGAGTATAACACTAATCAATATGTGAATTTGTTGTTTATTTTCAAATTGATAACACTAAAGAAATTACACGCATATAGTACCTTTTATTAAATTGATTGGTGTTAACATTGTATTGGTGCTTTAAAAAACTACTAATATAATTACTTATCTTAATCTAATGCACAAGTAGACTAAAAAATGAACACATTGATGTAACTTAACTATTGCTACAATCTCTGTTCCTTGAAGTTGGTTCAATGTTTCATTATGGGTTAGTTGTTTGAGAAGTTATACTCTCTTTTGCTTTATATTCTTGAAATGCTCAATTTGACTAGGTATGTTAGCCAATGCAAAACATTGATTTATATAAACATTAATATTAGTACATTGGTGAAAATAAAATACTAGTATGTAAATAATGTCAAAAGTCAAATTAATGCACTAAAAAAAATATATATAGAGACTGAGAGAGTATGAGCCAGAGGCAATCAGCCGCTGTTGTGGGCCATACACCATACCTGATATTAGTATTATATTCATTTGTAAGGATTATTTTTACGGATGAAAATTGTCCGTTAGTGCCGATGGCAAGTAACCTTTGAATCATTACTCTTATTTTCTCTCTCATAACTTGAAGCTTTCATCAATGGCGAAACCCAAATCTGAATACGAAGATATCTTCAAGAAAGGCACCATAGCTTACACCGCTATTGTTCTCCGCACAATTTCTCACCGCAAAATCTTCGCTGAGTACCACAATCTCATGGAAGATGACACTGGTTCCTTTTTTTTTTTTTTTGTTAGGGAAACACTGGTTCCTAATTACATGGTCGGAAAAGTACCTCCCAAATTCGTCGGATGGTTCCCAATCTCATGGAAGACGACGCTGGTACCATAATTGGTCGGAAAAGTACCCAATTACTTGACACGCATCAGAATTCGTCGAAGAAATAACCAAAATCACTCCTCAAATGGTCTAAATTCAGTTAGGGTTATCAGTTTGGGAAAGTGACTTGCTTTGACTAACGACACTCAACGTTTCAGCAACATCATTGTAGAGTTACATATTTACCCGAGGCTTAAACGTAAAAAAGACGAGAATACCCCTTGATTTACATCCTATGTCAATCAGGCTGATTAACTAGTATTTCCCTGAGAGAGTATCTATTTAATTTCGTTATTTACTCATCAATTTTATATACTCGGTACCACGGAGTACTTCAACTTCTAATACTATGTACTTTTATCATTCTTACTTTATCAACTTTCTGCCAAAATTGTGTATGTCAGTATGTATATCATTGTATCATAGAGGGCCATACTGACCTACTAGGCTTATATGTCATCACACTCTCCTCTGGCATCAATCGCGATGACTAGCATGTATAGAAATCTCTACATTACTAGGCATACTAAATGCATTCCATTGTCGTATAAATAAAGTCGGTCATGGTTGAGACTAGGAGACAAATACAAATGAGATTCACAAATCACAATAAGATTAGTGTTGTAAATAAAATTCAAACGGTTGGCTTTTAGATACATCAACAAAGATCTTACCTGCTAAGTTTTCTACTACAATATTTACAATTCTGTACTAACCATTGATACATACCAAGCGGACCATTGATACTGAAATCTGGTGTCACCAACAACATATTTCACTTGCACTCACCCACATCAGTTAAGTTGGCTTCATCATGTCACTAACATGACCTGATTTAACTATACAACTCTAGCTAACGACTTGCCAAGAAAATGCTACTCGATAAGACCTGGGTGTAAGGGTCAAGAGCACAGAAACCTGATGTAGGAAGAAAAGACTTTTAGTAAAGCAGTGAAGCAAGCTACCCAGCATATAGAACCTAGCATCAGTTGCAACTAGAAATGATCCAACCAATGCCTCCTCACTAAAGCACCTAAATAGCAGCCAGAAAAATAATCCAACCCACATCATAAAATCCTACTACACACCCTGAGTGCCCAACAAGGCAACAACCTTAAACTAAGGTCAGCGTTACCCCTTTTGCCTTAATAAAGGGCCGCAACAGAAGCCAGAGTGTCCAGAAATCATCCAACCAACATTAGAATATCATACTACAACCTAGGCTCAACAAGGCAACATCCTTTTATCAAACAACATCAATATTAAACCCCTATGCCTTACGAAAGCACCCCAATAGCAGCCAGAATTCATCCAACCAATATCATAGCATTGTCTTACAAACTGCGCTCAACAACCCTCTATCAAAAGACATCAACATTACAACACCCCTATGCCTCACAAAAACATCCCTATGCCTCATAAAAACACCCAATAGCAGCCGGAAATCATCCAACCGACACTATAACACCACAATGCATCCTACACCCAAAAACAAGGCAAACTACCTTTCTACAAACAGCATTATCACTACCTCTATTGGCCCTATGCCTCTCTAAAGCACCCCGAGACGAGGACATGATCAAGAACTAGATAAAGGCATTCTGATCCTACATTGTCCAATCTCATTGTTCACTTTCATATGTTTCATTCACTGCAGAGGAGAAAACTGCACCTTCAATTTGATTAACATAAATACAAACTTGAGATTCCAAATTCCTAGTGCACTTTATCCCAATTCTCTCCTCTAACTCGAAATCTCGAATATGTTTCTATATTCTTCACAATTAACAATTCACACACATGTAATCATTGCAATGGAAATCTATAAGTTTAAGAAATCAATAAAATCAGAATCAGTAAACAACTAAAAGTAAGAATATGATTCAACGGATTACTCAACCAGGTAATATGAACATCCAACAAAAAAATTCATATGTACTATTATAACAGATCCGTAATTAGATTGATACAAATTAAGGAAAATTTCCCTATTCTAAGATCTCAATTATAAAACAAACAAAAAATAAAACATAAAAAGATAAAATTGATCTGATCTGAAATTCCCAAAGACGATCAAGAAATTACCCAAATTCAATCCGATTAGAACCCAGATCAAACACGGGAAGCGGCAACAGCAGGAGCAGCGGCAAACGCAGCATTCCTAGTAGTCGCACCAAGGAAAGACAAAAACCCAGTAGTTTCAGCACCAGAATCTTGATCATCAAGGAACAAATCTTCCGGCGCCCTAAAAGCACCATGAACACAAACAACCGCCGCACCAAGAACAAACGCATACATCAACACAGATCCAACATTCGTCAAGAAGATCAACACAATACTCATAATCACGAGAATCCCAAGCGTCTCACGATCAGAATAGGTGCGACCGAGGATGACGAGGGGTCGATCGGCGGGCTTGAAGAGGTAAGCGAAGGACCAAGCGGCGAGGAGGAAACCGAGGGTGAGGAGAGAGAAAGGGTGAGTAACGAGGGAGAAGCCGACGATGAGAGCGAGGAAGGCGAGGTAGTTGACGCGGAAGTAGGAGTAGTTTTTACGGATTCGGGTGGTGGCTTCGGCGAGGGACTCGGGTTTGGAGAAGGCGGAGCGGTCGACGAGTTCGGTCCAAGGGCGACCTTGGGAGTAGCCGTCTTTGACTTGGTCGGAGAGGCGGGTGATGAAGGAGCGGAATGCGGGGGTGGCGATGGGTGGGTCGGAGGATTGCACGGCCGTGTTGGTGGTGGAGATGGTGGCGGGGGTGGATTGTGGGGTGGAGATTGGGAGGATTGGTGGTGCTGAGGTTGCCATTGTTCGTTGAATTTTTTTAAGAGAGAGAAAATTGTGGGGGAAGAGAGAGAAAGTAAATGGATGAAACGTAGGGTTGATTTGGGGTTATATTTTGGTGGGTGAATTGGTAATTTCGTGGAGGGTGGGAGAGAGATCTGGGGGAAAAGGGAGAGGAAAGGAAACTTGGAGGTTAAGGGTGGAGGTTTGATATTGAGATGGCAGTTGATGAATGGATGGATTACCGATGCACCGACGAAAATTTGATATACGCGTTTTAGAGTTTGGGTTTAATTAAGAGTACTAGTTTTGTACCCGTGCGATGCCCGTGTTGTTTATTGAATTTTAAGATAAATTTTAAATCTATATGTTAAATTTTAAAATATATCACTGATATAAAATTACTTATGAATTGATGTGTAGGCATGTAATGACTAATAATAACATTGGTGAAAAACATTTCTTGACCCGTAACCTAAAATATTGACCCTGTTCGAAATGACTCTAGATTGTAAAGTATATTGTTTTACTTGATTAGAATACATTATAAATAATGGATGTGGTGCATTTTGAGCTAATTCCTTCGCTCCAAAAAAATATGATACAAAAAATAAATTTATATGATAATTTATGATTGTAATAATTTTTTTTTTAATAAAATTATAATTTAATTTGTACATATGAAATATTGATGCTTTATGAAATTAAAACTCTAAATTAACAATTTTATCCTAAAATTCTATCCAAATTTGATTGAAAATAGAATTCTAAATTAATTTTTTTATCATACAAATTGAATTCTATATAACTCTATCCTACGTGGCGCGACACTTGGCGAAAATTTAGAGCGTCAAGTGTCGCTATCTCGTCGCCTGGCTAAAAGTTTAGCTTTATATATTAGTTATATGATTTTTTTTTTCATTGACCTCAAAAAAAAAAAAAAAAAAAAAGATGTTAGAAGATAAATATGAATGCCTATAATTATTTGATTTGATTTTACAATGTTCACACAAGTCCAAAGACTTGTGAACTTGTATGGCATTATGTGTAAAACTCTTGGCTATATAAGCCATGTTACCGGAGCAATATAGACAATTAATTTCTCCATCTTCTCTTACTCCTTTATAAAACTTTCTATCGGTAAAACTTTAACACGTTATCAGCACCAGTTTCCAGTCAGGTATATTTATACCTACTTATAAAAATTTATAACAAATAATACTATCTACTTCTAAGTGTTTCGAGGAGTATGCTCTATAGTTGCCCATATTTGGGATCCTCTATACCAGAAACTCAAACACTTACTGTATTATATATATACCTCAAAAACAACGGTGAAAGTTCTCTTACTTGTGAATTCATTACTACCATCTTTTGTCTTATTCATGTTGATTTTTTTTTTTGTTTGATTCATGTTGATATTATGTACTCATTTTACGTAAATTTTCTTATCTTAGTTATTGTAATTGCCTAGTAGAAACTTTGCATGCATATTATTAACAAAAAGATGCAGCCTTTTATACTTATTATTTTTCTTACTTTTACATACTTTTTGTGTTTCTTTCCGTTTTCGAACCCATGATCTTTTATAGATATTAGGGCTCTCGGACCACTATGGCTTGCATTCCCAGTGTGATAACCTTTTACAATTATAAATATATATATTTGGACCATAATTTTTGTCAGTATATTAGATTGTTATATGATATTTTTACAATTGTACAGAACAGTTACGGATAAACCTACCTCTATAAAAGGCGGATTTTTTCCCGATTTCACCACAAATCCCTTATCCCTTCCCACTTTTATCCAAAAATCACCTAAAAATTTTATCACCCCCTTCTTCTCCGATATGTTCCCCGACGACGGCAACCAAAACACCCAAAACACCCACAACTTCACTTTTAAGGAAGATTTAATGAAGATAAAACAATATTTCCTTCTAATTACGGCACTTGTAATTTTATTAGTAGCAATATTATTTTTTGTCATTATGTATAAGTAAAACTCACTTATTTTGTCGTTTGAGTATATTAAAAGCTTGTTTTTGTTTTATTATGTTTGTTTGTTGTTATTAATCATCATTGTATAATATTACCGTTATCATTATAATTATTGTTACTACTGTCATTGTTGTCGTTTTGCTGTTTTTTTTTTTGCAACTAACATGATTAATTTTTGCCTAATCATATAATTACTCACAATAATAAACCAAGGAGGAGAAAAGACTACATTATTTATGGTTTATTATTATTAAATTTAATTATCACATGTTTTATTGACCTAATTATAAATATGGAAGAACTAAACATGTGAGTTGTACATATAATTTGTCATTATAAACTAATTATCACGTAATTTGTTGTAGCTAAAATGGGAGACCTTATGAAAAGACTGTTCAACATCTTAGATTTATCTTGAAAGAAATTTCTGGAATGGAAAGTGGATGCAATGATGAATTTGAAAGTTCAAGGCTTGGAACACACTGTTAAAGAAAATAAAAGTCCCTCTGGTCAAACAACTGATGCTACCTCTTCTGCAATGACGGTTGTAAAACCTATCACTGAACAAGATAAGACAAAAGCCTTAGTGTTGTTAAGGCATCATTTACATGAAGGCCTTAAAACTGAGTACATGATGGTTGAAGATCCCAAAGAATTATGGGATTGCCTTAATGAAAGATTTGGACACCACAAAAGGGTGCTCCTTCCTAAGGCATTATTTGACTAGACAAGTTTACGGTTCCAGGACTTCAAATTTGTAATTGATTATAATTCAACCATACATGAGATAGTGTCTATATTGAGATACTGTGATCATCAGATGATTGAAAAAACACTCACTACCTTTCATGCAAGTAACATACTGATGCAAGAACAGTATCGTGAAAGAGGTTTTAAAAAGTTCAATGAATTAATGAGTGTATTGCTTGTTGCGGAACAAAATAGTGAACTTCTGTTGAAAAATCATAACCTGAGACCAACTGGGTCTTTGGCTACTCATCATGAGGCAAATGCAACAAATTCTTATCCACCCGAGTCAAATGCTACACGAAGAGGTGGACGTGGAAATTACAATGGCCGTGGAAGAGGCCGTGGAAATTATCACGGACGCGGCCGTGGTAGAAACAATTTTCAAAGAAACAGTAATTTCAAAAATTTTGAAAAACAGAAGGGACAGTCGTCTGGAAGCCACAAACAAAATCCTTCGAAAGGAAAAGACACATGTTACAGATGTGGCATGACAGGACATTGGGGACGTACTTGTCGTACGGCCAAACATTTGGTAGACCTTTACCAGGCTTCTGTAAAAGGCAAAGAGAAAAATGCAGAAGCAAATTATGTTAACGAGGAAAATGTTCCTTGTCCCAGCCTTGATGTGTCTGATTATTTCATGGATAATGCTGAAATTGGAAATGATTTCATTCTTGGAGAAAACAACAGTGCTTAGGTTTCCCATCTACTAATGTAACATATGCTATGTTTTAATGTATTTTCTTAGTATCCTGTATTTTAAATTTCTAGTCATGTACTTTAAATCTCTATCATCAATAAAAGTTTGTATGATATTATTCTAAACTAATCTCAAATTTATTTTATGAAGATATGGATCTGCCTGAAGTTAGTTCCGAATATCAATGCCTTTTGGACAGTGGAACAACACATACTATCTTAAAGGATAGAAAATATTTTTCACAACTAAAGTTGTTTCAAGCAAATGTAAACACCATTTCCGGGTCAGCTAAATTAATTGAAGGATCTGGAAAGGCTTGTATAATGCTTCCAAATGGAACAAAATTAATAATAAATAATGCTTTATATTCGAGTAAATCTCGAAGAAATCTCATAAGCTTTAAAGATGTACGCCAAAATGGCTATCATCTAGAAACAATGACGACAGATCAAAGGGAGTATATATGCCTCACGGCAGAAAAACATGGCAAGAAACATATATATGAGAAATTGCCAGCATACTCTTCGGGGTTATATCGCATAAACATACGACCCGTGGAAATTAATATGGTATCTAACCAGAAGTTAGATGACAAACAATTGATTATTCTATGGCATGATCATTTGGGACATCCAGCAACTAGGATGATGCAAAGAATAATAGCACAGTCAGTTGGACATTCAATAAGAAATGTCAAAATTCCTCGATCAGATGAATTAACATGCTCTGCATGTTCACTTGGCAAATTAATAATAAGGCCATCTATGAACAAAATTGCTACTGAATCTCCAAAATTCCTGGAAAGAATTCAGGGAGATATATGTGGGCCAATTAATCCAGCATGTGGACCATTTCGATATTTCATGGTTTTAATTGATGCTTCCACACGATGGTCACATGTTAGTCAGCTTTCAAGTAGAAATATTGCCTTAGCAAAATTACTTGCCCAAATCATCAAATTAAGAGCACAATTCCCAGATCATACAATAAAGAAATAAGACTTGACAATGCTGGAGAATTCACATCCCAAACATTTAATGATTATTGTATGTCAATTGGAATTGATGTCGAACACCCAGTAGCTCATGTTCATACACAAAATGGTCTAGCTGAATCACTAATTAAGAGATTACAATTGATTGCAAAACCATTATTAATGAGGTCAAAATTGCCATCATCTGATTGGGGACATGCTATAATACATGCAGCAGCACTAATTAGATTAAGAGCTACAACTTATCATAAATTCTCACCACTAAAACTTGTTTGTGGTCGAGAACCAAGTATCTCACATCTAAAAATCTTTGGTTGTGCTGTATATGTTCCCATTGCTCCGCCCCAACGAACAAAAATGGGTCCACAAAGAAGACTGAGAATTTATGTCGGGTTTGAATCCCCTTCTATAATTAAATATCTTGTACCATTGACTAGTGACTTATTCACGGCTAGATTTGTCGACTGTCACTTTAATGAAACAGTATTCCCAGCCTTAGGGGGAGAGAAAGTGGACCCACGTGAGAAAGAAATAGAACTTATTTGGAATGCAACACAACTGTTGATGTTAGACCCATGAACAAATATGTGTGAACAAGAAGTCAAGAAAATTGTTCATTTACAAAGTGTTGCAAATCAATTGCCTAATGCATTTGTAGACACAAAGAAGGTGACAAAATCACATATACCAGCAGAAAATGCCTCTGCACGTATCGAAATTCCAACCGGTAATAAGGCCATAGAAAGTGAATCTCAAGCACGCAGAAAGCGTGGTAGACCACTTGGTTCAAAAGATTCTAAGCCAAGAAAATTAAAAAGATTGGATGGAATTGAAAATGAGACTAATGATGTTCCCCCGTCAGAAGGTCAAGAAAGACCAATTGTGGATGAAAGTAAAGAAAATAATGATAATTCAAAAGGGGACGAACAAGAAGACAACCCTACAGGAAATGAATAAGATGTTCAAAACATCGATAACAATGAAATTTCAATGAATTACGTCTCTACCAAGACTCAATGGAATAGGAAAGATGTTATCGTGGATGAAACATTTGCAAATTCCATCGCAATCGACATTGTGTCTGATGAAAATGATGTTGAACCAAGAACAGTAGAAGAATGTCGACGTAGGAGTGATTGGCCAAAGTGGAAGGAGGCAATGCTGGCTGAGTTAAAGTCACTTGAAAAACAAGAAGTTTTTGGAAATATAACCCTTACACCAGCAGGTGTAAAACCCGTTGGATACAAATGGGTATTTGTGAGAAAACGTAATGAGAAAAATGAAATAGTTAGATACAAGGCAAGACTTGTAGCCCAAGGATTTTCTCAGATTCCAGGGATTGATTATGAAGAAACCTATTCTCCAGTGGTTGATGCAACCACATTAAGATTTCTGGTAAGTTTGACAGTCACAAATGGACTGCAAATGCGATTAATGGATGTAGTGACTGCGTATTTGTATGGGTCACTCGATACGAACATTTACATGAAAGTCCCCGAAGGACTAAAACTACCAAAAAACCACAAGCCTAAACAATTGCTTTCCATAAAACTAAAAAGATCACTTTATGGATTAAAACAATCTGGAAGGATGTGGTATAACCGTCTGAGTGAATACCTTATGAGAGAAGGATTCAAAAACAACCAAGTAAGTCCCTGTGTTTTCATAAAGCGATCACAATCAAGATTCACTATCATTGCAGTTTATGCTGATGATTTAAATATCATCGGAACCCCAAATGAACTCGAGGAAACTGCAAAATACTTGATGAAAGAATTTGAGATGAAAGACCTTGGGAAAACTAAATTTTGCCTTGGACTGCAAATTGAGCACTTGAGTCATGGTATTTTTGTCCATCAATCAAGCTATACAGAAAGAGTTTTGAAAAGATTCTTCATGGACAAAGCAACTCCAACCAACTTCCCAATGGTTGTTCGTTCTTTGAATATGAAAAATGATCCATTCAGACCCCGAGAAGAAAAGGAAGAGGTTCTGGGTCCAGAAGTACCATACTTAAGTGCAATTGGAGCCTTAATGTACTTAGCTAACAACACTAGACCCGACATAGCTTTCTCTGTGAACTTGCTAGCCAGGCACAGCAAAGCACCAACATATAGGCATTGGAAGGGAGTTCGACACTTACTCTGGTACCTACGAGGGACACAAGACCTTGGTTTATATTACCAACCAAAACAAGATGCTGCTCTCATTGGGTACCCAGATGCTGGATACTTATCGGGTCCTCAAAATGCCAAGTCACAAAATGGATATGTGTTCGCTTATGGCGGCACTGCAATATCATGGAAAACAACAAAGCAGACATTGACCGCAACATCCTCAAATCATGCAGAATTGATAGCCCTCTATGAAGCAGGACGAGAATGTGTATGGCTGAGGTCAATGATCGGTAATATCCAAAAGGAGTGTGGAATGAACGCAATAACAGAAGACCCAACCATCATATTTGAGGACAATACAACATGCATTGCTCAAGTGGCTGAAGGATATATTAAGGGAGATAAAACAAAACATATTGCCCCAAAACTGTTCTTCACACATGATCTGCAAAAGGACGAGGAAATAAATATCCAGCAAATTCAGTCTTGTGACAATCTTGCCGACCTGTTCACCAAATCACTTCCTTCGAAGAAATTTGAGCAGTTAGTTCACAAAATCGGAATGCGACATCTCCGTGAACTATGCTGAAATCAGGGGGGTATTATATGTACTACACTCTTTTTCCCTTCGATCAGGTTTTTATCCCACTGGGTTTTTCCTAACAAGGTTTTTAACGAGGCAGTATACCAAAACATATAATAAACTATCGTTGTACTCTTTTTCCCTAGCTATGGTTTTTATCCCTTAGGGTTTTACTTAGCAAAGTTTTTAATGAGGCAACATATACTTTTTCTGTATAATAAGTATGGGCATTCAAGGGGGAGTGTTAGAAGATAAATATGAATGCCTATAATTATTTGATTTGATTTCACAATGTTCACACAAGTCCAAAGACTTGTGAACTTGTATGGCATTATGTGTAAAATTCTTGGCTATATAAGCCATGTTACCGGAGCAATATAGACAATTAATTTCTCCATCTTCTCTTACTCCTTTATAAAACTTTCTATCGGTGAAACTTTAACAAAAGAGTAATTTTCATTTATTTCTTTAGATTATTTTAGTATTGTTCCTAAAAAAAAAAAAATTAGTATTGTTTTTGTAGTTCCTCCAATCATATTAGGTTTAATACAATTTTTATTATACAATCGGAATTTTTTTTTTAAATAATTGATTAAAATTAAGGATAATGTTATATGTAGCCCTAAGGCTTACAAATAAGCATTAATTATATTTTCTAAATTAGTACTAATTGTATTAGTTTAGAAATGCATGACAAATCACGGAAGAACAACACACCACAACTCAAAACAGACGAAGTTTGCTAAATCAAGTAAACTTTAGCCTTTTCTTCTTCAAGGGTTTGTTCCCTTCACCTGAAACAAGGAGATCTTGTCTAAGTTTCAAAGGTCTGAACATGTCTAATTTGAAATTTTATACCTGATCTAATTTAATAATTTGACTACATTTAGACCGCATTTTAATACTAATCTTAAAAAAAAAAAAAAACACTATCAAAATAATCTTGTTAGATTCGTCTCATTATAAACTTTTCAAATATATAATTTTCATAATTTTTTGTAATACGCAATTAATGATATTTAGCAATTAGTAATTGATACTTCGTAGTGAAAAGTTCTGATCTGAATGTTTCTAGTCTGGTTTGAATTTATTAACAAATAAGTAATAATTACCTGAAATAAGTTGAAAAAACATGTCCAAAAAAATAAATACTTCCTCCGTTTTTTTAGTTGACACCTTTTTGACTTTTACACTATTCACATAACACACTTTGACTCGCTTTTATGGTTTATGGGTACGATAAAACATATTCATGTGGGATCTTGGTTGAATCATTTCAATGAATCAATATCCACTTTTTATAATTTTACAATTTTGATAATTAGAGATATCTATCTATACTTAGTATTTAAAAACTATAACCAAGAAACTAAAAAAGACACATGTCCTAATCCATTCTATTACACTTCTCTAACCATAGTGCCACGACATGTCATCTTATACTATTAATTTTTTATTACACCATTTTTTTAATTCTTTCATTAAACTTATACTTCATCTTTCATACACATTTCATCTCTTAATATTTATCTCTCCCCTTTAATTAAACCTTTTCCTATTCTCTCTTTAATTTTAGCCCTTCTACCTTCTATTTAAGTCTCTTTTTCGATTAAAGTTCCAAAATTTTAATTTCTTTAATCATGTTTCCGATTACATATTATACCCTATAATAATTATTGATATTTCCTCACTTATCTCTTAATGCAATTTTATATGAATAACCCGTGCATTGCACGGGCCAGAAGGCTAGTTAATCGTTAAAAACATGTCAACTAAAAAAAACAGAGGATCTTGCTAACAAACGCTCCGGGGCGTTAGATAAGGATAAATTATATTGGTTGAAATGGTATTAAGTTAAGAATTTATGACAAAATCATGCGTCGTTCAGTGTAATTAATGTTAATTTTACTCTAATATTTGCACTTTAATTCTCCTATCTAACGCCCCGGGAGCGCTCATTAGCTTTTGCCTATTTTGTTTAGCCAGCACACTATCTAAAAAACATCTGTGTTTATGTCATCGACTAGTGGTACTAGTCCTTGGAAATTTGAGTAAACAGTTTTACAGCATGGTTCCTGGGAAGAAGAGAAATGAGTACGCCTCCATCGTTATAGGACTTAAAAGAGTTAAAATACTACAGAGTAGCATACGCAACTCCATAATAGATGTTCTGATGCAAAGGTAAGGTTAATTACATTGTCTTCATTAACTAAGCCACAGGGCTAGATAGTATCCTTCTAACAGGTAGATACAGAAATAATTCCATGATACGGCTTCAAATGGAAGGGGAGTTGTAGATGTAGGCAATATCCTTCAACCATACATGCATTTAGAAGGTCGAACCATTCCAGCCAAAAAAGGAACCCTGCAAAAGTTAGGGAAAAAAGTGCATTCAATAAATATGCAAGATGATGATATACGAAGTATTAGTTAGTGAAGTAAGGCAGTACTTCAGACTGCAAATTCTTTGCTCCCCTGCCTCTTAACTATGAAACATGAAATTTTGGGAAATAGCAATATGAAAAGTGAAGGAACAAAAATAAGGGAAATGTGAGCTTAGAGCTCTTAAGATAACTTTAGATGGTGAAATGTTTACATGTTCTATTGGCTAGCACTGGTGTAAAGCATGCAAACACTGTGCATGTTCTTGAATTGGATGGTCCTAAACAGCAGGAACAATGCAGTAATAAGATATGAGTGCATGATGGTCAGTCCACTAAGATGAACAACACAATTAAGACAACTTGCCTTGGTGTCGTAGAATTTGAGGAAGAAACGATCCTTGGGAACAGACAACTTGGTCTCGAGGATTGAGGCAATGGCAGCACTCAATTTCTTGTTGGTATCAGGATTAAGGCCACCAATAGAGACAAGTTCACCATATGCTGCAGGCTGCTCAGTTCCACCAAATGCCATTGGCACTGATCCTTTGAGTACCACCATAACATACTGCACAACAGGTCATTGGCCAGGTTATATGTCAAAGACGCATAACTTGAAAGAAAGCAATACACAAGGTCATTTCAGGCAAATTAACAACCTTGATCATTTTCAGGTATTTAACAAAATATTCAAATAAATAAAATGAAAAAAAAAAACTCAGGACATAAAGTCCCACACATCAGCCAATCAAACAGTTTCATATTAGAGCTTTCAAGACCAAAGATAGGCAGGAGCATCATTGACATTTCAGTATATGATAGTGATACTGTTAATGTCAGAGAGAGATTTAAATGTGCTAGTGTAGATAACCTTACACATGAAAAATTGTGGAGAATTTGTGTTCTTTTTGTTAAGGATTGGGGACGTGGGGGGATCTCCAGGGTGTGAAGAAAAATTGTGAGCAGAAAGGGGGGACAATCCAGATAACCAACAAACTAATATCAGGTGCTGATTTACATTACAAAAGCAAACAACCACTGTCCTGTTCCCTTTTCTGCCAGCAAATTTAAGGGCTGAGCATTTGGAGAACATCTGCCTGTATTTTTGTAGAATCAATGGAAGAAACAGAAGATGTGTCAGTTTATATTATGAGCTTTCCTTGACAATGGAATGTCCACATCTAAGGAAAGTATTCTAAAATTACAGATAGCCGTAGGGGTCAGGACGACAGGTATTCACAGTGAGATGTATTTCATGGATTTAGCTTAATCGAAATAAGCCAAGCATATCAAATCTATGAGGCAGACCAGCTATGTTGATTACTCAAGAGTCACAAAGCATCAAGAAACCAGAGAAAATTAAATACACCTGAAATTCACGTCTTTCACTTTCCAATAAAATTTCCTTATCAGAATAAGAACAAGGGACAGATTGGGTTACAAAAGAGTACATTTTAGCATTGCTCCTCAAACAATTACATGGCAAGGAAACAAAAAAGTTCTTAAAGAAAGAGTGCTTCGATCACACTTCTTCATTGTTGCCACCTAATACACATGAATCACTTGCGTAATACAACAATTTATTACATCAGTGGCTCTTATTGAGCATAAGGAGCAGCAGAACTTTGAAACATAATATCAAAGAGTACAAGGGGTGATAACATAACATAAAACAACTGAAACCTTAATCCCAAAGATGGGTTTCAATTGCATGAACCAAGACATTATCTCCCACACTTGCCACCAGTGATTCTCTCCTTTCTTTCTCTTCAATCGATGTCATATGCTCTAGCAAACCAACTTTTTTATGTTCTTAACTCCTTCCATCTAAGCTATCTTTGGTCTTCCCCTTCCTCTTTTAAAATCTCCTTGATCCTAACCCTCTCCTCTACTTTCCTTAGTGGCGCATCTTCTAAACTCTGCCTGACATGCCTAGACCAACACAACAGGTTCTCCCTTATTTTATCATCAGATGTCTGCAATTCTAGTTTCCTTCTAGTATCTTCATTTCTAATTGTATCCTTTACGGTGCTCCCACACATCCATCTCAACATATGCAACTCCTCAACTTTCTTATACTATCCTTTTTAAATGTCCAACATTCTAACCCATATAACAACATTGGTATGATAATCCTTCTATAAAATATTCCCTTTATTTTCAAACACGCTACAGTCACACAATACCCCACTTGCTGCTCTCCACATTAGCCAATGAGACCTAATATTCTGGGTTACATCTTTGTTAATTCTCCATTCTTCTGCAAAAATGACCCAAGGTAAAAGACCTGCTCATAGGCACCTCCTTACCATCCAATGTTACTATATCCTCACTTGACTTCCTCATAGTGCTAAACAACATTCCATGTATTTAGTCCTACACCGGGATTCTAACTTTTGACTTCATTGCTCCAAAATGGTATTAACCCCAATTCTAGTCTTATCCACCAAAACAATATTATCTGCAAATGCAGCAGCATGGTATCTCACCTTAGATAGATCTTGTTATTTCATCTAATACCACTACAAAGAAGGACGGACTCAATGCCAACCCTTGGTGTAGTCCAATCATAAAAGTGAAACTCTTGGTGTAATAGTGATAACACGAACATGAGTAATTAACTTCAAAGATGAGGATGGTAAGAGTATGTAGCATTACACATTCTCCAATTCAAACCAACAAGCACATGAATAAAATGAAGTAGAGCTAGTCACTATTGATAGTACTGCTAAAATCCTTAAAAATCCTCCAAACTTATTAGCTAGAAAATATATTTTCAAGAAATGAAGGTAGTAAAATAACATAATTAAATGGGTCTTTAGATACAAATGGACCAAATGAACAGGAGATTATAAATACCATATCAAACCCCATAGTCTAAACAAGGAACAGAAGATACTCTGTGCATTGGTATCCTTATGGGAAAGGATTTGAAGAAAACGAAGGAATTCAGACAGGAAATTTCACAAGTCAAAAGTGCCCATTGCAACAAAGGTGAAGACTGAAGATGTAATGTGAGATGAGAGAAAGAGGAGATGCGAAAGGTAGTAAAAGGGAAGCAGTGTCAATTTTATGGCAGCAAAAGGAGATTAATGCTTGCTCATCATTAATATTTTAAACCTCTAATATAAAAATGTATTAATCTCCCTCACCATTATTTTTGCTGATTTTCTACTGTATTATATTTCTTTTCAAAGTTACTAATTTTTACTAAAATGAATAGATTTCGTAAACTAAACTTATTTTCACTAAATTAAAATTACTTTAACTTAATGTTATTTTTATAACTCATTGGCAAGTTCATTAATGCCGTGCCATACGGCAACACCAACAAAGAACTTATTACTGCTAATTAAGCACTTATTACTAAATTTAAGCCGATAAAAACAAGTTATCACCACGATACTCAACAAAGCTATTAAAACAAGCCTTCATAATTTAATCAATCACAGCTAATTTTGCACTCAAATAAAAAAAAAATGAAAAGCAGGAAAATATACAATTACCACTAAATATTGCAAAAATAATCTACCGCAACACAAACTAAACTAAACTAAACTTCAATTCAAAAATGTATTCACATCTATCAGTACATTCTATCAGCGTAATGCTTGCGAACAACGCCACCGAACCACGTCCATAATCTCACTCCACATTTCACCATAAACACAACAAACCAGGTCGAATTAGCAAAATTAAAAACAAATAAATGAAAAATTACAAATTATGACAAATTCCATCATAAATCATCTATTAACAAACAAATAATCTTATCATTATTTAAAATCTCGCATAATCCTGAACAATGCAAATGACTACTGAACAAAACAAAAAATTAACCCCTCATTTATTATCCGACACAATCACACCACAAATTTGAGGTATAAAAACCGAAATTCAGGCTAAAATAAAAAAATAAAAAAAAAATTAACTCAAAATTTGGAAGCTATCATTAACAAAAAGGGAAATGGAGGAGAGAGAATATACAGCTTCAGGTTTTCCGATGAGTTTAGCGACGGCGGAGGTGGCTTCGGAGAGGACGGAGGAAGTGTCGACGCCGTCAAGGTTGGCGTTGGTAGAAATGTTAAGGCACGGCATTTTTCTTCTTCTTGAAATGGAAATGATAACCAGTTGTGAAGTGTATAATCAATGAATCAGCAAAAACCCTTGGTATTACACTATTTTGGTTTTTTGATGGAGTTGAATCAACGCTATTATCGAAACTTCCAGAAAATTATCGTTGTTTTTGGACCATGTTTCTTGGGCTTTTTCATCATTTGTTTTTAAATCATACTTCTTCTTAGAATTGGGCTGTCTTGACAGGGTATTGACATCATTTTCGAAATGGGGGTATGGATATCATTTAAAAGAAATACGATACGACATGACAAGAAAACTGGCAAATACGAAGTATGTTGAGTTAAGACAATATTTGGTGATCAAGTTTTCTTATTTATCACCATTTGGTGTTTAACTTTTTTAACATTGCAGTTTGGTGATTGAGGTCAAATTTTCGGTGGTTTTAATTAGATTGTGGGAAAAAATTTAATCATTTCTGGATAAAAACTTAGTCACCTTAATCGAGGACGTCAGTTTTCGAAATGACGTTTCTGCTCCTTTGTTCCCCAATTTCGCGCGCTCTCCCCCTCTTCTCTTCTTTGTGTACTATTTACCCAGTGAAGACAAAAAAAAGGATATTCTCCTCTTCCTTTTCATCTTCTATTCTCTGTTGGAGTGAAGTCATTTCTGGAAAAAGTTTGCACGAACAGATCATAATTGCATTTTAAGGTAAAATTCTGATTTTTTACACTTTTTTTGTAATTGCTTTTATTTGTTGTGTTTTGATGATGATTTGTTGATCGATTTAGGGTTTATAATGATGTGTTTTTTTTTTTTAAAAAAAAAAAAAAACCCTTTCATCTTCTAATTGTTGTGATTGTTAGGTTTAATCATAGAATTATGTTTATATTCTGTCGATTTTACGTTTTTTATTAGTATGGATCAAATTTGATGTTTGTAACTCAAGTAATTTGGTGCTTAGAAGTGAGTGATTTACATTGTTATTATTTTATAAAAACAGAGTATTTGTTTGCATGAATTATGTGTAATTGAGGTTGTGTTAACACCATGATTATTGGTTGTTTTGTTAGTGTAGATGGATCTAGTAGACGACCCTCATCATATGGTGGCTTTAGAGGATGTCCCACAATCCCACATGCGTTATCAATTCCAGAAATTTTATGCATGTACATCTTTCCTAAGTTGCCCCCCTAAAGCCCAAGGCATGTGCAATGGTGTGTGTAAGCACTGGAATGAACTATGGTATTTTAAAGCCTGGATTCCTAATTTTGTTAGAGCCACACAGAAAAGTGAAAGGTGGTGGGTGGCTAAAGATATAATGAGGAATAATGGGTATGACTTTCATAATGGGATGGTTCAGGATTGGGCTGAATTTTTGGATGGGTTCGTTGCGTTGGTTATTTAAGGATGAAGAAGCTATGTACAACAAGAAATGGAAGAGGGAAGAAGCAACTCAACCAGGTGGGCAGCAGAAGAGGATTAAGCTAGAGTAGTGTTGATATATAGTGGTAGGTGAATTGCCCCGTGAGTTTGTTTTTGGGTAACTAGAGGGCAGTCTTTTGACTTTAAACTGACTTTAAGTAGTAGTTGTTGTTGTTAGCTTTTTAGAAGCAGTCAGTTTAAGTAGAACTTGTTGATCTAGGTAGGAATTAATGTATAGATTAATCTGATCTAGGTTCTTTTACTCTTGTTATGGTTTAGTGTGACAATGTACTTTTTGCAATTGTAAGACAATGTCACAATTATGACAAAGATATTGATGTACTTATTTGATAATAATTAATGAAATGATGATATTGAAGTACTAATTTGATACTAAATTTTTGTGCTGGTTTATATGCTCTGTCTTCTTATTGAATATCTTTATTTATTTGCCTTGATTACATTATTTGTAGATGGAGGACCTACCTATGTCTCTTATTGTGCATTATGGTGGTGAATGGAAAAACATCCCTGATTTGGACTATGTTGATGGTAAAATTAGATTTATTTGATGAACTTCCTTTCTGACTTTAATGTGGCTGGGTTGAAAAGGGTCATTGCTAGCTTAGGATATGACGACATCATTAAGCTACATTATTGTGATCCTAGTAAGACACTGAATAATGGGATCAGGTTTCTAAGTTATGATGATACTACATTTGCAAAATTTCTGAGCTTACTAGTAAAGTATAGAATAGTTGATCTATACACTGAGCATGAGGTTGGCGAAAGTGATGCTGGCAGTGTGCTTAGGACTGCTAGGGGCATTGAAAGATGGTTAACTAGGCAAAAAGAAATTGGAGATTGTAGTAACAGAACATAATCTTTTTTGGGGCAACATGGGAGTGAATATGTAGAAAACCAAGTTGATGATGAAATCGACTATGATGATGAGGGTAGTGACCAGTCTGATGAGGAAGTTCAGAAGGCAAGAGAGGATTTGCTCCTCCATAATAAAAAGGAAAAGGAATTGGATAAAGAAGTGGCCTCCCTTAATGAAGGGGATCTTAGTGATGATGATCTGTGTGAAGAAAGTGACAGTGACTATCCTGACAGTCCTCATGAGTCAGATGAGGAAGATTATGGGCACTTACTTCCTAGCAACCCCAAATAGAAAGAAGAGGAAGACATTGACTCATTCGGCTTATATGTTGACACTGAGGCCTGATGACATGGGGCATTTCTTCTTAAGACAACAGTTTGAGGGTGCTGTTAAGTTTAGGAAGGCATTAACCAACTATAGTGTAAGCATGGGAAGAGATTTAGTGTTTACTAGGAACACAAAAGCTGCTTTGGGTTAAGGTGAGTCCCTGGTTGGCAGTTAAGGCAAGAAAAATAGGTCAGGAACTTATCTTAGGGGAGTGCAAACAACATTACTCTCTTCTGTACAGATATGCAGAAGAAATCAAAAGAGCAAATTCTTTGAACACAATCAAGTTTGGACTGAATCAGGGGCAGTTTCAAAGGCTATATATTTGTTTTGATTCCATTAAAAAGGGCTTTTTGGCAGGTTGTAGACCTTTTTTTGGGATTGATGGTTGTTTTTTGAAAGGTCCATATGGTGGCCAACTACTTGTGGTTGTGGGGAAGGATGGAAACAATCAAATGTTTCCCATATCTTGGGCATGTGTGAAGGTTGAAAACACTGATAGTTGGGAATGGTTCTTAGAGCTACTAGTAGTTGACTTGGGGACTATGAATGGCTATGGCTACACAATCATGAGTGACCAACAAAAAGGGAAATCTAAAGGCTATATCAAATGTTTGGCCTGATGCAGAGACAAGAGTTTGTGCAAGACATGTCTACTGCAATTTTAGGAGCAAATTTGGAGGGGGTCTTGAGTATGGGAGAGGTTTTTGGAAGATAGAAAAGAGCATTACAGAGAATGATTTCAATGCTAATATGGAAACATTCTCTAAGATAAATGCTGAAGCTGGAACAGATTTGCTGAACAGGAATTACAAGAAATGGGGAAGGACTTACCAAACACCACAATCAACTTGTGACAGCATAGACAACAACATGAATGAGGTATTCAATGCATACATTATGTCTTCTAGGCATAAACCTATAATCACCATGTTAGAGGACATAAGGGAGGGGATCATGGAAAGATTGCATAAGAAAAGAGATTTCATGATTAGAAAAGATATCCCTATTTGCCCTAGAATCCAAAAGGCATTAGAGAGATCAAAGGTGGCTGCAAGGGGGTGGGTGGCATACTAGGATGGAAACTTCTCATATGGTGTTAGGGAGGGGGGGCACTCAACTTAGGTATGTGGTGAGTTTACTTGATAGAACATGCAGTTGCAATGCATGGCAACTTTGGGGGTATCCTTGCAAGCATGCTGTCACTGCAATATGGAAGGCTATGGATGTCCCTAGCTGGACACTATGTTAGCCATTGGTATTGTAAGAACACCTACTTGAAGGCTTATGATTACCCCCTAGAGCCTTTGAATAGTCCAAATAAATGGCCACAGTCAAATTACCCACCTATAACAGCTCCTCACTTTAAAAAAATTCAGCATAGGCCAAAGCAAAAGAGGAGACAGCCAGCTGGTGAGGATCAAGGAGAAAGGCTCACAAGACAAGGTCATCATCATAAGTGCAACATTTGTAGACAGACAGGCCACAACAAGAAGACCTGTCCTCAGGCAACTGCATCAGATTCATCAAACACAAACAGGCAGGAAGGGCATGAGTATCACCAAGCAACAACTACTCAGATCACTCAACAGTCACAGACCACCATATCAATGCGCAATAGGGGATTAGATAGGCTGTACACATACCCCAATGGTTATTAGAGAATGGGAGTGGTAAGCAAAATCAGTTAAATATACTCACAAATGCTTACAATAACCAAGGTAACTATTAAAAATAATATTACAACACTTTGTATATTAAATTTCTTCCTGATTTCAGTTGCTTCTTCCTCCAATTCCATATTCCTTTTCAGCATAATAATCAATTCATAATCAATTTCTGCATCATGTTGGTTATCAATCCATTTGTAAAAATTGCAGCCATCAATTTGGTTGTATTTGGGGCATATAAGAAATCTCATGAAAGGATGTCTCACTATCCTTGATACTCTTTGTACTGGCCTTCTATAGCAATGAAAAAAAAATATTGGATCTTTCCATAACCAGTTTTGTTGAATGTTCTTCTTGCAGGATTAAAAAAAAAATTTAGAAGGCTGTGATTTTCGGTGATTTTTGAAGCGCTGCAATGGACTATGGTGAAGTTGTTTTTTGATATTGTTCTGTTTCTGTTGTGGAGAAGAAGGCATTCAGTTTGTATTGAGTAATGGCTAGTTTTTTTGGAAACACAAATTTTATAAATAAATCTAAACTTAATTCTGACAGGTGATTATGTTTTTAAATCAGATAATCATGTTTTTTGGGAGGTGATTAAGTTTTAGTATGGTTAAAGGTGAGTTAAACAATACTCAGGTGAGTTAAAACCATCAAAAATTTGACCTCAATCACCAAACTGCAATGTCAAAAAAGTTAATCACCAAATGGTGATAAATGTGAAAACTTGATCACCAAATGTTGTCTTAACTCATGTTATGTTGTGTTCATTCATGTTTGAAAATAAATGGTGTTTCGGGGGTTTTTGTCCCTTGGGAGAGTTACAACACTGAGACTGGATTCAACAAAGGACGCCTGTACCTGCAAAGCAAACGGACCGCCGGATGGTCGGTGGTCCGCCTCCGAAGATTAAGTTAGTAAGTATTCGGAGTAAAACGTGCGGAAATAAAGTTATCTACTCGGATTCCAAGCTCAGGTAAAGTGTTGTCTGTTCCTAGAAAACGACAGCTCTGTAATAAATGTGAAAGTGACGTGTTGTCTCGTATTGCGTGTGTTCCTGTCATAAATGAGAGAATTGCCCCTATTTATAGGGTCTCATGGAAAAGTGTGCCCTCCCTAGGATCTGGTGACCTAGGGATTAGGTCACGCCGAAAAGCGACGCCTTAAGGTTTGGGCCCTTGAAGGCCGCCACTCCAAAAACAATACCTGAGTGACATGTGTCACTGAGCCCAAAGGGTATTTGGGCATTGCTTAGGGCGACACATGTCACCCTCTTAATGGTCCCTGCTGGATCATCAACTACCCCAGAATGGTGGGATGGCTGCCTACCACGTGTCGTCATCTCAATGGTTCAGGTGGCACCTTTACCTATGACACGTGGCGACTTCTAATTGGGCCACTTGGCGGGTATAAAAGTACCCAAATCATTTGCCCCTCACAGGGGTCACGTGCATTGCACATGACACCTGTGACAGGTGTCATCATCCGATTGGTCGGATTTTCAAATTACATTTTGGGGGGAAAAATTAGGGTTTACCCTTTCTATAAATAGAAGAGTTTGACTTCCTTTTGGATTCACATTTGCGTGAATCTTCAAGGAATCTTGAATCTTCTGACTTTCAAAGACTTTGACTTTCCAGAGCATCCGACAGCCGGCCCCCTTAGTTCGCCTGCTTCACCAAGTGCCCAAGACCGACGTCTCTCGTTACCTTCTTCTAAGGTAACCGCCTGATCCCTTTTTCACTTATTTTTTGCATTTTTCTTTTATCGAAATGGTTTCCCAAACGCACACGGCACGGCCTAGGTTAGCGATCAGCTGGTCACCGGGGACGGCTGAATTTAGAACTAGGAGTGTCGAATGCTCGTTCGAGAACTTTCCTTTAAGTACATCTCCAAATCCGACAGTGTCTGTGCCTCTGCAGGACACGATGGCCAGAACAAAGCAGACGACCAAGAGATATAGAGAGGATGGTAGCTTTTACCATTCGGACAGTGAGACTGTCAATTCAGATGGCTCTATTAGGGTGCCTGTCTCTGAGGTTAGCAGAGACCCGCCTAGCACCGTCAGCACTCCAAATGACTCGTTTTTGGAGGAGTGCGACGAGGAATTTGAGAACCCCAGGCCGAGTGGATTGGTGCCGGATGATGAGTTGGGGGAGGACACTGCTGGCAACAGCTGGCAGTCCCCCAGCTCCGATGAGAGTTCTGATGACTCGGCGTCATCGTCTTCCAACTGCGTCCCCCTTGACTCGGAGGAGGCGCAGTCCAATTTAAAGGCTGCCAGAGAGTCCCTCTTTGTTGAGAAGGGAGAGGGTTGGGCAGAGCCGTCTGCTTCTAGGCGGCATGAACGTGCGCCTTATTATCTGCACGTTCGGGAAGGCAGGCGGAAGATCATGGCGGATGATCTTCCCAAATTTCTTTCTACTCATGTCATGGGACATGGGTTTATTCTGTCTGTGCCGGATGGTGAAGACACGACCACCTGGCCTGAGATGGCTGTTTATGGTGACCAGTGTTTCGGCTGCTACGAGGCGGCCATCCAGGCAGGACTTCGCTTTCCTTTCCATCCGGCCGTGGAGAGGATCTTGGACGGATACCAGCTGGGTGTATGGCAACTAGCCCCCAACTCTTGGGTAAATATCTTGGGCTATGTTGCCGCCTGCGAGATGCTGGAGGTGGATCCCATCTTTGAGGCGTTCGCTCATATGCACTATCTGAGCAGAACGCCCAATCCAAGTGGTATCGGCTGGTTTACGCTGACCAGCCATACCAAATACATGATGACGCTGGGGAAAGAGAACAAATGGAAGGACTGGCGGACCAAGTTTTATATAGTATCTTCCTCAGACGCCCAAAGGAACATGCGGTACAACGCTGGAATCAATATCCTCTCCTCTTGGCTGGGAAAAAGGCTCTTCCGCCTGTTCTCAGGCGGGCCCATGAGGAGATCTTTGACCGGGGCCTCTTTTCTGTGGCCGTCCGGACAAACAAAGAGACGGGGGTTACGGAGGTCACCCCCCAGAGCTATATTCCCCGATTCGAGTGGCTCTCGGACGGGACATACTTAGCCGCCTGTGGGCTTAGTACTGAGATGCCGAGAGGTAGCTGGCCGCATGATTTTATTACCTTTGCTTACTTTTGATTATTTGTTTCTTTGCTAACACTTGGTTTCTTGTTGCAGATAAAGCAATGGCAAAGCTTCCGGCCCACAAGAAACCAGCCCTCTCCGCCGCCTTCTACCGCGCAAACATAAAGTAGACGGATGAGCAGCCACTAGGCGGCACTCCTAAGGTAATGAGTCTGCAAAGGCTTCCCTTAGTGAATTGTATTCTCATACTTTGTTTATGAAACTCATACTTGGACTTTCTTTCAGTGTGCTTCATCAAAGCCCCCCTTCCTCTCAGCCGGACCCCAAACTGCGAAAGTAGGCGGCTGGTGACGTCTCCCAGAGCCGGAGGAAACACGTCGCCAGCAAACCTGCCAAGAAGGGGACAAGCGCCTCTTCCCCCACCAAAACACCATAAAATCCGGACGCTCTTCAACGAGTGTCGAAGAGTGGCAAAACGCCACTCACCACTGCTGGCGGCACAACAGGCGGCAGCGAAGGGGAGAGGGAGGTAAGCCATCCGACCATTCGACAATGCACTTTGTAAAGGGCACAATGCTCAGTTTCTGACTTAGATGTATTTGTTTGATAGATGCCCCAGCGAGGCCAACTGTCCTCCAGATGGTTGACAAGGTAAAGTCGTATCCCCTAATCAAAAGTAAATACCTAAATCCTCTAACTAAAGTAGATAGGGAAGTAGGGTCGATCTCCACAGGGAAATGAGTCTTTTTACTCCTAATTAATTATTATAATCTAAATTATCTAAGTAACCAATATTTGAATTTGAATATGAAACTAAACTACAAAGAATAGGAATAGGGAGAAAAACAATATATAAAAGGATCTAGGGCATAGGTTCACCTATAAATAATACTCCAGGGTAAAACATAGTAATCAATCATTGACATTGCATAAATAACACGATTAACAGGCTCTCGCAATTTATTAATCAACATAGATCTAACAGGCTCTCGCAATTTACTAGATCTAAGTTCTTATTGAAAATAGCCTTTAATATCAAATTAACATCTGCTCGATTCATCAATTTAATATTGCTATACTTTTACAAGCCGCAATTGTAAAACGTTAAAACAATTCAATATGAAATTATCATGCAATACCAATAATCAATAATAGTCAATCATCAATGCATCAATTAACCAGATTGTAAAGGGCTTTCGCTATGTATTACAATCACAGAATTAATCTACCGGTATTAAATCTCATCTCTCGAATCTCGACTTAACCATTTATAAATTAACCTGCCTATTGAAACTAGACCTAAACATCAATTCTCATCTGTCGAATCTCAAATCAATATTGTTAAACTCATGCATAAAAGATCTGCACAAATCTAGTCACAGAGCATTAAATCAATCAATGGGAAATTAATCTAGCATTGATAATTAACAACAATAAATTACCCCTTCATATTATTTATGGATCCCCATAAACCCCAGAAATTAAACTACTCACACATATTAAAAACTAAACAAATCAAAGCAATAAAATAAGTCATGATGAAAGGAAACAAGATTAAGAGAAGAGAAATCGTTACCAAACTAATCTGTATTAATGGAAATAATCAAGAACAAAAGTAGAGAGAGAAGTTAAGAGAGAGAGAAGAGTTAAGAGAGAGAAAAGATCCTAAGTAGAGATAGAAAGTCTAAGAAAGAAGGTCATCTAATAATTCCGTACAAAATCGTATTTAAACGTTTCCTAAAACAAGAATTAAAACTAAACTAAGTCAGGTCTTCCAGAAACGCGCGCCCGATCGGGCGCGCCTTTTTCTTCGCGTTCTTCCCAAGCAGCATCGCCCGATCGTGCTAGATGCTCGCACGATCGGGCGCGCCTTAGCATGCAGCCCTATGGTTTGCCGCGCCCGATCGGGCTAGAGGTTGCTCGATCGGGTCTTTGCTCCTCTTGAGGCTTGGACTTCGATTGGGCTAGATTTCTCGGCCCAATCTAGGTTTCCTCTCGGGTCTCGAATACTTGGTCCAAACACCTTGGGATCCCAATTACCGAGCCCTTAATCACCGACTCTTACCGATCCTGGGCTCCAAAAGTGGTCGCGTCCTTCTAGCTTCCGTAGTTTCTCTAAAATATCCCGGGAAAATACTCCAAAAGCATAAATCCCTGTAAAAGTCAACCAAATCTACGAAAACACTAGAAAACACCAATTAGTAATAAAAGGGGCTCTAAAGAGCCAAAAACACTACTAATTATGACCAAGGGACGGGGGTAAAATACTATATAAAATAGACACATCAATGGTCAGGCGGATGCTCAGGTCGCTTGACCCTGAGGACAAGGCATCCGTCAGAGGAGTCGGCACCCTGGATCTGGACGACATTCTGGCGCTTCTTGGCGAGGTACAATTCCTTACAACTTAACTTATGTACATATTCTGTCGAATGGTTACTGTCATGTTTCTTTGATCGGGGCGCTTGCAAGCTATGCTGCGCGTTAGTGGTCTCAAAGGGACCCTCAACGAGAAGACCAGGGAGGTAAAGGCAGCAAATGCTCGGGCCGCCTCTACTTTGGACAAAGCTCAGTTTAAGATTGCTCAAAATGAGATTCTGACACTTGATATGTTGTATTCCCAAGAGTCTGCCAACCTGCAAGTTCAGCAGAACTTAGACGCGGCCAAGCAGTGGGTGAGGGAGATCCAAGACCAGGTCAAGGGCCTCAACGAGCAGCTGGACAACCTCAAGGAGGCGGAGTCCAAAGTGACTAGCCTAGAGGCGACGGTCAAGAGACTCAGAGGTCGGCTGAGCAACCAGGAGAAACAACTCCGGACCAAGTATAGGTCCTTGATGAAGGAGGAGAAACAAGCCCTGGTCAAACAAATGATAGACAACAACGAAGTCATCATGCGTGCGGCCTGGGCGGCTGCTCAGCCGTCTGCAGATTATCAAACCTGGAAGGTCTAGTTTGATAAGGCTAATGACGAGTTCAATGCCCGTCTCCTTAGAGAGGCTCAAGAGGCGGCCGAGAAGGATGCGGCTGCCAAGAGTGCCTCGGGGGAGTCTAGCTCGTCTGGCGGCTCATCTGGGGACGAGGAGGAGAATGATCAGGAGGAGGGCGAGGAGAATAGAGAGCATGCGCCGGAGTTAAACGCAGATGCCGATGCTGAGAAGCTCCCCTGACACTAAAAAAAAAAATCAATATAGCATCAACTAAAATTTGTTGCTATTCACCAAAAATCCGTTGCCAACTCTATTTAGCAACGAGTTGGAAACAAAAATTTGTTGTTGCTAAAAGGCTTGTTGCCATGGGATTTTGGAAACCAGTTGCAAAGCAATTTTGTTGCAATATTGCATCATTTAAATATAGTTTCCATGATTGTTGCTGTTTTTGGTGCATGCGTTGCCAACTTTGGCAACATATTACCATTGGTTGTTGCTAAAATTAGCAACAAATTATTAATGTTAGTTCCTAAAATAGCAACAAATTATTAATGTTGGCTCCTAAAAATAGCAACAAATTATTAAAGTTGGTTCATAAAAATAGCTACAAATCATTAATATTGGTTGCTATCAACACTACGAGACAAAAACCCAATCCCTATTAGCAATTTGGTTCAACCCGATCTCGGCCTTTACCAATCTGAAATCTCACTCAGGTTAGGTCAACTCAGATCGACTTTGCACATAAGGCTCTTTGAATCCCCATCTCAAGAATCGCATTTGGTAGGAGTCGAACTTGTGACCTCAAAGTCAGATGGTGAATCTCTTACCAACTATACCAAGTATTATTTGTTTACTTCTATGCATATAATTTATAATAAGTGAACAAAATATTAGAGACGAAATTGAAAAATTTGTCTCCAAATTAGGGACAAAATAAAAAATCCGTCTCTAAATTAGAGACGAAATTGAAATCCGTCTCTATTTGATGTCATTTTAGCAACAAATAATTTTATACATTATAGCAAAAAGTGGCTTACATATAAATTAACAACAATATGTAACACAACTCGTTTCCAATGGCAACAAACAAAATAATGCGTTCTCAATTAGCAACAATAATTTAGAAGACTTGTTTCTAATGGAAACAATTCAAAATTCATTTTATTTGTTTGTTTCTAAATCAATACTAATAAAATATTTGTTGTCATAGTTTGTTACTATTTGGCAACAAGAGAAAAATATGATGCCGTCTAGTAACAACTAGTAAGACAATTTGTTTAAAAAAGTAACAAATCAAAAATAGGTAGCCATTGTTTATTAAAAACTAAAGCATAAAATGTCGCTTTTAATTAGGCAATGAAAAAATTTGGATTCGTTGCTGTAGGCGTCGCTCGAAGTGCGCCTACGTTAAAATCATGTGTGAATATGCTTGGCACTCATAGGAAGTGGGAATTGATATTACGATTAGGGACAATGATTAGGGAAAAGTAAAGTAGGGAGCCGCCAACAAGTTTTTAAGGAACTTGTAAACCGTTCACGGATCATAAAAGGCAACCACGAGAAAGGGACAACGATAGGCAACAATGATTGACCCGTGAAGGTTACACCCCATTCATAATCCATGAGATTACTAACTCCATATGGTTCGGAACCACGAAAGGAGGATCGGGGATGATGGTACGAAGTGAGTCATGGAGTCACTACATTCGCCCGTATTGGCCTCTACTCGATTCTTATAGTGAAAAGTGATTCTTGCGATCTGTAGGGAATAATTTCAAGCCTTTAAAATCCCACTAGCTTGAACCCCACTGTGATCATACACTAAAGTACGGTGGCGTCCAAAAGGGAAGAAGATAGAGCAAAAGAGTCGCCAACAAGTTTTTAAGAAACTTGTAAACCGTTTACGAGGTGAAGGTTACACCCCTTAACGATCCAAGAGATCGTCAACTCCATAAGGTCATGAACCAAATAAGGGTTCGGGGATGAAGGTACAAATCCAACCTAAAAGAGATTGAACCTGCCCTAATAATAGGCCTCTACTTTATTCTGATCGTATTCATGTGCGCTTTCTGACTAACATGCAATCAATAGGATTAACCCTAAACCTGTTTAATCTATGTTGGTTGAATTTAATGCACAAATAAACTATTATTGGCGATCACTTGAATTATAATCACAATTAACCCTAAACAAGATTATTAATTATCTTATTAAGCGTGATTACAAGTACCAATTCCCTTTAAACATGCATAAAAGGTATGATCAAGCAATAACAAATCAAATAAATCAAGCAACATAATAAATAATCAACATCATTAATAATAATATTGATCATAATTAATAATCATAATCATGTTAAAGCATAGCAAGATCCTAGGCATGATACTAACAAGATTAATAACAAACCCTAGCATGTCACTAAGCAATAAAAATCAGAACTTTAACCCTAACATGATACTAACATGAATAAATATTAGTAAGAGAATAAAAGGCATCATAGTAATCATATTTAATATTAAAGTTACCCTAGACATGATACTAGGAATATCATAACAACAATGTAAACATGATTTCTACATCATAAATCAATTAATCAATAAAAGTACTTACTTGGATGCCTCGTACCTCTTTCTAATAACAAAATACACACGTTAGTAACTTCAAGGAAAATAATAAACAAAACAATGAAATTAAATAATTGAAAGAGAGATTTGGGACCAAACCCTCAAAAATTAAAACCTTTCACGTCTAGGGCGAAGGCGACTTCGAATATGGCTAAGTGTTTCTAGATTTAATGAATGCGGAATTTTGTATTAAAAAGCAAAGTTTAGAAAAGAAAGAATGAATGTTAATGAAAGTTGATGAAAAGAGATGAATGAAAAAGATGAATGCTAATTTGATGAATAATTTGTGAATGAAGAGAGTTGATGATCGATGATGCTTGTTGATGAATGATGAAGATAGTTGGTGAATAAAGAGAATTGATTAAAACTTAAGAATAAAGAGAATTGGTGAATGAAAACGGAGTTTTTAATACGATATTTATAGAGAAAATCATCCAAAAAAGATAATTTAACAAAACAGAGTCTGAAGATCGCAAAACAACCTTGGCGCCGGCTAGTTGGCGCCAGGACAAATGGCTAGTGCCAGGCGCCAATGGCTAGCGTCTGGCGCCAAGCCTGTATTGGAAGATAAAATAATATAATTTCCATCGAAAGTGCTATTTGATCTTGATTAAAACTCTGAAGAGTCCTAATTGAATTAGGAATGATAAGACCTTCTAGAATGTTCTAGAAGACTAAAACTATTCCTAATTACATTAGGAATGATAAATTATATTAGGCCCTCCCCTAGATCATTAGGCCGTACTTAAAGCTCAAACCGGGCCCAGTTTAGTAAATTGGCCATAACTTCCTCAACATTCATTGGAATTGGGCTTATAATATATCGTTGGAAAATTCTTTGCAAGCCCCATCCAACTACACCACTATTGGACCCATATCATGGAACAACCAAACTGGATTGGCTGTTTTCTTAAAATAAAGTTTTCAAAAACAGGGAGAAGTGAAAAGAAATAAAACTTTCCGCAACGCTAGACCTTTCCATACTTTCGTTTCATTCGATTATGATTCGACGTGAAAGGCACTCATCACCGGGTTTGGTTTTGGGGAGACACAAATGGGTGTCTACACGATCTCAAAGGCATGCAAACAAAGATTCAATTCACTCCAAGCTATTATTAGGCTAAATTGGTTGAATATTAATGCAACACATAATTCTAAAATATTTGTGATCACTTGAATTAATAACAAGATTAAAAAGGATCCTAAATCGGTTGTTCAAATTATTTTATTAGGCGTGATTTTCAATTACATATTCCCTTTAACATGCAAAATGGTGATCATAACAGTAATAGAATAAACATTAATATTGGAAGCAATTTAACAATAATAGCGTTAGTCAAATTAAATATAAAATAACCTAATCATGATACTAGCAATAAGAAAATAAAATAAGAGTAATTAAATTAATTAATTACTCACATTCCGCGCGTTCCTTTAAATTGCTACATCATGAATAAATTGTTAGTAACTTCAGGTATTGTATGGACTCCTTCGAGTGCTTAGGAGAAGTATTTTGAGAGAATAGGGTGTCTAGTATTTAGGCTAAAAAGGGAAAAGAGAATTATTTTGTGACCAAGCTTGTTGATGATTGGAAAAGGGGTGATATGACCTATATTTATAGAGAAAAAAGAAGGGTCGAAAAAACAAGATAAGATCCGAATTAAATCGAAATATTACTCGATATACTGCAGTTTTTGCGGTTTTTGTTTTTATCATATCTTTTGATCCAGAAATCGGAATAAGATGAATAAGATATCGTTGGAAATCTCTTGAAATCCTAGAATAAAAGATATGGATGAAACAGTGAGACGGTGTCAGTTTTGGATAGAGTTTGACATTTTATTCATATCTTTTCCGTTATAGCTCGGAATTGATATTATAATATATCATTGGAAAGATAATTTCAAGGGCTATCCAACCATATAAAATTTTGATAAAAAATATGAGGCACGAAAATAATATATTTCTATCTTTGAATGTCTTTCAATTCGGATAGAAATAGGATTTTCAAAAAAAGGAGTTTTATTCAATTTCAAACTCTTTTATCTTATCTTTTCAAAACGGATAATTAGGATCTTTTAGAAACTTATAGAAGCCTCCAATTAATTCTAATTGGTTTAGGAATGGGATTAAATAATTTGGACCCTCCACATGATCATTGGGTCGTAGGTAAGGTGGGCTTAGGTTCGGTTTAGGCTCAGTTTAATATTTTGGTCATATCTTATTCGTTATTCGTTATAACTCAGAAGATAATGTTGATAATAAAACATAGGTTAATGCAGGGGATGTGAATCTTGAAGATATTAATAATCCAACAGTGGAGGATGTTAAACCCGATGTGAAACCAAAAGTTATTAGAGGACGCAGAGGTCGTAAACCTGGTGCAACATCTAGTCAAGTTAGTCAAGTTGTTGAAGTTGTAAAAGTTGAAGAGGGGTATGAATCATTACTTTATTTTTGATGTTTAGTTCTGAATATATTTGTTTTAATAAAATTTTATATGAGTGTTACTTGTAAGGATGTTACTTGTTTCATTTGTTTTTTTAACATGTTTTTTTATTATGAATGTTACTTGTAAGGTTGTTACTTGTTTAGTGATAATGTGATATTTGTAAGGAGGTTACTTGTTTCACTAATAATAGTTACTTGTAAATTATAAAAGGGTTACTTGTAATTGATACAGGGGTTACTTGTTATTTTTATGTGATAAAGAGGTTACTTGTAAGTGATAAAGGGGTAACATGTTACTTGTTATTTGAAAGTCATAAAGGGGTTACTTGTAAGTGATAAAGGGCTTACTTGTTAGTTGTTATTGGTAAGTAAAATAGGGGTTATTTGAAATAATAAGGGGTCAATTATCTATTTAAGTATTACTTGTATATGAGTGTCAAATGAGTAGTTACTTGTTTGGTGATAATATATTACTTGTAAGGAGGTTACTTGTTCCATTTATGATGGTTACTTGTAAATTAGAAAAGGAATAATTGTAATTGATAAAGGGGTTGCTTGTAAGTGTTAAAGGGGTTTCTTGTAAATAATATAGAGGTTACATGTTATTTTTCATTTTTATGTGATAAAGAGGTTACTTGTAAGTAGGGATGGCAACGGGTCGGATCTGGACCGGGTCCGGATGGACCCGGATCCAGATCCGTTTTTGTATATAGGATCCAGATCTGACCCGGATCCGTTGGGTCTAGAAAATGAAGACCCGGATCCGGATCCGTCGGGTCCAATGGATCCGGGTCCAATATATTTTGTCTAATTTTTTGCAATAAATGTAATGTTCGGGTCAAAAAAATTATTTCAAACTTACATTGTTGGTTATTAAATTCAACCCAAAATTAACCAATTTATACACTCATATTTTGAATTAAAATTATAAACAACAAAAAAAAAATACGATGTTTCATATGAGCTAGTGAAAAAACAACGATGATGTATATAATATGAGCATCCAAAATTCATCTCTTGAAAGGGTTAATCTTTATCATTACTAACATTATCAACATTTTTAATAAAGAAACAAACAATTTTAGTTTTTTCTAATAGGAAAAATAAAAAAACGGGTCCACGGATCTGGGACCCAGACCCAGATCCAGATCCGTTTTTGTCAGCAGGACCCGGATCCGACCCGGATCTGTGGGGTCCAAAATTTGAAGACCAAGATCCGTGAAAAACGGATCTGGATCCACGGATCCGGGTCGAGTCCAGATCCATTGCCATCCCTACTTGTAAGTGATAAAGGGCTTACTTGTTACTTGTTTTTTGTAAGTGATATAGGGGTTACTTGTAGGTAATAAAGGGATTATCTATTTAAGTATTACTTGTATATGAGTATCAAAGGGGTAGTTTCATTTGTTTATGATTATAGATTATTGGTTTTCATATCAGTGTTACTTATAAGGTAGTTATTTGTTTGTTGAATGTTACTTGTAACTTTGTTACTTGTTTGGTGATAATGTGTTACTTGTAACATGGTTACTTGTTTGTTGATTATTGTTTACTTTTCTGATTTAATAATGTTACTTTTTTTTTTTTTTTTGCTTTAGGGATGATGTAATCGTTTTGCGTTGTAGACCTAATGGGAAAAAAGAGAGAAAAAAAGAAGTTCTGACCTCATTTGTGGCAGGTTGCACTCCTGAAGAATCTATGAAAATACTTAGAGAAAAATTTGATGAAGCTGGGATGCCAGATGGTGAGGAGATTAAAAATTCTGATGATAGTGCAGTTCAATCTGCTGAATTAATTAGCTGTGATATTGACTGTGGTGCACATGATGCTTATAAATTACAGTTAATATCAAAATTTATGAGGCTTAATTGCAAAAGAGTATCAACAATGAGGAGCTTACGATTGATGGTTGCAGATTATTGTTTTGTTCAGAAATATTCTGGAATTGATATGTCGTAAGTTATTTTACCTTTTTACTGTTTAATTATTATATTATTCTGGAGTTAATTATGCTAGTTACATGTTATTGTTACTGATTTTTTTATAATCATGGCTATTACTTGATGTTACTTGTATTTTTGCTTATTTGTAAATTAATGTTACTTGTACTATTTGTTACTTGTATTTAATTACTTGTATTAATAGTTACTTGTATTTTTGTTTACTTTTATTTGGATTACTTGTATAGTGGCTATTTTGATAAATACTGGTTATTATTAAACGAGTTTTAGTTGTGATATTAGTACTTGTATTTTTGTTTACTTTTATTTGGATTACTTGTATAGTGGCTATTTTGATAAGTACTTGCTATTTTGATAAGTATTGGTTACTTGTATTATTTGGTTACTTGTATTGAGGTTACTTATATTACATAGTTTATATAGATGTTACTTGTATTATATGGTTACTTGTATTATAGTTACTTGTATTTTGTTCATATAATAGTAACTTGTATTATATTGTTACTGGTATTATTTGGTTACTTGTATTAGGGTTACTTGTATTACATAGTTTATATAGAAGTTACTTGTATTATATGGTTACTTGTATTATAGTTACTTGTATTTTGTACAAGTTACTTGTATTATATGGTTACTTGTATTATAGTTACTTGTATTTTGTACATATAATAGTAACTTGTATTGTATGGTTACTTGTATTGAGGTTACTTGTATTACGTAGTTTATATAGAGGTTACTTGTATTATATGGTTAATAGTATTATAGTTACTTGTATTATAGTTACTTGTTACTTGTATTGTATGGTTACTTGTATTGATGTTAATTATATTATATGGTTACTTCTATTATAGTTACTTGTATTATTATGAAATTTTAATATAGTCAGAGGTTACTTGTATTAAATGTGTTACTTGTTATTGTAGACTTGTAACTATTCTAATAAATGTGATTACTTGTTATATTGCATTATGGTTACTTGTATGGTTTTACAAAATTTACTTTGTTTCTCGTAGGTTTTATGTGTTACTTGTAAATTCTGGTTATTTTTCTCTTACCTATTTATTGTTTATGGTGAAACAGGGAGATTCTCGTGTATTATAATGAGTACTATAGTTTACCTAGAGAAGAATTTTTGACATTGTTTCAAAAAGAATTAATTTCAAGTCGAATTTTGGACTGTTTTTTTATCTTGCTGAATTATGTTGAAGTTAGACAAAATAATGATAAACCAAGATTCTTTTTTGGTGGTGAACATATGGTAATTCTTTAATACTTTTAACTAAACCATACAACCTTTTAAACCATTTATTGTTTTCAAGTTTGTATTTGGCAATCATTGAATCCCAGCATATCTGTAATTTCAGATTTATAAGTAAAGGTTAAGAATACAAGTAATTAAGAAGAAAAGTAAATTAATAGTTACTTCTTTAAATTATAAATAATGGTCCCGTGAAGAATACAAGTAATTAATAATTGTAAATTTATAAGTAATATTACTTGTATTTCATAATTTACATAGAGGTTACATGTATTTTATGGTTACTTATATTTTTTGATAACTTGTATTTTTATGGTTACTTGTATTGAGGTTACTTGTATTTTTATAGTTACTTGTATTGAGGTTACTTGTATTTATATGGTTACTTGTATTGAGGTTACTTGTATTATTTTTATGGTTACTTGTATTGAGGTTACTTGAATTGAGGTTACTTGTATTTTTATGGGTGTATTGAGGTTACTTGAATTGAGGTTACTTGTATTTTTATGGTTACTTATATTTTTATGGTTACTTGTATTATATTGTTAGTATTATAGTTACTTGTTACTTGTATTATATTGTTAGTATTATAGTTACTTGTTACTTGTATTATATAGTTACTTTATTTGAGATTACTTGTATTTCATAGTTTATATAGAAGTTACTTGTATATAAATGTTACTTGTATTTTTATAGTTACTTGTATTTTTAAGGTTACTTGTATTTAGGTTACTTGAATTGAGGTTACTTGTATTTTATGGTTACTTGTATTTTTATGGTTACTAGTATTATATTGTTAGTATTATAGTTACTTGTATTTTTATATATGTAATAGTTACTTGTATTATATAGTTACTTTATTTGAGGTCACTTGTATTTCATAGTTTATATAGAAATTACTTGTATATAAATGTTACTTGTATTGATGTTACTTTTATTAAGAACATAGTTATAAAGGTTACCTGAAATTCTTCCTCTGTAACACATCCTGAAAGGCATTTGTTAAATGCATCTTTGAATGAGGTATCTCTTTTTAGTGCTCGAAACCTTGATACAACATTCTTTATAAGATGTCAAATACATAATCTATGTCTTGAGTGTTTAAAGACCTGCAAGATTATAAGTATATTATATTGTTAAATGCTTTTTTTTTTCGAAAGAGATGATTTTATTGAAATTATAAACTTGTTCACAAATTACCTTTTCAATAGCTTTAGACATTGCCAAGTCTTGATCTGTAAATATTGAAGCAAGCTCACTACCTCCCATTGACTTCTTAAATGTTTCTAACACCCACTCAAAAGTTTCTATTTTCTCATTAGCAATAAAAGCACATCCAAACATTACATTCAACCAGTGATTGTTGACACCAACAATAGGTGCACAAATAAGATTATATTTGTTTGTTCTATACGTTGTATCAAACACAACAACATCTCCATAAATTTGAAAATCTTCCTTCATTTCAGAATCTCTCCAAAAATTAGCATTTAGTTTGTTTTGGTTTTCACCACCTCCTAACTTGAATCTGAAAAAAAAAATTTAGTTGTTATTTGTTTTTGTAATATGTATTACTGATATTAAAAAATGAAGAAGTTAATGGAATTTGTGAAGAAGTTAATGGAATTTGAGTTAAGTAGACATTACCTGAAAAAGAAATCTTCATCTTCTGCTTGCTTTTATTATAATCTATCTATTACAGTTTGTGCATCACCTCCTTGAATTTCTTTCATTTTCTTCCTTGATATGTAATTGTAGTGGTCAGTCATAGTGTGTCCAACAAGTTCTTCTCCACCAGCTTCATTACTTATTAACCTAAATGTATCTGTTGTTCTTAATCCACTATCTGCCATTAGATCAATGACTTTTGCTTTTTCCTGTGTTATCTTTCTCTCTGATCTATGTAAATGCTGCCAAACACTTCTTGTCAACTCATGGTTATGTGCTATAACATGTTTTTCAACTACAAACATTCCATCTTTGTTTTTTTTGCTCTAATGAACGCATTACAACCAGTCCTAGTATTAGGTACTTGATGTGTTCTTTTTTTTTTTTTTTTTTCATTTGGTGCAGGAGGTGTTTTTCTTACTTTTGGTACACATCTAAACCCTTCTTTAGAACATACAAAATCCTTTCCTTTAATTTCTCTGTGTTTTCCTTGTGAATATCTTGTTGTTGAATGTCTGATACTAAATCCTACCACCATAGCATGAAGCCTATATTGCTCATATATTTCCTCCAAAGTTGAGGCTGTAAAACCTAATAGACTTCCTGAAAAATCGTCTACTTGTAGTTCAGCTTCTGTCAATGTACTATGACTCGTTTCTGTAGTACATGTATTCATTTCTACAAATTGAAAATTGAAATGAGGAATATACAACTTAAATTGACACAATACATAGTATGGTTACTTGTTTAATTGTATTGGATTACTTGTATTGAAGTTACTTTTATTTTTGATTACTTGTATTGGTTTGGTTTTATTTTACTTGTTTTAGATTACTTGTATTATTCGTTACTTGTATTATTGGTTACTTGTACTAGTTAACTTATAATATTGGTTACTTGTACTAGTTAACTTATATTTTATTTTTTGTATTAGTTAATTTAGATTACTTGTTACTTGTTAGAAAGAATTAGTATTGCTTGTATTAATTTTACTTGTATTAGTATTTATTAATTTTTTTTGTTACTTGTATTTTTTGGTTACTTGTATTTTTGGTTACTTGTATTTTTTGATTACTTGTATATTAGATTACTTGTATTGGTTACTTGTTTATTTGTATTGCGTTACTTGTATTTTTGTGTTACTTGTATTTGTTACTTGTATCAATGGTTACCTGAAAAATTACTGGTTACTAGTAATTTTTTTTTTACAGTATTACTTGTATTAGAAATAGTTACTTGTATCAATGGTTACTTGAATAATTACTTGTTTACTTGTATTTATGCGTTACTTGTATTTTTGTGTTACTTGTATTTTTTGATTACTTGTATTATTGGTTACTTGTATATTAGATTACTTGTATTGTTTACGTGTTTACTTGTATTGCGTTACTTGTATTTTTTGGTTACTTCTATTTGTTACTTGTTTTAAATTACTTGTATTATTGGTTACTTGTATTAGTTACTTGTAATTTATTACTTTTATTAATTACTTGTATTAGTAGTAGTTACTTGTAATTACTGAATAATTACTGGTTACTTGTAATTTTTTTTATTGCATTACTTGTTTTTTACTGGTTACTTGAAATGCATATAAAATTACAAGTAACCATTGGAAGTAACCGAAAATACTTGTTACTTGTAACCCTACTATATTGTATACATTACTTGTTAAAGTAGAGTTACATGTAACCCTAATGTAGATTTTGGTAGCGTTACTTGTTCATTCATAATATTTTACTTATTAAATGATAAAAAAAAAAAAAAATAGATTTTACCTTGTATGTTGTTGTTGACATCAATTACTTCAATTTCTTTATATCTGTGTTGATCTTCCAAATCCAATACCTGATTAGATTCTGCAATTTCATCTTCCAGATTGTATACCTGATTACTGGTTTGGATTTCCAGATTCATCAAAGAATCTTCTATTTATTCGATCTCTATTGATTCTTGTGAATCAGGTAATTGTTCGAACTCGTCTGTCATTGTTATTCTAGAATTTCTGGATTTAGAAGAATGATTGCTTGAGTTTTTAGCTCGATATTTCCCCGTTTTTATAGCTTTTCTAGAAGAATAATTGTTCGCCGCAATAAATTCTTTTTCTGGGTTTTAGGTTTTAGGGATTTGTGCGGGTGTTTTTATAGTTTGTTTTATTTCCGCGCGTTTCCCTCAATCCCGTTATTGGCGCGTCCACTCCGTTATTTTGGCTGACATGGCAGCAGGCCACATGGTGTGGCCTGCTGCACCAAAAAGGCGCTGATTCGTTATAACTCGGATTTGGGCTTATAATATATCGTTGGAAAGCTCTTTTAAAGCCTCATCCAAATATTCAATCATTAGACCCAGATTATGGACCAAAATAAACAGAAATAAATGTTTTTATAAAAAGGACACGAAATGAATTATTTTAAAGGACACAAAATGAATTATTTTGGGTTTAAAGGTACGAAAAGAGGAAAATAGGTTATGGTTTGGGGAAATGGGCTAGAAGTTGGGTTGGTTTATGAAATGGAAATATGGATTTAAGCACTCCAAGATTAACTACTCAACCTGACCAATAATGGCGGTGAAAGGTTATTCATCATCGGGTTTGGTTTTGGGGAGACATTTTCAGGTGTCTACAGAAGCCCCCACTTTGACTGAGTTTGTATAAACGTTAGTTTTGAAAACAATAGTCAAAGTAGTCGATAGGGACGGAGAATGATTTAAGACGTTCGGCGATCCTAAATCACTCTGTATACGCCGATACCTGCAAAAAATGTTAATTCCACAGATAAAAGAGTAAAGGGATAGATTTCTTATCTGACACCAGTGTATCGGTGACAAATGAGTTTGGTAGCTTCCTATGCTTGAAGGAATCCACCGGATGACGTATGTTAAAATGATTTCCATGATTGAGGAAAGCCGACAAATGAGTTTGGTAGCTTTCTAAGCCTGAAGAAACCTACCAGATGACACTTTCCATGCTTGAGGAAAGTCGACATATGATTTTGGCGTTTTTCTATGCTTGAAGAAATCCACCGATAATGCTTTCCATGCTTGAGGAAAGTCGACAAAGGAATTTGGCGGTTTTCTATGCTTGAAGAAAAATCCACCGTATAATACTTTCCATGCTTGAGGAAAGTCGACAGATGATGAGATTGCAAGTCTCTTTGTATCGAGAACCTTGCATCATGAAATGATGGTGGTTCGATTGTCCCCGAACGTGGGCTGTAGATGGTCCGCTTGTCCCCAGACGTGGGCTGTAAATGGTCCGCTTGTCCCCGAACATGGGTTGTAGATTGTCCGCTTGTCCCCAGACGTGGGCTGTAAATGGTTCGCCTGTCCCCGGACGTGGGCTGTAAATGGTCCGCTTGTCCTCGAACGTGGGCTGTAGATGGTCTGCTTGTCCCCGGACGTGGGCTGTAAATGGTTCGCTTGTCCCCGAACGTGGGCTGTACATGGTCCGCTTGTCCCCGGACATGGGCTGTAGATGGTCCGCTTGTCCCCGGACGTAAGCTGTAGATGGTTCGCTTGTCCCCGAACGTGGGCTATAGATGGTCTTCTTGTCCTCGGACGTGGGATGTAGATGGTCCACTTATCTCTAGACGTGGGTTGTAGATGGTCTGCTTGTCCCCGGACGTGGGCTATAGATGGTTCGCTTTTCCCCGAACGTGGGCTGTAGATGGTCCGCTTGTCCCCGGCCGTGAGCTGTAGATGGTCCGCTTGTCCCCGGATGTGGGATGTAGTTGAGACCTGCAAAAATAAATTTGCCAATGGACTCGTATATATTGTGATTAACTTGACCACTGACTTGACCAAGTTTGACTTCATGTGACATGACATGTGTATGACTTGTGAGTGTGTGTGTGTGTGTTTATGTGTGTGTGCAGACACAAGCAAACGAAGATGCAAAAGCAAAAATTTTCCGTCAATTTTTGTCATGAGTGGAGGGTACCGACTTTCTCCCGAAAAAGAAAGACGTGAAAAATGAAGTTTTGTTTTCGAACTTCCCTCGATAAAAATTTTGAAAAAGTTTTTGAACTTCCCCAAAAGAAAATAATGAAAAAGGGAAGAAGTTTTGAACTTCCTCCTTAAGCAAGACGAAATGAATCGTATGGATTGAATTGCTTGTCTTGAAAATAATGTATGCATGATGAATGTTCTTAGGCCAGGAGGCTAAGGACAATTACATCATGTGACACGATAGATGAATTAACTTAGGTCATGGAGCTAAGCATCATATATGGTGTAAAGAAATAATCTTGAATGTCACTTAGGTCTGGAAGCTAAGCACGTATATAGATGAAGTGATTATTGCATAATGAACGTTGCTTAGGTCAAGGAGCTAAGCACGATATGCGATGCATGAAACAATGAATTTTGCTCAGGTCAGGAAGCTAATCAAGTATACAATGTTTCTTCTAATGAATGTTGTCTTGAAAGATGATGAAGCATGCATAGTGTTGAAACAAGATTTCATGATAAAGGGTTCCTAAGGGAAAGATAATATGGATATGTATGTGTGAAAGAAGTGTGTGAAAGTGATACTAAGGTGAGGCTGCAAAGGTTATGGTGATGAAAATATATGCGTGAAGAGTCAAAGATGATGACTCTCTAGGCTGGGTAAGCTAATGATGTGGGTTCAAGCCCCCAAGTCTAGCTCTAAATGGGTAGGGGTAAGCATTGGATAGTCTTTGACTCGATCATGCATGGATATGAATATGAATGTGGCCGCATCTCGATGTGAGGTTGCCTTCGTATCCGTTAGGAATCACGCCGAACGTAGCTCTAACTGAACTTTACCGAGCGTGTGTACACCTCAAAGAGATCTTTCAAGGGTTGTAATGTGGATAAGCTGAAGGTTTAAAGAAGAAAGGGGTAAAAGGCTCAAGACCCGAGAGAAGCCCCCAAGATATGCAATTATGTATTAGACTTTGGAAGTTTTATTTTATTTTATTTTATTTCTTTTTTTCATTCGTTTTTCTGTCATTCTTTTGAATCAATGTAGGCAATCTCAGATCATGCGATCCATCACTCACTTAGCATTCATGTTCCTCAGGCACGGTACCAAGCACTTAATGAGAGACGCAATTTGAGACGTGTTCATATCGAAGACATTGGAACACTTGCCTTTAGACATTGTTTTATTGTTGCTTTGTTGCCTTTTTTTTTCTTGCTTTTTAAATGTTATACAATTACACATCTTCCAATCCCAGGGTTAAGTGAATGTGGGTTGAATAAATGAGGCCAACCGTTAGACGAGGCTCAAAGTGGTTGATGAAGAAATGGATATTTGATTGAAAATGGTTTAAGGGGAATGACAGGGTTACAAAGGTGCCTCAAGTCATCGGTGTACCTTGCGTTTAGTTCGGTAATTGATTTTTTTTTTTTGAGAATGAGTGAATGAAAAATGCTATGATCGAGATGTAAAGGAAATTTGCTCATTTTATTAATGGAAAAGGTGAACGAAATACATGAGACATATAAAAATTTGAAATTGAAAACCTATGCTAGACATGAATGGGGGAATGGAGATGAATGACAAAAAAGAAATCATGAAATCTTGCACAAAGGATCTGTTGTGCGCCTTGTGTTCATTACTTCTTGCCGTCGGGAGGGACAGGAAGTTTGTTTACATCCACCAAGTCTTGAATGACGTCCTTCAAATTCCAACATTTCTCGGTAGTGTGGCCCCTTCCTTGATGGTACTTGCAATGGGCATTGGGATTCCATTTGGCGCTCATTTCTTCAGGTTTTGGCTCTGAAAAATGGCCCAATAGGTGTGATCAAGCCTTGACCGTAGAGGCGATCAAAGGCCGCATCATAAGTCATTCTTAAAGGGGTATAAGTTCTTTTCTTCTTGGACAATGGAGCATCAAGAGCTAACACTTCATTGAGATCAACTTGTCTTATATTGTTGGTAGTATTTTCGTGCTTAGAAGACGAAGAAGAAGGATGGTCGTTCTTCTTGTTTTTCCAAGTGTTATTATTGTTACTACCAGTAGTCTTTATAAGCTCATCCTCGATATTGATGTCGATGTTGTATACAGCTTCGAAAGTGTTCAAAGGAAAAAATTTGAGATGTTGCTTGTACTTGTGAGTCAAATTTTGGATGAAGAGGCGAATCATCTCTTTTTCTTTGGGAGGATCTACCAAGAGTGCAGTTGTTTCCCTCCACCTGTTCAAATAAACGGTGAAGCCTTCATTCTCTTTCTGTTTGAGAATGGAGAGTTCACGTTCAGAAGTTCTAGCTTGAATGTTACACTTGTAACGATTCATGAAACTTTCGGTGACATCTTGCCAAGTCGCAGTACGCTTGGTATCTAGGGAATAGAACCATTGTTAGCAAGAATGTTCTAAGGAGAGAGGGAACACCGTAGGGAAGAGTGTTACGTCCAATCCCTTAAGAGCCATGGTAGCAGAGAACGCCTTCAAATGGAATATTGGATTGTCAGCAGACTTGAACTTTGGAATATCAGCAGTAGAGAACTTTTCAGGTAGTCTTTTCTTCACATCCAAAGGAGTGGGAGCCATTCCACATAGGTGAAATCCTTAGAAATCTTGCTCATTTGCTCTTTGATCTTGTCCATTGAAACCGCAGTAACATTGTTTTGCTCTACTGTGTTAACTCTGGTAGTGAGTGCTTGCAACATAGTAGACATTATTTCAATGGACTTGTTAATGCTCTCAATATCTTCCTTAGTGGCCATTGGGACAAATTGAAAGTAGTTTGAAGGTGATGAGTGATGTGGAGATAGTGAAGTTCTCTTCTAAGAGGTTGATGCAGTAATGACTCGAACCGTACCAATCTACCCCTGCTCCTTGACCAAGTACTGTGAAATGAAATAAATTCACTTAATTGTTTGACTCATTGCTCAAGATAGGAAAGAAAGGAAAAAAAATATAGACATTTGAAAACATGTGAGAAAACTCCACTCATTCCTATCACGACGGAAAACGACGCATGCATGGTCCTAGTATACGATCATAAATAATATACTGCATTACTCGAAGACAAAGTGTGTGCAATGACTCAACATGTGTGATTAGGTGAGTTTATTAAGGCTAGTGGTATGATCGCTTGGCTAGACATGAGGACGTTGTGAAAAACAAAAGACCCAATGCCCAAATAGCACGGAAGACTAAAAGACAAACTAACTTGATTAATTTTGTCCAATTTTAATGTTTATGCTATTTACTAGGTGAAAACGGTCCATTATCAATCATTAGTCATAAATAAGATCAACCACAATCAAAGACAAAGAACACATGTTAAGGTTAGCACAAAAAAACACAAGAAACTAATAGGAAGAGGACTAGAATTCTAGAAGATCATGGATATAAAAAATAAATAAAAAAATAAAAAATCTATAATCTTATGTTATACGAGTTTACACGGATTAAAGGACTTGACTAAGACTAGCTTGACAAGAAAAAATATAATTTTTTTTTTAAAAAAAAAACAGAAAGTCGAAGCTAAAAAGACACCTAAACTGGACAGGCTGTAGTATATCAGTTATAACTTTTTATCTGTGACTTTGATTGGGACGAAACCAAATCCAAATGAGATATAAAACTCAGGGCTACAGATCCATAGGTTGCACGACATGTAACTCTTTCTATAAGTTCGGATATGACCAAAACAAGTTGACTCTTGTGCAGTATACGGGAATAAAAATCCGGGTTGACTCAAATTTTAAAAAAAAATCTATGACTCGACTCTAAAAAAATAAAAAGGGTTTGATAAGAGAAAAAAAAAATAATTAAAAAAAGTCAATAAAAAAATGCACATATAAGCACATCGTCAAGCATGATGCAATGAAGTTCGCAACCTAAAGTCAAGTTCTATGTTCGACTATGGTCAAGCTTATTTGGGTGTCAAAGGGTACCATGGTTAAGAGTTTGGACGCGTTAGCAAGGCAGCCTTCCTTGAGGGTGTATGCCAACGGGCGGCTCCGCGAGTTCATGATGAAATCGAACTCGACTCCATGGTTTGGGTGGATTTAAAATCTCGGATGAACCCTTATTGTCATGAACGTTTTCGGGTTGATAGAGCTTAAATCCCCCGGGCTAGCCACATACGTAGAACACGTACTATTGCGGAAAAATAGGTGACCTAAAATTGCATATGCATATGTGAAAATGCCAATTAAACCGCAGGAATAAAATTCTAGAATCTTTCAAGTCTCATCCACTCATCTTAATTAAATACCGATCACGCACATCGATAAATAACCAAGAATCCTCCACAGTGGAGTCGCCAAATTGTAGGCGTCGTTCGAAGTGCGCCTACGTTAAAAGCATGTGTGAATATGCTTGGCACTCATAGGAAGTGGGAATTGATATTACGATTAGGGACAACGATTAGGGAAAAATAAAGTAGGGAGCCGCCAACAAGTTTTTAAGGAACTTGTAAACCGTTCACGGATCATAAAAGGCAACCACGAGAAAGGGACAACGATAGACAACAACGATTGACCCGTGAAGGTTACACCCCATTCATAATCCATGAGATTACTAACTCCATATGGTTCGGAACCACGAAAGGAGGATCGGGGATGATGGTACGAAGTGAGTCATGGAGTCACATTCGCCCGTATTGGCCTCTACTCGATTCTTATAGTGAAAAGTGATTCTTGCGATTTCAAAGGCATGCAAACAAAGATTCAATTCGCTCCAAACTATTATTAGGCTAAATTTGTTGAATATTAATGCAACACATAATTCTAAAATATTTGTGATCACTTGAATTAATAACAAGATTAAAAAGGATCCTAAACCGGTTGTCCAAATTATCTTATTAGGCGTGATTTTCAATTACATATTCCCTTTAACATGCAAAATGGTGATCATAACAATAATATAATAAACATTAATATTGGAAGCAATTTAACAATAATAGCGTTAGTAAAATTAAATATAAAATAACCTAATCATGATACTAGCAATAAGAAAATAAAATAAGAGTAATTAAATTAATTAATTACTCACATTCCGCGCGTTCCTTTAAATTACTACATCATGAATAAATTGTTAGTAACTTCAATAAAAATATAAAGAAAATGAAAATTAAATTAAATAAATATAGATTTGATTTGGTCCAAACCCTCAGATAATTATACCTTTCACGCCTTGGTTTAAGTATAGAACTTCAGGTATTGTATGGACTCCTTGGAGTGCTTAGGAGAAGTATTTTGAGAGAATAGGGTGTCTAGTATTTAGGCTAAAAAGGGAGAAGAGAATTATTTTGTGACCAAGCTTGTTGATGATTGGGAAAGGGGTGATATGACCTATATTTATAGAGAAAAAAGAAGGGTCGAAAAAACAAGATAAGATCCGAATTAAATCGGAATAAAACTCGATAGACTGCAGTTTTTGCGGTTTTTGTTTTTATCATATCTTTTGATCCAGAAATCGGAATAAGATGAATAAGATTTCGTTGGAAATCTCTTGAAATCCTAGAATAAAAGATATGGACGAAATAGTGAGACGATGTCAGTTTTGGATAGAGTTTGACATTTTATTCATATCTTTTCCGTTATAGCTCGGAATTGATATTATAATATATCATTGGAAAGATAATTTCAAGGGCTATCCAACCATATAAAATTTTGATAAAAAAATATGAGTCACGAAAATAATATATTTCTATCTTTGAATGTCTTTCAATTCGGATAGAAATAGGATTTTTTAAAAAAAAAAGGAGTTTTATTCAATTTCAAACTCTTTAATCTTATCTTTTCAAAAAGGATAATTAGGATCTTTTAGAAACTTATAGAAGCCTCCAATTAATCCTAATTGGTGTAGGAATGGGATTAAATAATTTGGACCCTCCACATGATCATTGGGTCATAGGTAAGGTGGGCTTAGGTTCGGTTTGGGCTCAGTTTAATATTTTGGTCATAACTTATTCGTTATAACTCGGATTTGGGCTTATAATATATTGTTGGAAAGCTCTTTTAAAGCCTCATCCAAATATTCAATCATTAGACCCAGATTATGGACCAAACTAAACATAAATAAATGTTTTTATAAAAAGGACACAAAATGAATTATTTTAAAGGACACGAAATGAATTATTTTGGGTTTAAAGGCACGAAAAGAGGAAAATAGGTTATGGTTTGGGAAAATGGGCTATAATTTGGGTTGGTTTATGAAATGGAAATATGGATTTAAGCACTCCAAGATTAAATACTCAACCCGACCAATAATGGCGGTGAAAGGTTATTCATCATCGGGTTTGGTTTTGGGGAGACATTTTTAGGTGTCTACAGTTGCTATTTAGCAACATTTTAAAAATCTTTTGCCAAACTTAGTTGCTAAAAAGCTTTTATTTTTGTAGTGTGATCTTTAAGCTTTACTTGTCTTTCTGCGGCCGAATGGCCATATATTTATCTTTCCGGCCTGTGCGCCGTGTATTTGTGTATATTTACCGACCAAGGGGTCGGGTAAATTAACAATTTCTCTGGCTTTGCCAGCAAACAATCTTACCCAGTCGTCTGGTGGCGATTGGGCTTTTTAATTTGAAATCATTCGGCCGTTTGGCTGAAGTTATTCATATTGTTGTTCTTTAAATTTTTTCATTGCATGTTTTTTGGCTAAGTATTATAACCTGTATACCATGCGAATGTTCTTGCCCCTGGACGATTGTCGAGTGGTTTCGGTTGATTGGATTGATTGACTTAGAAATTATTGATACTTGGAAGAGTATGCATGGTTTCTAAGTCAATCAATCACTATGGTGATTTCCCCAAACCACGCGACAGACGGCCATCCGGAGCTAATTTAATGAATAATTGTTTTCATTCGGCCAATGGCACAAACGAAATACAAAATTCTTGACTTAGCAAATTTGCTAAAAAGAAAACCTTCGCCTGTTTTTCCCCAACAGCTAAAAGCAGGCGCATTCGGCCATAGGCCTCGTCGAGATAAGATGCTAAGTTTTAACTTAGTCTTAATTTTACTTAAGAAGAATAATCCGCCTGTCTTGCCCTAAGAGCAAAGAACTGGCACATCCGACCCACAGGTCTCTGTTTTTTTTTTTTTTTTTTTTTTTTTTTTTTTTTTTTGTAAGTAATAGTCCGCCTGTCCTGCGTTTGAGCAGAAACAGGCGTATCTGGTCAAAATCCTCGTAAGTTATAGATTAGCAAAAAAATTTCGCTTGTCTTGCCCCAGATCAAAAACAGGCGCATCCGGCTTAATGCCTCAATAGCCTCTACTTATGAAACAGTGACCCTTTTCTGACTGCGCTAGAACAGTTAGAACACTCTGGCCTTTTAGATTTCACTTTCGATTAAATCAAACGACTGCGAATGCTGCCTTAGCATTCGGTAGGGCCGCTTGATGTATTTGTAGAGCAATGTGCCACCCAAATGGGAGATGCTTCTCCTCGACGAATTCGCCCGAATGGACGTCGCCGGTTATCTAACTCATGTTGGAGCAGACGATCATATTCATGTTGGAGCAGACTGTGACCATTCGGCCTCTATTTGTTTTTTAATATCCGGCCATTGGCCTCAAAATGATTTTATCTGGCCTTAGGCCTTTTAAAGAATTAAGCAAATATTCGTTAAGTGTTAGCATAAACTTAAAGAATTTCGTAGGAACAACTGCTTTAAAGCAGTCGGCTCCTTCAGAGAGATTGGGGCGTCTGCTGTTGGGACAGACGCTTTCCAAATACATTGGCCGTCTGTATTTTGTACAGGCGACACTAATAAAAAAGACAAGTTGGGAAAAGAAGGCATATTCTAATTAGCAAAATTTGAAATGACAAAATTTGAGGTATTTACATTCGTACTTAAAAATAGTACTTTTTCAAGTTGTCTACATTCCAAGTTCTAGGCAGCTTCCTGCCGTCTGGTTCTTCCAGGCGGTAGGTGCCGTCTCTTACTTCCTGATATGTCCATTTTTTATAGTAATTTACCCCCGTCCCTTGATCACAATTAGTAGTGTTTTTGGCTCTTTCGAGCCACTTTTATTACTAATTTGTGCTTTCTAGTGTTTTCGTAGTCTTTGTTGACTTTTGTAGGAAATTGCGCCTCTGGAGCATTTTCTCGGGTTTTTCATGAAGCGACTACGGAATTAGAAGTGCACGACCATCTTTGAAGCCCAAGGCCGGTTAGAGTCATCGAGCCGATGATTAAGGGCTCGGTAATTGGGATCCCGAGGTATTTGGACCCAGTATTCAAGACTTGAAGAGGAAATCCGGATTGGGCCGAGAAATCAAGCCCAATCGAAGTCCGAGCCTCAAAGTGAAGCAAGGGCCCGATCGGACAAGAGGTTGCACGATCGGGCGCGGCGCGGCGTTGGTGCTGTGCGTGCTTATAGCGCGCCCGATCGTGCGAGCGTCTAGCACGATCGGGCGATGCTGCGGAGAGGGCCCGATCGACGGCCCTTCGCCCGATCGGGCGCGTGTTTTTATGAAGCCTGATTAGTTTAGTTTTAATTTTTGTTTTAGGAAACGTTTAAGTACGATTTTTGTACGTAATTTTGGATGACCTTCTTTTTTAGACTTTCTCTCTCTACTTAGAATATTTCTCTCTCTTAAATTCTCTCTCAACTTTTGTTCTTAATTACTTCCATTAATCCAGTTTTCTTTTGGTAACAATTTCTTCTCTTTTAATTTAAGATATTTTACTTACTTCTTTGATTATGCTTTAATTAGTTATTTGATTAGTTTAGTTATGATGATGCGTGAGTAGTTTCATTCTAGGGTTTATGGGGATCCATAATTAATATGAAGGGATAATTTGTTATTATTGATTATTAGTATTGCATGATAATTTCTTATTGAATTGTTTTAATTCTTTGCAATTAGATTATGAATCGAGCAGATGTAATTTGATTGTGCATGTTTAGCAATATTGAATTTATGAATCGAGCATATGTTAATTTAATATTAAAGGCTATTTTCAATAGGAACTTAGATCTAGTAAATTGCGAGAGCCTGTTAGATCTATGTTGATTAATAAATTGCGAGAGCCTGTTAATCATGTTATTTGTGCAATGTTAATTATTAATTACTTTGTTTTATCCCGGAATTTTAATTATTGGTGAACCTGTGACCCTAGGCTTCCTTATTATTATTTCTTTTCTCCCTAAACCTTTACTTCGTAGTATAGTATTTATTCCCAAAAATATTGGTTACTTAGATAATTTAGATTATAACAAATAATTAGGAGTAAAAAGACTTGTTTCCTTGTGGAGTTCGACCCTACTTCCCTATCTACATTAGTTAGAGGATTTAGGTATTATTTTTTATTAGGGGATACGACTTTACCCTGTCAAAATTTGGCGCCGTTGCCGGGGAAACGGTTCTATTTTTGTTTTCTGATTATATTTTTGTAGTCTAGATTATCCCCTTTTGCCTCAGAGAATGTTAGTTCTTTGAGGCAATTCTCATATTTGTCTTTTAGTTCTTTGTTTATGCCCAGGTGTTCCAGATCAGGTTATATCCCATTCGACCCTGAGATCGAGCGTTATTTTCATAGGCAAAGGAAACTCTATAGACAAATTCTGGCGGGTTCTTAGGAGGACAACAGTCGAAGAGATCCTCCCTCTGATTCTAGTGACACAGATATTCCTTCTGATTCAGAATCAGAGATGACGACCCAGAAGAAACTCAATGACTACTCGCAACCGAAGCTCACAGATTTCCCGCACCTTACTCCCATTCCGGCTCTAGATGGAGTTCAATTTGAGATCAAGCCCCAATTTATCACTATGATAGAGAGGAAGCAATTCAGTGGAGCTAAGGGTGAAGATCCTAATCTTCACATCGCAGACTTCTGTCAATATTGTAACACCATTAGACAAGCCGGGGTCACGCAAGACCAAATCAGGGAGATTCTTTTTCCCTTTTCATTATGTGGCAAAGCTAAATTATGGTTTAATGGTTTGAATAGAACTGCACTTGGTATTACTCACTGGGAAACTCTTGCTTTGAATTTCTATAATAAATACTATCCTGCAGAGAGAACAGCGGTGCTAAGGAGTGCTATTCAGAACTTCACTCAAGAAGCCGACGAAACGTTATATGAGGCTTGGGAGAGGTTCAAGGATCTACAGAGAGAGTGCCCCCACCACAATCTAGCACAGTGGAAATTAATCCAAGCATTCTATAATGGACTTGGAAATTCTTCTAGATCAGTGCTAGATTCGGCAGCTAGTGGGAGGTTCATGAATTTAAATGTGGACGATGCAGGACAGGTTATCGAAGACATGGCAATACACAATTCCCAATATGGGAATCCGAGAGGGTTTGCAAATAAAGGAAAACATAATGTCGATTCTGTATCCTTTTTGCAAGCTCAATTAACGTCTATTTGTCAAAAATTAGATAATCTTACTGCTGCTCCTAACTCTGTAGCTGATGTTTCTGCTGTTGCTAACAATGAAACTTTTTGTGAAAATTGTGGAATTGTAGGTCATTGGGAGCAAGATTGTAGGAGCTCTATGGAACAAGTTAATGCCTTTCAAACCTATAGGCAGAATAACCCCTATTCCAATTCTTACAATGCCGGTTATAAAAATCATCCATATCTTTCATATTAGAGCACCAATGTTCAAAATCCTCCACCTCCACAACAATCACAACAGCAAACCCCACCACAACAAAAATATTATCATCCTAATTCCGGCCAGAAAAGCCAAGCATCACCCTCATCATTTTCCGACCCTGCCATGACAGAAATTAGAGCAATGCTTACCAATATGCAAAAGCATATGGAGAGTAGGGATGCGCAAATTGATTCTATCCTAGCCCACAATAAAATCATGGACAATCAAATTGCACAACTTTCATCTACCCTACAATCCCGTCAGCAGGGAGCTCTACCATCACAACCTATCCATCCTACAGATCATGCCAATGCAATCACTCTAAGGAGTGGTTCACATTATGATGGACCTCCTATGCCAAAGGAAGATAAACCAGTTCCTGATCTAGATTCCTCTATACCTAACGCTAATCCTACTAGCCCTGTAGGGCTACAAATAGATACTAACCCTACTAATGTTTCTGTGCAGGGTAAATCGCAGGCTAAGGGAGGAGATGTGCAGAGCCCAGTTATCAAGCTTCCATTCCATAATAGACATCTAAAGAGTAAGCTTGATAAACAATTCGGTAAGTTTTTAGAGGTTGTGAAAAACCTGCAGGTAACAGTTCCTTTCACTGATTTAATCACTCAAGTTCCTGCTTATGCTAAATTTATGAAAGACATTCTGACTAGGAAAAGGGCCTTTAATGAAGTAGAAACTGTAGCTTTCACAGAGGAGTGTAGCGCTTAATTGCAAAACAAATCCCCTCCTTAATTAAAGGATCCCAGTAGTTTTTCTATCCCTTGTCATATTGGGAATGTTTTTATTGATAAAGCTTTGTGTGATTTGGGTGCTAGTGTCAGTGTCATGCCATCGTCTCTCTGCGCTAAACTTAATATGGGAGAATTAAAAGTTACTAATATAACTTTGCAAATGACAAATCGTTCGGTAAAATACCCCTTAGGTATTTTAGAGGACGTACCTGTCAGAGTTGGTAAATTTTTTATGGAAATTTTGTGAAAAACTACCTATTATAGTCCAGAATTTGCGAGAAACTACCTATTAAAAAAATGTTGTAATTGACTACCCAATTTTTTAAAAATGTTGTAATTTACTACCTTTACGCCGGATTATGTAGGAGTTTGACCAAAATTCTTCGACGTTGACTTGGTCACGTGACACTTGGTGAAAGAAAAGGGTCAATAAGTGTCACGTGATGGTCACATGACCAAGTCAACGCCGGAGAACTTTGGTCAAACTCCTTCATAATTCGGCGTAAGGTAGTAAATTACAACAATTTTTTAAAATTAGGTAGTTAATTACAACATTTTTTTTAATAGGTAGTTTCTCGCAAATTCTGGACTATAATAGGTAGTTTTTCACAAAATTTCCATTTTTTATTCCTGTTGATTTTGTTGTTTTAGACATGGCAGAGGACACACAAATACCCATTATATTAGGTAGGCCTTTTCTCCATATTGCAGGAGCAATCATTGATGTTAAAAATGGTAAACTAACCCTTTATGTAGGTGACGATAATGTTACTTTTAATTTAGGGAAGGTTTTGAAGGGGCCTATGTTAGAGGAAAATTGTTGCTACATTGATATAATTGATATAATGGATGATATTTGTGATGATAGCTTACCACGGGTTCTTGCGAAAGATCCCCTAGAGGAAGTTCTCTGCGAGAATTTATCTAGAGACAATGCAAGCATTTGGGGTAATGAGGTACAAGATATTGAAAAGGCTCTTTCCTTAGAAGAGTTAAGCCCCGAGGAAACATTGAAGGTAGTAAATTTAGTTCAGGAATCAAAACCTGCAGAGGTCAAGAAACCTGAGCTAAAACCTCTCCCTTCTCATTTAAAATATATTTTTCTTGATGAACAGGAACTACACTCCGTGATCATCAGTACTGCACTTACTGACCTACAAACTTCCCAACTTCTAGGGGTTCTCAAAACCCATAAGAAGGCTATTGAGTACAGTATTGTTGATCTCAAGGGTATTAGCCCTGACTTTTGTATGCACAGGATACATCTAGAGGAAAATTACAAGCCCTGCATTCAACCCCAACGAAGATTAAATCCCAATATGCAGGAAGTAGTCAAGAAGGAGGTTATGAAATTACTTGATGCAGGTATTATCTATCCTATTTCTGACTCAAAATGGGTAAGTCCTGTGCAGGTAGTGCCAAAGAAGGGTAGGATGACTGTGATAACAAATGAAAAGAATGAATTAATTCCCACTAGAACTGTAACAGGGTGGCGTATGTGCATTGACTATCGTAGATTAAATATCGCCACTAAAAAGGACCACTTCCCTCTTCCCTTTATAGATCAAATGCTTGAGAGGTTAGCCAATCATAAATTTTTTTTTCTATTTGGATGGGTATTCGGGATTTTTCCAAATTCCGATTCACCCTGAAGATCAGGAAAAGACTACTTTTACATGCCCTTATGGCACTTTTGCATATCGTAGAATGCCCTTTGGTTTATGTAATGCACCCGCTACCTTTCAACGTTGTATGATGAGCATTTTTTTTTATTTCATAGAGTCTATTATGGAGGTCTTTATGGATGATTTTAGCGTATATGGTTCTTCATTTGATTCATGCTTAATTAACCTCGCTAAAATTTTAAAAAGATGTGAAGAGTGCAACTTAGTTCTTAATTGGGAAAAATGTCACTTCATGGTGACAGAGGGAGTAGTCCTAGGTCATATTGTATCTGATAAGGGCATACAAGTAGACAAAGCTAAGATATCAGTGATTGAGCAATTACCTCCCCCAGTTAATGTTAAGGGAGTTAGAAGTTTCTTGGGTCATACGGGGTTTTATCGCCGTTTTATCAAAGATTTTTCTAAAATTGCTAAACTACTGACACAGCTTTTGCTCAAGGATGCCCCTTTTATTTTTACTGACGAGTGTCTTGAGGCTTTCAACAGGATTAAGCAGGCTTTGATATCGGCACCCATCATATGTGCTTCCGATTGGAACCTTCCTTTCGAGATCATGTGTGATGCAAGTGACTTTGCGCTAGGAGTCGTGCTCGGACAGAGAAAGAACAAGGTTTTGCATGCTATTTATTATGCAAGCAAAACCTTGGATGAAGCTCAAGTCAACTATGCCACTATGGAAAAGGAGTTCCTTGCTGTTATTTATGCTTTAGAAAAATTTAGATCATATCTTGTCGGTTCTAAAGTTATTGTTTTTACTGATCATGCAGCATTGAAGTATTTGATAGCTAAGGCGGAATCAAAGCCAAGGCTACTCCGATGGGTTCTTTTGCTCCAAGACTTCAACATTGAAATAAAAGATAAAAAGGGAGCAGAGAATTTAGTGGCAGATCACTTGTCACGAATCAGGTATGATGAGGGTGAGGATTCTCTTCCTATAGATGATTCATTCCCTGATGACAACCTGTATGCAGTTGTAGAGCAACACCCTTGGTATGCAGACTTTGCTAATTATTTAGTGGGTGGTACTCTACCTCCTGACTTGTCCTACCAACAGAAAAAGAAATTCCTTTCTGATGTTAAACATTATTTTTGGGATGATCCTTTTTTGTTTCGTGAGTGTGCAGATGGATTATTTCGCAGGTGTGTTCCCAAATGGGATGCTCATGGCGTTCTTACCGCTTTTCATACCTCACCTTATGGAGGACATCACGGCCCCACTAAAACAGTGGCTAAGATTAGTGAGTTAGGCTTCTATTGGCCTACTATGTTCAAGGATGCTAACACTTTTGTGCAGGCTTGTGACTCTTGCCAGAGGACTGGCAACATTTCGCGGAGGCATGAGATGCCCCAAACCGGGATTCTTGAAGTAGATATATTCGATGTTTGGGGTATTGATTACATGGGTCCGTTCCCATCTTCCAATGGGAATTTCTACATACTTGTAGCCGTCGATTATGTGTCTAAGTGGGTCGAGGCCATAGCTTCACCAACAAACGATGCCAAGGTAGTCACCAAGCTCTTCAAGAAGACCATATTTCCGAGGTTTGGTGTTCCACGGGCTATTATTAGTGATGGAGGTACTCACTTCCATGAAAGACAACTGGATAATCTCCTTAAGAAGTATGGCGTATATCACAGAACCGGGCTTAGTTACCACCCTCAAACTAGTGGTCAAGTTGAGGTCTCTAATAGGAAAATCAAGGCGATCCTAGAAAAGGTAGTAGCCAAGTCAAGGAAAGATTGGAGTATGAAGCTCGATGACACACTTTGGGCATACCGAACAGCATTCAAGACACCAATTGGTACTTCGCCTTATAGATTAGTCTATGGTAAGGCATGTCATCTTCCCGTGGAATTGGAGTACAAAGCTTTTTGGGCGATCAAGGAGCTTAACATGGACTCTAAGGTCGCGGGTAAGAGAAGACTCCTCCAACTCAATGAGTTAGATGAGTTTAGATTGTCGGCATATGATAGTACGCGAATCTACAAGGAGAAGACCAAGAAGTGGCATGACAAGAGGATCTTACCAAGAGAGTTTGCACCAGGTGATAAGGTTCTTCTCTTCAATTCTAGATTAAATATTTTCCCAGGAAAGTTGAAGTCTAGGTGGTCCGGTCCCTTCACTGTCACAAGGGTGAACAAATTTGGCTCGGTAGAGTTGGTCAATGACAAGGGTGAAGAGTTTAAGGTAAACGGCCAACGACTGAAGGTGTATCATGAGGGCGCTACTAGTAGAGATGTGGAGGAAACCTTCCTAACTCCACTTCCAACCTGAGCATCAAGGTGGTAAGAAGGTCGTGCGGGACCTAGATAAACCAGCGCTTTACGGGAGGCAACCCGTATTTCTTGCTTTCTAAACTAGTTTTCCTTTTTCTTTATTTTTATTTTTATTTTAGAGAGGCAAGGAGAGTGAAATTTTACCATTTATAAGTGTTTTTGTACAGGTATAGGTTTGAGAGGTAAAGAGACTTAGAAAAATTTGAAGACGAAAAGAAATCGAAGAAAAGCTAAGGACACCTGACTGGGCACGGACCCGATCAGGCAGAGCTCGCCCGATCGGGCGCGCAAGCAAGGATAATTTCCAGCTTTTATTTCACCCGATCGGGCGAGGCTGTCCGATCAGGCGCGAAAGTAGAGTTGGAAATTGGAGCTAAATTAGCCCGATCGGGAGAGGTTGCCCGATCGGGCGCGCAAGTGCAGTTAGAAACTCGAGCTAATTTAGCCCGATCGGGCGAGGTTGCCCAATCGGGCGCAAATCAAGTGGAGGAAAAGAAATGTCGGGAGAAGCTCGCCCGACCGGGCGAGTGAAAGGGCGAAATTTTTGTTCGTGTTAGCGCCCGATTGGGCGGAGCTCGCCCGATCGGGCGCGCAACTAAGGTTCTGGGTTTCAGCATTATCCGCCCGATCGGGCGAGACTTACCCGATCGGGCGCGCCTTATTTGGCCGTCCCCTATATTCTTTTCCCCTTCATTCTTTCCTCACTTTCTTCTTCTTTCATCTTCTTCTCCATTACTTTCTCTCTCTAAAACCTCCATTTTTACACCTTCAAACTCACTTATTCTCAAGATCTTCTTCAATCCTTCCATCAAAACTCAAAATTTTTTGCATATCTTAAATCCTTTCATCTTTCTCTACAATCTACACCTAATTTCCACCACTTTATCTCAATTTACTCTAAACCATTAAGAGAGAGAAAGTCTTCAATTCCTATCTTTTCTACTCACAAATGGCTCTCAAGAGATCAAGAACTGTAAGGGGGGAAAGCTCAAGGAAACAAGAGGCCAGAATTGACCAGGATTTGCAAGTTCCTGGATGGGAAAGGGTGGTCATCACCACCCAAGAGTAAAAACAAAGGATGATCAACCTCACTTCGAGGCAGGTAATTCCCACTCGTTTTATTCATCACCCCACCCTTATTAGATTAGGAATTGATAAGCATGTAGAAAAGTTGTTCAAGGGAGTTGGCATGAGTGGTTTCTTTAACATGCATTATGATACTTATGATTACTTAACCTTATAATTCGTTTCTAGTTTTAATGTCATAAAATCTAATGCTTTAATTTCTCATGTTCAATTTAGATTATTCAATAATGATGTTAGATTGACATTGAAAGAATTTGGTAAAATTTTTGAGTTAAAATCGGATAGGCCAATTGAACCTCCCCAAGACAACATCGCCGTTGTCTATCAATCCCTAACGGGGGATCCTAATTTGAACCTCCAACATGCCAAGGGCACTTAGATACAACATCCCGTGCCAAAGCTTTGGCAACGATTTGTTGGCCTTACCATTTTTGGAAGGCATGAACCCACCAATGTTAGGCGGGATGAGCTTGAATTGCTAGGGTCATACATGATCCCTAGGAGTGAAAAGCTCAACATAGTCCACAAAATGGCCAACCACTTCCAACGGGTGGCCATCGCGGCCGAGGCGGGTAGGTCTAGGGTACCCATTTATTTTGGTGGCCTAGTTACACACATAGCGATCAAACACCTTAACTTTGTCCCTAACGATGACGGTAAGGTAGCCGACCCAACTATTATGGACCTACCCTATTTAGGTGGTCTTAATTGGATTAATGTCATGGGAGGTGAGACTTGGTGGGTGATTCAACGGGAATCGGGTAGGAGGGATAATGCTTTCACTTTACCCAACCCCACCTTGACCAAATTTGAGAAGGGGAAGCCTTCTTACACTTTCGAGATTAACGGTCAAGGTGAGGTTCAACCACCTCACCCTTCACCTCAACCCCACCATTATCCCATAGACCACTCACCTTATCACCATTCACCACACTACCCACCACCTCCACCCTTTACATATGATATTCCCACTTCCTCAACCAACTACAACATTGACCCCAACGCCCCTTATGACTTCTCGGATTTTAGGAGCCAATTAGATAGGATTGAAAGGGGGCAAGGGAGAGTTGAGGGTATGGTTAGGGACTTGGACACTAGAGTAGGGTCTCTAGATAGAAAGGTGGGGTATGTGGAGAGGAACCTAGGGAGGGTTTTATACCCCTTGTATGATGATTACTCCCGTCGGGGGGCTATTCCCCCCGATTCACTTGTTCCCGATTGGTTCCAATATCCGCAAGGTGGATATACAAACCCAAGTGCCTACGGTACCTATGTCGACTACTCATCGGTTCATGGTTATTGGACCGATGTACCTTTTGGTGGGCTTGGGGGGAATGTGGACCCTAACTACTTTGCAGGTGGTTCAGGTTATGGAGGTGGTGGCTCTAGCCATGGAGGAGCCGATTCTAGCCACGGAGGGGGCTATTCGAGGATGGATGAGGATGAGGAGTAGGCTACACTCCCAAGTCAATGAGGGCATTGCTTGATTTGGCTTGGGGGGTGCTCTTTCGCTTGGTAATTCTCTTCCTTTTCTGTTTTTATTTACTTTCTAGTATAATTTTTATTGCTTTCTTATATATGAAAAATACAAAAAAAAATTGAAAAATAAAAAAATTCAAAAATACGTTCCAATGAATTGTAAATCATGATTCCCTGTGCCCGTACTTGAGAAAATTTGTTTTGATTCTTAGTTATTGATAATGAGCATTGTGGATTTGTTGGTCATGATTTGAAGTTTAATTGCTTGGATTCCTAAACATGAGTCAATTTTTCCAGCTATTTGTGAATATAGTGCTTGACTAGTTAATTTGGTTAGGAAATGTGTGATAGTTCCATAATTCCTTGTATGCCAACGAATTTGAGTATTGATTTGCAACTATGAATAGTGTTTCATGACTTATTATTATGCACATGAGGTGGACAAAGGCGTTCATTCTTTTAGGTAGCCTTCAGAGTATTAGATACATTTGTTCCCTTCTTGTTACCCATGTTGTTGCTTGTGCCCTTTTATTATTTATTTAGCCACATTACAAGCCTATATGAGCCCCATTAGTTACTAGTCCCAAGTTTGGCTTGGGGGAGCTATTAGTTGGTGAGGTGAGGGAGTTGTGGTATGCACATTATTTGCACAATGTGGGAATAAAAGAAGAGTTATTGTTCTTTGATTTTTGATTGGAAAATATTGATGTTGTGTTTCAAAGTTGAAATTTCCAATATGAGTTAAAAAGAAAAAAAAGAGCAAAAGAAAAAAAATTAATGCTCAAATGTTCTATTTGAAGGTTGTTCAAAGAAAAAAAAGAAAAAAAAAAAAAGAATGAGTTCAAAGTTTGTTTTTCACTCAAAGTTCTACATTATCATATTTTTATGAGTGATTATTGTAAGTGTTGGGATTGTTTATGATGATTGGAGTTGTATTTGGTGGTTTTTGTTGGAGTTAGTTATGTTGATGGAGATGTATGATTATCATTTATTTTGATCATGGGTTTATTAGGATTTGGCTCCCTTAATGCATAGCTTTTCTCTCACATAATCCCAAATTTATCCTACCCTTTACCCTAGCCTTACATTACAAGCTTTAAAGACCTTCCGACCTTGTGCATAGAAGTTATGTAAATGTGAAAGTGTTATTTATCAATGCAATTTATGACTTGGCATATTTCGAGTCGACTAGTAGGTTGAGCTTTCATTGTTCTTATACACACGAGAGTGTGAGTTGGGAGGGCATTGTTCACAATTAAAGGGGTTAGTTGGAGAGCGATCGAGTACATCTTTTACTCGCTGCATAAATGAGAGTTGAGTGTGTGAGCACTAGTCTTGAATTCTATATGCTCTCGTGGTTTGCTCTACTTGACAATTGTTGGGGAGGGAGGGTGATTAGATGAATAAGATTGATTGATATTGAAGCATGTTCATTAGATTTGCCTTGAATCGTTGGTGCTTGATTTGTTTATTGGGGTGAAGTATGTTTTATATGTTCATTGATGAACTCTTTGCTTAGGGACAAGCAAAGGTTTGGCTTGGGGGAGTTTGATATGTCCATTTTATATAGTAATTTACCCCCGTCCCTTGGTCATAATTAGTAGTGTTTTTGGCTCTTTCGAGCCACTTTTATTACTAATTTGTGCTTTCTAGTGTTTTCGTATTCTTTGTTGAGTTTTGTAGGAAATTGCGCCTTTGGAGCATTTTCTCGGGTTTTTCATGAAGCGACTACGGAATTAGAAGTGCACGACCATCTTTGAAGCCCAAGGCCGGTTAGAGTCATCGAGCCGATGATTAAGGGCTCGGTAATTGGGATCCCGAGGTATTTGGGCCGAGTATTCAAGACCCAAAGAGGAAATCCGGATTGGGCCGAGAAATCAAGCTCAATCGAAGTCCGAGCCTCAAAGTGAAGCAAGGGCCCGATCGGGCAAGAGGTTGCACGATCGGGCGCGGCGCGGCGTTGGTGTTGTGCATGCTTATAGCGCGCCCGATCGTGCGAGCGTCTAGCACGATCGGGCAATGCTGCGAAGAGGGCCCAATTGGGCGGCCCTTCGCCCGATCGGGCGCGTGTTTTTATGAAGCCTGATTAGTTTAGTTTTAATTTTTGTTTTAGGAAACGTTTAAGTACGATTTTTGTACGTAATTTTGGATGACCTTCTTTCTTAGACTTTCTCTCTCTACTTAGAATATTTCTCTCTCTTAAATTCTCTCTCAACTTTTGTTCTTAATTACTTCCATTAATCCAGTTTTCTTTTGGTAACAATTTCTTCTCTTTTAATTTCAGCTATTTTACTTACTTCTTTGATTATGCTTTTAATTAGTTATTTGATTAGTTTAGTTATGATGATGCGTGAGTAGTTTCATTCTAGGGTTTATGGGGATCCATAATTAATATGAAGGGATAATTTGTTATTATTGATTATTGATATTGCATGATAATTTCTTATTGAATTGTTTTAATTCTTTGCAATTAGATTATGAATCGAGCAGATGTAATTTGATTGTGAATGTTTAGCAATATTGAATTGATGAATCGAGCAGATGTTAATTTAATATTAAAGGCTATTTTCAATAGGAACTTAGATCTAGTAAATTGCGAGAGCCTGTTAGATCTATGTTGATTAATAAATTGCGAGAGCCTGTTAATCATGTTATTTGTGCAATGTTAATTATTAATTACTTCGTTTTATCCCAGAATTTTAATTATTGGTGAACCTGTGACCCTAGGCTTCCTTATTATTGTTTCTTTTCTCCCTAAACCTTTTCTTCGTAGTATAGTATTTATTCCCAAAAATATTGGTTACTTAGATAATTTAGATTATAACAAATAATTAGGAGTAAAAAGACTTGTTTCCCTGTGGAGTTCGACCCTACTTCCTTATCTACATTAGTTAGAGGATTTAGGTATTATTTTTTATTAGGGAATACGACTTTACCCTGTCACTTCCTCATATATTCAGTAGGGGCCTTCCCAATTTGGGGTTAGCTTTCCCTGCTCATTCGCCCTACTGACTGCCTCCATTTTCCGTAGCACAAAGTCCCCCACTTTGAGAGGACACTTGTGTACTCTTTTGTTGTAAGCCCGTGTCATTCTCAGATGGTAAATCTCATGGCGCAAGGCAGCATTGCCCCTGCGCTCTAGAAGTGAGTCCAATGCCAGCCGCATGGCCTCCCAGTTTACTTCTTCGTCATATAACATGACTCGAAGAGTAGGTTCATAGTGTTCAATGGGCATGATAGCTTCTGCACCATACACCATGAGGAATGGGGTTTCTCCAGTCGCCCCTTTAGCAGTCGTTCTGATGGATCAGAGGACGTGTGGTAATTCATCTGCCCAAAGGCCACCAGCCCGTTCAATTTTCTTTTTAATCCCGTCTGAGATTAGCTTGTTGAAGGCTTCGACCTGGCCGTTTGCTTGAGGTCGGCCGACTGATGCAAAGAAGCTTGAGACCCCTTGGTCTCCCAACCAAGTCTTGAGTTGAGGCGTCTCAAATTGAGGACCATTGTCAAAAACCATAGACATGGGCACCCCAAAACGAGTGATAATATTCCTCCAGATGAAGGAAATGACATCTTTTGTCTTGATTTTTTTACCGCCTCCGCCTCTACCCACTTGGTAAAATAATCCACAGCTACCAATATGTAGCGCTTGCCGCCTGGTGCTGCTGTGTAAGGCCCAAGTATGTCCATGCCCCATTTGGCAAAGGGTATTGGGCTGTGGATGGCCGTCAGGTCTGTGGCCGGACAATGGATGAGCTTGCTAAACTTTTGACACTTGTCACATTTTTTGACCAATTCCATGGCATCCGACTCCAGAGTAGGCCAGAAATAGAGCCGCCTGGCCTTGGCAGCTAGAGACATGCCGCCTATATGGGAGGCGCAGAAACCCACATGCAAATCTTCGAGGACCTCTTTACCCTTCTCTGGGGTAACACACTTCAACAGGGGTTTCAAGAACCCTGTTTTGAATAGTTCTCCTTGCCTCAGCTCGAAGTTTACCGCTTTCTTCTTCAGAACAGCCGCCTCCTGGGGTGAATCAGGGAGCGTGCCGTCTGCAAGATAAGCCCGGATGCTGTCCATCCAGGTAGAGCTTCGGTCGAGAATTCCAATGGGGTCTTCATTAGATATAATTCTCTTTTCCATGAACTCCTAGAAGACCGGCCGAGGCGTTTCACAGGAGGCGGATGATGCTAGTTTTGACAGAGCATCCACCTGATTGTTTAAAGATCTGGGCACCTGAGTTAGATGGAACTCCTCAAGTGTCCCAACTTCACTTTTGACCGCCTGCAAATATTTTATCATGGCCGAATGAGTGGCCTCGTACGTTCCATTGACCTGGACTACGACTAGTTGAGTTCAGAGCAGGCGTCAATCTTCTTTGCCCCTGCCGCCTTGCAATACCGAATGCCGGCTAGCAGGGCCTCATACTCAGCCTCATTGTTAGAGACATGGAACTTAAACCGTAGTGCATATTTGTACTTATCTCCCTCAGGAGATTGACAGATAATCCCTGCACCACAGCCGTTCGTAGTGGAGCTCCCGTCCACATACACTTTCCAAACCTGGTAAGTATTGTCCGGTGCAATCGGCCTTGTCATTTCGACAATAAAGTCGGCGAATGCTTGCCCCTTTATTGCCTTCCTTGGTTCGTAAGTGATTTCTAATCCTTGCATTTCAATCGCCCATTTAAGCATTCGTCTAGAAGACTCCAAGGTTGTGAGTGGCCGCTTGATCGGTTGGTCAGTATAGACATCTACCGCATGCGCCAAGAAGTAGGGTTTTAGTTTCTTGATGGCCATGTAAAGGGCAAGGCCAAATTTTTCAACCATAAGGTACCGAAGCTCCGCGTTCCTCAGAACATGGCTAATGAAATGCACCGGAAGTTGGATGCCGTCTCTTTCAGCTAAGAGAACGGCACTGAGGACATGATCAGAGATGGCTAAATACATGAAGAGCTTCTCTTTAGGCAAAGGGCTAACAAGCCTCGGCAAAGAGTGCAGATGAGTTTTCAACTTTTGAAAGGTCGCCTCTGCATCATCCCCCCCATTCAAAGTTGGTCTTCTTTTAGACTGCCTGGAAGAAGTAGAGACACTTGTCGCCTGACCGACTGAGGAATCTCCCCAAGGCCGCTAGGCAACCTGTTAACTTTTGCACTTCCTTCACAATACGGGGCGACTGCATGTCGATTACCGCCTGTATTTTCTCAGGGTTGGCCTCTATTCCCCTTTGGTCAATCAAAAATCCGAGAAACTTCCCAAACTCAACGCCAAAGACACACTTTTTTGGGTTTAGCATGACCTTGTGCCGCCTGAGTGTGGCGAATGTTTCTCGGAGATCAGCAAGATGATCCGCCTGTTGTTTGGATTTAACTATCATGTCATCAATGTACGCCTCTACATTCCTTCCGATTTGATTAATGAAGATCGTATTAATCATTCGTTAGAAAGTAGCAGGCGCATTCTTCAAACCAAACGGCATCACCGTATAACAGAACAACCCCTAATCAGTGACGAATGTCGTCTTTTCTTGATCTTTTTTCCACAGGGGGATCTGATGGAAACCTGAATAGGCGCCCGACTATTTAATCGACCAGACTGTCGATCTTAGGCAGTGGATAGCTATCCTTTGGACATGCCTTGTTGAGGTCTGTGTAATCAACACACATGCGCCAAGTTTCATTCGGTTTTTTTTACTAACACAACGTTAGCTACCCACTCAGGGAAATTGCACGGCCGAATGAACTTGGCGTCTAGCAGCTTTTTAACTTCGGCGGCTGCTGCCTGACTTCTTTCCTCGCCATGGTTTCTTTTCTTTTGCCGGATGGGCTTCTTTTTAGGATCCACGGCGAGTAAGTGGACAACGAGATCCGGGCTGATGCCTGACATCTCTTCCACTTCAAAGGCAAAGATGTCTTTGAATTCTCTCAACAGCTGGTGCAGGCTCTCACCCAACTTTGTAAATGCAACCGTCCCCACCTTAACCGTTCGCTCCAAGCGGCTGTCGTCCAGAGGGATATCAATGTGTTCACCAGCAGGCTGGGGACGGAGATCATCCGACCGTTCCCCAGTCAGTGATTGCTATTGTTTTTCTTTTTTGACCACCACCAGCTGATTAGTCTTTCTTTTCTTTCCGGCTGGTGGGGCCGACTGTTCTTCCTCGAGATCGTCGAGGTCGATCATTTGCTTGCCCCGGCCGGATGCTGCGGCCGCGGGCTTGACGTCCAAGAGATAACACTCTCGAGCCGTCTTTTGGTCCCCATTGAGGGAACCGACTGTTCTATCATCCTTCTCATACTTGAGCAGTATGAGAGCAGGGATGATGACGGCCTTACACTCATTTAAAGTGGGTCGGCCAAAGATGAGGTTGTAAGCTGTGAGCTCTTCAACCACTAGGAAATGGATGGTCATGTGCCGACCGTCTCCCCTGTTACCCAGGCGGACAGGTAAGTCTATTCGTCCGACTGGGTGCACAAGTCCTCCCCTAAACCCAACAAGGGTGTGGGTGACCTCCATCATGCTATCCGCTTTGTATTTAAGATTGGATAAGCATTTGAGGCTGATGAGGTCCGAGGAGCTTCCTGTGTCAATCAGAATTCGACCAACCAGCTGGTTGGCCCCTTTGCATTCAATGACCACAGGGTCATCATGCGACCGACAGACTTTGCCTCTGTCCTGCTCGGTGATGACAACTTTAGGAAAGGCGGATGTGTCTGCCACCTCTCCTTCCTCAACAGAGTTGACCATCTTTCTCAGATGGTCCTTGGTGCCCCAAATGGTCAGGCTACCCCCGGCAAATCACCTGTTATTGTGTATACCGGATCTTCATCAGTTTCGGCACTCACAGCAGGCTGGGGAGTCTTTTTCTTGGACTGCCCCGGATTTACCTTTGAAGCCACTTTGGACTTCACATAGGACTTCAGCTGTCCTTTGTCGGCCAGACGGTCAAGCTCCCGCTTGAGACTAAAGTAGTCGTTCGTGTCATGGCCGACATCCTCATGGAAATGGCAATGCTTGTTTTTGTTCCGATTTTCAGCGGAACCTTTCATAGGAGTCGGCTTCTCAAGAGTCAGCCGATCCTTTATTTCCAAGAGGATGGAGCTGCAGTCCTTGTGGAACTCGTACATTGGGACGTATGGTTTCCACTCTTTTTTCTTCTTCTGGGTCGATTAATCAGAGTTATCAATGGCCTAGATTTATTTTTTATTTTTGCTCTCTTCTGGCTTAGGAGCCGGCTGAGCAGGCCGACTCTCCTTCTGTCGGTCGAACTTCTTAGAGTCCGACTGCTTATTGGAGGAGCAGAGTTCGGTCTCCTGTATATAGGCTTCCGCCTCTCATAAGGCTCCTTGCAAAGTAAAAACTTGTTTGCGGACGAGTTCATACTTAAAAGTAGACCCGTCCTTCAGACCCTTAAAGAAGTCTGTGAAGGCGACCTCATCAGACAGCCCATGAATCTGGATTTGTACCAGATTGAACCGCCTGACATAGGAACGCAGGCCTTCTCTATCTCCCTCCTGTACATTGCCCAAATCAAGGCTTGTCTTTTTGGCAGGGATGTTCATAGAGAAGTTTGAAGCGAACAAGAACGCAAGCGTCTTGAAGCTATTAATACAACCAGCCGGCAGATTGCCAAACCACTGTTGGGCTATGCCCTTCAGGGTGGCTGGAAAGCAACGACACCATGCGGCATCATCCAACCCTGTAAATACATGAGGTGGTTGTATGCTAGCAGGTGGTCTTTTGGGTTGGAGGTCCCGTCATAGGTTCTAACCAAAACATTTTTAACCTTGGTCGGCTGTTCGGCTTCAGTTATTTCCCTGGAGAAGGCAGAGGGTTGATCTCCAAGGTGTTGCAGCCTGAGCTGCCAGTCCATCGGCTGATAGCCATATGTCGCCTGTCCTCCAAAGAGGGCAGGCTGCATGTAAGGAAAAGTCGACGACTGGTACAATGGCTGAGCCATGTACTAGGCCGAATGGATCATATGAGGGCCAGACTGAACCCGTGGGCTACTTGCTGGGGTCTCATGTACAGACTGGGAATACCTCACAGAGGTATTCCGAAAGCTATCATGGTAGGTCAACGTTGAAGCCGACTCTGATAGCTGGGTCTTCTTCTGCTCAATGTATTGTCGAGCATCAGAGAATGTTTTCTTGCTACCATCCGGCTGTATATACCGGATGGCTTTTCTTGTTCCCGTTTCTGGGAAACGGAGCCTGGCGAGGTCAAATTGGGGCCGAGCCTTCTCCTTAGGGGCAGGATGAGGAGTCGGCTGGCGGTCCCTGACCGACTTCTCTTTTCCAGCTTGGGCTGGCTTCTTGGCCGACTGCTCCTTTCTAGGAGTAGGCGACTTCTTAGAGGCGAGTTGTTTGGTTTCACCCCTGAGACTGCTCAGGAGTTTCATGAGTTCATCTCGAGTGACGGGAGTCGATCATGCCGCCTGGGAAGGATCACCCGTCCGCACCGAGGTCTTTTTTGGCTGACCAGCAGTTTTGCTTGGCCCCGCCTGATCAGTGTGACGCTCCCGTTTTTCCCTACTGCGGATGCGTTTTGAGATGAGGGACCCGTTAGGATCCACATAGGTTTCGACGTCAGCGTCGTCCCCTAAGTCATGGTCCGTCTGGACCACTATGTCTTCTGGAGGCCGATTGGTATCAGGATTCGGTACAAGGACTTGTGAAGCTATTTAAGAGGTACTCTCCCCACAGACGGCGCCAAATGTTTCGGGGGTTTTTGTCTCTTGGGAGAGTTACAACACTGAGGCTGGATTCAGCAAAGGACTCCTGTACCTGCAAAGCAAACGCCGCCGGATGGTTGGTGGTCCGCCTCCGAAGATTAAGTTAGTAAGTATTCGGAGTAAAACGTGCGGAAATAAAGTTATCTGCTCAGATTCCAAGCTCAGGTAAAGTGTTGTTTGTTCCTAGAAAACGACAGATCTGTAATAAATGTGAAAGTGACGTGTTGTCTCGTATTGCATGTGTTCCTGTCATAAATGAGAGAATTGCCCCTATTTATAGGGTCTCATGGAAAAGTGTGCCCTCCCTAGCATCTGGTGACCTAAGGATTAGGTCACGCCGAAAAGCGACGCCTCAAGGTTTGCGCCCTTGAAGGCCGCCACTCTAGAAACAATACCTGAGTGACATGTGTCGCTGAGCCCAAAGGGTATTTGGGCATTGCTTAGGGCGACACATGTCACCCTCTTAATGGTCCCTGCTGGATCATCAATTACCCCAGAATGGTGGGATGGCTGCCTACCACGTGTCTTCATCTCAATGGTCCAGGTGGCACCTTTACCTATGACACGTGGCGGCTTCTAATTGGGCCACTTGGCGGGTATAAAAATACCCAAATCAAATGGGTTAAAAAACTTCTATGGTAACTTAAAACCGTTTAACTAAACAAAACGTGTCTTCATGTTAACCCACTTTATTAATCAAGTCATAAATCGTATACGCTAACTCGCTCTTTTCATATCCGATTTATATCGCGTTGTAGTGTCGTGTCAGCTCTAATATTAGATATAGTATGCATGACCTTTGAAGATGAATCATTCCTAAAAATATCTTCACTTCCTTTACTTTATGAATATATTGTTTACCCTTTGAGTGCAAAGAGCAGTTTTAAATGCACACAATATTTTATTTTTGGTTGATTGAAACTATTTGTCACTAATATTATATTGTACTCTGTATGTTACTGGTCAAAGCTCTCATTCGCTGGTTTTTTTTTTTTTTTTTTTTTTTTTTTTTTTTTTTTTTTTTTTTACCATAGATACATTTATCATTGTAAAATGTATAAAATGTTTATTATCATAATATCATTGCTTTTTTTTTTATGAACATATTTTATTTTTGCTTGTTAATACAAGTACTTTACTTATTGAATATTTGAAGATGTACGTTTCTCACATTAACTAATACAAAGTATAGATCGAAAACAAATATAGATTGAAAAGAACACACTATGGACTGAACAAAGGTCTATTAACTCCATTTTTCTTTGCATTTTCAATCTTTCATACGAAAGTTTCAATTGTGTCTCTTTTCATCAATCTCTTAGACACATGTATGTGATGTCGATTGGGCATCCAAAGAAGACAAATAAGTGCATATTTAAAAGAGCATGACATTATGATAGACATGAAAATTATAGCAGACCAGAAGCGTTAGTTAAATGAGTTCAAATATTGTTACAGTTAGTGTTGGAGCAGTGGAGCACAATTTTATATAAATAGAAAAAAGATTTCAATCTAGAAGTAATGATGAAGAAAAATACAATTTCAATATGGCTCCTATACAGCATGGAATTTTTCTTAGATTATTAATTTAAAATATTGTTATATAGAAGTAATGATGAAGAAAAATACAATTTCTAAAAAAAAAAAAAAAAAAAAAAAAAAAAAAAAAAAAAAATGTGTAGTATATACAATAATACAACATGTCATAACTCATAAGAGACCTGCATTTCTAAGTCAACATACCACATGTACTTTAAAATCATAACCACGAATTATACATTAACTGGGTTTTGGGTCCGGGCGATGCCTCATATTATTATTTGGAACTGATTATTAATTTACAATGTAATTTATGATTCAATTTTCTTGTAATTAAATTTATTGTTCATATGACATTTGATACATATTAATATTTTGTATTCAATAAATTGCATAAAAAAATCACATACCTTGGTGGTAATGCACTTAGCTTTAGAATAGAGGTAGTTGGATTGTTGAAGTATTTATAGCACCTCAATGCTTAGTGGATTAGTAGATTACAATTGTGCTACAATAATCGCACCTTGTAGTTTAGGCTTTTAGCACCAATGTGGACAATTGTGCCACAATACAGTTAATTACAATTTTGGGACATCTATATCTATACTTGGTATTTAAAAAAAAAACAAACCCTATTTGCCACATGTCTTTCATTATTTCTACATTTTGTAATAATTTGTCACATGTCATTTTCTTTTACATTATTTTTTTATAATCCTTTTATTTTATTGACCTTCATTATATGTCATTAGTTATTGACTTATTGTAAAACTTTTTCATCTTCCCCCATTTATGTACCAATAGCTCTTATAATTTTGTAACTTGCCCTAAATTCAACATGTTGAATTTTTTAATCTTTTCTTCTTCTCCATCCATCATTCAAATTCAATTAAGTTAAATGTGTTATTTAAATCATTGACCCTTTATCATCTACCCATATTTCCTCTACTAATATCTAATTAAGCATTTTATACATCATCTAAATTCTCCTTGTATAATTGACACAAAAATACCACTAAAAACGTTGTACAAAAACTGTGCTACAATGAAAATGGTGATTACAAGGATATAAATTAGATCAAAGTAAGAAATGATGAATGAATAGAAACATAAAAGTGTAATTGTGTAACCATTTGGTGTTCAGTTATTTGATTTTATATAACTACCATTGTAGGCGTCTTTTGAAGTGCGCCTACGTTAAAACATGTTGTGAATATCCTTGGCACTCATAGGAAGTGGGAATTGACATAATACAATTAGGGACAACGATTAGGGACAAAGCAAAGTAGGGAGCCGCCAACAAGTTTATAAGGAACTTGTAAACCATTCACGGATCATAAAAGGCAACCACGATTAAGGGACAACGAAAGGCAACAACGATTGACCCGTGAAGGTTACACCCCATTCATAATCCATGAGATTACTAACTCCATATGGTTCGGAACCATGAAAGGAGGATCGGGGATGATGGTACGAAGTGAGTCATGAAGTCACATTCGCCCGTATTGGCCTCTACTCGATTCTTATAGTGAAAAATTATTCCTACAATCTCAAAGGCATGCAAACAAAGATTTAATTTGCTCCAAACTATTATTATGCTACATTGGTTTAATATTAATGCAACACATAATTCTAATATATTAATGATCACTTGATTGTTAATAAGATTAAAAAGGATCCTAATCCGGCTGTCCAAATTATCTTATTAGGCGTGATTTTCAATTACATATTCCCTTTAAACATGCAATATGGTGATCAATAAGTATAATAAAATAAACATTAATATTGGAAGCAATTTAACAATAATAACGTTAGTCAAATCAAATATAAATTAACCTAAGCATGATACTAGCAACAAGAATAAAAATAAGAGTAATTAAGTGATTAATTACTCACTTTCCGGGTTTCCTTGAATTGCTACATCATGAATAAATTGTTAGTAACTAAAATAAAAATATAAATCAAATGAAAATTAAATTAAATTAATGTAGATTTGATTCGGTTCAAACCCTCAGTTAATTATGCCTTTCACGTCTTGGTTTAAGGACGGAACCTCAGGTCAAGTATGGACTCCTTGGAGTGCTTAGGGGAAGTATTATTGAAGAATAATAAGGCTAGAAATTAGACTAAAGAGGGAGAAGATAATGATTTTTGGTGTAGGGAGAGAGAGAATGATTTTTTGGTGTAAAAGAGAGGAAGAGAGAATGATTAAATACTCAACCCGACCGATAATGGCGGTGAAATATTGTTCATCATCGGGTATGATTTTGGGGAGACATTTTTAGGTGTCTACAAACATGCATGCTTTTAAAAAAAAAAAAAAAAATAGACAGGAACTACCATGCATGCAAATGTTCTTTATATACTGTAAAAAAGTTAATTTTGTAAATGATTTTTGTATTAAAAATAATAACTTATACACATCCTGTGTGTAGAACGGTCCCAAAAGCAAGTTTTGTATAAAATACGTTACTTCCATTGTAAAAAGTACATGCTATTATTGTATAAAGTATTTATTACACAAGTTAGCCTCTTTTTGTCAAAGTAAATGCTGGATAATGTTTTACCTTGGAGTAGCAAGTAATGCATATATCTAACCTTTGGTCCTTTGGTGTTGGAACTTGGAAGAATTCTTGGGAATCACATATATAGAAACAATGCTTATCTTAGGAAGAAAATACTCATGCACTCTATTATTAGTTTGATTTGTATAACATTGTTCATCTTCAACGCGCATAATAATTAAACTTTATTATGATATGAAGTATATAATACAATCATACATATATATAACTAAAATTAAGTCATGTGATACATTAAAAATTCACAATAATACCAACTAAAAATATAATGACTATAGTAGATACTCTAGCACATATGGACGAAGTCACAGTTGCAACTCTCGACAAAAGGATCTCGATCCGTAATTGTCCCGGGTTCTATACTACATTCCCACTGTTTTGAGACATCAATTACCCTCAACCTTTCAACAATTTGTTCGGGAGTCTCAGTCACATTACGGCTTAAGTGAGTTTGAGCCCTCCTATGTATAGCTTCTTCGATCAGTCATCCAATCGTTACAATTGGAGGTTGAAATTACCATCACTTGCTTAAATTAAAGGTATCTAAATCATCACATACTCACATCTATCACTTATAAGTTCATTCCTAAGTCCATCATTCATTTGTTACTAAAATACTAATGAGATTACATTTGAAGTGTAGGCATAAAAGAAAAAGAAAACTTAATTTAAAGCATCGTTAACCACAAATTTAAGCATGAAAGCAAGTCATTCAATAACAAAACTATCAACGGACAAAGTTCAAATTCACCACCCATGTCACCAAACAAGCTATAGATGTACAACTTAAGTCATTAACACAAAGTACATAAATATAAAGAGAACAATTGCCCTAGATGTCCATACCACATAATTAAAACAACACAATTCAAAAACCTAGAAAAGAAACAATTAATTCTTTTTCTGGATCTTCCTCAAAATCCCCCTCATCCACATTGCCCTGGTTATTGCCTACATTTGTTTGGGATGATTCAACATAAGTAGAATACACACGATCATATTCCCAAGCTTGAAACGCATCGAATAGGATAGACTCTAAATACTTTAAAGTGAGGTACCATTTTCCTTTGTACACAAAACACTCAATGTCAGGCAATCTGCCAAATAGGATGATCAAAAACATCCTCATCTTAATCGTGATCTTGGCACCCATCTTGGCAAATTATGAATAAGACAATCGCTTGACGAGGTGCAGTATCAAAATCACCCCTCGCCTTAAGTATATTAGTATGGTAATTATCTAAAAAAAAGTATAATAAGTCGATCAATATAATTAGAGATGTCTTCACTATCATCCATGTGCCATATCATACGGGGTTGGTCGCAGATACACCAAACGTCTCTTATTAACTTTATTTCACGGTGTTATCCTTGTTATCGCCATCTAACAATCTAACATCCATAATTAAAAACAAAACAAGGAGCACAAAGTAAGTACTTCAATTAAGTACTCAAATAACACATAAACCCTTTGAATTTTATTTATTATTATATATTAATGTTTATAAATTGTTGAGATTTATTTTATGAACAACTTGACTTATGAATTTACTTAAAGGAATTTGGTTTAGAAATATAGAGAACTTAATCAACTTACATATGAGATAGGGGGTTTGTTGCTTCTTAAATCAAGATGATTAAACTCACTAGATTAGTATAACTACTTTTTGACCTTAAATAATACGAGAAAGACAATATGCAAGTAAATTTATAATTATCTATCAATGTGTAGTACACATACCTATATATGCAATATATAGTATATAATATATAATATATATTATATAATATGAATTTATTTAAGATTTTTAAGCCATTATATAAATGTATGTAAATAAATATTTATTTAGAATAATATATAATGGATTATGCGATGACGAAGAAGAATAGACATTCTGTCAGGGATGCCAAAAAATGAGGAATAATAGATAAAAGAATGATTCAATAAGCTAATATATTATCTTTGACGTTTGCCTCATCATGTGCCCCATCCATAGGTTTACCCACCTCCCTAGTTAATATGGGAACATCACAAATTCCAATGTTGTGATGGGCCGAGATTAGCACTGTCAAAACGGTTTGACAGTTCGGTTTCGGTTCGGTTTGAAATTGGTTCGGTATTTAATCGGGTCGGTTTGGAATCGGTTTAATTGTCTCACGGGTCGGTTTTGGTTCGGTTTAAATAGTTATCGGTTCGATTCGGTTTCGGTTTATTATTAAGCGGTTTTAATTCGGTTCGGGTTGTAAACAGTCCGGGTAGTAAACGGTTCGGTGCAGGCGGGTTGCGGTTTGTTAACGGTGCGGTGTAAACGGTTTTTATCCCGGTTCAAACAGTTTCGGGTTGGAAACGGTTTCGGGTTAGAAAAAGTTCGGTTCTTTTTTGGTTCAGTTTATAACTGGTTCGGTTCTTTTTCGGTTCAGTTTTTAACTGGTTCGGTTCTTTTTCGGTTCAGTTTATAACTGGTTCGGTTCTTTGATTGTTTAACCACTTTAACGTTATTCATATCGGTTCCATTTCAAGTTTACTAAATTACGGTTCGGGTCGGTTTTCGGTTTCAAAAAATAAATTGTTTATCGAGTTGTTTGGATTCGGGCAGTTAAATGGTTTTGGTTTGAAATTTGATAGTACTTGCTAACCTTTTGTGTTCACAAGTTTTATATAAAGTCGCGAATCATTTCATATTTAGGCATCATATTATAAACAAATTCTCATTGATTTTATAAATACATATTATGTTCTATTTCAAGTTTAGTCATACTGATCTTACTAGTTTATTACGAAGTAGATTATAAGAGTTAGTGTATTAATGTATTATTGTTTTACAATTAGGTTATTATATGCTTCTTATTTAATCATTTTTATACTACGCATAGTATCATAATCATGATTTGATGAGTTCTTGTGAAATGGAAGTTTGCAATTTGGTAATTCGATACTTGACTAGTCAACAAGACTGGTAATTATGACTCGTTTATCATTATATATTTTCTTGAAATTATGAAGATATTACAAAGTGCTTTGATTTGTATAATGAAAGAAAACACTAATGATTGATTAACAAGGTAATATTGATTAGTTCAATCGATCATATGTACACATTATTAACACATGGCATCTAACCATCTCATAGTTAAATATTCGTATCATCGTTATTCATATGTATTAGTACAAAGTTATAGACTCATTACTTCATTAGTGATCTTTTTAAATTTATCTATTTATACATTTCATTAATATAACGTTTTTATAATTTTTACGTGTATGAAAATAAAGATATACTAGTAGTCTAGTAGATGTTTTAATACGTGTCTTGGGCACTGATCCCGATCAAATGGGGCAAAAAAATACTAAAGAATTGAGGGAATAATATTTTTGTAGATGAATGTACAACACACAAACACACACGGATCACCACTCTCAACCATAGATTAAAAAATCAATGGTTAGATTCTTTCTCCTACAACACACACGGATCACCACTCTCAACCATAGATTAAAAAAATCAATGGTTAGATTCTTTCTCCTACAACACAGACGGATCACCACTCTCAACCATAGATTAAAAAAAATCAATGGTTAGATTCTTTCTCCCACAACACACACAAATCATTCTGAACCATAGATTAAAAATCAATGGTTAGATTTACATGAAACCCTTTTGAAACCCTTTCACTCTCACTCTCACTTTACCACTCACAGGCTCACGACGCCTCTCATTCTCACGGGCTCAGCGCCTCTCCGTCTCCCTCATTCACGGCAAACCTTGAAGCTGTCCTGATTCTGCCTCTCTCCCACTCTGCTCAGCACTCTCTGTCTCTCCCACTCTCTATCCTCCATTGAAGCAGCTTCTGAGGTAAGATCGTTTTTCATAATCTAGGGTTTAATCAAACTATCATTGATTTAATTTTCAGTATTGTCAATTTAGGGTTCAAATTAGGAGGGGTTCGTGAAGTATTGTTTATAATTACTGAAGCTATGAAATAGTACAATGAATAATTTTGTTTCTAGGATTTTACTGTGTTTAATTTAGATTGATATACTTAATCCAGAAGTATTTTATGTGAATTTTTTTTAGCCTAATTTGATGCGTAATTGAGTCAAATTTGATTGTTATTGACTTGCATTATTTTTTGGGCCTTAATCGAGCCATTTTAATTAATTTGAATTCAGCCATTTTAATTAATTTGATTTCAGCCATTTTCTAAATAAAAATAAAAAATCCAAAAAAACTTACAAACAATTGGTTCAAGGAAATTACTATGAAAATGGATCTTTTCTCCTTGTAACATGGCTCATGGATGGAAATGTATGAATTTGAATTAACAAAATTAAACAATTGACGTCCTTTAATCTTTTTTTTTTTTTAAATAGCTTTTTTTCCTCCTGCCTCCCTTCTGCTCACATATAGCTTTTCTTTTTCCTCAAGCCTAGGCGATGCTACATTGGGGTGAACGTCTGCTGATTGCTTATTGCTGTTCTGATGTCCGCTGACTGCTCTTCCATTATACTGACTGTTCTTCCATTATACTGACTGTTCTTTGCTGTTCTGAAGTATGCTGACTGCTGCTCTTCTATACTGCTCCTGATTGCTTCTGCTCTTCTATTCTGCTGCTCTCTGCTAGCTGCTGTTCTTCTATTCTGCTGCTCTCTGCTGCTGTTCAGCCATGTATGCTGTTCTGTCTGCTGTGTTCTGCCATCTCATCTTGTTTAATTTCATCTGTAATGTTCCTGCGGAAAAAAATTGCTAATGGACTTTGCTTGGTTTTGGGATTGTTATATTGAAGTGTTGTGTATTGAAGTGTTGTGTTGTTTCTTCTATTGCTTCAAATTACTTTTGCTGTTCTGATTTGCATTTTACTTCTTGTAATGGAGATACATGCAAATGGAGGAGGCAGCAGTTGTATATGTAATTTGAGAATAAAATTAGTTGAGTTGCAATCTGAATGTTCAGTAAACAATTTGTGCAAATTAGTCAATCTCCTGTTTTCTTTGTGTCCCAAGAAATGTGCGATGGTATGTAGCAGCTAGCTTGATTTGCGTCCTTTATTGTCTTTGTATAATATTCAGCTAGCTCGCAACTGATGAAGATTATTATTTCTGTTGATTGAAGAGTCTCAGGCCATATAACATGGTTTTAGGGTGTGTAATTGCTTCAACCCGAAATAGAAAGACCAAGAGGAAAGGTTGAAGCTTTCATTGATAACAAATGATTTTTTACAAGTTAGCAGCTTTAGGCTGCAAGTCTCCACACTCACTTTAGCTCACAACTCTTAAAACACAAACATCACCATTCTACTGCTATACTACTTCCTTTTTATAATCAATCAAACCTACTGTACATTCAGTTCCATGCTGTCACACACTCACACCTCTTAGTAATCTTTTAATTAGTCTTGTCTTCTTTTGCTTAAGGATAATCATATGTACACAAGTGTTGCTAATCAAGTAATCAGTGATTATCCTTAAGACCTTAATGAATGATTTACCTTGCTATTTAAAAAAAAATATTCTAAAATTTCTAATATTTAATCCATTTAATTATATCCCTGTCAAAAAAAAAAAAAAATTAAAAAAAATAAAATCCATTTAATTATTTATAAAAAAGTTTGTAAACGGTTCGATTTAGAAGCGGTTTGGTTCATAAACGGTTCGGTTTATAACCAGTTCGGTTTACAATCAGTTCGGTTTTTAAATGGTTCGGTGCAAACGGGTAGCAGTTTGCTAACGGTTCGATGTAAGCGGTTTTTTTGCCAGTTTAAACGGTTTCGGGTTGGAATCGGTTTCGGGTTAGATACGGTTCGGTTATTTTTTGGTTCGGTTTTCTTTCAGTTCGGTTTATATTCGGTTCGGTTTGTTAACGAGTTCGGTTCTTATACGGTTTAACATTATTCGGGTCGATTCGGTTTCGGGTTTACTAAAATACGGTTCGGGTCGATTTTCGGTTTCAAAAAAATCGGTTTTTAATCGGTTCGGTTCTCATTTGGGTCGGTCGGTTTCGGACAGTTAAACGGTTTCGGTTTGAAATTTGACAGCACTAGCCGAGATTAATGTGTCGTAATTTCCATCAAACGTGTTGGTATACACATTTGGTTTGTTGATTACAGGGTGGTTTGTCCCTTTAAAAAAAATAAAGCGTAATCCAGTGGAAAATTTGGTTCCATCTTAACACTCAAAGAGGAGTAAATCTTTACCACAAATAGAGAACTATGGGCCACTAAAAAGAAACAAGTTGAGTCATTGTTTGTACCAACTCGGGTCTAAATACTCATTGAAAGGGAGGTTCGCACCATAAGCCTCTACATTGCACTTTATTACAATCTTGACTAGTGTCATTAAGTTTCTCCCTAATCAGTGATTGTTGTACGTTTAGAAAGTAGTCATGATATGAGACTAAAATTTATTTGCGTATTACTAAGAACTGGCTCATGCTACATATATTTTTTAAAAAAATAGAGATACGAGATAAACTATCTTAGTATGATATGTTGCAAGGTTGTTGCATGTATGTAAGATAGCAAAGAGATTAGATTTGCAATTGGAACTTAAAGTCAATTCCACTATGTTGGTAATAAACAGGTACTAAAGGCATGCACCAACAAGGTCACTATGACAGAATCTGTGTACGGATCAAAACCTCTTAACAACATTATGTATATTATTAATAGATTGTTGTTCTAACCAATATAATATTTACGTATAATGTAGATGGAAGAGCCATAACTCATAAGAGGAAACCAAAAGTTCATTTTTTTAATATGTATAATTACATTATTATTTAGATTTAATCAACGTAATTTACATATAATGTATGAAGTAATAAGAGGAGTTAATTATGATTGACAATCTTACCTAATATCGACATGATCTTTATTGTAGAGATAAGCACTAAGGTTGCAGGGAACCCATGAAAATGTCGCATGAGATGAGGTACTGAGACGAATGAGCATGTTGTTGGGGATGCCAACCATCACCTCGATATCACTTACACGTAGAGCATAGAGGATATCATGCTCTACATCAAACAACTTGACTTTTTGTATCCGATTGTTTTTCAATAATTCTACGGCCTTTTTAGGTTGTTGTCCACCCAATGTGTTGGTTCTCCCAATTGATTACAAAAATTGCCTCCTCATTATATATTAATAATAGTAGTGTAAATACTATTAGAAATAGTCTTTCTAACCCCATTTTCATGTAGTGTGAGATAGAAGATATGTTAAAGGTGAGAGAGAATTATGAGAAGATAGGTTGGAGAGTTTAGTGATGGTTTTCATTTATTATAAGCTCTATTATTTATAAACAAGGAAGTTAAGGAAGTAATAAGAGTGGAAGTGGGTGGACGTAATCAAAGTTAGTGACGGAGGGAGTTAAGGGCAGGACGGTGGTGCATGTGCACCAGCCAGTAGCATACCCCAAAAATAAAATGAAGTTTTATTAAATAAAAATAAACAAGTGTTAAATATAGAATATTTGTGTAAAATAGAACAATATGTTAGTGTGAAGTCTAGTGTTGTTTTTTACTTCACATCTTGCCAGGGTTATAGTGTTATAGATTGTACGGTTAAGGGTTCAGAGCCCCTATATTTTGTATTTTTTTTCTTCATATTTTCAGTTATTTCTTGTTGTTGTAATTGCTCCTCCTCGCCACTACCTAGTACCCACGTTACCTTGCTCCTACTCCTCGCTGCTCTACTTTAGGAAGCTTCTAGCGTAGTCGACGACTATGGACGACTATGCTAAGAGATTAAATCTGGACCGTTTATTATGTTTGTTACTAAATCTTAGCCTTTGAATATTAAATTTTAAAATTTTTAAAAAATTAATTTACACATCATTTAAGTCACGACCAGTCAACAACCAGTCATTGACCAGTCATCAAAGTCCTGTTTGTTTTCTTCTTTTTAGGGGTAATTTTTTTTCTTTTCCAAATTATAATATTCATAAATTATATTAGCATTCGTCCCCTTTTTGATAGCCTCAACACTTCATCTTCAACCTTTGTTAATGACACACTTCTTCAAACTTCATTATTCAACCAAAACATAACAAAAAATTATCAAAGTATATATGAAATCAATAATGTATAATCACCACATATGCTTCTTTTTATTTTTTTAATAATTTAATAGTTTGTAACCAATTAAATCAACTGTATATAAATATGATAATTTGATTACAGATTTCATTTTATATATTTTGGGATTAATTATAAGTAGTATGATTTATCTTGTATTTTAATATTAATTAGTTAATTCATGAGTTATCATCCGCCATTATTGAATGTTGAAGCTATGTGCATGGGTTGAAGAAGGATAAACATTAAAAAAAAAAAAAAAAAAAAAAAAAAAAAAAAAGAAAGAAAGAAAAAAAAAAACCGAAATAGGACGTTATAGTGGGTGTGATTTTAGATAAATTTACTTACTTTCTTTTTTTTTAAATTAAAAATATAGTGGCGTTGTTTTTGGGATATTTTAAAGGAATATATCCTTAATTATCTCAAATAAGAAAAAAAAAAAAAACTAATTGGCAAAAAAAAAAAAACATTTATTTACCGAAAAAGCAAACAAGGCAAAAATAAAAAAAAAAAAAAAAATGAAGAAAAGAAAAAAGTAGCAAGTTTAGTTTCCTTGATTTCCTCAAAGCAAAGCAAAAACTTATGGAGCTCATGTTTTCCTCAAAAAAAGGTTAGTTTTCCTTGAATCAAGATGATTTTTTTTTTACCAATCAAGTGGTGATTCTTATTTCTCCAATATTAGCAGGTATATATATATAAGATATTCGTCATATATTCTCTAATACTTATAAACATATTAAAAATATATTATGTATGCTTGCAAATATGCTTTTTAGTTTTAAAACATGTACTTAACATATTTGGATTTTGTAATATTCATACACATTTTTTTGAACTAAATTTGCATAGATATTCAAATATGTATATAAATACATTGTTGTATGTTGTTGGAAATATAATATAGAATCAGCTAGTAACCTTAATTTCATTTCAGTAGAAATAATTTTATATCTATAAAAATAATTTTAGTTCAGCATAAGTAAGGCGAAGGGACTTTTCAAAAAAAAAAAAAAAAAAAAAAAAAGTAAGGCGAAGAGAACAAGATCTTAGGAGGGTTGTTTTGTTTACCTTATTTTCACTTATTTTTGTTCTAATAAGGCCCCGTTTAGTCACCTTTTCAAAAAAATATTCAGTAAAAAATATGTTTTGTTCTGTTTCAGTTCAGTTAAATTAATTTCAGTTCAGTAAAAATCAGTAATTATAAAGAAGATATATAATAGAGACTCGGTAAAAATAATTTTAATTTTGCAAAATTAATTTTATCAGTAAAAATATTTAAGTTTAACAAAAATAATTTCAGTTCAGCAAAAATAAGGAGAAGTAAACAAGACCTAAGTGTAAATAAGTTCAATTAGGTTCAATTAAAAAATAAGTTGAAATAAGTTACGTTTAGGAAAAATAAATTCAAATAAATTTAGTTCAAGAAAAATAAGTTGAGATAAGTTTAGTTCAAATTACAACTAAAATAAGTTTTAATAAATTCATATATGATCAATTTAGGTCTAGTTAAGGGTCTGCTCACCTTATTTTCACTTATTTCAGGTATAATAAGTTCAAATAAGTTCAGTTCAGGTTTAACAAGTTATGATAAGAGTTACCCAAGTACAAATTACAACTAAAATAAGTTGTATTAAGGTCTAATAAGTTCAGATAAGTTAAGATAAATTCAGATCGGTAAAATCAACTGAATAGAACCCACCCTTAGTTTAGAAAAGTAAAATTCAGTTGAATAGAACATAGCCTACCTAAATTTTATTTAGTCATGTTAAAGAATAAGTGGTCGGCGCCCTAAAAAAAAAAGAGAATAAGTGGCCGGAATTTTTCATTTAAGGCAGGCATAGCATTGCACCTTACACCATAGTTGGTGGTGTTTTTGGCTACTATGAAAAGTTCATGGTGCTCAGTGCACCTAAGCCATACTTCAAGGTGTTTACGGTCAATAAATTTTGCCTAATATTAAAGAACATTATTCATATAGTAAATGTACAATTGGTATTAATCCATTTATGTGTATCTACTTCTTTTTAAATCATCATAAATGTTAAAAAGTGAGTTTGTTTTTTTTTTTTTTTTTGATGGGTGGTCCTATATCATGGGCGGGTTATCCCTACCTTGTTAGGGTATGATGAAATTAAGAGGGGTTTGATCTTAAATTGCATTTTTGTCATTTTTCAACATTGACACCCTTGTTAAATTAAATTAATTGTTAAATACTATGGTAGATATGTTTGTGTTCAATTGTTGTTATCAATATATTACCAACAATGTCACACTTCCCACTTAACATTTATTCCTTTATAGTAATAAAAAAAAAAAAATAAATAAATTATGGCAAAACATAAATTTTAAAAAATCATTTTTATCACTCCTTAATTACATCACCATGTAGGCATGTAGCCCACACAAACCTCGCTCTTTATATAATAATACATTAATACCAATGTTTATAAATAACTTTCTCGCTCTTTCATAACAAGTAAAATTGTATAGAAACCCATTTTTCATTTACTACTTCATTTTATATGAATATAGTAAATCATAATATAAAAGATAAATAAAAAAAATAATTAAAAAAAAAAACACGGAGTACCTGTCTAATACTCTAATGTCCCACCTAAATTGATATAAGTTTCAAATAGTCTTTGTTGGCACTCTATAATGCTTAATTAGTTTGGACTCCCTAATTTGATTTTTAGAACGAACCTTCAAATGTTCTTATTAAAACCTACAATAATACTTATTTGAGACTCCTAATTTGATTGTAACAACCCCGTAAATATTTTTTTATTAGACTCTATAATACTTAATAGGGACTGCCTAATTTGATTTTAATAATTATTAGGACTCTACAATACTTAGTTGGGAATGCCTAATTTGATTTTAAATACCTTCAAATATTCTTATTAGGACTCCACAATACTTAGTTGGGACTACCTAATTTGATTTTAACAACCTTCAACTAATTTTTTATTAAACTCTATAATACTTAATTGGGACTACCTAATTTGATTTTAAGAACCTTCAAATATTCCTTTTAGGACTCTAAAACAATACTTAATTAGGGCATGTTCACATTTACTGAACTGAGTTGAACTAAACTGAACTGAACTGAATTGAACTGATTGGAGCTGAACTGAACTGAATTAAACTGATTGGAGCTGAATTGAACTGAACTAAACTGAGCCAAAATGAATATTTTATGAGAGAAGGAAATTAGAAGCTGAATTGAACTGAATTGATTGGAGCTGAACTGAAAGTCTGAAATTAAGTAAATGTGAATAGGCCCTAAAGTTGGGACTGTCTACTTTGGTTGTAATAACCTTCAACTTTTTTTTATTAAACTCTATAATATTTAATTGGGACTGCCTAATTTGATTAATTTTAAAAACCTTCAAATATTCTTATTAGGACTCTACAATAATACTTAGTTGGGACTGCCTAATTTGATTGTAATAACCTTCAATTATTTTTTTATTAGACTCTATAATACTTAATTGGGACTGCCTAATCTGATTATAATAACCTTCAAATATTCTTATTAGAATTCTACAATACTTAGTTGGGACTTCCTAATTTGATTTTTACAACCTTTAAATATTCTATTAGGACTCTATAATACTTAGTTGAGACTGCCTAATTTGATTTTAACAACCTTCAACTATATTATATTGGACTCTATAATACCTATTTGGGATTGCCTATTGATTGTAATAAACTTCAACTATGTTTAGTTGGTAACCTATCTATAATACTTAATTGAGACGACTTAATTTAATTGTAATAACTTTCAAATATTCTAGATTGAGACTAAACTAACAATACTTATTGGGACTAGGCAATAATATGATTATTATAATATACTCCCTCTATTCCTAAATTACATTCCTACTTTTCTCTATTATGTGAGGAATAAATACCAGAAATAGAAATGTAATTTAGGAACGCAGGGAGTAATCCATCAATATAGTTTTTCTAAATCATGTGTCTTTGGAATTTAAAATAAATCACATGTTATACTTAATTTGGTTTGTAGATGACTAATCTTACCTTTTGTTTAAGTATGTGCGTGCTTGAACCTCACAAAAAAAAAAAAAAAAACAAAAGGTGCTTGCTTGAATTTTGACAGCTATTAAATAGTCTTCGAGGATAAAAACATACAAATTTTTGGAAAGGATTTTATTGGCTACATAGAATTATAGGTGATCTAGTAATCTTGTACATTTAATTTTATGATGACTAGATAAATATGTGAAACTGTACTATTAAAAAAAAAAAAAAAAAAAAAAAAAAAAGCAAACTTTGAAAAATTACGTTAGTTTATATCAAAATAAATTTCCTTCAAAAAAAAATATCAAAATAAAAAAATTATAAATCTTAATTTTCAAAACTCAACTACAGTACATCTGTTATAAAAGTTATACGATTGCAAACAAATAAACAAAAAGAAAAAGCAAACTTTGAAAAATTACATTAGTTTATAGCAAAATAATATAAATTAAAAATTGTCTAGAGCTTTCGAATCGCTGATTACACTACCGCACCAGTGGTACCACTAGAGCAACACATATAACGCCTAATATTTTAACTAGGGATAACCAAATAATATATATATATACAAAATAAATGTTATAGCATTTTTGAACATTTTGCCAATTTTTTTTTATTTTTTTTTATTATTTAAGGGTACGTAATTTTTTAACATAACTGCTATATCATTTTGATTTGATTACAAAATTTATACTACTACTACTTAATTAATGATAAAAGTTATCAGAAATTTACATTCTCTTGATTAAATTTGTGGAGAAGAACAATTAAGAAGGACATGCAGATATGCTTAATGGGAAAAAAAGATTGAATTATTTTATTTAAAAATAAATCATAAAGATATGGAGTCTATATATATATGCATATTTAAGAGAATAAATCAAGGTAAATGATGGTGAAGTAATATCAATTAGTCAATGATATTATTTAATAATAATATCCCTTTATATTATGATTTTATAGTTATTCATTAACATAATTAAAAGTTTTTTTTAATGCTCTCCCAATTAAAAATTAAGGGAAATATTACCTTAAATTAAGGAATTAAACACCAATTTTTAGTTAGTTTTTATTTATTTATTTATTTATTTTCATCGTCTTCAACCTAAAATAATGTCCGTAGCTTCAACATTCAACAATGGTGGATGATCATTCACAAATTCATATGACTAATAATCAAAGTTAAACAAAAAAGCATATGACTACTTTCGAAATTATAAGATAATATAACCAGAAAATATATTCTAAACATTCAATGATGACTTATTAATCTTTCAATCATACGCCTGATCATAAGTTAACACAAAATTGTAATTATGAGGTTGAACATGAGAGTTTTAGGATGAAGATGATCGATATAAGTTAAAGAGGAAGTTAAAATTTATACATTTAATTTAAATAAGATTTATATACTGCATTTTTGGTTGAAGATGGAATGTTTAATTTAAGGATGATAAATTTTTGGTTGATGATGGAATGTTTAAGGATGAAGATGACGACATAAGTTGAAAATCAAGATCAAGTTCTATTTTAATGTCAAAGATGATTTAAGGTTGAAGATAATATATTAAATTTACTTTTTTTTTTTTTAGTAACAAACAATTTAATTTGGGTAAAAAGAATTATCTAGTAAACAAACAAGTTTTTAATGACTGTGTAGCATAGGTGTTAAATTGGATGGCTAGGGTTAGATAAATAAATATCGAGCAGTCTAGATTTAATCTCTTAGCATAGTCGTCCGTAGTCGACGACTACACTAGAATTTTTATCTACTTTAATACTTCAATTTAGTTAATTTTATTAATTGATAATTGTTGTTTTGCTAATTGGAAATTTATAACTGAAAAATTGATTCAATATTATTGATTGTGAATTTGTGGTGTTGGATATTTGGTTGTTTGGGTTTTTAATTGATGGTTGATGTAAAATTGATTTGATGTCTTGATTGCCATTTCTTGAGAGAGAATCATTTGTTAGAGTTAGTGATAATGACATATTAACACACTTTCAAGGTATGAAAACTTGAAGAATGCTTTTGTAGGGTTTTTTTTTTTAGGGTTTTTTTTTTCAAAGTGCGATTCGTTTGTAATCCAAAATTTGAACTTATGTATTGAATCTTTAATTGATACATTATCATTCTTTTTTTTTTCGATTTTGAAACCCACAAATTTGGATGGTGACCTACCATCTCGAAAATCATGAATCCGTCACTGATCCATATCAATATATATTCAACTTTTATATGTTTCGGTTGGGCTGGGATATCATCATACTAGCTAGTTATATCAACTATATACTCATATGCTTTTTCAAAAAATAAATAAATAAATAAATAGAACTATATACTCATATGCATTACTACAAAAGGGCAAAAACTCATATTTGTAGATTTCTAGTAATCATATAAGCAATTCAAAGGATTAAGAATTACATTAACTCTCGTTTCTAATTCAATGTTTTATTTGCTTTTTACACAGTTTTCAAAACAACATTGTAACTAAAATATATCAAATTATGTATTTCAAAAACTATATACTACCTCCGGTTCAAATTACTCGCAACTTTGGGGTATTATTTGTGAGATATAAAATATTTCAAAGTTGCGAGTAATTTAGATCGGAGGTGGTAAATAATTAAGTATTTAGAAAGCAACAATCGAAACAAATCAAACGTGGCCAAGTTTATATATTTATCCTTAAAATATTAATTTCCATTTGCATGCAACAAAATCTTGAGTCAACCAATCAATAAAGAATGTAAGGATCGGAGTAGAAAATTTTCAAATTAATCCTAACTAGAACCATCATAATAATAATTTATTTTCAAAAAATTCAATATAACCATTTGCCACAAAAATTTATTCCAATTGATACATCAATTTTAATTGGGTTTACACAAGGGAAAACCAAATTAAATTAAAATAATTTAATCAAGATTACAAGAAATTAAAGCTTAGATTGTGGGCGACCAGCAGTAGTATCAATAACATGGCAGAAAAATCTAGCAGGAGGAATAGTTAAATGATTCTGAAGAATGGCACCAAGACTTGTTATTAAATTTTTCTTGACAACTTTATCAATACCACCCATTGATATTAATTGTGCAAATGCTGCTGGATCTTTTGTTCCTGTAAATGATATTGGTACTGATCCTTTCACTACCACCATCACCAACTGAAATAATAAATACAATCATATTATAAATATATAATACATAAATAAAATTAGGAAAATGTTGTACATATCCCTTAGAGTTACATATAAGCATAAAAAACACTCTTCAAAATTGTATAAATTTAGAAAATCACGACAAAAATACACTAATTACACTAATCTACGCATGAATTTCTAATTTTATATAATTTCCAAAAGTGTTTTTAATGCTATACATAGCCCTTCTTATAATAAGTGTGATTATAATTAATTGTACAATCATTTTCAGTTAGCTCAGCTTGCAACTACTTCTAAGGGTAATAAAAAAAAAAGGAACAAAAAACAATAATTATGGAATAATGCTAATTATTTTCATTTTTGGGACTAATAATTCAATTAAAGTTGACCAAAAATGTCTTAGTCCCTATTGAGTGGTTGTTATTATAAGATATATGCATAATGCATATGATTCAGACTATTGATTAAAGGAAACATAGCATGTAGGAGACATTGAAAACAACTATTGAAAATATATAAAGGGGTTAAAGTAAATTGATCTTTCTTTGTTAAAGAAACACTAACTAGATGAGTCCGATTCAGACTAAATCTATTAAATTCATAATACAATTCATTTCTACTTGGATTGGGATAATAATTAGATTCATATTTGAGTTTCATTATTTCTCTCGAATTTAAATCATGTGATGTCAACTTGAGAAGGATTCGGATAACATTATCAATCAATTACAATAACAATTTAAATCAAAATTGAATTGCTCCTAACCTTGGTTTTAACTTTAAGGCGAAAAATTTAAATCAAAATACTAAGAAATTATATTAATTCTCTTCCTTTTTACTATCTGTAGTTTGTAATAATCGCAACACTTTTTTTTTATGTCCATTTTATAATAATTACTACACTTTCTTATTTGGTAAGAACTTATTATTATTTTATTAATTATTATATTAGAAATATTTATTATTTCTCTCTCCTACCAACTCTATCTACTACACTACTATTTTATTATTTCTCTATATTATTTTATTAAAGCCTACAAATCTATTCTATATTTTTCTTAAACTATATACACTCTATATCATTGCGATTATTATGCAACGGAGGGAGTAATTTGTTTTCATCGCTATCCATATTTGGGGAGTATCAAACATTGCACTAGCCCTATTGACAACAAAGTGACAAACTTGTTCGTTATTCTCTCTCTGAAAACTAGCCAAGTAAAGTGGTGTTAATTCTGCCAAATTAGGGCCCTCCATATGACTAAAATCACGATCCAATTTATACAGCATAGTCCATGATTTTTGATTTTAGTAATACAAGTCACTTGTGTACTATGTTTATTACAGTAGTGGAGACGACACTTTGATTTTCCATTTTGGACATTTGTTGGAGTAACACAACTTACACGACGCAAATACAGTTATACAGTGAACCACTAACGTTAGTAACCAGCTATGACGCATAGACCCACAAGCACTTTATATAGATGCGTTTGGGTCTATTTACTTTGTTGCCTTTGGTACGGAGTAACATATATACCAATGTGACAAAATATCAATTAATTAATCAGTCAATCAATCAAAACTTTAATCCCATACATAGAGTCGGTAATGTGACAATATACCATAGCTAATAGCCACCTCGATCTACACTATATTTTTTTTCGAACACACCTATAATCATCGCTCAAATTAATTACACTATACGACTCCATATAACAAATTATTAAGTCCCTAAAATTCATCATTTCGTCTTAATTTATCCGTCTCTTTTAAATTTATATTAAAAATAATAACTTATGGAAGGTAAACAATCCATTTTGAGCATTTACTTCCTATGCACCCCAAATGGATGTGAGTACATGACAATTCAGTGTTTTAAAGTTGAAAAACTTGCCCAAACAAATGAACTTGCCTAGCCAATACGTTTTTTTTTTTGGGTGTTTAGAGAGCCACAAAGGGCGGGCGTGTGAATCGATCTCAAGATCCCCTGAAACTTGAAGGAAAACTCTAACCATTTGAGCTATCTCTGACTCTCTGCCTATCCATAATATGTAGTTGTAGCCTATATATGATTATATGGTACAAGGACCTCCATAAATAAATCACTATACACAACTACACAACCTCTATCGTTCTATCACCAATCAATGCTTTTAAAGTTGGAACTTGCCCAACTACATAGGGACCAATTACTTATCCATCCGATTCCTTTTGTACACAACCTTTATCACTCAGCTCTCTGACTCCCTCCATCTCTCCAACATACAAGATGCGCCACTACAATCCAACTTATTTTAAATTCTAATGCTCAAAGTTATGCAGAAATGTAAAAATCCAAAATGTTACTACTCCGTATTATATTAAGGATCTGTTTTATTTACCTTATTTTCACTTATTTCAGATTTTATAAGTTCTGTTAAGTTAAGTTCATATAAGTTCAGTCTAAGAAAAATAAGGTAAGATAAGTTCAATTTAGGAATAGGAACAATAATTTTTTATAAGGGTTACCTAAGTAAAAATTATAACTAAAATAAATTTTAATAAATTTAATTTAAGTTTAAATAATTAAGTTCAAATAAGTGAAAATCGGGTGAATATAACACACCCTTAAAACATTAAGGGTGTGTTCTATTCACCTGATTTTCACTGATCTGAACTTATTTGAACTTATCTGAACTTACCTGAACTTATCTGAACTTATTAGACCTTGTTAAAACTTATTGTTGTAATTTGTACTTGGGTAACCCTTATCAGAACTTATTAAACCTGATCTGAACTTATCTGAACTTAACTGAACTTATCTAAACTTATTACACCTTAAATAAGTGAAAATAAGGTGAACATAACAGACCCTAAAAATACATTCTACTCCGTATTATGTAGTAATTGTTTGGATGATATTTCCTAAAAACTTCTATTTCCCACAAAATGGATAAAAACATTGACATAACATCTTAATCTCCATATAAGATAGAATTTTCTATATTGAACTAATAAATGTGTTGCCATTGCTTAGGAAGAGATATACTTTCCACGTCTAAGCAAGCAAACAGGCATGAACACAAAATAATGCACAACCATTGGATGTTTTTCAATATTAATTTTAATTTTTTAAAGCTCACCAACTTTTTTGAAGATAAGGTAGTTAAAATTTAAGTCAATAGCTTTTGTTTATTCCCTATCTCACAAGCTATTTTAAAAAGCACGGCAATATTTGAACCAACCCTTAGTCAACTTCTAATTGAAAATGTCGTAAACAGACATTCATTTGAATCAGTCTTTTTTTTTTTTTTTTTTGGTTGGTTGTTGTTAATCTTGTTTTGTTATTCTAAACATGCTTATACCGAAGTATCTTCAATAATCAATATATGTATATGTTTTGTGCTTTTATAGACGTATTAATGATCAAGATTTTGTGTTGATGAATGTATTCACGCAGCACAAAAATGAGACAATATAACAAAAATTATCTCCTAAGTCCTAAGTAAACTTTTACTCTAAAAAACATGCATAAGCTTCGATTTTCCTACACTAATGAATTAAGTCTACCTTGTGCAAATGAAGAAAATGGAATTTTTTCTGTTCTAGAATAATTAACGTGTTAGTTATTCGTTTGGAAGGGAAGGAGTATTCTATAAAAATATTTTTGATTGATTTTAAGAGCATCCACAATGACTAGTTATATGTATATGTAGATGTAGTTTGGGATTGTCACATCATTAATCCTCAAGCTACATAACTTAAGCTACTACAATGATAAGCTACATCCTCTTGTAATAAACAATTTATATAAAAAATAAAATAATAAACAAATACATAAAAAAAAAAAAAAAAAATATTAAACAAATCAATATATGTTTGTTGGGTGGAGTGTAGTTTGGTTTAGTTACAAGAGGTTGTAATTCTACAATGGCTAGCATATAGCTAGCAATTATTTAGAAATTGTTATCAGGTTCTTATGCACAATCATTGTGTATGTTCTAAGTATACGAATACCATGATACCATGATAGTTGCATAAATCTTTCCATTTTTTAGTGGATTTAGTTAGAAGTGAAATATAATACTCCGCGATATAGTGGATGTCTGAATTCTCGTGCAAATTTAAGCTATTACTAATGAGACACAATAAAAAAAAATAATAATAAATAAAAAAAAAAAAAAAAAAAAAAAACTAATGACATAGATACCAATGATGATAGTCAAGGAACTATATAAATAAAATATCACAAAATTTTAAATAACCTCCCTAAGTAACCTCCCTAGCCCATTTGTAATTTTTAATGCCCTTGTGATTCATATACACCGTAAGAAAACAAACTCCGACCCAAATAAATGAATGAATGATCGATCGATAGCTAGTAGTACAGAGAAGGGAGTAGGGTGTACTTACATGTTGAGGGCGGCCGATAATGGAAGCAATAGCAGCACTAGCTTCAGAGAAGATAGGTTCAACATCAACACCTTCCAAATTTACATTTGTTGTTATATATAGTGCTGGCATTTTTTCTTAGATCTTGTTTTCTTGGTTTATTTCTTGTTTTTTTTTTTTTTTAACTCTATTTTCTCTCTCTTTGATATTGAGTGAGTCAAGATGGTAGAATGGATGAAGGTGTAAATGGTCCTTAAATACTAATTGAGTACGCCGGATTTACGATTTAAAAAATAAAAATAATAATAATAAAAAAATTAATATATGATTTTTGATTTAAAAGTAAAAGAGTCCGAAACGGCGGTAAGTCGGTAAGTTGAACTCATATTTAGATATGGTATGAAATATGAATTGATGATAGATGCGTGAAAGAAAATGACGGATTTTAACTTTTAAGTGGATTATGTTATTAAGTCTTCTTTCGATCTTATTATTCAATCATTGTTTGTTTATTACCACATGTAGGGAAAGTTTAAACGCGGCAAGCAAGCACAATTTTGTACTTTCTCTATTTTAGAATATATAACGTGTTTTTAGTGTGACTAGTCACACCGTATGGTCGGTTAATATATATTAAAATACTTATTGGATAACCTTTGACCGATCGAATGATCCCTGGCCAACCGAGTAACTCTTGAATAAGTAACTACGGTCATACAGGTGTGACCAGTCATATATGAAATCTTGTGATTTTCGAATAATTGACACAATTAAACTTTTTACACAAGTCAATATACTACTTTGATACCGAGTATGTTTTATTATGTTAGTTAATACTCCCTCCGTTTTTAAATACTTGCTCCACTTTCCTTTTTCGGCCGTTTTTAAATACTTGCTCAATTTCCTTATTTGGAAAACTTTTACAATATTTAATTAAATTCTCTCACCTAGCGGACTCACCATTAATCATATTTTATTAATTTCATGTTCTCTCTCCTCCAATTCTCTCCACTACATTTGGTTTTTACAATTTTTTATCTTTTAACTATCCCACTACCTCCATATTTTATTAATTTCTCCAATTTCTCCTAAAACTCCGCGCTGGGAGAAATGGAGCAAGTATTTAAAAACGGAGGGAGTAATAAAAGTCAAAGTTAATACAGAGTATATAAATAATGAAAAAAAGTCTAACATGTCAATTATTTTGGGGACAGAGATAGTAAAATACATTATTTTATCAAAAAATGATTTGTATCAATATTTCTCGTCATTCTTTTATTATCGAACTACATAGGTTATGCACAATATTTTTGGTACGATAGTGGGAAAACGGAAGAAAGAGAAGGATAGAAGTACAACATTAAATATGTAATGTAAACATAAACTAAAGAATCAAGTGTTAAAAATAAGGGTATGATGCTATATAATTATAAAAAAAAAAAAAAAAAAAAAAAAAAAAAAAAAAAAAAAAAAAAAAAAAGAGGAAGTATATGATTTTGATAGTTGTTAGGAGCACGGTGCTAGCATTTTTCCTTGGACATTGGTTGTCTTTTTTCAACTGATATCTCTCTCTAGTTTATTTCTCTAAATGGTAGACTAAAGAAGGGTGTAAATGGTACTCATACTTTTAATAGTAACTGGGTACGGTGGATTTGGGATTAGAAAACGGCCGTAAGTCGGTAGGTTGAAATGTTGAATCCACATTTAGATGATGAATTGATGATAAATGTATGAAGGAAAATGACGTGTTTTAAGTGGACTTCTATTTAATTACGAGTCTGGGGTTTTTTTTGTTTTTATTTTTTATTTTTTTATCCATCTATCCTATCCAATTATTGTTTTTTTTTTTTTTTTTTGAAAAACCAATTATTGTTTATTTATTACCACATTTAGTGTTGAACGGTATTGTCTAAATTCGGTCCGACCTTACTCAAACTCAAAACGAAATAATGTGTGAAATTATAACTAATTTAGCCCAAAACTTTATTACTCAAACTTTGACATGCGCTCAAAATGACATTTATTGACAACTCATCTGAGTCAATTGGACAATGAAATGAACTCGAACTACCAATTGCACCGAACACAATACTTAGGAACCCATTGTAATTTGACATAACCTATTTTTGACCCAAGCCAAAAAGAGGTGACTTACAACATGATTAGATCCAAGACTGACCCTTAATTGGTGTGCCTTGAACATTTGCAAAGGGCCCCAACTTTACAATCTCTCTCTCTCTCTCTCTCTCTCTCTCTCTTTCCGAAAAAATTATGAATATAGCCTTAAAGGCTACATATAAAAAGCTAAAACAAAAGGTTTGAGAATTTATAAACACTAATCACACCGATCTACATGTGTATTTTTGTCATAATTTTCTAAATTAATATACCATTGTGTTAATTGTTTATATGTATTGCTTAAGGCTATATGTGTCATTTGAAAATTCTACAGTAGTTATTTGAAAATGACGAACATAATTTTTAAAAATGAATGGTTGTGAAAGGGTGATTGCTTGAGAAAAGTGCATATACTCGTAGACTGTTCTCATAGACTAAAATCAGCTGAACTGAACTGAACTAAACTGAGCTGAACTGACCAGAACTGAACTGAACTGAAGTGAATAATTTATAAGAGAAGGAAATTAGGAGCTGAACTGAACTGAAATAAACGTATGAGAACAAACCCTAAATATAAATCAACTTAGCATAATTAAGTTGCCTCAAACATAACCTGAATATACTTGAACCCAAAATTTTATTCGGCTCAAATTCGCCTCAAATCGATCCTAACCTACATTGAAAGATGATCCATTAATGCTCGTGCACTCATACATATTTGATATTTTCATCCTTAATTGATTGGTTCTATGTTTTCATGCCCTACAATCATGTATAATCTCACAAGTCAAAAACAAAAGTCACCCTTATAACCTATTTGCCTATACTTCATGGGACTAATGAATGCTCTCTCATCATAAAGACTTTATAATAGTGAAATTAATTTTGACTAATGGATTGAGTAAAGGGATAATTGTTGGCTCTCTAATAGTCTAGCATTAGCTCCTATAAAAGAGAAGGCATGCATATATTGTTATTTGAAAAGTCACCTGGCCTCTAATCATAAGTAATAAACCAACCCAAGTTAGTGGTAAAGTCGATTATTTGATTTAAAGCATATGATTTATGAAAATGTAGGTTGACTCACGCTCACCTCTGTCGCAAAGCAGCCATTGTCGTAAAGCCATTAATTCTTGACCCAAATTTAATATGGTGACTGCCTGAAATTATATAAAATGCTGCAAACCAAGGAAGGCTCTTTGATTGGTGGTTTCTAATTAAATTAAAGTGGTGATATTTATACACCAACATTATTTTATTCTTGGTTGTTTAAAAAAAAAGTCTCATTTGTCTTTAACACAAAGTTTTACAAAAATGATAGGGAGTAGTTCGTTGAATTAAAACGAAATACAAAAAGAAAACAAGAAAGTGATTGATTAAAGTGAGTTAAAAGAAATAGTGGAGCTAGGTAGATAAAAAAAAATAAAAAAAAAAAAAAAATAAAAAAATAAAAAAAAAAAAAAAAAGGTACTAATAAAGCTAGATTTTTATTAAGAACGAAATTTATTTTTTGAAAGGAAAAATTATCCGTAATAATCCAATCTTTGGGGAGTCCATCCAAAATAATCTCACTTTTGAGTTTTTTTTTTTTAATAATACGACCTTTTATACCCAATCTGCTAAAAATGTTCCAAGTGACCTATAATCGGTTGAAGAGGTAATTTTTGTTTTTTAAGTTTAATTTACATGTATTACAACTTGATTTGTCCAAAATTAACAAAAATAATTGACAAAAAAAAATCAAATAAAAAAATAAAAAAACTATCACCATCTAAGTTTCACTCACCACCATCCCTAATAAAGGTGGGCATGGGCCGTGCTGGCCCACGGGTGGCACGAGCACACAGTGGTGACACGACCCGGCACAAGCCCGCCAACGGCACGACACGACATGGTGACTGAGGAGTGGACCGTGGGCCTTGAACACGATTTTGATTAATCAACATGAGCACGACACGTTAATTTATCCTGTCAACACGACCCACCAACACGGCACGCGGCACGGCCCAACACGACACACGGCATGCCACGGTCCGTGCAAATGAGTATATTTCACTGCTTTCAACAGCCATAAAACAGCTATAATAAAAAAGTAAAAGAACTATAATAATAAAAATAAGAATAATAAAAACAACAATAATAATAAGGAAAAATTGTCAAAAATAATACAAACTTTGAGCGTTCTGCTAAAAACAAGTCAATCTTTTAATTAATTATTTCTAAATAATACAAAGTTTGAGGGATATCCGTTTAAAACAAGTTATTTAACTTACGACTTATTTAGCCGGTTAATTTTTTTTATTTATCTTATAAAGTTGTTAAATAGTTTTTAAAAAATAATACAATGTCACGTGTTTTATATAACTTGTTCATCAGGTAACTAATCGGTTTTAACTTGTTTAAAGTGGATACCCCTAAAAGTTCGTATTATTCAATAATAATTAAAAGTTTGACATGTTTTTAGCGGATTGCTCAAAGTTTGTATTATTTTTGACAATTTTTCCTAATAATAATAATAATACAAAAACACATACGTAGTATATAAATTAATAAAATTATTTAAATATACTTTTTTCAAAAGTTGTTCAAAATATAATTATTATTTAAATATAATTATTTCTAAATATATCCGTTTAAATATATATATGCTAATTGAGTTTAGGGGAATTTTATATATAAACCAAGGAATAAATCAAGGAATTATATATATATATATATATATATATATATATATATATATATATATATATATATATATATATATATATATGCTAATTTGCATCAATTTCATTCATGTATTATGTATTCGGTTTGTACCAAAATTATGAAATCATTACTAATAATTATTGTTATAAAAAATAAAGGTTAATATGTCATTTGGGTTTTTTTTTTTAGATGGAATAATTTATCTACATTATGAATTATAATCATGAATTGGGCATATATATTTGTTTAATATAAAGTTAATCAATGTAAATAACGGTTATTTAAAAATATTATTGTAATTTTAAAAGTTCTCCTAATATGGGATAAATTAAATTTAAGGGAAGATAACAACAAATTATAATTGATAGAGTATATGTTCAATTACTTGATTATTTTGTGTGAGTTGAATTATGTCAAATACCACCAAATTCTTTTACCTAATCCAAATTTGATGTTTAATTTGGTTAAAATACAAAACAATTGAACATAAGAATTGAATGAGAAAAAAGGCACAATGACGTTATTTATTAACTATTACTAAAACTGAAAATGATGACATCATCACTGCCCATATGTCATTCTCTTAATAAAAAAATTTCTGCCTAAATGCAATGATGATGTCTTTTTTTTTTTTTTATTTTTTTTAATTTTTTTTTTTTTTTTTTTTTTTGTAGAGTTATTCTATTTAACATTTTTGAAATTTAAATATTAGAAGCTGCTATCTTACTATTAAAACCTACCAATTTATTGTTGAAAATTTCATCATACACCCAGGTGTACCATGCTCATGGTACACCTAGTCAAAATACAAGAATTATAAAAATGTGGAAAGAACATTGTGTACAACTACAAAGTACACGAGCAAAAAAAATTCAAATTGATTCTCTCCTTGATTTAAGGGATTAATTTGTTGTTTTTATTCCTTGATTTATTCCTTGATTTATTATTTACATTTTATATCACTTCTGATAAACAAATTTTATTTTTTGTTAAGAGAGAGAAATTGAGTTTATATATAGAGAGATAAATCATAATAAAACTTTAATTTTGAAGAGATTTAATGAAATTACGGAGTTAATTATATCATATTGATGAATCTTTTAATTGAAACATGTAATTGATGAATTTGTTGTTGAGGGAAAAGGTAATTTACAATTTTTTTTTCCCTTCTTTTTATTCTCTATTCTAGTGTTATATTTTCTAAGGTTGAAGATGATGTTCTTTATATTCTGATAAATGTTCTTTTATCACTTTTTAATTGGATTGAAATATGTTTCCAGAGTTTAATCAATATGTTCTTTAAGTCTATACTATATGTTCATTACGTTACAGATAATGTTTATTAAGGTATATAAATTATGTTCTTTGGGTATCAATAATACAAATTATGTTCTTTTTACTTAAATAGTAGTATATTTTTAAATTTTGAATTTTTGAAATTCAAAAATGAAATTTTGAATTATATTTGAGCGAAAATAATTGTAAATAGAAGAATTTTTTATATTTGAAATGATTTGAATTAAATTTTTTTGGTAAAAATCAATTAATATAATAGTTATCTTTTACCTTATTTTAAAAACTATGCTCGGAAATATTTTATATTTCAGTATTATGTTCCTTTATATATTCATGATGTTCTTTGTAATTATGTACTATGTTGTTTCCGCTTTAATTCTGGTGCATGGTACACCTGGGTGTACGAACCACCAATTGATTTTGTTTAATTTATCAAGGTGATAAGTTTGTATCTCTTTGTATATACCAAGGGGGAGATTGACCCTTTTAAGTTTAACACTCCCTCGGTCTCCTTTTGATAGTCACTTTTGGTAGAATATCACTTGAATTAATAAACATAAATAAGAAGTAGCAAAAGTACATTGAAAAAGTAAGTTTACATTAGGTATGCAAAAAATTAGAGAGAGAAAGTAATTAAAGTACATGGAAAAGTTAAATTTGCAAATATTTTTGCAAATGGGAGAGCATTTTGGTAAAAAAAAAAAAAAAAAAAAAGCTCCCTCCGTGTTTTTTCAAGTGTTACAGTTTGACCGGCACATAGTTTTAGGCAATTTAATTGACTTAAATAAAATAAGAGGTAAGTGAGGTACTTGGAGTATTAAAAAATTGTAAAAGAAAGATAGTGGAGTTAATAGTTTATTGAAAAGTAATAAATGTGAGAGGAAAGATATAATCAAAAAAGTAGTAGTGGGTTTGAGTGGGGGTCATGAGAAGAGAGAAATAGAATATTTTAATGTAGTTTTTTGCCAAAAAAGGAAGTGTAACACTTAAAAAAAAACACGGCCGAAAATGGGAAGTGTAACACTTAAAAAACACGGAGAGAGTAATAATAATGGTACTTAAAAAAAGCAAACGTGACTAACATTTTGGGTTATAGAAAATGGCATAAGTGACTATCAAAAGGGGATGGAGGGAGTAATATCTATTAACTATTACTAAAACAAAAGTGGCTGACATCATCATTGTCTACGTGTTGCTATCTCAATAAAAAATTTCCCGCCTAAATGCAATGATGATTTCAACCTTTTTTTTTTTTTTTTGGGGAAAGCTATCATATTTAACATTTTTGAAATTTAAATATTGGAAGTTTCTATATTACAACTAAAATCTATCAATTTATCACAGTAAATTGAACAAATTTAAAATAGCACACTAATAAATGACCTCCTACATTAAACTATGAATTAGAAAACGTTGAATAGATATATCATAATTTTGATTAAAATAAAAAATTCAATAATTACAAAATACGTAATTCTTATTTATATTCATGTATAATAGCAATTTATTTTTAAAATGTACAAATTAAAAATAGATTTTATATAAAACTTGCATCGCACAGGTTCTAACCTAATTTTCTAATAATAAAATTTTCAATCAAGCTGTAATTGGAAAATTGAAAAAATTAGAGTCAAATACTTAATCAATCAATTTTAATGAAAAAAAAAAAAATCTAAAGTGATATAAAACTAACACTCTAAATTGGTAAAAGAAAATTAAGTATTACTATTTTTGGAAAAAAAAATCAAGAAAAATGGCAAAATAAAAAACCAAAAATTTTTGGCATCGTTTTTTGTTTTCAGTTTTCAGTTTTTTTGAAAACTAAAAACCAAAAACAGGAAACAAGAAAAAGGTGTTTCCACTTTTCTGTTGCCAGTTTTCAAAATTATCATGATTTTAATAAGTTTGAATAATTTTTGACTCGTTATGTGACATATTTTATATGGTTTTAAAAAACAAAAAACAGAAAACCACAGTGATGCCAAACGAACCCTAGTATTACAAATTTTTGTTTATCACGAAGATAAACTTGTATTTTTGTATATAATAGCTCTCATCACATTACATAGTCCCTGCTCTTATATTCAACTAACTTTCCTTACCTACGTGATGTTCTAACCATTGCACATAATACTATTTTATTAGCAAACATAATTTGGTTAAGCAAGCTAATGGATTCCAAATATAAATTAAAACTCGTTCATCAATAAACACTTGAAAAAGGTGATCAAAATAACTATAAGAAAATGTAAGCATCTTCAATGTTACACTCAAGAGCAAGCTTTGCAGTAGGTAGCTTCTGTAGCCGTTACATTTAAAAAAGAGGAACTATTTATATTAAAAAAAAAATAAAAATAAAATTACTGATACAAATTTTATTGGTACCATTATTACAACAGAGGATTATCAATAAGAGCACCTACTTCACTAAGAAAAGAAACAAAGCATTGGTCAAAAAGCACCAAAATTGTTGAACATCTCTCAGCATATGCAAGGGGAAAATAGCCCCCATATATGAATAACTGGAAAGTGAGATCCAAAATCCCAAATATACACCACCAAACTCTTAAAATGGCACTAGTTGTACAAAGACATCACCATCGAGGAACAAGAACTGAACCAGAGGATCCGAATTTGAGAATGTACTCAGAAGTTTTTACCCATTCACTTCACTGAAATCCTTTACACGACATCATATTACCTAGACTACCACAATACTTCTAGCCAGCAGCTTCAAGCATTGTGCCCTTCCGTATCTTTGCCAGCCCAAGTGACTAGTGAGAGAAACTAAAGAATTGCTGTCGAGTAACTTAGCCAAACAAGTCCTTGAACAAGTTGGGGTTTTGACTTGTTGGGGTTACACCCATCTGCCTCACCAAGGCATCCTTCTGCAGTGCATCCTTCAGGTTAGGGCCTTTGCTTTCTTGGGATTGTTGGACATGACCATTCTTATTGGTTGCATCTGATGACCCAAAATTAAGGTTATCATCTTTACTGAGAGTATCAACAAAATCAGATTGTGTGCTCATTGGCATATCTCCATAAAGCGACATAAGATCAGACTCTTTAGCAGAACTGACGGAGCTAGAATTAGCTGCAGATGATGCACCCGGACCTGCCTCTAAAAGACCTTCCAACTGGGTGAAAGGATCAATTATTGATGAACCTCCCATGTTATCAGGTTCACCGAAATCAAGCAAGTCGGGAGGGGGAGGTGGTGGTGGTGTCATCTCTGCCACTGATCTTGTTTCTTGGGACTTCCCAACATGACTGGATGTTTTTGAAGATTTATAGCTGGTTGTAGACGGCCTTTTTTCTTCTTTTGAAAGACCACCAAACAGTGAAGCAGCAAGCCTCTGTTTCTCGGGATCAATTTCCACTGTCTGCTTCTTGTAACCATACGAAGTATCCTTAGATTTTGAGCTTACAGCGCCTACTTCATTATTCTGTGAGCCTCCATTACTAACATTCTGAGAGGAAGAGTTTGAAGTTGACGGTGGAGAGGAATAATTTGGCCTTCCCCATTTCTTTTGGACCCCATCAAGCCGTAGCTTGATTTCATTTGACCCAGCATCAGCCGATGGTCTCACTGATGCAGACTGGTGGAACTCTCGAGTATATGATGGCTCAGATACAGAGACAAGATCTGTCGAAAGAACATGTGAAGCCAAAGTAGGCTTTGGCTGCTCAATAGGCTTTGGAAGTTCATAGGCCTCAAACCTAAGTCCATGAGCGGATGACTCATGGTGAGTTTGGCTTCTAAAGTTGCTGATAACTGGCATTGCAGAATGTTGATTCTCAGAGACATAGGGTTGAGCCCCATTTTCTAGAGATTTTTGCACGTAACCGTTGAGGAATGAGAGGCTTTTGTCAACCTGCAAGTATTTAAGTACAAGAATGGGCGACACATATAAGAATTATTGATGATACAAATTTACAAATGGATATTGATGACATTAAGTGTTATAATCAAAAAGGAAAAAGCAAATGTCAGAACCCCAACGATACAATATTTTAATGTAATTAAATATTTATGATGACAAAATAAGATAGGAAATACACCGTAAACATAACATTGCATAGTTAACAAGAAAACCCAAGAAATCAGCATACCCACGAACATGTTCTTTGTTTAGAATATTAAAAAGCAATTTATTTCCTCAGATTCATCAAATCACTTGTCCAACCCACATATATATCTAGTATCTTGTCCTCTTTCTAGACCCTCAAACAAATAAAGTGAACCTAATCTAGATGCTTTCAATATATATACGAGACATAATGTTGAGACTCTTGACAAATGCAGACTGTTTAGCTGTCAAGCTGATGTACCATGCGCAGAAAAATTAAAATAGTAAGGAAACCCTTGCAAGTAATTAAAGCCTCAGCGTATAAAGCTAGAGTATATGACCTCAATATCTTCACAGCTTGCATCAAATGGCAGTATAGTTTCAACAGCTTGAGAATCCAAACCAATTACAGCTTGCAGTTCATATGCACGCTGCTGCAAATCTGTTGAATGGGACGCTGACAGCTCTTCAATCAATGACTGACACTGAGAGGAGGACCAAAAACATCAGAATGTATAGCAGTAAATAATTTGCAACGTTCATCATTAGATGTTAAATAGAATTACCAAAAGAAATGCATGCAATCCAAGACTAGCAAACTTTTTAGTTTTTTCAAGATAACCAAAATATTTGCTCCAGAAGCATTAAACAAAAATTAATAAAATAATCAAAACTCATAATTAAAAAAAATTAATTAATGAGACTATTATATTCACATTCAGCTGTTAAGTATTAGTAGTCTCTCTCTCCTCTCCCTAAAATACTAGCCTCCATTGTTGAATTTTGGAGAGGCTTTCATCAGTTTTTGTGGAAAGCCCCAATCTTTGTCTCTTGTGCATATTTTCTCTGTATTTTTGTTTGTTTTTAGGTTTATAATAACTCTTCCTCTTTTAGTAGGAAAGCTTCTCCCTCAAATGACAAGAGTTCATCTTCTTCTTTAGGAGGGTTTTTCTCTTTCAAAAGACCGGGTTTTTGTTCTCTCTTTTGAAGGAAGATTTGGTTTTTTGCTTGACGGATTGCTGTAAAGTTGTTTTCCGGAAAAGATTTTGCAAGATTCAAAAAAGAGGTTAAACCTTCAATTACAATCAGATGAATCAAACAACTACAACAAATTCTTACACCCCTTGTCGAAGAAAGCTATAAATCACAGCGATACGAAAGAAGGTTATGAACTACGTTACTCATACTCTTCATTTCACCTAACGTACCCATGTCAGACCCTCGACACTCAAACATGAGTATGACAGCCCGACACTTCACTTTTAATTCAAAATCATGGAATTTTTTAACAAAATAGCCGAGTCAGACGCTTGGACACGTATCCGCGTTGGACATGGGTACCCGAGTCCAAGTAACATAGGTTATGAAAAATGAACAATGTGCAACAAAGATTATAGTTTTGATGAAAGGATTTTTTTTTTATTCAATTGTCATGTATTTATGAGGTATAAATCTTTTTATAGACTAAGGAGGTTAACTCGCGCATCACAAATAGCTAGCCATGTTTTGAAATCTCTTTCAATTTGGTTTTAAGTCACAACTTTAGTTTTAAAGGGAATAATTATCCAAACACTATTTATAAGAATTATCTAAAAAAAATTTAAAAGTTAGGAAAAAAAAAAGGCAATAAGCTATGATGGTAGAAACAAAAGGAAAATAAAAAGAAAGAATGTCACACACGTGATTTGCCTACACAAATGAGGGTCTATATGTAAACAGACATTTTAAGGGATACAAGCAACAACACACGCTACGCGTGTGCATTATAGGAAATTTATTAATTTACTTATAATATTGTTATTGTGGATTTTTTCGAAAATCAATACTTACATAAACTTTAAATTCTAGAACGAAAAAGAAAATTGTCAATAGGACATCTACTCCACTTCGTGTACCTCGGTTAACCTTAAAAAATATTGTTGATCGTTGAGTTTTTATATAAAAGATTGAAAACTATAGAGTGAACATCTACGGTAATATTACATACATAGATTAGATTGATGTATAATTTTTCCTTCTATTTTTTCTAATAAATTTTAAGGTTTTTTTTTTCTTCTTTGTAACGTAGATTTTTTTTGAGGGAACTACATTGGTATTAATTTTCCTTTTTTTTAATAAAATCGTGATATAGCTATCTTTCAACAAAGTTTAATGTGGTTTTTTCAATAAAAAAAAAAATAATAAATAAAAAAAAAAAAAAAAAGTAAATGTGGTTTATGGTTAGTTACATTCTTTTTTATTTATGAAAAGTAGATAATTTTTGTGTGTTTTTAGTGATAATAATTATGGTTAGTGGGTAGTTAGTTTTTAGTTTTTTTTTTTATTTGAAAGAATAGATTTTTTTTTTTTTTTTTAGCAGTTATGAATGAATTTTTTTTCAATTTCTTTTTTAAAAAAAATTAATTAATGAATAAGTAATTTTGTAAATTAAGAAGGGCATTTTGGGAAAAGACAAATTTATCACCCAAAAGGCCTTTTCTCTTTATATAGTAGTATAGATAGTTGCCATAACACTATTCATAAGCTTTTGGTTACGCTTTAATAAGGTAGAGATATCATATGACTTTGTAAATATGAATCAATCTTTATTCAAAAAAAATTAATGAAAGAAAGATTGTCTACAAAGAGTCAAAAACCAGTTATGCACATGCAGAAAAGATTTTTTATTCTATACAAAATCCCAAAAGACCTGGATGTCAAGTTGAGGATTATTGCATTACTACACTAATTACCTAAAAAGCATGTAACACATAACTGGACCAAGCATCAACAAGTAGGAAACAAGAAAAATACCCAGAATAGTAGGAGACCGTGATTCAAAAGTTCACATCTACAGAATGATCTGCCTTTGGTTGACATTTTAACTTTAGAGAAAATTATCCATCCATACACTAGAAGATAATGTTCATTCTTAACAACAGAAAACAAGAACAACATTGAAGCCTTAATCCTAATGGTGGGTCAACTACATGAACCACGATTCAACTCCAATGATCGTCAACCATGATCCTCTCTCCCTCAACTCCCTTCTCTCAAGTGATATACACACCCAAATTTCTTCATATCCTTCTTAACTCCTTCCATCCAAGTCATCTTTGGTCTCCCTCTTAGTTAAAAAGCACAACTAAGTGTCAGGCAAGTTAAAGAGCATATCAAATTGCCTTAACCTAATTAGACACAACGCATTCCAAAAAGTGACAAAAAGTGCATGCCTCAAGCCACCTCAAACAAGGCACAAGGCAAAGGGCCTAGGCCACCTCATTGCGAGAGAAAGAGTAGATCAAAGGTCAAAATAAACACAATGCATTCCAAAAGGTGACAAAAGTGTGTGCCTCGGGCCACCTCAACCAAGGCACAAGGGGCCGCCTCATGTTCAAATGCAAGAGAAAGAGTAGATCAAAATTAGATTTATAAAAAAATTTAAACAAAAAAATTAAGGTTTCTTTGTATCTTTCTCACCCAACTCATTCAACCCATGCAATGAGAGCCCTACTACTAACTACTTCACTCTCTTTTTTCTATTTTAGGTGATGTGGGGTCCTGCACTTAGTTTTTCTCCATCAATCTATTAATTTATTCGTAATTTTTCACTATCTATCAAGGAGCATACACCATCCTACCATCTTCTCTGAATATGTGGGCCCAAGCCTAAGAAAATAATTTGAGGGTGGAGGGAGTATTATTAAAACTGCACATCCAAGATACAACAGTAAAAGTATAGCAGGACAAGGTATCCTGGGAAAGAGACAGAAGATCAGAACAGCAAGTAAGACCAATAAATTATTACACAATGATTATGCTTAGAACTCGTGACAAAGTTTCCAACAAAACTCAACTTAGAACAGCAAGTGTAGATACTTTATAGAAGGTCAGATAGAAAGGACATCCTTTTCATAGAAAAGGGAAAACTTATTAGGACAGCATATATCTGCATACCAATAATTTTAACAAAGAATAAAATTGATTTTGAAGAGATGACACTACCTCAGGAAGCATGTCCACTTTTCGTCCCGCAGCTTTTTCAAATGCATAGATCTTCATAAGAGCTGTAAGTGCATATGCCTTCAAAAAAAGACAATAACATAAGCCATCAGAAGAGGCAAAACACTAAAACCTGTGCGTATATAAAATCACATTATCATCGTACAACAATAATTCAGTTAACCTACTAGGTTGCTTGGGAGAGGGGGGTAACCCATTAGTATAGCTGGCCCCCAAGCAGCCAAGCCCACATTGAGGAGGGATACATATAAGCAGCCTTTAGCCAGAAAAAGAATTTTGTCAGAGTTTCTTGCATCAGTCAGATAATAAGGTAGTTTCAAGTAGCTGCATATTGAATTACATGTTTGTCGGGCTCTTTAGTAAATATTTTTGCATTCTTACTAGATCTCAAGCATTTTCCTGGATTTTGTAATCCCTCCATTATGAATTATCATCAATTGGTAATCATCTGAAGCAAGAGAGCTGAATCCAATTGGCAACTGAAGGCTAAAGCCCTAATCTAGGGTTTTGAAGATCAATCAATGCTGTCAATCTAAGATTTCTGATTGCAAATTTGAGATTTAAAAGAGATTGGACTTCTATCAAATCCATTTGAATATTATTGCCTGTGAAGTATGAGCTGTGTCAAAGAGGTACCAAGAGGTTAAGTTATGAATTTTGGCTTATATGTGAATTCAGTTTCATACATGCACATAACACGAGCAATGTTTCAATATGTCCTATTTGAGCTCAAAATTGTAGATAAGTAAACAAAAGGTTTCTGAGATGTATTCTTTTTAAATATTTGCACCCTGTAGAGCATCAATGTGCAGATGTATCTGTCCATAGTGGAAATAAATACTAATAATGCAGTGGGAAAAAAAATCATCCACGAAAATTGAAAGCTCTACAAATGAAAAGAGATGACTTAAGAGACCAAAAGGTTCAACGTTTTACCTTCACTGTGTCATCGGTCGAATAGGCTTCTGCCACATCACAGAGCTTTCCAGTAATGTATGAAGCGGAATATTTTCCATAAGCAATTCCATACTCCCCTAACACCCAACAAATAACCTGTAAAGGAATCAACAATAGAATAAAGTTAACTTTTAAACAAAAAAGACTATGTTTATTATGGCCTTGTGGGATATTTGAAAGCTAATTAGAGTTGTAATGCAGATCAAGGAAGTGGACGTTTATTGAGAAAAATACTTAATTAATTAGTGGTAGCAATAAAAAGGAGAGGATGGCTTATTTTAACTTCAGAGTGGGTCTGCTGGCATAGAAATAAATTTGGCAGACACAAAATGCAGTTGTGTGCATTGTAGATGATAGCTTGTCTTCATTTAATTTGATAGCTGGTCTACAATTAATGTAAAAAGCAGCATCTCCGTCTAAATTTAGTGTACCTCCTTATCCACAGTTTTAAACTTTTAGGAGGAGTTATAGAGTGAATCAAATTTCTTGTTTAATAAAAAGGAAAATGAAAATGTTTATACAGTATTTAAAAGAGCAAAAATGCTAGAGCAGACGCACTGATAACACAGAACGCTTACTTGAAGGAAAGCAGATGGAAGCTTTGGTTCACCAATGATTCTTAAATAAGACTCAACCTGCAAATCCAAATCAAATGTACAGAACTTGATTAGTTGAGAATTACAATCCTACATAACTCAGAATTGATATGATATGCAAATCAATACATTCAATAATAATCTTAATTGAAGCATATTTTTCACATTGATCTAATCATCAATAGAGCATAATTTCTTTGGAAAACCATGTCTGAGTACTAAAGCAGACTTTCCACAGGAAAACACCTAAAAACTTAAAAGCCTTTCCAAATAAACTGATAAGGGGATATAGTTACAAATTTAACAGTCTCTCTTGCAGATAAATAAAAGAACAGCAATAAAGTCTATTAGGCATCCCAAAAGACTTCCTAGAAGATCCTATATTTAAACGACTTTAAAAGTATGGCACACCATTTAAGAGCTCACTTTCAAGTATACCATCTAAGGGCCCGTTCTGATTGACTGAACTGAGTTGAACTGGACTTATTGGAGCTGAACTGGACTTATTGGAGCTGAACTGAACTTAATTGAACTGAATTGAATATTTTACGAGGAGGAAATTAAGAACTGAACTGAACTGAAAATAATCTGAAGAGAACAGGCCCTAAATATATTTTTTCACCCAAGTACGTAAGTCGTATAAAAAACTTTAGGTCCCAAAAGTTATTCTACCTAATCATCACATATGATTTAGAAAAGTAATGCAGTTATCCGGACAGGCTAGCACCAAACTGAAAATGTTTAACACTGCTCGCTTAAATCCAGTATCTACTAAATATTTATAAGGGTTTGGCTATGTGGAATTTAGCCAATTCATGTAGCATCTTCAATCCATAGAGTAGACCTAACAAACAGGTAACCTTACTTTGACCCTACATGAATCAAATCAACCAACAATTAATTTATATAATTATCTTGTTGAATACCCATAAAAAGCTAATTAACCCAATTTGAAACAAGAAGAACAAAATATGAACCAAGCATGTTCCCAAGTATACCAACTTCAGAATCAAGTCATTTGCAAACAAGGCCATACAGCTCTGAGATTCGATAATACGTTATCCTGCCCTTTGTTCACAGGTTGAGTAAGGTCAACCTGAAGAGCCAATAAATAATTTTTCTTTTTCATCTGTCCCAACTTATATGTCCATCTCTAAAATTGGCAATGACAAACTATTAGTTTTATTACCTCTCTCTTCCCAATAACTTCTGGTATCACACTCGGTTCAGTTCAATTCAATAAATAAATAAATAAATAATTTAAAGCAAACCTTTCCGCTATCTCCTCTGACATCTACCTTTTTATTAAGATAACATGTTATAACAAAATACCAACATACCTCTATAACTATGTACCATAATAAGTGAGCACACTAAATTGGGATGGAGGGAGTAATCATAAAACAAATTTCTTGAAGCTGTTTAAAGCCAGGTTAGTTTTTCCAGTTTTGATCCTATACTACAGAGATTAACATAACAAAATCATTGCCCAGAAATCATCCCAACATAGAATATTGAAAAAAAGTGTTTAATTTTTTTTTTTATTCATAAAGCAGGCAGAAAATAAGCTTTAAACAGAAATATATTAACACAATAGAATCAGTTGTAGAAACGCACAGCAGATAATCTTAGCTGCCCATCTGCAGTATCATCCTCCTCTCCAAATCCCTCTGCAATCAAACGCATTAAATTGTGCACCACCTTAATATTTACCAAATCGCCAGCATGCTCGAAAACTTTGTTCATTGTCTGGGAAAAGCCAAAACATAGTGAGATCGGTAGATGTCAATTGCTAAATAAACAGAAGCACAAACTATGGAACTGAGCATACCTGAATAAACCACTGATTACTTGGGGCAAATTGCTCAGCAAGTTCAACACACCGTGATGCGATTTCAGTTTTATAATGACTATCATTTATACTTATCATGTACTCAATCATTCGGTCAACAATCACTTCCACATTAGAGGACTTGGTCATCTTATACAGTAGCTCAAAAGTTTTTCGCTTCAGGGAATCATCCGGATCCTGCACATAAAGGTCAGCAAACATTTTGTTAGGTAGCAAATTAACTGAACTCTATGGAAAATGGCTCTTTTTGAGAGCAAAAACATCATTGATAACATTTTTATTGTATTCATGTTTTTGAAGCATAAGCATATTAACATGGCACCTACAATAACCAGTAGTTAGTTTACCCAGTGGCCAGCACATTATCCTGAAGCTGCTATGTGATGACTACCATCTACTTTATTTATACATAGATTTAACCACCAGCTAAGACGACTACTGTTGACCGAGAAATTCGTCAATTGCAACTATAACACTACAGTTTAAATGTAAAACACAGAGATACTCAATGGGCAGGTTCAAGCCCAACCCACCAAGAACCAGCTTGTTAAAGAGCTATCCATGTTTAGCGCAGTGGTTACCTGGCCCCAGTGGCCAAACTACCCACCTAAATTATCTTTGATACAGGCGGGCCACTGGTTGAAGTTAAGCCTGATCAGCCAAAGTCCAACTAAATAAACAACTTAAAGGATCAAAATTTTGAAAAGTAGATTTTAAATGTAACCCTTAGGGCTATGCTGCTATGATTAAGATAGAATATAAAACATCCAATTATGATAAAAAAAAAAAAAAAACAAAAATTGTTGGATGCTTTTACAATGACCTAGATACGAAATAATCCTTATTCAAAGAAATACTAAACCCAATTCTTTTTCCAGGAGCCACCCATTTTTCCTCATTTCTCCCAAAACCCTTATCTTTCTCAAAGGTTGGATCAGTAGAGGCAGAGATTTAGAACTGACTAGCTAACTGCAACTGACACACGGCTAAGTTCAATTTCACTCTTACTGATGATCAAATGACTGACCACTTTTACATTGGCAATATGTTATGTCTCGCTCTTCCACTCAAGTATGAAATTGTGAAGCAATCTAATGCCTAAGTTCAGCCAATCCACCTTAAGCCATCTATGAGTACTAGTCAACCAATTATCCCCAGAAGCCTTGTAGATTATTCATGGGAAAAAAAACCCACAAATTAAGGCCCTGTTTGGTAATTAGTTGTTAACTAATTGATATAGCTGATTGTATTACCTAATTTGTCTAATTGGTTATATTAGTTGATTCGACTAGCTGGTTGTAAATAGCTTATTGTGTAGAAGTGTTTGGTAAATAGTTTATTTTTAGCCGTTTCAGTGTATTTAATACCCAAAAAGCCAATTGTACAATAAGCTAATTTCAAAAACATTTCATAATGAGCTTTTTTAAAAGAGCTTTTTCAGCCCAAATAGCTCTTTTAATAAGCTATTTACCAAACGCCAAAATTAGCTTTCATTAAGGTCAAATTTCTAATAGTGCTCAATAAGCTAAAAGCTTTCCAAAAAGGCAAAAAGCTCTGTACCAAACAAGGCCTAAATAGCTTTCCTAAACATAATAAAATATAGGACCGGATTCTGAAGAGCAGTTACATCCAACTGATTACAAAATGGAAATTCAAAAATAAAAAGGACCTCAAGAGAAACCAATCTTTCGGGGAAAAATTTTCTCACCTCCAGGCAATCAATCACTGCCAGTTGATGCTGTTCTGCGACTCCGGGACTTAGCTTTATCAATCTTCCAAGGGCATCAATGCCCATGTATTTTAAATTATGACTATCACTCTGCTCATTAGGTAAAGAAAGTTGCATACGATCAGATAAAAACTATCAGTAATTAAACACTAATTAACAGCTTATCAGAGAATATACCTTCAAAAACTTCGATATTGCATCAGCTGCTGCTTCCAATAATTTTGTATTGGGATGGATAGCAGATGCACAACACACACTTTCATAGAGCACCGCATTTCCTATGTTGCTAGATGAATCAGACTTCCTAATTAAGTCACCTAGAACAGTATACATTTGTTCACTTGCATGCTTGTCACCACTGCCCAACAATGCCAGAATTTTGAGCAATTTAATCTGTATTATCAAGGTATGATACAAAGTCATCAGGTAGAGATCACATGGCTTGATAGGGGAAAATAGCAGGATTCCATTTATAACTAAGACCATCAAGAATAGTCAGAGAACAAGGTGTTCTCACATAGAGATACAATACTAAACTAATCCCTGGTGTTAATCTATGGAAAGCCTGAGCTTGTCAATAGGCTTTATCTAAAAATAAGTCAGTGCTAGTACTCTAGTAGTCTCCTCAGTCTTGAGGTTTAACTATCTAACCCTTCAAGCAGACACTATAGATAGTATTTGGGTTTATCTTACCAATTCTCTAGAGGTTTAACTATCTAACCCTTCAAGCAGACACTATAGATAGTATTTGGGTTTATCTTACCAATTCTCTAGCAAGGACCCAATTGTTCAAAAGGCTTTCAAGTTCTTGCTTGATCAGTTAGTGCAAGTAATTAAGGGTGTGTTCTATCTTCTATTCACCTGATTTTCACTTATATGAACTTATTTTACCTTAACTAAACTTATCTTATCTTATCTAAACTTACCTGAATTTATATGAACTTATCTCAACTTATTATACCTTATTTAAACTTATTATACAAGTAGTTGTAATTTGTAGTTGGGTAACCCTTATCCTGAAGTGAACTTATTTGAACTTAACTGAACTTATTACACCTTTAAGTGAAAATAAGGTGAACAAATTAGACCCTAAGTTTGTTATTAAAAATATAGAGCAAACAGTGAAAATCCCAACTTTTTAACAAAGCTAGTTAAAAAAGAAGAATGGGAATCGCCAAAAATAATCAATTTGCAAGTTTTCTTAATTCCTTTGTATCTTCTTGTATTAATAATTTGGGAAGGCGCCAGCAACTCTAACTCATAAAGTAACTGTGAAAAATCACAAAAGTAGAGTTGTTTTTAATCTAATCTATAATTCTAAGCATGTTTGACTCTTTTCCTTTTTCTTTTTATATCCCATTTACTGTCTATTTTGATTTTAGTAACAGTTGAATTTTCCTTTCTTTTCAAAAAAAAAATGTTCTTGGAAAATTAATCAATAAAAAGGATCTACAACTTATTACTCTCAATCTGAAATTGATTCTACGAGAATGTGCTGATTCCTTTAACGAGAGACTTAGCTTTTATCATACAAAACGCACAATGCTATTTAAAACTAAGTGATAACAGATTTAAAATCATGTTCAAGAACAGATAAAGAGTACAACACAACCTGCTTTATTATCCAATTTTAAGGTCTCCATACAACAGAATGAATTAAAATAGAAATAACATGCCTGAATGAATGGAGCAGGCATCTGATGATAGTCATAGCTTTTGGGCAATCTTCTTTCTGCTACTTGCTTTAAAATACTCACAAAGCTTCCAACTAGATCTTTATAGGAATTAGCATCTATCGTGATCAGATCAAAAAGAGGACATAATGCAGCACCCATCACCGAAGGGTCATTATCAGAAAGCTTCTGCAGAAACAAAAAAATCATGTAACCAACACAGCACAACAAAAGAAGCAAATAAATATATGACAGCAAGTAAACATCATAGCAGAGCGCAGAAGCTACATTATTCGGACTCTTTATTTCACCTCAAGTACCCATGCCAAATCCTCAACACTCTGACATGGGTAGAAGTGTAGAACACTAGGATACTTCAACCAAAATCATATACACTTTTCACAAAATAGTTGAGCCCACCACTTGGACACTTATCTATGCCGGACACAAGTGCCCAAGCCCCATGTTATGGACTGACTTAGTATTTTCTGATTTAAAGACTAATTAAGAGATAAAAGCTTGATACTTTGATTAATAATGGCTGAAATTGGATGCAAAAGGATAGATTAATAGCTTAAGGCTATCACTCTTCAAAAGTGAGTTTAGCTCACAACTCTCCAAAAGTGACTTGAGGTCACAAGTTTCATCCAATATTTGCCTAGCCATTTCTTTCCCTTACCTCCCTATTTATACTAAGGACTATTAACCCTAATAAACTAATATTACTAGAATACCTATACTACCCCCTCCAGGTTAGTCTATTACAATACCGGCCCCCTAAACTTCCACCTTGTCCTCAAGGTGGATAGTAGTTTGCACTGAATTTCCGGCCTCGGCAACATTGATGCTTGTTCCAACTCTTGAAAAAGCCAACAGTGAGAGTGAGCTGCTGTGAGAGTTGCTGTTCATTGTTGAAGGTTAGTACTCTTAACATGGCATAAGAAACTGAAAAATGCTGTAGCTTGTCAGGTAGGATAATTGAATTATGAGTAGAGCAAGTGGTGTCTACATAGAAGCAAGAAGTGTGGAAATAAGGATTACTGGGCAATGCTGACTTTAGGAAATAGAAGGTAAAGGGCTTTAAACAAAGGATGCTGGATGGAAGTAAGGATTGCTGGGTAATGTTGGGCTTCAGGCCATGAATTAGGAAATTGGGCCATGTTGCAATGGGCCCAAATAAAAACCTGCCTTCAAAAAATAATAGATTCATTTCCAACGCACAGTAAGCAATCTCAGCATGATTATCATCCTTTCCCACATCATCAAGCCTCATATTTACAATTCTACCCTTACTAGCACCTTCTATGTTTGGCTTCGTCCACAAGCCAAAGAAAATTGCAGTCAAACTTCTGCCAAAAGCTGCTCCTTCTGCATACTTCAAGAACCCACCAAGTAACCACTCCCATTGAAACCTTCCTTCTGCTTCACTTCCGGTCAAATACCCGCCGCCGGTAAAACCACCAGAGAAGTCACCACCCCTTTTTGCAACCAATGGTGGCGGTGAATCTGTTCCCCAGACAGACCCACCTTGACTTGCGCCGCTTCTCCTACCACCTTGCCGGTACACTTCACCACATTCTCCGGTGGACCTACCTGGACCACTGCCGGATCCGCTACCGTCGACACCGCCTTTTTCAAAAACCTCTTCTATCCGACTATCCTACCTCCGTCAAACAGACCAGCCTTTCCTCTCCGTACGATAAAAAGAACACCTTCAAATTCACTAGTCCCACCACCAAAATCGCCAGCAAAGTTGTCTTGACCTCTCTTCGCGAAAATTCTCCCACCACTGTAGAGGTTGTCCACAGGATTTCCTAGCCCACCAAAACCCCCTGTAAAACCACTTTCGAAAGTGGTCACTGTTCCACCCAAATCACCAGGGAAGCCACTTTCAGAAATTATTGCTCCACCATCAACACAGCTAGCACCGGCAGTTCCCTGTGCATACCCACCAACACCTCCACCTGATTCACCGGCGAAGCCACCTTGACCTCCACCGGTAAAACCCGCTCCGTAATTACCAAGCCTTCCACCAGGTTTAACTTTTCTTGCGACACCTCTAACTCCACAACCCAACTCACCGTTAATGTTATCGGAGCCACCACGAGTTACACCCCCAACAAAAACTCCGTTTTCATCTTTTGACATGGAGTGTACGTGCTCCTCCTCTTCATTACCTGCAATTTCCTCTTCTGATTTTGCTTGATAGTCTTCTTCCTTCATCTTCATTGGAGAAGAGGCTTTGTTAGTGATTTTGCCCAAATCCTTTAGAACATTTCCGATGATTCTCTTTGTGATTTCATCTACCTCCTTTGAAAATGTCTGAGATGACGCCTTCGTTTCCTCTTCGATTGATTGTTTCAAAATTGGAGTTGGTTGCTTCTGCCAGGACGTTATAGATGACAAGCCGAAACGACTCACCAACACTCCCTTCAGAACCCGCCACTCGCGTATTGATAGCCACCTGTGTTCACCTTCAAACCACTGCAACGCTTTGCCATTAAGACCTATTATGGCAGCCTTAAGTTTAACCTCTTCACTTAAGTGAAAAAAATGAAAGAAATCTTCCGTTTGAAAGATCCAATCATCCAAGTTTCTTCCATTGAACTCGTGAATCTGAAGCTCTAGACGAATGTTTTGCTCTTCCTCATAATCTAAAATTCCATGTTCTCTCTTGCTGGAAATGTATGCATACTCTTCGCAGATCCATTTATGCATCTGTTGTGCTACACTTCTTTCGGCAGACTCAAAGATCATTGTTGACTTTTTTTTTTTTTTAATGAAACGAAAATCAGCAGACTTCTCAGAACAGAACTGCTCTGATACCAATTGTTATGGACTGACTTGGTATTTTCTGATTTAAAGATTAATTAAGAGATAAAAGCTTGATACTTTGATTAATAATGGCTGAAATTCGATACAAAAGGATAAATTAATAGCTTAAGGCTATCACTCTTCAAAAGTGAGTTTAGCTCACAACTCTCCAAAAGTGACTCGAGGCACAACTCTCAACAAGTTTCATCCAATATTTGCCTACCCATTTCTTTCCCTTACCTCCCTATCTATATACCAAGGACTATTAACCCTAATAAACTAATATTATTAGAATACCTATACTACCCCTCCAGGTTAGTCTATTACACCCCAGTAAGCAATTAATATAGGAGCAGATAATCCAAACAGCTTAAGCATCATGCCATCACTAGACACTAAGATCAAGTTTAGCCCCGAGTCTTAAGACTTGGGGTGACATCATCATCTTGAGTCGTAAGACTTATGTTTAAGACTTCTCCCATTTTTCTTCTTAAATCTCAAGCAAGTCTCAAGTTGAGTCTTGAAATTCCAAGACTCAACTTAAGACTTGAGATTGGGACACACCTCAATTTTATTTTTATTATCCTTTTTTTTCATTCACTTTTCTACATATAATATGTCATATATTTGAGTCTTAGGGCTAAAGTGATAAATTTGGACAAGTCAAGTGAGTCTTAACGAGAATTTGATGACATAATTTTCAATGGGGACCACCAAAAATGATGTCACATCCAAGACTTGGGGGTAAACTTGCTCTAACACAGGCACCTTGCTGTTTGTAAATTATTCATCTAGTCATCTATTATGTCTAGACTATATGCCAGCCAAAAAGCAATAACAAATTCATAACTGAATTAAAAAGATAAACTACAATAGCCAGGAACCATATGCCCTGTTTACATATTCTCATCCATAAATATGGACCATAAAGAGTTCCAAGGTAGACACTGAAACTTGATAGGTAAAGCCAGGAAAGTAGGAACCAGGAGGTTGCAATATATTAGTATGAAAGATAAATACTATTATTTTCCAGAGTTGGTTACAGCCAACCTTGGTGGAGTTTGTTAAGCAGTCAGATCTCTACCAATAGTAAATTCCTAAGAAAGCTAAGAATTCAAAGTATATATTTATTCTCTGTCAGTTTTATCATAAACTTTGGTCCCCATACTAACATTTCTCATATATCACCATTATTCAGGGATGCCCTATGAGAATCACCACATCCCTGTAACAGAAGACGTTCTCAAATCAATTCAGGTTCATATTTTAACTAGGTATAATGTAGCTAGCAAATGTTCACCTGACCCAAAAACCCAATTAAAGCTCACTCTTGAGCACATTATTCAACTCAAAATTAAAAATTAACATATAATCAATTACAAGATATCTAAAAAAGATGACCCAAAATCACCAACAACTCAACATGTACAGAAGGTAACAAAACCAAAACTTATTAAACCCAGAACTAGACTGGAAGACAGGTCTAGAGGACTCTAGACTATTGTGTCACAAACTTAGCAAGAAGAATGATAAAAGGCTGATTGGAGATTATAGAAGTAAGAACCTTTGAAATGTTTGACGCCTGTGATTAATCCACAAAGTGTCAGTCCCTTATGAAAAGTTCAGCATTTAAAGAGAAATAATAATAACTGAGCACACATAGAACTATATTGTTGTTACTTGAAAGAGTACAAAGTTGCCTCTAACAAGTAAGAAAATTAACAATAAGTAGAAGTGACTAGAAACCTTTTAATTGAATTTGAATCTTTCATTGTTAAGAAACATTTTTAAGGATTTACATTTTGCTCGGAAGTTGACTAAATTTATGACACCAGAATATATTAAGGGTCATATTATTGGTACTGAGGAATAATTAGAAGAAAAAAAAAAAGAAAAAAATCAACTTTCAAAATGGAAATTTAACACCAATAACAAAAGACTAGTTTTTTTCCATTCACATAACCCATCAAACCACAAAGGTAGGCACTTCATTAATTCCTTATTGTCTGCTTCAATAAGGTAATACCATCTTCATAAAACAAGACTACCAAACCAATTGCTACAATGAAGCACTGAAGATTAAACACTTAATTAATCGCAGGTAATGACAAGAAGACAGCTTAACTGTATTTGACAAGCAGCACCACAATCTATCATCACTAAACCCCCTGTTTTCCTTGCATATTTTCATCCAACGAGATCTTCACGCTTAAGGGCCAAATTCAGTAATTTTCGTGCATACATGTGTAAACTCCTATCAAAGATTTTTAACCCAGATTTTTGGCACATGTAGCCGACCCCACTTATGGAATTAAGGCTTTGATTAATTGATTGATTGAATCTTGGCACAGCCTCTCCTTAACACTCATCAACAATCCAACATAATCTACAAACTAGTAGCACATATCTGCAACTTTATTAAATTATCAGACTAAGTTAGACAAAATATCACAATCCTCATTAGCCCAACAATTCCTACTCTCAACCAAACAGCCTCAAAACCAAACAATATTGACAAATAGTCAAATTTCGATCTGTAAAGAGAAATGTACTACCAAAAAGTCAAAAACTGTCCCCAAAAAGCTTTACCCAAAATATATACATAAAACTCTTGATAGGCAAATACTAGCAGTGAAGTATGGCAAGAACAGCTACAGAGTGATGGTTAATCCTTGCCTTGTGGCCTAGTCTCTTTGCTTCAAGAAGTATCAAAGCTTACCAATATAACTTAAGATTTAGAACTCCCCTTCATTGGTTGAAACAGGGAATGAAAAGAAATATTTTAGATCAATAACCCTTTTTCCCATCTCTAGGAAGTCGAATATTCAGTTTTGCTCACAATTCACAAGTCCAAAGTTCCATCAGTCACATTCCTATCATAAAAATTATGGGAGCACTGATATTGAATCTAGATTACTGTGGATTGAGACAAAGATCAGGAAAAAAAATCTATTCCAAGGGCCATACCTCACTACTTTAGAGTTACTTCTACCTCTGTCTAACTTCATGTATCAGTGTTGCAGTGGCTCAAAATATGCACATATCCAAGGGGCCAAACTAACTTTACTGGGGTGATGAAACTAAGAATCATACTACATTTTTTTTCTAATATAATGCTACTTTTCAATTCCTAAAACCGGAAAGAAGTTTGCTTTGACTTCACTTAATTACCATCACGAATCATCAAGCAAAACTCTGCCAGGAAATCTAAGGCATATCAACAATGCACAGCTCCAGAATTGCACCCTGAATACCCATGCTTTTGAGAAAATGATCAAACACAAATCTACTCCGAGGGCTTAAACTCATTACTTCACTACTTTAAGTTACATCTACCTTTGTCTAATTCCATGTATCTAGCCTTAAAATAGCAAATCATAAGCACAGAACTGGCGGTCGAATCCTCCTAATTGTGTTGAATCAAAAAGGCATATTACAATAGCCACAGATATAATGCTAAAACCAGAAAGAAGTTCACTTTCACTTCAGTTAACCAGGGCATCCCACATTGACATGCAAATCCTTCCGGTAATTTCAGGGCACAAATTGTAACTATTACTAATACAATGCACAGTTTAAAACCCACAATAATTCAACAAAATTACAAGTCATAAATAAACATTATAATCCACAACCAAAATTCTTTCACCTTGCGAAAATTGGAGACGAGGTGCGAAACCGAAGATGGGGACTGCTGATAAAACCGATGCAAAGCCATAACAGCCTTCTTCTTAACAGCCTCTTTAGGGTGATTAAGCAAGTCAACAACCTGGGGCAAAACCGCGGGAATAGTCTCCTCATTGATCAACCGACAAACCGCATTCAAAGCAGCACAAACCACAAGATAATTATCAGACTTCAAATCCTTCTGAATTGTATTAACAATCAAGATGATGAGATCATGATCATCATTGAGGAAAAGGGTAACAGCCAAATACCCAGTTCGCTTAAGAAGAATATTATCATCATGAGTCATTTTCACCGCATGAATGTACCCAAAAGAGGCGTCATGCCCAAGCATCTCAACATAGACGAGACGAATGATGAACTCCTTCATCTTTCGTTTGGGGATATCGGGTTCGATAATTCGGCGTTTTAGGGTTTCGATTTCGTTGAGAACGATGCGATCTTCTTCGGAACGAGATCGAGCTTCGCCGATTGATTTGACGAGATCTAGGAATTCTTTGGATTGGCCGAAACCGCCTTGGGAGCCCATTGCGAGCTCCCGGCCGATGGTCTTGAGCTGCTCCAGGTTTGCTCTGAGAGAGTGAGTGAGTGAGGAGAGAGAAAGTGAAGGGAGGTTTGATCTGAGAGGAGAGAGAAAGTTGAGGAGGAAGAAGATGAAGAAGGAAGTTGTGAAAGAAAGTCTGGTGAAATTGGACTCTTATTGAAGGGATGTTGATTGTATTGTGGAGTAGCCGAGTAGTACGAGTATTTGTTGGATTTGTTGATTTTTGGGCGTGTTAAATGTGGTATGAAATTTGCCTTATTCCGAATTGTACATGTAATTAGCATCCATATTAATGAGAATTTACAAATGGAGTAGTACGAAGTAGGTTTTTGCTATAAATTACTCGTACTTAGAAGTTTTTAGTGATTATATATATATATATATATATATATATATATATATATATATATATATATATATATATATATATACTTGATTAAATTAACTATCTCTTGAGTTTATTCGACGTGCGACCTTATTATAAAGATAATTTGTAAATATTAATACACTTTTGAATATTAAGTGATGAATTATTTGTCTCTAGAAGTAGGTGGTTTTGTCCTGGTTGAGGGGTGGTTCGAGTTAATTCAGATGTTACTAAGGTGCCTGGTGGTCTCATGGGGATTGGTGCGGTTGTTAGGGATGAGAGAAATGTGCTGATTACTGATGTTGTTCGAAGAGTACAGGACAATGGGCCGGTTGTTTTGGCTGAAGCACTTGCTGCCATAATGGGGAATTTCCTTGCCTGCCAATTGGGGGTGCGTCATGTCAAGATTGAGAGTGATGCTGCTACATACTTTGTTTTCAGGCTATTTGTGTGCTGACGTTTGAGGATAGGACGCCTTGTGCATTGGTTATGGAGGATATCAATTTTGCTAAGGGGCGCTTTGATAGTTTTGCTTGCAGTCATGTTAAAAGAAATGGTAATGTTGTTGCCTGTTGCGCATCTAGCTGCTAGGTTAGCTCCTATTAATGGGGGTTGAAGAAGTATTTCTGATTTCCTTTCCTTAAGGTCTCATTAGCCTTGAGGAGTTGGACGTTGTGTAATCTTTCCTTAGCTATGAATAAAATCCCCCAATTAAAAGTATTGAATAATTATAATTGAAAATGATGTTGTAAGTGAACTTGCACCGGTTGATCTATTATTCTATTATATTAACCAGTGTTGTAATATAACGTGCAACAATATTAAAACGTTAGTTCACAATTTGTCTACCTCAGTTGCTAAGTCAACTTTAAAGGAAACTACCTGAAAATATTGTTTGCTAACTCTTTATCATTTGTCAACTCCAAGCTTCTTACACTGAACCTTCCACTGACACCACAACTAACACCATCATCTTCATCGTGTCCAAGCTTCGTCCATTGAACCTTCCACCAACATCACCATTTTCGCCGTGTCTAAGTTTCCGCCATTCAACGTATAAGGTAGAGTGAGAGCTTTGTTAACGTGTGTATTTTCCTTACCAGCTTTATGCTCTCCCCTTTAGATTGAACCAATAATGACCCATTGTACGCTATGCAATTTATTGCTCATCAAAGTCATGGGTTGGTTCACTATCCATTTCATATCCCAATTTTTTTACTCCTCTTACCCATTAATATCAACAATAGTGCTACAAAAACCAACATGATCTTGTTGCAGCGGGTGTGGGATAGAACAAATAATAAATGCAAAATAAATAACACACAAATTTACGTGATTCACTAACGATGTGTTGGCTACATCCATAGACAGGTAAGAGGAAAAACTAAATTGATCTCGATGAATTCCATTTGCAATGAATATCACAAAGGCTAAGAAATACCCCAAAGGAGTAAAATATAGTGCTCCCAAGAATAGAAAAAATATATCCCACGGATAATGAACAAGCCTTGAGATGAAGTTAAAACTTAGTGCTTGAAGTTCTCAATTGGCGCAGGTGTGCCACAACGGACTCCTTACGATCCTTCATGAAACTTTAGATGAGGCACGCCTATGAGGCCATGGCTCCATAAAGTTAGGGTTAGGGTTAGGGTTTAGGGGTAAAAATGATATAATGTCCAGTTTTATAACTAAACATTGTCATTATAGGTAATTATTATGCAAGGTCATTGATAAAAATCTTATTTGAAACTGAATAATATTATGATTTAAAACAATAAGTGCGATATCCACAAATCTTAACCCAATTTTTTATTCTCATAAATGCAACTCGAAATAGAGCAAATCTAATTTTCTTGATTCATATTTTTCATGCAAAATCATACTTTGATGGATAGCCCGTGAAATAAAAAATCTGTAGATATATCATAAGCCCAATTTCAATTTAAAACAAAGAAAATATGATTAAAACACTAAACACGATCGAAAACCAACACCTAATTTGGTCATATCTTAAGATCTAGAAATGAAATTTAACTAATTCTAATGGAAATATACACTTAAATAATCCCAACTATGGGCAATTTACTTCTAATAATCCCAACTAAGGTTTATTATTCAATAATCCAAACTATGGGGGGTCAGTTTACCTCCAATGGTCCTAATGACCAGTGACCTGCTGAAATAGTTTTTTTTTTTAATTGTCATGTGTCAACACATGAATGATCCAAACTTAAGAAAAAAAAAACATAATTTAAAAAAAAAAAAAAACAAAGTTCTAGCGACCCTTTTCCCCACCCCTTGACACAATATATACTCCAAGAGTACTATGGTCATAGTACTCCTTACAAAATATATATGAGTTATTTTGTGCACACTTTATGTTATTTTGTTTAAATGTTGTGTTATTTATTACAACAATATGTTATTTACTTATTTATTACTTTAACCTCAACTCATGCTATTTTTAATTTACATTAAATAACATGTACTTATTTAAAAATAACATATATATAAATTGAAATAATAATAAATTCACATCAAAAGAATATTAGCATTGTTGAGTTTTAAGGTATCGTGAAGAGAATCAAACACTTAAGAAAATACTAAATTTCTAGACATAAACACATTTAAACCCTTAAATTACCTTCAAATCAATTGATTTCTAAGAAACAAAGAAAATTAGAAGAAGAAAAGAGGAGAGACAAAGTGTGTTTGATTTAGAGTTGGACTAGTGACAGCAAAAGAGAGAGAGTGAGAGTGAGGTTGATTCCTCAAAAACCCAGAAAATTGAAAGAAGAAAGGAGAGAGAAAGTGTATGATTTTGTTGGAGTAGCCGAGAGGAAGAGAGAGTGAGTGCGGGAGGAAGATGAATGGGAAAAAGGGCAAAATAACATAAATGTATTTAAAAATAACATATACATAATTTGAAGTAACAAAGAGTTAACATCAAAATTACATGAGTTTTATAAACCAGGAGTATGATAGAAATTGAGGTTCTAGCCATCCTTTTCCCCACCCCCTGACCTCTCCGGAACCCTCTCTCCACCCTCTAACCTCATCAGAAACCGCCCGACAACCCCCTTTATCACCAAAAACGGCCAACCGACCTTAGAAACCACCCACCCAGCCCTCCCCGATCCCCAAAATCACCCACCCACCCCTCCCAGACCAATGTTCTCCACTCACAATCCCAAACCCTAATTCAACTCTCTCAATTTCTCTCTCCTCATCAATAATGGCAACGACATCATTCAATCGGAGGAGACTCCAATTCCATCTCCACAACAAGCCGAACACAACATCGTCGTCTTACCACCGCCGGTCGCAATTAGGGAAAGTTTGTGGTTGCTGTGTTGTTCCTAGTGGCTGAAGTTAGTTGCGGTTGCCGCTACTGTGTTGGTGGCTGGAGTTGCGTCTGTAGTTGCTCTATTGGTGGTTGGAGTTGGAGGTGGTGGTGGTTTGATGTGTGTAGCGGCTGCGAGGTGGAGGAGGGTTGTGCTCTGGTTGTCCTACTTGGGTTTGGAGGGAGCAGGGGATGGCGATATTGGTTGGTGGTGCGGTGTAGGTTAGCAGTTAGAGTGGTGGAGGTTAAGGTAGGCAACAATTAGGGTTTTTTTTTTTTAATTATTTTGGACCAATCTTGTGTTGGTGATGGTGATGTTATGAAGTCAAGGCTACTGCCTGGGTTTTGAGGGAGCAGGGGATGGCGATATTGGTTAGTTGGTGCAGTGTAGGTTAGGAGTTAGAGTGGTGGAGGTTAAGGACTTAAGGTAGGCAACCATTATTATTATTATTATTTTTTTTTTTTAATTTTAAATTTTGGACCAATCGACACGTGTCATGATAACTTGCTATAACAAGTTATTGACTTGTTGTTGATCGGTTGAGACTATTGTAGGCAAACACATAGTATAATTTAGATTATTAAATAATAATAAACCTTCTTTGAGATTATTAAAAGTAAATCGCCCAACTTTTTAAAAAAAAAAAAAAAAAAAAAAAACACCGAAATTCCTAGTGAGAAACGCTTTGAAAATCTCAGGCGTTTTAGCGTTTTGCCTCTAAAAACAAGATGAACTGTTAATCCAGTGAGCAAAAATGGAGCAACAACTATGGCGGGAAACCCAGAAAAACCTCACCACCACCAACACCAACACCAACACCCTCTCTCTGCAACTCCTCTCACAACTCCAAACCCTCATCACCAACCCCTCAACCACACCCTCCACCATCTCCGCCATCCTCGAAACCCTTACCAACTCCCCCTCCCTCCTTCCCAACCACCACATTTTCTCTCTCCTCCACTCCCTCCATCTCCACCACCCTCCCTTCTCCTCTTCTCTCTCCTCCACTCTCCCCTCTCTCACCACCTCCCTCCTCTCCGACCCCACTTCCTCCGCCATCGCCGCCGCCGCCGCACTCTCTCTTCTCGCCTCACTCTCCGCCGCCGACTCCCTCGATCACAGTCTTGTCATCTCTCTGTGTTTCCGCCCGAGCGTTTCGGCTCGGGTTTGGGTTTTGAATAATGTGATCAAGTTATCGATTCCTCCCAATTTGTTGCTGCCGGTTATGCTAGGGTTTACTAAGGATCCTTACCCTTGTGTTCGTCAAGCTGCGTTGGAGGGGTTGGTGGGTGTTTGTCATTCTGGGGTTGTGGTTGAGGATTCTGAGATTGTTGAAGGGTGTTATTTTCGTGCCGTTGAGCTTCTTCTTGATCAACATGATTATGTTCGCTTGGCTGCTCTTCGTGCAGTGAGTTATTACTTCCTCCGTTTTTTTTTTTAATTGCAACGTTTGGAATTTTACACTATTCACACACTCATTTGATCGTTTTTTGTGATTTATATGTTGGAATAATAGTAATGTGGTATCATGTTAGGTGCAAGACTCACAATTTAGCTTTAATAGTTATTAGAATACAAAATACATATATTGCCTTAAAATGTGGTATATTTGGAGCCATTAAGTAAGTTGTGGAGAATTGAAAGAAAGAGAGCATAATTCAGGTGCGTTTTCGACTTTTCGTGTGTGGTAGATGTTTTCAGCAGTTCGGGCACTGGTTGCCACAACTAAGAAGGGAGGGGTTATAGTGACAACTAACAATACTAGGAGTGATTGAATCCCATGAATAATATATTTATTTATTTATCTATATTTCAGGTAAGAACGTGGGGGTGCATGCTTGCTGCATCTAAGGAAGAGGAAGAAGATAGGAGAGACTGTTCAGATGGTGTATTTTTGCTGGTACATGACCTAAGTAATTCAATGTGTATGTTTGGTTGTCTTTGTGATGTTTACTTGGTAGTCTTTGTGATGTTTACTTGGGTGTTCTGTTGCTGCTAGTGCTGCAGCATAGATTTGTGCAGCAGTAATGTTGTGACATAGGAGAATTTCTTTGGTATAAAAGCCTTTCAATATTTATTTGTAATGCTTGATTGGCTATCGACTTTATGTATCTTTCTTTGAAGGAGTTTATAATGCTAAGAAAAACCATTTACCAGCCTCTGTATTTGTAAGTTAGTTGCATAATTACTTGGACTAAATAGGATATATGTTTTATTATTTAACAATAATTTTTATGAGGAGTATATCTACATAATGGCACATGAAATACCTATTTGTCCGCACTTGTGATTGTTAATACATGTATTTTTCTATCTTTTCATCCACATCTTTTTATAAAAAAATTTCAAATAATTCTATCCTTTCACCCACATCTTTTTATCAAAATATTTCAAATGATTCTGAAATAAATGATCTGCAGGTTCTTTAACCCTCTACAAGCCTAGAGTAGTCTATAGCCGCAAACTATAGATAAAAAAATTGTTACATCTGGTTTGAGTTTGTTTTGTATCTTCTACTAGTTAAAGTCCCGTGCAATGCACGGATTTTAATAAATTACATAGTGAATTACAACATTAATATAACAATTATATACTAAAATAATAGAAAAATAATTACTGTAAAATATATACATATAAAAATATTTCGTTTGAGTGCGTATGGAATAATATTATCAGCAAAATGGAAAGTAAATATTATAAGCTATAAATATTTTTCATGAAAAAAGGAAAGATAAAAGTGGAGGGAAAATTTTTAACTAGTGAATGACATGTGTCATCACTGGTTTCGCTTTTAGTATTAAGTTATTGATTATTGATAGAGGCATTTGATACAAACTTTGAAAACAGAATGGAAAGGAAACAATTAAGAGAGGGAAAGAAACTATCAAACTCTTACCTTTTCATTTGTTTGGTTTAATCGTGGAAATGAATCACTTAAACTGAACTCCCTTTCTTCTCGTGAAAGGAATCACTTGCAAGATAACATTTGATGAGGTAGAGAGCTGAAAAGAGAGAAAATGAAATTTTTGGAAGTGAGAGAGAGAAGCCGGAATTTTTTTGTGTTTGAGGAGGGTAATGGTAATTAATACCTTTTGTTTTAGAGAGGTAACAACTAGGTGGAAACTATTATCCCTAGGTAATGATAATTGTTACCCAAACCTTATTACCAAAACACTTGGAAATGGTAATGTTTTATTGAATCAGTTTCCAAACATGCTCTACATGTTTTAGGTTGATAAAGCTGGAACTTTGGGGATATTGGATCCTGACTTCCTATATTTTTAGTTGAGATGCTTCTTTGAGATGAAAAAACTGTGAGGGGCTGTAATTTGGTCCTGGAAGTTGAACTCTACCCTGAGTTCTTAATGTACATGGTGCCCTACAGCATCTCTATTTGTAACTCCTGAACTCTGGACTAAAACAAAACAGATTAATGATTTTGATAAGCTTAAATGGTTGGACGTTTAATCACCGAGGCATTTTAAGTTACAACTGATCTGTATCGTCCTATATCTAAACTTATTTGGTTTTGTTTTGCTTTGATTGTGTTTTACGTTGCAATACATGAATCACCATGTTGCTATCTTCAACAAATCTATTTCAAAGGCACCCTGATGCCTCATTGGCCTGATGTTGTGACTCACTGTGATGTAGTCAGCCCTTGCCTATTGTAGGTTGTATTTGTGGTGATCATGGTACTCATCTCCTCATTATGTCTTTAGTGGGTGCCATCCTGTAACTGCCATTAATTGTTTTCTTCATAGATCTGCTAACAAAGTTTTGCTTGGTTTGGCTTCACAGATATGTTCTATGGTCAGAGATATGAATGTGGGAGTCAGGGTGGAGGCTTTTACTGCCCTGGGAAAAATTACTTATGTATCTGAAGATATTTTGTCGCAGACCCTTAACAAAAAGGTTGACGAAGCAATTAAAGTGAAACAATCCTTAGCTCTGTTTAGCTCAAAATCACATGAAATTCATGCTGGTGTTGCTGCTGGTGCATTTATTCATGGTCTAGAGGATGAATACAGCGAGGTAATTGCAAAATTTTGGTTGTGTTCTAATTCAGTAATTTGTATTACTTCATGTTTTTTTTAAGCTAATCCTAAACTAATGCATTTACAAACTTTAGAGCGTAGCCTAGCCAAATGATATTCTATTCACCAATTGTTACAAAGGCATTTATGTCCATGAAAAACTAGTGTCTCTCTCGCTTTATATCATGTTATCTGACCTCTTAGCTACTACCTACTTTAATAATAACTTTAATGCTTCCAGTTTTGGATTTGGTAAAAGAAAGTTGGCATCCCTTTTCTAGCAAGTGGTTTCCTCTTTCTCTCTCTCCTCACCGTATGGGAAATATACCTCGTTGTTCTCTCTCTCTCTACACTCATCACTGTGCTGTATAAAAAAGCATGACATTTCTCTGTGGAAGATATTGTGATTTGGTAGGAGTAACTTTTTTCATTCCATATTATGCGTTTCTCAACTGGACAATTATATGTTCATTTAATATACAAATCTAATCTAATCTAATATATATGTTTAAAGGGGAGATTTTTTCCCCGAGTATTTAGAGAGCCACGTAGGATTTAATTTTCTTAGCACGCCATGTAGGATTATAAATTTAAGTGGTATCCAATTAAATAATTCAAATGCCACGTAAGCAAAATTGGCGAATGAAATTTTAAAGTTTAAATTAATTAAATACAAAATATTATCTTTTGAGATTAGGAATTTTATCTAATATTTTAAAACTAATATAATAACAATTTTAATCACATAAATATGAAAAATATTTTTTGTAAAAAAATGCTAACAAACCGTGCGGGCTTCATCTAGTGCATTACAAATTGCCACTCTTGATTTCAATTTCAATAACCAGCTTTTAAAAAAAATTGTGCAGTCTTAGACAACAGTGATGAAAATGGAATAGTGGGAATATATTTTAGGTTTTATTAATGCCAATTTTTGATGGCTTCCTTTTGTTTTTGTTCACTGTACTTCATATTTATTTATTTTTATTAATTTTATTATTTATTTTTTTTACACCCAAAATTACTTGGCCATTTTAAACTGCCCAAACAATTTTAACAAAAGTTGTAGAATTGGTTGTAAGACAATTGTTTGGGATGGAGGGACTGCACATTCTGATGTTAAATATGTTTCCCATCATGCCACTAGCTGACCCTGTGTAATATGTATGGCTATCCTGAAGGTACAACGGGTTGCATGTATCTCCTTGCAAATGCTTTGTGTCATCTCTGGTCGATTTGCTCCTGATGCGGTTAATATATTGAGCTATGTTCTGAATGATGACTCGGTTATTGCCAGGTTAGAGGCTTTAAAGACAATCCATTGCATGGCAATTTCTGGATGTGTAGTGATGAAAGAGGCACATATAGATATGGTATGCTTTTTATACTACCATAAACATTTTAGGTTTTTTTTTTAACATGAGGTATATTGCTCTGAGATAACCTTCTTTTGTTTAAAATTATATTACTCTCCTTTTATGTAATAAGCCCACCTTAGCCCAGGCCTAAGGTGCAGCACCTGTAGGTTTAGGTAAGACACTAGTTTGCAGACATGGCGCAAACTAGACACAAACCAGTGTCTTACTTACTGGTGCTGCACCTTACGCCTGGGCTTAGGCGTGCCTGAGTGCGCCTTTTGAATGCGGTTGAGCCTATCAATGAAAAGGTGCAAAGGCTTGCTCTCTGGTACATGGGATTTTTATAGGATTCAAGTTTTTTACAATGTAACATTACGATGTTTACAAAAGTTGAATGTGGAGGTCTTGGATTAACAAGCTTGATAAACAATTTACGCTGTCTTGCAATTTATAGTGAATACCCTTCTCTCTAAATATTATAGGGAGTTCCACAAAGTTTTAGTTTATTATTAAAGCTAGGAGCTAGCTAATGCTCCCTACAACTTCTTAAAGTTTACTGCTTATAATATCAACTTTTTAATTTTGTAAACCATCATATGGAAATCATGTACTATTTTCTTACCAAAGCATAGACATGGAGTTACATCTAACGAAGGTCCTATTCTCAACGGAATCAAACAATAACACCATGTCTGGATAACAATAGTGTAGAGAAAGGGAGGGGAAGGAAAAAGAGGGAAGGGAAAGGGAGGTGAGGGGAGGGAGAAGCAGACCTTCCATTTCCCTTCCAAATCTCTTCAACAATGGAGGGATTTGATTCATTAAAAGTAGAGGGAAAATATATCCTTCCAATTCCCTCCCCTTCCCTCCTTGTATTAGATATCCAAACAAGGGAGGATGTATCCCTCCATTTCCCTCTATCCAAACATAATCTAAGTGCCAACAAACAACTTGTTTTGTGGGACAAATTTAATCTAACCAACTTTTTTAGCTTTCAGTGAGCAGCTGTTGTTCATCAATTAGCTGTGCTAACTAGTTTTTTAGCAACCAGTCTTCACTTCTAGAAAGACTTTCCTAGTAGTGGTAAAGTAATTCTGACGCAAAAAAATTCTCTTTATGGATAACTGGATAAGTAACCACCAAAAAACTTTATAGTTCTGCCAGATTGACAAAAATATAGTCCATAACCGAAGGTCCGGAAGTAGTAGGCTTGGATCTTGGGCTTGGTTTACATTCTCAATCACCATTCGTAAATTTTGTGCTTTGACCCGGTTATTTGTCTGTACTCAATCTGGAAGGCTTAAAAAAAACACTTAGTTATATTTAGAATTTTGACAGTTTTCCTTTTCCTTTTATAATAGAAAAAATTGACATGAATATTATGACCTTTGCACAGTCCGCCATAATTATAACCAGTTTGGTAACCAGTTGGTAACCAGTTGAATAGGTTAATATGACATGTGTCACTTTGTAATTGGTAAGTTTTTTTTTTTAATTTTTTTATTTTATTTTTTTTTTACAATTTTCTTATAAATAAATTGATTTTAACTCAAAAAAAAAAAAAAAAAAAAAAAAAATTAAAAAAAAAAAAAAAAAAAAAAAATTAAAAAACAACAAAAACCCCCAACAGCCACCTCCCACTCCGTCATCAGCGACCCTACCCCACCCACCACCTTCCCGGAACCCCTTCACCGACCACCCTGCCCGAAATCCTTTTTCTGACTACCCACTTTGCACCCAACACCACTAACCCCAAAACCCCAGTCCCAATCCCACCACCACTAGCCCAAACCTTACCCACCGGCCACCATAATTGAAACCCATTAAAAAGGGGTGGAGATGGGGAGGGTTTCAAAGATTGGCGAGGGTCATGGTCGGAGATGGGAGGGTTGAACTGGAGGGGATTATGGCGCTGCGGCGGTCGACGAGGCTAAATGGCGAGTTGTTGATGACGCCTTGTTGAATGGGAAGCAGGAGATTTTAAAGAGGGTGTTGGATTGGTGGTGAGACAGCTGGAGAAAGCTTTCGAGTTGGTGACCAGGTGGGGTTTGGGTTTCAGTGCAGAGCTTTCATGGTAGAGGTCAGTGGAGCTTCCATGGTAAGAGCTTCCATGGCAATGGGGTGTTGACGGTGAAGAAGTGGTGGTGAGGGCGAGTTTTTATTTATTTATTATTATTATTATTAAAATCAAATATATATATATATATATATATATATATATATATATATATATATATATATATATATATATATATATATATATATATGTTAAAATTGAAATTAAAAATCTAACCAATTATGATGTGACATGTGTCTTTCCATAACCTATTAAACAAGTCACCGGTTTTTTATCCTATTTTTGGAAGATGATGTGCAAAGGTCGTTTTATTGGGGGATTATCAAAAGGTGGTTTTATTTATGGCTGAACGGGCAAAGGTCATAATATTTCTGTCAATTTTTCCTTTATAATATACAAAGTACTTAATTAGGAAAACATATACTTCGTATTATTGTTCCTTTACTGTCATGGCTCAACCAAACAGCATAATTGGGAATCAGAATTCATTTTTGAAATGTACCAAACATACTAATAAGAATCAATGTCCAAACCATACCTTCCTAATGTCATTTTTTAATTCCAGACCTGTAGCGTATTTTGTACAATGATTACTTCTTCTTGGCCTATTGATATCTTATTCTTATTGCGGTGGGGGGAGGGTGACTGAACTGCGTGTAATGTCTCAAGCATGAATGCTTTGCTTTGTGCTTGTTCTAGATTTATTTGTTATTGGCGCTCTATACAGCTATGCTTGTTGCTAATCTCATTATTTTGTGTTCTATTGCATATGTAACTTTTCTGGCATGTAAATTCTGTTTGCCAGCATATCCTGTTGCTTGTACTAAGTCAATATAATCTGCTTGTGTTTTTCGATATGCTATGCTGTGTTATTTATGGAATTCAGAGTTAAAACAATCTCTCATTTGTCCTTATTGCAGGTGCTTGGTACCCTTGTTGACAGAAACTCCCAGATAAGATCCAGAGCCTTTGATTTGCTTGGATCAGTTAAATTGCCTGACCTGAAAGTGTCCAAATTAACTGTTGAAAGCCTCTTTAGAAGTCTGGACATCTATCCTAAGGTTGTTAAGTCATGTCATATTAACACTATGTATTGCTTCATTTGATTCTTCATTGTTTAATCTTCCTGTCATTCTTTTTTAATTTATTGGGTTTCCTGTAATGTTCCAGAGTGAAGCCGAAATCTTTCGTACATTGTTCAATATAGGTCAAAATCATGGCAAATTTGCAGTCAGGATTGTCAAGGACCATTATAACGAGGTTAGCGTTTTTTCAGTCATCATTATGCTTATCTTCTGTACATAGTGCTACAACTAATCAAATTTAGGTCCTTTCTCTTCACCTGATTCTCACTGAAGTGAATATGTTTACTAATGAACCTGGTTTTAATTGAGCAGAACTGATTAAAAACCGAATAAGTGAAGTCACTGCTTTTTTTCTGTGTACAACCTGTTACTTCATAACTTCTCTCTTATAAGCTGTTTAAACAAGTATTTGATTTTTGGTTGTTGGATGCATGTAAGGCGGGATAAATTATGTAGAGGTTATGTGTAAGATGGTGTAAGTTATGCTGAGGTTTGATGTCCTCTTTATATCCTGTCTAAAGCCACCTTATGCCTATGCATTCCTCGCTTGTCCAGTGTTCTGTAATTGGATTTTATCTTGGTACTTTGGCCTTCGATGAGGGAACTAATCCTGAAATTTTTTCTCTTAGAAGTGCTGTGTTTGTTCGTCTATCTTCTTGTCCAGGATACAACATTAAAAGGCCAGAAGTTATCATCTGTGACATAAGTAGTAGGTTGGTGGATCACTGGATCATAAATGAGTGTATAACCATGTGTTTACAGAAGTGAAAATTAGTATTTAAGTAATATTTCCCATCAATAAAGATGATGTGTTGCCATACTTCATTTTTTTGCTTGTTACGGATGTGCTCTTGTTATTCATTGCACATGGCTTATGCGTAGGATGTGTTCCCCTTCACTCTCTTCTAAAATTTTGCACCACAAGGTCCACAACTACTTTTCTGACAGAGTGTGCTGTATCCTTCAGATTAAGCCTTCCAATGATGAAAAATCTGGCTTTTATGGCTCAAGAATTGCTGGAATGTCAATCTTGGCTATTTCAGCTTCCCTCAAACACGAAGAGCACTTTCATCAAATTCCACCAAGGATATTTTCGTATGCAGCTGCATACTTTGGGCGGATTGCTTATGCTCTTGGTGATATTCTGGATATTGATTCCCTTTTGGCCTACCTGTCTTGCTGCGGTATATCAAATTGTCATACTTGCTTGAACATTGGCCAATTTAGAATCTAAGTGATGCCTTGTCAAATTTTTTTTTTTTTTTAATTTTTTAATTTTGTTAAATAGGTGAGCACCAATTTGAGGTACAGTCTGAAACCAGGGCTCAACCAGAGGTACTTCCAGCTGCAAAAGGTCAGCAGGAAGCACCTGTGCATGTCTTCAGTGCAATACAAATTGTTCTTGCAACAGTGAAGAGGTTATGGCCGCTGGTAAAATGTGGATATACAAATGAAGTGTTTAAGGCTTTAAGGTGTGTGAGGATGAAACTTTGTGCTTTTTGTTTCTTTGAGCTCTTTTCGTTCTGTATGATCTTTCTATTCAAGCTTAGTATGATGGAAATAGTTCAGGATTGAATGCTGATGGAAACAAACTATTTCACGTACACCCTTAGAACAGGATCAAATGAGAAAGGATAGAGAGAATAGTAGACTGGCATCATTGTTGAAACATACAAGAGATTTTTTATTGGTGTGGGGAGTATATTTTGCCATTTTGAGTTTGAAAGTGTGATATAGAAGTGAACAGAAGGGGATCACTCTTGTGCCTTTTTTTGACCTTGATCACCCCCCCCCCCCCTTTTTTTCTTAAAATGTGAAATAGTAGTCTGGGGGAGGGAGGGGATGGGAAAAGGGAATTAATTATATGCATGATCATTGATCCTTTCATCAGCTTAGTATATGCTCTCATCACCTGAAATAGGGTGTTTAGATATGATTTTGTTAAGGTCTGGTGATCTGGTGTGACTAAACTCTTTGACCATATTATTACAACACTGTAAGAAAAAACAGTATAAATTGGGATCTTGTTCGCTTCATCTCCAAGTTTGTTCATATTTTTTTTAATTAATATGCAATAAAAGATATCTTGTACTACCCCCGTTTATGAAAATTCTTGACACTGTATTCTTTCACGCTTGTCAATGTAAAACTTAGATTATTAATATCTCTAATAATTTATTTGTAAATATTATAAAAGATTGATATTCTGAAACTTCATATTGAGACGATCTATGATGACCCCACATGTATATGTATGATGGTTAAGTGATATTTGTGAATTAAGCCAAAGTCAAAAGTGTTAAGAACTTTCAGAAACAAAGACAGTAATAAATAAATGGAACTAATGGAAGTGTTATCTGGTCTGAATATTTGATCTGATCCAGTCTGATTTTGTTTGGTTCTGACAAGTAATAATTTTTGTAAAGAGAGAGTGTTCTTAGATGACCTTTGCCATTTTGAGCTCAACTGTTTGAGTTCGAGTTCGAAGGAGATCAATAAGGCAATTGCTTTGTGCCATTTTGTTACCTTTTATCACTCTTGGATTAAAAATAAAAATTTCTCGTGTAGACCAACATTTAATTGTTATATGATGTTAACTTATAGACTAATGGTATGAGCCACGAAAAAGGCACACATATCTTAATATCCATTTTTCCATTATATATCCACTTTCTAGGTCTATGTTATAGGCATGGGGATAATGGTATTAGTCAAAATGGTCGTTAATGGTTTTGTACTTGTTCACTTGTCGTCTAGGATTTGGATAACTTGCATGTATTGACTTTATCGCACCCTTGTAAATTTGTGGTGTCTGAACTCTTGTGAAGCTTCTGCAATGGTTTTGTTTTCTTTATTAGCCTGTCTTAACTTTTGGTTTTTTGTACGCTGTTGTAAGCAGTTTCTTGTTCTGCTGTTCATGCTCTTTCCTCTGTTGCATATTTGGCAAGTTTTGCTCCTCTTGTAAGTTATTCCTGTATTTGCATTAGCAGGCACTCACTAGTAACTAAGTTCACATTTTTTGTACCTTCTAGCATCAAGTATTTGAGGAGGTGGTATGGTGTTCACAAATTTACCCTAGTGATTGCATATTAGACTGTTTGTTGCTCTCTCTCCCTTGGAATTGAGAACTTGGCAAACTTTGTGTTTTCTCAGGTGTTGTAAAGAATCTCTTGCAGCTGTAAGGCCTGGCTCTTTTGCATATGCTGGTGCAGTAGCTTTTGCCTTCCAATATATCCATATAGTGAAGCTTCTCACGAGGGTATGGAGACACTATGAGGTTTCCAAAAATTGTCATTTGTATCAATTGGGCGACTTGGACTTGCTACTTGGGAAACTTGACAAAGCGATTCTAGCTATCAGATACGGGTTCATTGGGTTGAGTAAAGATGTTGAGCTTATTATAATGGAGTTGTTGCTTCTCAACTATCTGCTGCAACTTTCAAGCTCTCGCATGCATTGCAAAACCTTACAGAAATTATCTACTATGGTTGCTTCGGTGTGCCACTTACGGGATGCAAAATCCATTGCATGTTCGGACTTTGTGAACCTACTTGCAGAACTATCGTCCAATGGCAGTTTCTCTCTTGATGCAATTGGTGATCTATTTCAGTTGAAAAAACTGCGTGACTTATTTATACTCAAAGACATGGTACTCACTGAAGAAATCAGACACTTCAGTGCAGAGCTTGTTGTTCTTGGCTTTGACTCAGTAAGTCCTTTGCGCTTCATCTCAGGATTGCCTGTCAGTATACCCCTGGACATTACTCTCTATAACGTGACTAATGAGCATAGACTATGGCTTAAGATTGTCTTAGATGACAAGGTATCTGAGTTTGTTTTCTTAGACATGGAAGAATATGGAGGTCTTGACGAGGTCAAAAAGTTCAAGTTCACCGCACCATTTTACAGAACACCAAAAACAATTGCTTACACATTGAGGGTTAGTATGGGTATGGAATGTATGTCTGAGGATTTGCATTTGGTTAGAGGTCACGGGGGCCCTAAACATGCCCTGACTTACATTAGCCTGGAAATTGAAGCTTATTTTGTAAATTTGAATGCTGATAATCTTTTGATACGTTAAATTGCTTCTCCCTTAGTTCCTTTTTGTTCTTCTTGTTGCTTCCTTGCTCCTTATGCATACTACAAATGTTAATATCTTATTTTCACTTTTAATCAATTCACCCTTTTTTTTTTTTTTTTTTTTGAGGAAAATTCACCTTTCTTTTAATATTCCACAAATTATTGCATACTATAAATGTTCCTTTTGCTATTAATTGTAGTATCATCATCAAATTATTATTATTATTATTATTATTATTATTATTATTATTATTATTATTATTGTTATTCATTACATGGTAACTAGATAGCAAATCGTCACAAAAACACATCAATTCTTAACTAATTTTGTATCAATGATATATATATATATATATATATATATATATATATATATATATATATATATATATATATATATATATATATATTTTTTGAAAAAGTATCAATGATATATTTTAAAATTTGATACATATATTAATATTTATCTTGAAATTCAATAAACAACCCGGACAATGCACGGGGCACAAAACTAGTATTTATATAAATAGACAACAAGAAAAATTTTATAAAGGTAATTTAATCACGTTGAATCACTAATAATTGATTTTTAGTTATTTAAAATGTGATTTTTTACTAATAAAGCGTAATAATTTTATTTGTATTGGGTTATTTTTATGCATATTTGGGTTACTTTTATTCATTTTAGGGGTAACTTTTGTTCATTTTAGGGTAACTTTATAACGGATGTACAATATTTTATAGTACATCCGATTTTTTTAAAAAGTTCGTCTTATCTGTATCTTCAACCTTGAATCTTCCTTTTGCTATTAATTGTAGCACAATTTTGATATATAAGGATTCAACGTCATAGTGATTGTTGCAAGGTGCATAATAGTACAATTAGTGAATGTAATATTAGTGATAATGAACATAATATTTATTATAAATGAACATACATAGTTTTATAATCAAAACATATTAAATTGATGATATATATGAAAAAAGAACTAAAATGAACATACAACTTAAATATTGAGAATGAACATCCTATAGCATGAAAATGAACAGCCTATAACAAGTGAATATAAATAAGAAAATTCAAAATGGAAGTGAACATTTATTAGAATGAACTTCCTATCAAATGAACATGAACAACCAGTGTTATTAACATCTTATTGCATGAAAATGAACATTTTTGAAAAAAAAAAAAATCTATAACATGTAAATTTAAATATGAAATCAAAATGAAAGTGAATATTTATCATAATGAACATCCTACCAAATGAAAATGAACATTTAATTACTAAGAATGAACATCCAATAACATGTGAATATAGTTATGAAAATCAAAATAAAAGTGAACATTTATCAGACTGAACATCCTATCATATGAAAATGAACAACCAATGTCACGAATTATGAACATATAACAAATGATATCATGAATTGAGCATCCTTCAACAAAAAAAGATAGGGTTTCAAATTTTTTGGGATCAAACAAAATAATAAGTAATAAATCAACCCCTGTGTAATTTATTCATTTCTTGTTGTTAATTTAGACATTTATGTTGAATTTTTTGTTCTCTACAAAATGTAACACAAATTTGCAATTAATTAAACCAAAGTTGAGTATGTTCAAAATCACAAATAATTCAACCAAAATTGTAAATATAGTTGACAAATTATTGGAATATATATCAATTAAAATTTTTACATACAAGTTTTTTTTTTTTTATTTTTACATACAAGTTTTTTTTTTTATTTTTTTTTTTATTTATTTTTTTATTTTTTTTAGAATTTTAGAAACAAATTGTAAAATTACCTTTTTTGTAGAGGTTATCTTTCAAATTCTTTAAGTACACCTTGAATTTCGTCTTTGATATTCATTATTTTTTTTTACAGGTTTTATGCTTTGATAATGGAGGTTTTTGGAGAAAATACAGGGTGTGAGGGTGGTTTTAGAGAGAGAAAATGATATTGTGATTTTTGAAAATGAAAAAACAATAAAAAAAATTAGTGTGTTAAATGCAATATTTATAGTGGAGTAGGTGGACAGGTGACATCATCTTCTACGAGACCACTATCAATAACTACCCTTAATGTGGAGGAAGGCAAATTGATCAGCCTGATTTAGTTTATGGGTTGGGAACATCATAACAGCAAACCCGTCACATGTGGCAGAAAACATTTTTATAGGATGGAGGCTTATTTGGTACATAAGAAATTCGGTAATATCATGTAAAAAAAAAAAATCGTTAATACTTCGTAGTTACAAATGAGTCATTCAACATAGTACAACCTACATACTAATCAAGAACTTCACAATTGATTGGATCAAAATTAAAAAGTTGATGTAAGTGACAAAAATTACCCCAATGGATCTTTCAAGTCTCCAAGTAAACCAAAATTGTCAGATACAACTCAAACGGCTTGGTCCCTCTCTGAGATTTTTTTTTTTTTTTTTTTTTTTTTTTTTTTTTTTTTTTTTTTTTTTGTTGACAAGAAGAAACTAAACTAAAAATTACATAAGTACATAAAGTTAGTTCTACAACATTTGGCTAGAAGGTGGGCTCTAGCCACTTGTTCTCTCCCAAACTTCCAAATGACACAACCCCGAAACATGCTTCATAGTCTTCATATTTCCTTTACTGTCCACGAGAGTCCAATATCCTTATGATAAGGCATCTGCAATCTATACACTAGTGTTGAAGAGTCAGTGTAGATCTTTACCCTCTCAAAATTTTTCTGACATGCCCAGGTGAGCGCTTGTTGGCAAGCTTGGAATTCTGCCTGCACCACTGAATTGGTCTTTCCATACAACCCGAGAAATTTTCACCAGTTGAACTATTACTCCGTATTTTTTTTACAACACTAGTTGGATCCCTCTGTTCAAAATAGGTGAAAATAGCTCTGCTTTTGGATTTGTAATTAGAAATCATAGTGGGATCTTATTCTTGCAAGGGCAAAGACTCTCAACCCAAACATTGGGTCAAAAAGTTGTACGACTAACTTGCAAGTTGTCTCATACACAGTGTCAAGACTTAGTCTATGTGTAACCCCACATAGACATTCAATGAAATTGCGACACGTCAACGTTCTTAAAAAAGAAAGAAAGAGAGTTGAGCAGGAGAGTTAAGTGGTAAAAAGGTGTGAGATTCCCGCCTAAGAAGAGAGCAGCAGTAAAGGATGAAATTATGGCGCCATTTTGTTAAAAAATAGGAAAATTTGTGAGGAAGGTCCTTGTAAGTAGACCTTTTTGTGACAAAGGTCATTTTATAAAAAAAGGTGGCACAAAAGGTCCTTATATCATGTTTAGGTTGTGAGGAGGAACCTTTGACCATTTTCTGGCATTGACTTTTTTATTTCCCGGCCAAAAAAAGTCACATCTAAGTTCCCTTTTTTAACCTTCCTCTTTTCCCTCGTTTTCCCCTTTTTTCCCCTATCAAACCCTAATTTCTGAAAGCAGTTAACACCAAAACTTCAATTGTAATCCCATAAATTAAAAGTAAAGGCTATTCAAAGTAATTCAAGGCTAATCCTCCCCACAATGAGAGAAAACAGGGAAAAAAGGGAACTTAATAAGTCACGTGCTTTACACGTGGCTTTTTTTGGCCGGAAAATAAAAAAGTCAATGCCGGAAAATGATCAAAGGACCCTCCTCACAACCCAAATATGATATAAGGACCTTTTGTGCCACCTTTTTTTTTTTTTTATTTTTTTATTTATAAAAGGGCCTTTGTCACACAAAGGTCTACTTAAAAGGTCCTTCCTCACAAATTTTCCTAAAAAATATTATTTCCTCGACCAAGGTATGTTATGTACTTTTAGAAACAATTTCTATGGTAATGACCAATGAAGTTCTAGTCATTCGTTGAATCAAGCTGAAGTAAGAAGCTCAAAACATTATTGGGCGACATTGACGGTAAGTTTTTTTTTTTTTTTTTTTATCAATTGATTAGGTTTAAAATGTATAATTGAAAGTTTTTCTCTTGATTTGACATAGTGTAGCGAGTAAATTAAGAAATATGTTATATGACAGGGTAAAGTCGTATCCCCTAATCAAAAGTAATTCCTAAATCCTCTAACTAAAGTAGATAGGGAAGTAGGGTCGAACTCCACAGGCAAACAAGTCTTTCTATTCCTAATTAACTAATATAATCTAGATTATTAGGTAACCAATATATATGTTGAATATGAACTAAACTACGGAGATTAAGAATAAGGAGAAAATAATATATAAAATGATCTAGGGCATAGGTTCACCAATAAATAATATTCCAGGGTAGAATATAATAATCATTCATCAATGCATACATCAATCAGATTATAAAGGGCTTTCGCTACGTATTATAATCACACAATTAATTTACCGGTATTAAATCTCATCTTTCGAATCTCGACCTAACCATTTATAAATTAACCTGCCTATTGAAACTAGGCCTAAACATCAATTCTCATCTGTCGAATCTCGAATCAATATTGTCAAACTCATGCATAAAAGATCTGCGCAAATCTAGTCACAGAGCATTAAATCAATCAATAGGAAATTAATCTAACATTGACAATTAACAATAATAAATTACCCCTTCATATTATTTATGGATCCCCATAAACCCTAGAAATAAAACTACTCACACATAATTAAAACTAAACTAATCAAGACAATTAGAGGAGACATGATCAAAGAAAGAGAATAAATTACTGAAATTAAACCAAGAGTTATATAGAGAGAAAATAATACTAAGAGTTTAAGAGGAGAGAGAAAAGAGTTAGAGAGAGAAAAGAGTTAGAGAGAGAAAGTCTCAGAAAAATTAAGAAAGAGTAAAAAGAAGGTAAAGAAGTACTAAATTCGTTTTACGGAGAAGTATTTATACTCTGTAAGAATCCTAAACTAAAACAAACTTAAACGACGCTAATCGTCTCCTAACAATAACACGCGCCCGATCGGGCGAGGCACCGCCCGATCGGGCGCCAGCCTCTTTGGCCGGGTGCCGACCTTTGCTTCTCCCGCCCGGCCGGGCGCGCCTCTGGGCGCCAGCCTTTTTGGCCGGGCGGCTCTCTTGGGCCACAATTTGAACTACGATTGGGCTCCAATTCTTCGGGCCAATCTGGGGTTCCTCATGGGGTCTTAAAATACTCGGTCCAAATGCCCCGGTATCACACATACCAAGCCCTTAATCACCGGTTCGATGGCTCTAACCGGCCCTGGGCTATAAAATCTGGTCGTGCGTCTCCAATGTTCGTGATTGTTCCAAAATATCTCGGGAAAATACTCCAAAAGTATAAATCCCTGCAAAAGTCAACCAAATCTACGAAAACACTAGAAAACACCAATTAGTAATAAAAGTGGCTCTAAAGAGCCAAAAACACTACTAATTATGACCAAGGGACGAGGGTAAAATACTATATAAAATAGACACATCATTATATTTGATGAAAATGGTTTTTACAAGGAATTATAATTGGTTTGAAGTTATAAGAATTGAAGAGGATATGCTTTTAGTTTTGTAATGGAATTCGAATCCATGAATTTATTTTTGATAAAATTTGAAATTTTGTGTTTTGTAGTTAATAATGTTTAATGTACCTTTTTCATGAGTTTTTAAAATTATTTTAAAGCAATTTCAATGAGATATTAACTTTTTTAGTATGAATATAATTATAGTGGTATAATTATGTATTATTAGATGTACATAATATAATTATAGTGGAGAATAATTTATGAGTTTAACTGTGCTATGTAGGTTTGGGTTGTAGTGTAATGGCAAATGTGGAGGGCAATTTGGAAAGAATCATTTATCTAAATGAGGTGTTTGAGGAATGTGAAGAAGAGGACTGGGGAATAGCAAATGATCCAGAAGTTGGAATGACCTTTGTATTTAGAGAAGAGTATGCCCAATTTTGCCACAACTATGCTTTTAAAAAGGGTTTTATGTTCTTCACTGAAACTAGCAAACTAATGGATGAGTACAAGAACGACGGTATTCGAACAAGGGTGGGGAAGTATGAGACAATAATGTACCATATGATGCAACGAATAAAATTTAAATGTAAACAGAGCAAAGGGTCAAACGTCACATGATGCAAAGTGTTTATTGATGCTCGTTTAGTAGATGGGAAGTGGTTGTAAATTGGATTACAATCACCCAATTGATCCATCATGTAGCCAACCATCATACCAAATCGATTTACCTTTCTTAAAACCCTCGGTGAGAAGAGCAAATTCAAAGTGAAAAAGGTGAGAGAAGGAAGTAGTAATGAAACCAGAGAGTAGTCTTGTCAATCATGCTTATAAATCTTTACAAAATCTAAGAAAATAAATAAGAAATAGGAAAATAAAAATTACTTACTCCGTACTAAATAAAAATTGTAAAATATGTTAACAAAAATTGTAAACTAAGCACTTATTTCCTAATATTCTACAACTACAATTAATGTTGTGAATTTGGGTTGCAATTGTAAAATATCTATGTTAGCGGATATTGCTAAAAATTAACCATATTTTATTAAATTATGGTTAATAGCATAGATTTTTTTTTTCAAAACCATATTATATGACATCATTAGTGAATTAAAACATTTTAACATTGTTAAATTCCATAACATTACACTTAGTAAATCAGTAAAATTTATATAAATAGAAGAACTTGAAAAATTATAGAAACCGTAACACTCAAGACAAAAACAAAACTGGACCAATTATTGAAAAATAAAATAATAAATGGTGCATGTATTCAATTTTTTTTAAAAAAATATATGCCTCCACTAACCCCTGACCGAGAAACTCAAGTAAGCCCGAAAACTCTAGTAACCCCTATCCAAGAAACTCAAGTAACCCCTGATCGATAAACTCAAGTAACCCCTGATCGATAAACTCAAGTAACCCCAAAAAATCAAGTAATCCATGACCCCAAAAATTCAAGTAACCCCTGTCGCACGGTACAACAAGCCGCGCATAAAAAAAAAAAAAAAAAAAAAAAAAAAAAAAAAAAAAAAAACTATTGGGTTAAAGCGGTGAACATGAAAAGAGAAAGAGTTAATATTAAATTGTAGCTTAGTTTTTGGCAAAAAATGAAAGTACACAACCTACTAAAACACGACCGCATTTGATAAGTGTAATACTTATTTAAAATACAGAGAGAGTAGGTAACTCTTACTTTTTACAAAAACTAGGCGGACCCGCGCGCGCTACGCGCGCGATGCTAGTGTGAAGCGTCGTATGTTTTTCTTGTATATAATGAGACAATGTGGGGCTTTTACGTGTTAGTTTTTTGAATTTGTGTTGAGTTTAGATTAAAAATTTGTGTGGCTGTTTTAAATAAGTAATAATAATGATGCTTTGTGTGAAGTGAAAAGGTGATTTGGTTGAATGGACTTTGATATATTATTTAATTTATAATTGTTTGTTTTATTTAGAAAAAATTATAGCAAGATTGTATATTTTTATTTGTCATTGTGGTATGGGCCAATGTTTGGGCTTTTGCAAATTTGGGAGGTAAATTTTGAGATGAATTGTAAAGAGTGTGGTTGCCAATTATAATGTAAGGAAGTAATCATTGTTATTTTAGTCAATTTCTGTATTTTAGTTTCGTAGGTTTTAAATCATTGTTATTTTAGTCAATTTCTGTATTTGAATCAAGTGTAGACTAAAATACAGAAAGTTACGAGACGTATGCCAAATTTGTTGTTATCTAATTCTAGTCAATTTGTTGTTATCATTTTTTTTTTATTTTTTTTTTCATTTTTGGAGTTATATAAACTATATATTATAAACATATATTTTTTTGTGATAAATTTATAGGTATGCCTTTAACAAAGTATTTGGTCGGATAAGTGTTTTTGCATACCATAAATGTAGTGGAGACTATTGTTGTCATTATAAAAAAAAACAATTATATATATCTTATATGATATACAATATGTTATGATAATATTGGTAAAAAAGCCATTTAATTACACTATGATTTTATATATGATATATGATATGTTAGACTATTTATTTTAAGTGACACAAAGTGAAGTAGTTTTGTTTTAAAAAAAATAAGCCTTTTATTGTTATGGAAAGGAGTTTTTTAAAAAAATGTGTGCTTTAAAGTTGCTGGGGAAATTATAATTTGTTTAAATATAGTTTTGTTTTTGATTTTCTTATGCGCTAAATTTATTGTAACAATTTTTAAAATCGTTGGAATTGAATTATTTATATGTAAAGTTATAATCCGAATGTATTCTCGTACACGTGGGTTGTATGAAATAGTGCAACTTATTTTGTGCTTCTGCATGTTATGATAGACAAATGAAAAGACATGTTAGGAAGAGTGAGTGACGGTTTGCAGGAAGAATTGGAAGAGTCGTCATTATCTTCATATATCCCCAAATTCATTTTCCTTTCTGTGAAAGTTGAAAAGGTTTTCTTTCCTCCTTTATTTTCTTTCTTTCCTCCTTTATTTTCTTTCTTTCATCCTCAATTGAAAATTAAGTTTTACAATGGCTGGAAATGGCGATAATGATACGATCTTTGATGATTGGTACCGTAATGTTCTGTTGAAGCGCAAAGATAGTCTCCGTGGTCAGTATGTGGCTTGGGCGGAAATTCGAGCACAAGCGTCAAAGAAGATGGATGAAATGTTGGATGCTACGAAAGATTGTGATGCACAGATAGCCAAGTGTGATGAGGTTGCTCGAAAGAAAAGCAAGGCTGAAGAGGCAAAACTCGGATGTAAGGGTAAGGAACCTGAACTCGGAAGCAACTACGATACTCCAATTAAAGTCGATACTGACAGTGATACTGATGAAGAGCCTGTGAGAATGAGAAGGATTGAAGGGGTTCAAGGTGAGCCATCTAAGTTTAGGGGTCAATGTAGCGGCACAAAGTTGGTGTTTGGTGCTGGGGTTGAATCAGGGGATGCTGATATGGATATCAGCGATAATGAAAGCATGGTGAGGCATGTGATTGATGTTACGGTTGGTGCACTTGTTAAACCAGCAGAAGATGAGCCTGCTGTTAGGGGCGAGGGTGCTGGTGCAGGGCAGCAACAGGTGCAAGCAAACGAGGAACATGAGTCTGAAGAGGAGCAAGAAGATGAAGAGGGAGAAGCTGAGGAGCAGGGCAATTCATCGGACTCTACTGACATTTATGGAAGCGATGATGGATATTACGGTTTTGATTCCGATTAAGCATTTTTAGTTATTTTTAAAAGTACTTTGGCTAGGTTGATATGAATGTAGGGGTTTTAAAATCTGTAAAGACAATGTTACTTGTTTTAAATTTTGATTAAGTATTCTAGCATGTTTGATTTTATGATCGTGGTGGATCATAAGTATTTTGGCTGAATATTTGTTAATATTAGAATGTATGCTTTTGGTTGCTAATCTTTGAATTTTTAATTTTTTGGTTCCTCATTTTTGCTATTTAGTTTTTGTTATTTAGTGTGAGTGACTGTGATTACTTGTTTGTGTCTAGGTGTTATTGAACAATGCGATATTGGATGTTATATGTTAGGCAAAGGTTTGTGGGTTGGCTTTGATTCAGCCTGAAAATAGGAAACACTGGCTAAAGTTTTATTGCAGAGTGTCCTTTTCATATGCAAGTATTTCAGAAGAAATGTCATTGTTTGTCCTATAGCTCTTGTTATCTCAATGGATTATTTATGTTTGGTGAAAAATCTTTCAAGTTGTATGATTTGAATTCTTGTACAACATTTGTGTTTGGAGATGTCTTCTTCTTTGAGAATACTTTTCCTTATAAGTCTGGAAAACAAGATATTCTTATGTGTCCTGTTCTTGCTCATATTGTTGATTTTGGTTTTGAGAGTGTGACTTCGCCTTCTGTCACATCTCAAGTTTCACAAAATTCTTTTCATGCTGATCTTGAGATCAATAATAATCATTATCCTATCATACACAGTTCTATGCCTGATTCAGCAATCTTGAGATCTTAAGATAATGCTGCTTCTTCTGAGTCAGTTTCCTTGAATTCTCATTTTGTTATCATTCCTCAAAATGTTCAGAGCTCATCCTTTGAACAAAAAGGTAATATTACTACAAAGATGTGATCTCATTCTCACTGATAAATAACAGTCACATGAAAATTATAACTGAACAACAATTCTGAACACATATCTTATCAAGTAAAGCCGATATTGGTGCTTTTCAAAATTTTAAAAGGGAGAACACAGTCCTAAGGTAATTCTGCTGTCAACTGTTTCTTTTTCTTCTGCATCTCCAATAAGTTTCTCCCCATCATAATTTGAGGCAAAGGATTAAGTGTTTAAATTCAGAAAACAATTCAAAATCAGTTGAGATTGTTTGGATTACTGAGAGACAATCAGTGTAAGCATTACCATTTTGAGGACAAGCAGAAAGAGGGAGAGGAATACGAAAGAAAAGCTGCTGAAGCCCTCCAAACTTTCTGTGCAGTTATGCAAAAGGAGGTTTTCCCTCCACTGATAGAAGGGGAGAACTTCCTCCGAGACCACATGGGATTGGACGTCACCAAATTCAAGGCTGCCATTGAAAGGCGAATTAGGGATGGAGCTGCTGCACAGGCTGAGGTGTAACAGAAGCTGGAAGCTTTGGAAGCCAGTAGAATGGCTGCTGAAGACAAGCTCCAAGCCCAAAACGCCCAACTCTCAAAGGCTGCTACTGCTGCTGAGGCTGAGAGAGTTAAGCTCCAAGACGAGTTGACTTAGCTGAAGACTGAAGCTTCAGAGGTTCAGCAAGAGCTGAACGAGCAGAAGGGTGCCTCTTCCAAGCTCATTGAAGAGCTAAATGTAGTGATTTTTATGAGGTTATTTATTAGAGATGGTAATTTATGATACAGGCAAGTATATGGTTGCTTGTGTTTCTCTTTTTAGTTTTGAATTCAGTGAGAATAGTTAAATCTAAGTATATAGACAATGAAGCAATGATTTTTTGTGGTTGATTAATAAAATGAGAATAGTGTTTAATGAACACAAGACAGATATTGGGCTTATCTAAATAAAAAATTCTTAAAGTATCCTGATTTCAGTGAAACAATCATCATTGTTATTTTAGAATTCTAGATTTATGTGTCTTATGCTTTATATTATTCCAGGTTTAAGAATGCACTTCGATTGGACAATGATGTCAAATATAAGAATTCCACTCTTAGAGGAAGACTCACAGAACAAAAACTAATCAATCTTTTTAGAATAAAAGTACACCACCTTTGTGGCAGTATTAGGTTACTTAGTTATGTTTTTAGAACAAACTCCAGCAAAAATCTTGTGCAATAGAAATCTGATGTATTTAAAAAGTTTTGAGTTCATTCTTTGAATAAAAAGGTAATATTACTATAAATAGTGAAATGTTGCATGAATCAAGATTATATTATAGTGGCATAAAAATATCCTTTTGGCAATGGTATTATTCTCTGGTTTTTGCATTGTTGATGAATTGTATTGCATCATTGTTGTTTTAGTTTGCATGTGAGCAAAGGAGTGAGTCTTGAACCTGAATAAGGAAAAGTCTATTCATTATATAAGTGAGGAGGTTTTTATCCCTTGTCATTCCTTTTTTTTTTATAAATTATAGGTTTCTGAGTCTTGTTTATTTTTCAATTGTTAGTGTATTTGCTTTGCTGCCATAACTATTAAACTTCAGAAGCTGGCATTAGCTTACATTGAACATGAGGAGAAATGGCAATGATTGTCTAGTTGCTGAAGACCGCGATGTCCAAGCTAGGCTTGTTGGGTTACAGTTTGGGGAAGCTAAGGTAAAAGGCAAATTATCTGATGCACGTGCTATTCGAGTTCATGCTGAGAAAATAATAGGCAAGCTAAAAAGAAAGCTGAATAAATTATCAAATAAGATTTCGGAGCTGAGGAATTCTGGCACAGGGAAGAGGGTCATGAAGAGCAGCACAAGTTCTGACAATAAGTGTCTGCCTATTGTGCAATTAAGCAGAGCACAAATGCACAGAATTGAAGGTGCTGAAAATGTTATTGTAACTAATGATAGCCAAGATGATATGTTAGCTGAGAAAGATGAAGAAGGTGGAGCTGTCAAGGGGCATTGGTGGTGGCCAGGGCTAATGAGATAGGTAGACCTTTTGATGGAGGAGACTAAGCAAGCACACTGTGCTAATATGTTGCAGTATCAGTAGTTTCTGTTAGAAGTTGGGTGTAATAACTAAGCTGTCTAGGTTCATGAAATGGAGGCTTGTTTTGAAGTGTATGTGCTGTATTGAATGGTCTAGTTGGGTAGTATATGTTGCAATTAGGTAGCAGCTTGGCTGTATTGTTTTTTTATAATGAAAATTGTATTTTGATGTCTGGAACATTCGCCTTTGGGTAACTGGGTTTCAGATTGCTGACAAACTCGTCTTTTTAAAAGAACTCTGGTCTTTCAGCTGAAGCTAAGCTTTAGTAAGGCTTGTTCTTCAAAGACATGAGTCCATGGACAAATCTGGGATATTGCCTTAGCTGAGCCTTGTATCCCAGAAAGCCATTATCTGAAATATTGCCTTCAGTTGGCCTTGTGTTTCAGATATCTATTTTTAAGGATAGACAGAGAACTGAAAGTAACAGTTGTTAGAATTTTTTTCTTCAGAACTTGTCTGAAAATCAGAGTGGCTTATCTCAATAATCCAAAGACTTAGGCCTTCAGATTACTGAAGGGGGGGCAAGAAGTACTATCAGTGCAAGGCTACCTTCAGCAGAACTCTTCAAGCTGAAGCTTTGTACTTAGCAAATTTTTGCGGATTTTCGAAGAAGATTAATTTTTTTTTCTAAGTTAGAAACAGCAAAACATTCAAAGAAGACAAAGCAATTGAAGAATTGCATTAGATTTAAAAGATAAAGGCTCAGAAAACGAGCTAAAGTACATCAGATTGTTCAAAGTATAATGAAGTATCGACAGCCGCCCACAAGCGGAAAATAAAGCTGCCAAAGTACAATACAAAAACAAATAAAGCAGTTTGTACGTCAAGGCAAGCTGAAGCAAAAAACAAGGCAAAAAAATTTCAGAAGCGGCAAGTCTAAAGTTGAGCACATGATGACCCGCAAGATTCTGAAGACGACTGCCTGAGTTCCTATGCTTCAGCCCGAGGATCAGAGTGATCAGCAATGCTGGCTTCAGCTCTAGCAGCAGATGAAGCAGGCTGTGCACCCTGCTGAGCCACTTTCTCTAGCCGTTCAGCTTCGAGTTCCCTCCTCTCTTCTTCTTCTTCAGCTTCCTCAGCTGCAAGAATCTCAGCTTCGGCCTGAGTAGGGAACTTCATATGAGGATCTTCTGGATCCTGGACCCATTCAGCACATTGGGACCAGTCCAGATTTGGCTCAGCATGGAGGCAGAGTCTTCGGCATACTCTGAACTCGTTCTTGAAACCCATCTCATACTCTTCTTGAGTATAAATGCGGGTCTTTAGCAGGGCTTCAGCATCTGCTAGCTTCTTCTGTACCTCCTCCAAGCTTTTCTTGGATTGATTTAGCTCTTCAGTGAGCTTGGAAGAGGCACTCTTCTGCTCGGTCAGCTCTTGCTGAACCTCTGAAGCTTCAGTCTTCAGCTGAGTCAACTCGTCATTTTTTATTCTTAGCTGATCCTCAGCCTCTTGGAGCTTAACTCTCTCAGCCTCAGCAGCAGTAGTAGCCTCTGAGAGTTGGAAGTTCTGGGCTTGGAGCTTCTCTTCAGCAGCCATTCTACTGGCTTCCAAAGCTTCCAGCTTCTGTTGCACCTCAGCCTGTGCAGCAGCTCCATCCCTAATTCGGCTTTCAATGGCAGCCTTGAATTTGGTGACGTCCAATCCCATGTGGTCTCGGAGGAAGTTCTCCCCTTCTATAAGTGGGGGGAAAACCTCCTTTTCCATAGCTGCGCAAAAAGTTTGGAGGGCTTCAGCAGCTTTTCTTTCGTATTCCTCTCCCTCTTTCTGCTTGTCCTTAGCTGCTGCCTGCTTCAGCTGAGCAAGCTTCAGCTCTTCGAGAGCCACCTTCTTGGCGTGCTCAGCATCATCCACCCTATTTTGTAGGGTGTCTATCAGCTCTACAGTAAGAGTCTGATTGTGCACAAACTGAAACAGAGGCACAACTCAGTGTTAAAAAAAATAAAATAAAATAAATAAATAAATTTGAGCTGAAGAGCTGAATAGAAAAATAAAAGCAAGTGTAAGGATTTACCTGCATCATCAGCAGTTGATTCGTCCTTACAGGGTCTGGAACAGATCTGCTGGATTCGCCCATCCCAGCAGTGGCCTTCAGCGACCAGACCCTTGCCCTGTCTACTTCGGACATCCCAGCAAAATTGCCGAAGTAGGCTTCTGCACCTTCTCGGTTCTGGCCCCATATGATGTCCCAGATGTGATCTGGAATTGGAATGCGGGAGGCCGAGAACCCCATATCTCCAGAGTGCAGCGTCTGGAATGAAGGGAAGGAAGACTCAGCAACTTCCTGAACCCTTTGAGGTTCAGCTTCTTCTTCTTCAGCTGTCTTCTCTTCCTTCTCAGTAGAGTCGATGATGATGACATATGCTTCTTCTTCGGGGTTGAGGACGAAAGCCTCAACCTCTCTAGCAATATCAGCTGAGAAACCCTCAGCAGCGGGTTTCTCAGCACCTTCAGCACCGTGCCCCTCGGCACTATCTTCAATCCCCTCAGCTGGGACCCCTCCCTTGGGATCGGGAGTCTTTTGGTCCACCTCTATCTCAGGAGGTGGGGAAGGGGTCTTCGGCGGAGATTGTGGTAGTGGTGGGGGAACCCTCGGCAATTCGGCGCCTTCCTCGGGCTCCTTGATGCTAATGCCGACAGACCTCGGCCCCGTTTGGAAGTCGTGAGGGCCGATGATGGCCATCCGTCTCCTCCTTTTCCGAATGGGCTGTTCGTCCATATCCGATTCTTCGGAGTCTTCCCGAAGGACGAGAGTTTTCCCTTCTCTCTGTTTTTGGCTCTCTTCAGACTGCAAAAAACAGGGGGGGCAAGAAGAGTGTGAGTAAAAAAAAAAAAAAAAAAAAAAAAGAGAAGAAAAAATTTTCAAAGCTAAAAAGCTAAGTATAACTCACCGAGGTCTTCAGCAAAGCCTCGTCTTCTTCCTCAGCAGCTCTGGAGGACCCTTCTTCTCCTTCTAAAGCTTCAACAGCTCGTGCAACTTCTTCGGCAGTACGAGCATCTTCAAGCTCTTCGTCCAAGAGCTGACTCCATGGATCTCTCTTCTTCCACCAAGGCTTCTGCCGCAGATAGTGGTCTAAAGATTCGATCTGAGAGTGAGTGTAGCTCAGATGAACGGCTCGGTCTTTGGACGGAGTAATAGAAGGGGCTCGGTCCAAGATGGTCCTTTCTTGGTCAACGCCGAGGCGATTGTAGTCAACCTTGGCAGTGACCTCGTTCAGCACTGAACAAAGAAAATGAACACGAGTTAGTTCAGCAACATCAAAACAAAGAATAAATTCTAAGTGCGAAAGTGAAAAAATAAAAAAAATAAAGGGTTTCGGCCTCAGCCGACATAGCTTACCATCTCTGAACTTTCAGCTGAGGCCGATAGCAGCGAGCATGTGCTCCTGAAAGATATAATGATAGTCAGGGAGCCAAACTGCTGGAATGGTCTTCAGACGACCTATCCCAGCTGGGTTCTCAGTCTTCCCAAAGATGTTGGCTTGATCAAGGTTTCGATCACCTTGGCCATCATTCTCTAAGGGACTCAGGTTGAGCATTTCTGGGTCAGGGTTGGAGAGGTATCTCGGCGCACTGAAGACATGAGGGTGGTCAGGATCTGTGGGTACCCTAACCCAAATCCATTGGCCTCTCCACTCTTTGTCCGAAGAGTCATTCGGCCACATTGTCAGATGTCCTGGCCGAGCCTCGATCCTAAACCACCCAGGGTCGTGGTCTCCACGTCCACTCTGGATGTTCGGCATCAGCTTGTGGATCTTTTTAAAACAGTGCAAGTTGGGGATGTATCTCATGAACTTGCAAACCCAGAGGTATGTCATCACCCTTCGGATGCTGACAGGAGTTAGTTGACATAAGGAAATCTTGTAGTGTATCAGCAAATCTCGGACGAATATGTCCAAGGGGAACCTCAGCCCATACTGAAGCTGTCTAGTGTACACCCCCACATACCCCGGGGGTGGACGATGAATCCTATCTGATGCAACAGGCATTCGGCACCAGTATCCATCAGCTTCCATAATGCCGTAGTGCAGCTCAATCTGCTCTGCGAACCGATATGTTTCGGCACGCTTTACCCACCAAGAGTAAGGAGTATTCTTTATCATGGCCGAGGCAACCTTGGGGTCCTCCCACTCCTGATACCCAGGGAGAACAGGCCAAAGACTGGCGGGAACTCCTTCGTCCCGACCAGAGACGCTGGGCCCCTGCGATCCTTCGGGAGGTGCCGATGATATTGGGACCGCCGTAATCCCCTCAGCAGGGTCAGGTCCCACTCTCTCTCCGTTCCATGTTCCCGTCCCGTTCCTAGGGTCGGGAAGCTGCCGTGCCCTCCTCGGAGCACGGGTTCTACCTCTCTCTCCTCTCACCATTGTTGATGTTTTTGAAGAAAAAAGTCAAAAAAGAGGGGGAAAGAGTTCAAATCGAAGAAAAGCAAACTAAATTCGAGATAAATTACCTTGTTCTGAAGCGGAATCTGCTGATTTACAAGATGGTAGTGACGAATTTCAGTTTCCAAGTTCAATGCTCGGGGAAATTAGCGAAGTTTTGATGCGGATTTTTTGAGTTCTCTCGAGAATTTTGGGTTCGTGTTTGTGAAGAAGTGAGGAGAGATAGTGCGCTTCTTTGTTTTTTTTTTCCAGAAATGGGAATTTGAGGGGCCGCGCTTTTAATTTCTTCTTAAATACTTCACTAAGTAACCGTTAAACACACGTCCCAATGATTAACTACCCATTATCCGTCCAACTTCCACAATTATCCATCCAACAACCGTTATCTCATTAATGGCAGTTTAAATTTAAATTGTTTGAATTAATTAAATCATTTACTTCCCTCCATTTTCTGATTAATTAAAAGCCCAACGTCAAGGTTCATCTCTCCAAATAGTGCTAAAGTCAAGATCATTCCACAAGGCAAGTCAATTGGGCGAAAGCCCATTTCTCCCATATATGCAAAGGTATAAAATATAAAAGCCATCAATATTACATTTGTACATTCATTCACACAAAGCCTCAAGCAATTAATTCTCTTGCATAGCTCTCTCTCTCTACACATTGTACTAACTTTAGCATCGGAGGGGCCTTCCTCGGCAACACCCCCGAGGCTAGTTTACGTGTGTTTGCTGTGCAGGAAATCCCTGGCCCAACATTACTTGGACCGAGCCTAGTCTTCACCACCTTATTGGACCTTCGGCAAGGTCCCATTGTTTTTACCCAAACTCTCCCCTTTCTTTTTTATTTTTCTTCCTCTCTGAAATCTCAATCACTGGGTGTAGGGGATTAGCAAATTAATTTTCTATCTATTATAATTTCAGTTATAATTGCAATCTAAAAAAACGCATACTTTTTATTATCAAACTTTGTCTAAGCAACAATGGCAGATGGGATGGAGTTGCGGGATGCTGAAGCGCGCCTTGATGCGATGTACGCAGAAATGGAGGCAATTGCAGAACATGAAAGAGTCAAGAGAGAAGAATTGGCAAGTTTAAGGGCAGCGTATAGAAGTAAGCTTGAAGAAGCAAGAATTCTGTCTGATGAGGTTCAGAGGGTTCGTGTTAAACAAATGTCTGGGTATGTAGAACCTGCTGATGTTGAAGAAGACAGGGCCAGTGGTGTGGGTGGGAATGTTGAAGGTGGTAATGAAAGGGATGTTGGGGGGGTTGGAGGAAGACTTGCTGGTGGTGATGCAGAGATGGAGGAGCTGAAATAAGGTGGAGGTGAAGAAAAGAATACAGAGGAAGGGAATGCTGAGATTGGGGTGCAGAATGAGGGGCAAGATATTTCTTGAGTATGAGATACATAGATTCTGGAAGCAGTTGTTGTTACCTTATTCCTAATATGCATTTAGTGACATTCATAGACAGGATATTGATGCATTTAGTGACTTAATAATCTAAATGGCTGACTAATTGAGGATAGGTGTCTAATATATGCACAAATAAAGCAATTTAAATGATAATCATAATAATCATTTTTGTGATAAGGAAACCAGCAAAATTCACACAGTAAGCAAGGCTGAACCATAAGCAGATATTGCATTCCTGCAATAATCTAAAGAACAAAGTGTTCCGTAAAAAAGGCATTAAGTTTGAATTACAGACAATTGTTTAATCCATTCAATGGATTGAGCAAGCAAAAAAGGCATTGTTTGTAAGCCTAATTCTAAGCAGATTTAAGCTGCTCTATATGACCAACATTAGCAAAAGAAGATATAACTTCAGAGTTAAAGAGACAATGCTTGTTAAATTGCTTGAGTAGCAAATATGAGCAAGGATAATCAAGCATGCCTCAAATAAGAACACATCCAAAATGATAAGCCAAAGCTATCGCGGATGATGTGTTCTGATTTGAAGCTGCAGATTGGCAGAACAAGTGTTCAAGAAGAATGAGAAACTGATTGGACCACCCACCGCAGCACCCCTGCCTTGTTCAGTGCTTGGGATGGGTGGAGGATTATGTGCATTGGTGTGGATTTCAGAGCTGCAGCAACACGATCAAAATCTTTCCAGTCATCCTGAAATCAAAAACCAGTGCTGTTATACCCAGGATAGCTAGCTGCATGGCATAATTTTATGTAGGGTTATGATAGGTGTGGGTGAGAACCTTTATCTTTCTTTCAAAAATTTCAAGTGTTGTGAGCTTGAATATCTGCTCACATACTTGGCCAAAGGCAGTGAGGCGACATGTTCCAGTGTCATCTTCAGCATCAAAGCTAAAGTTGACCCTGCATTTGTGGTATGAAATCATGGTAAGTGACATTACGACTTGGTTAGTTGGCTGTCAACATAAGAATGCAGAACGAACCTCTCAGTGGAGGTGCATTTTTTGTCAGGGCAATGTGGGCAAAAGAAGGCCACATTTGCAGCAACGCCACAACGCTTTCCACAATTATTGCAGCCAATATAAGCAATAATATTGTCTAGCTGTGCATCTGGAATTGTGACTGTTACTGTGTATATTTCTTCCTGGATAGTATTGTCAACCTGAATGAACCTGTGTTAGTATATAAAACCAGATAGCTAGTAAAAGGATTTGTGTGTGTGTGTGCACTCACAGTTTTGCCATTGATGTTGTCAAGTGTGGTTGGAACCGGTTCAGCACCAATAGTCATGAATTCGAGTTTCCTTGACATGTAATCACTAATTATGTCTGGATGTGCATGAGCCCTAGCAATATACACAAAGGAAGACATAGCTGATTAAGCATAGGAGTTTAGACTAAGCTTGAATTAGGTACAATAAAGTGTGAATGTGTATTGGTGTAAATGGTCTTTAGCTATTAAAAGTTGTTGGATTACCAAGCTCGCAAAGCTTCAGCTTTTTCACCATTGGGGGCTGGGTCAATTGTTGTGGACATGCTTGATTGCAATGAGAAACCTGTGAAAAGTTGCATAAGGATACTTGATTTTCACATGATGTAAACAATGATCAAGGGTGAACAAATTATACCTCTGTGGGTAGCAGGCTTCAGTGAAGTTAAGCTAACAACTAAGAAAGTGGTTGCCCAGTCTTTGAGCTTCTCACAGTCAGAAAGGGCCAATTGTCCCCATGCAGAGATGATCATTGGGCGAGAACCAGTGCTGCAAAACAAAATGTAAGTCAGTGAATGCAGGTTTTGATAATAATGCAGGCAACATTTGGGAGCCTTAAAAGGGTAGTAGCAACCTTTCATCGACTATGCTGATATCACGTACATCAGCTACTCTACCTGGACTTGTATTCCACTTATCGGGGGTCTTCCATGTGGACTACTACTCCAAGCAAATCTGTCAGTTAAGTGATGGATAGGCACATTATTGTCAAGAGGCAGATGTGTTTTTAATTATTATGTGTAGATTAGATAAAGTTTAGATGATACCAAACCGGTCTGATGGTCCACTTGTCTTTGGTACATCAGCTATGGAGATGTATTCAGGTAAAACAGGTCCCTCTGTTCGATCAATAGGTTGAATTTTAGTCATTCCGCCGAAAGTAAGTTCACATTCTCCTGGGAATGAACTAAATTTCGGGTTGATTGTTCGCACTGGAGCATTAGCTATCTCATACTTCTTCTTGTGTTCAAAGACTTTCTGAAAGTGGTCGCATTCAGCTCCGAACAAAGTAGCTTTCATGCTGTTACCCTGTATTATGTAAATGTAAAAGTCATGTATAGGATTTGTAAGCATTCAATAACTATGAAATGATGAAGAGTGGTAAGGTTGCACCTCTTCATCTTCAAAAACCAGCTTTTGAAATTTTTTCTTGTTTGGAGGAGTTCGGATAGGAGACTTTTCTTTCACTGTCACACGTACTTTGTATGCTTTGCTTACAGGTGACAGCTTGTTCAAAGGCGTGTAGTCGGGTTTCATCTATAGTATACAAAGACAATTAGTTTAGTCATTTGTGCTTAAACTTGATTACAACAAATTTGGCATAAGTCTATGCATGTAACTGACCTGTATAATATTATAATATTATATAAACAGAAAAGCATAATATTATTATTTTATGATATTATAAACAACCTTGGCATAAGTCTATGCATAATTATAGTATTATATGGTGTACATGCATTTAGAATTCAATATAATAAAATATAAAAAGGAATCTTCAATGAAGTGACTTGTAATTACAAATTAAGTTCAGTGCTATACAATGCTAATCACATAGCAAGTTTTGTATGACTTTTAAAGAAGTCTAATTATTGCATGGTTATATCCCTTAGACAAAGGAGTGTTACCCAGGCATATATAAAAGGATGGTCAGGCTTCAATATTTTCACAAACCATTTCTGTATTTACATTCACATTTCTCTAGTTTTTTTTTTTTTCAGTTTAAGGTGAGAGTAATGGCAAGCAAGGGTAAAGATAAGGTGAATCTTAGCAGTGGATATGAGCTTCCTGAACAGACTAACTATGAAGTAATGGAGGCGCGCCTCACTGCCTTAGAGAAAAAGGTGGAAGATTTAGAGGCTGTGGTATCTGCTCTCTGTTTTGAGCCTGAAGATAAGCAGCCTAGCCCAAAAAACCAGACACCAAAAGAGGGGACCAGTAACTACAATCCCCAACTTATGCTTAAGTTGGAAGACCTCCATCACCACTCCAGCCCTTCATATTCTCCTGAAAGTGATCCTTCCTATGGTGGTTGTTTTTAAAGAGTATCTGAAGTCATTGCAAGGCATTTGCAGTCTAAATCTAGTTGTGTTTCTAAGTAGTCAGAGACTTATGTTGTTGCTCTAGTAATGAACAATATTTTTCTTCTAGTTATGTGTACTATGTTGTTGATTAGTAAGTTGTGCTCAGTGTATGGTTGTGGAATGTTCTAAGTAGCCTTGTGTGGTTTAAATGAAAGCTTGAATTTCTTTAATATGGTTACTTTACTTTTTGTTCATAGTATAGGTAGTTTGAGCTGATTTATATCATAATATACAGCTTGTCATATAATTAGCTGATGTTATTTCTTTAAACAACTTTCTCAGCAACCCTTAGTCAAGAGTAAGGTTTTTTTAAAAGTTTTAGATGTATTTCTTACTAATATAGTTAATAACAGTAGGTCAACCACAGATTCTACCAAAGTCCCTTTATAATTTTATGTCCATGTACCAATTTTTTTCAAAGACATGTTTTTTGTCATATATTATACTGAACATGGTCCTTTCAACTCATGGGTAACAAATATAAGGGCATAAGTCAAAATAACTGATGTACATGTGGCCTAGTAACTGGTAAGATGATAATAAGCTTAAAAAGATAAGAATTTTCTATATAGGCAACAATATAAGGCATAATACAAAATAAGAGTGTACATGTGGCTTAACTACTGGCAAGATGATAGTAAATTTTAAAGGATGAGATTTTTTCTGTGTAAAGAACTGCATGTAAAATAGCTACATAGGTTGTCTGAATGCAAAGCAAGCACAAATAAATAGCTAATTAAAACATGTGTGATATGCAATTCAGATTAACAGAAGGCCACATGAGCTTGACACGATGTGAAAATATCTGGTGTAAAGGCAGGATGTTGCAATTCAGATTAACAGAAGGCCACATAAGTAGATGTTAAGTTCAGTAAAGCATCATTAAAGTGCTTACCTTCTTCAACTGGAATGGCAGGCAGAATTTGGGGGTAGACGGGAACAGCAGAGCAAAGCAGCAGAGAATAGAAGGAGAGTAAATGCTCTCTTGAAGTATAAGAATCTTAAATAGCAAATAGCCTATTGACAAGTTAAAGCTGAATGGCCTTTATAATTTAGTGGTTATTAGAATGTCCTGATACAGCTTACTGTCTATTGAATAAAAAGATGTAGTAAGTAATCTCTCCCAAGGAAATCTGCAGAGTAATAATTATACAAGCAAAATCTAAAGTGATATTATAAGTAATAAAAGCATAGGCACTAAAACATAGTTGTGTCTAGTGGTTAATAGGCTGTTTGTAGTGAAATAAACTAAGGTTACATGTGCAAGTAGATAATAGAGCAATCAATCACTGATCTAATTTAGCTGTAAAAAGAAAGATGTTATGTGAATTTAAAATAGGAGAAGTTTCTTTTTGGAAATCATCATTGTGGGCCACATATAAACCTAGGATTTAAGTATTATCTGTTGTTATTGTGATGCTTGATGGGTGCAGCCGAAAAAGAAGTGCTGTTATAATTATAGTTATCTAGGGAAAAAGCATTTTTTTAAAGCTTGAGGATGACTCGTTTGAAAGACTAAGAAAGGGCTGCACTAAAAGTATTCATGATTTGAATCAATGTATTGTCCACCAGTTAATAAGGTTATTCTGTTAAGTTGAAAGTATGTTTCTTTACTGTCTTGAGGGTGATAGAATGAAGGGGCACTATATACAACAATGTAATAAGGGGAAAAAAAAAGGGTTTTTCAACAAATGAGATTGTAGTAGCTATTCTAGGCCTACTGTAAAAAAAATTGAAATAAGACAGTATTTGATCCTGCTGTTTTTTTTTTCCCTAGTATTTGTAATTTCATAGAAAATTTTAGCTCATTATTTACTACATCAGCTCAACATCTAGTTTAATAACAATTATATCCAAATTATTTTTAAATTCTTGGTAGTATGTTTTGTTTGCGCTGAGCATTATACAATAGATGTGCATTGAATATCATTTTTTTGCTTAGTCAAAGCATGTTTGTGAATCAATAATTGCAACAGAAAACAGAAATGTACATGTAAAGTATGTTCCTACCAAGTAACCCTGTCCAATAGTGTTGCTGCAATTTGAATAGAAGCATGTAAATTAACAGAACAATAGTGGTTCTAACACACTGCAAGGCATTTCAATAATATTGCATATTTATATATCAATAATGATTGTAAAATAAATATTAAAAAAAAAAGCTTTATATACCAAAATGATGCTCTAAAGATCTACAACATCAAATCTGCATAATAGGATAGCAAAATTAAATTAGTAAAAAGAAAAAGCTGTTTGTTTTTATGAATAAGTATAGAAGCAATCCCAGAATACCTGCATTATATTATATTATGTTATGCCAGATAGTCGCAAGACATCATAAGCCACAATGTTTTTCAGAACTGGTGTGTTGTGAACTTCAGCAGGCTGGGGTGTGATCACAGTCACTTTCTCCGATTTCTTAGCCCTTGACAATGCAACATACAATTGACCATGTGAGAAACATGGTTGTGGGAGATAAATCATAACTTGGCTTAGTGTTTGCCCTTGAGATTTGTTGATAGTCATTGCAAAACTGAGCTTCAGAGGAAATTGTATACGCTCAAACTGAATCGGATATTTTGCTGATGATGGAGGCCGGAGGTTGACACGATGGATGAATACAAGCTCTCCTTTACGATGACCAATTGCTATTGAACAAACAATAACATTTCTTCTGAAATACTTGCATATGAGACGTGTGCCATTGCACAGGCCATCAGCCGGATCAATATTCCTCAGCAAGATTACTGGACTGTTAACTTTTAGGACCAACTCGTGTGGTGTCATACCACCTAGGGCAAGCTGGTTCAAGAACTCTGTTGGGTAGATAGCACAATTATCATCTAGAATGCTATCAAAACTTTTATAAACAACTGCTTCTCCTGGGAACTTGTCAATCAGGAAATTGTTGATTGAGTCTACCGCATCATTTAATGGGGTTAGGATTGCTCTTTCTGTGAAAATATCTGGTGTAAAGGCAGGATGTTGCAATTCAGGGAAAGCAGCAGCAGCTAGATAATCAATAGGTTCCTCGGTTTTTTGATAATAATTGACAATGTGAGGAGGAACCTTCACAAAAGCATTCTCAGTTGCCTGAAGCTCGCCATTTCCCAAACCCAACAAAAAAGATGCATATGGGGGATCTGCTTTGGCTCTAATGTTTTCAGTCAGATGTAGCTTTTGTAACCAGGGCCAAATATGTGAAGTAACCAGGCTTGTTGCAACAGCTTCTCTTTGAGTCTTGTGAGGAACAACTGGTAAAACCTGCCTGAAATCTCCACCAAAGACTACAACTTTTCCACCAAATGGCTGATCTGGATCACAGAGATCGCGGAGCAGGAGCTCAACAGATTCAATGTTCTCTTTTCTTGCCATTGAAGCTTCATCCCAGATAATCAATGCTGTCTCTTTAATCAAAGTAGCTAAGCTGCCTTGTTTAGGAACATCACAAGCGAGCGATGTTTCTGAATCAAGTGGAATTTTAAATCGTGAGTGTACTGTCCTGCCAGAAGGTATATTTGCTGCAGCTATTCCTGATGTTGCCGTCGGAAGCACAATTTTCCCTGCCAAGCGCACTTCTGCATACAGAGCATTGTACAGAAAGGTCTTTCCAGTCCCTCCAGAGCCATCAACAAAGAAACAACCAGGCTTTTGTGCTTGAACATGAGAAATGATTTTGTCAAAGGCAATTTGTTGAGCTGAATTTAGCTGATCTCTACAATCAATTGATTCTTGAGGAATAGGTGCATCCAAAGCATCAATAATATCTTTTGTCCTCTGTAGTTCTTCTGGCATTTCTTCTTGTAGATGTTCAAGCTGAAAATGAGCCAATGACTTGCCCATTGACTCTAAATGTTTCTCAACTGACTGTACTGTCTGCAGCAAAACTTGCCTTTCATTTTGTGGAAAGGTATACCTAAAGTCATCAGATAAATCATTATAGAAGTGCTGCCATAGTGTACGTGGGTTGCTCGGAGCGCAGAAGACCAACACAGCTGCAAATAGCCAACGTAAGGCTCCTGGCATATGAATTTCTGCAGCTTCAGACAAACAAGCATAGACAACATTGTCTTCTTCAAAGAGCCCTCTTTTAATAGTTGCTTCATGGAAAGTGGCACATAGCACTCCATTCACAGTCCGGAGGTCAAAAAACAATTTAGGGCTGCGTATATTGCCAAGAAGCAGCCGCAAAAAGAAACGCTCTCCTTCTGCAGGTGTAACACATGCCAGCCGACCGATGACCAGTTTCTTGTTCTGTCTCTGAAACCATGCCTTTGCAGTGGCATCCCACCTGTAATGTTCAATGAATTCACTATAGAGATATCCTGTACCTCGAGGTGAGGCTGCATTTGCTTTGAAGAATTCTGTTAGTTGAGTTCTCGATCTTCGTTCATTCAACACCACAGAATCAAGCTGCTCATGACTTCTTAATTGAACTGTTTGCATGTTTTCCAAATGCACTGCAAGGTGCTGTACAGGGGGGTGCATCTCAAATAAGTCAAAGCCAAAAATCCTCCAAGCTGCCTCACATGGTGAAACCCATCGTCCAGACTGAAATCGTTGAATTTCATCTACGGCTTGAGTTTCTTCACCAACAACATTAAAAGATACTCTGTCATGCCCTTTGTAAACATATTTGTATAAGTACTTAACAGCCTGAATAGATGAGCAAACTTCTACATTGAGGTGACAGTCAAACAACGCGGAAAGGTATGGGTTGTATGGAATAACCCAGCGATTATCAAGGTTTGAACCTCGAATTCGTACACTTTCTCTTGTATCTTGTCTCTTGTACACTGGATATCCATCATTATGGTTTGTTGTTTCTTCTAAGAATTGTTTTGGGTAGCCATATTTGCATGAGGCAGAGTTATCATCTTTTGCAACCATACATGCACATTTAGGGTTTGCTTCTCCACAGGGGCCATGCATCATATGGCGCACTATTATTTTCCGAAGATCTGGGGAGCTGTGGGGTGGTAGCTCAGCAGATACAAATCGATCAAAATCAAAAGGTGTTTTCAATTTGTAATCAGGTTTCAAGATAATAAGGAAATGTGCATGTGGAAGACCTCTTTTTTGAAATTCAATGACATATATCATAGCAGCCACTTTCCCGAAAATTTCTTTCTTCATGATTTGTTTTTTTAAACAGATTAATTTTGATCGAAATATACGGGCAACAAGTTCTGGTCGGTTCTGAGCTGCTTCTCCAGGAGCTAGTTCTGCTTTGATCTCTGGCCAGTTTGCATTACAAGTGATGGTGAGAAACAAATCAGGCTTGCCAAAGCGCTGGACCAAAGCCATGGCATTCAGGTAACGCCGCTTCATGTCTCGTGGACCACCAATAAAGGTTGGGGGCAGAATAACTCGCCGTCCAACATTTGTGGGATTTGTTTCACCACTTTCAATGGAATCCAAAATCCCCTGATACAAATCAGCTCTGATTGTTTGCTGATTGTGGCAAAAGTAGTCTAAGCATGTATTCTCAATCTTCACATACATGTCAACTATATATTGCTGCAAACATCGGCCTGCACGCAGGAGCATATTGTTTGGGCGGCATTGCAATTTGTAAGCATAGTACTCACGGGCAGAAATATGCCGAGTTGAAGCACCACCTGCATCCGCTAAACCTGCATTTATAGAAGCATGATGTGAGTGAACAGCAACATAAAATGAAAAAGACACTCTGCAATAAAACTTCAGGCAGACGAAACTCACGGTTAGCTTCCTGTGCAAGGGCATCTTCCTCTGTATGCACTGCTGAAGATGTAATGGGGTCTGTTTGCTGCTCTCCTGAACCGCTGTCTTTGGCAAGACCCTGACCCCAGCCACAATCACCATGTGGGAATAGAAGTGGATACTGCAAGGGATCATAACATCCATAATTATGATATATGCGATGAGAATCTGTTGCCTTTCCTCTAACTGTGATGTATGGGCCATTGGACTCGCTTGATGAACTGTTTTCAGGCCAAATCGCAGCCACTTCATCTGTTGTGGGTGCATTATAAACCCGCTGGTCTAAAACAGTATTTTTATTGATAGTAATTTGTGTATCTTCTTGAATGTCAAGGTCTTTTAATGATCTGAAAAAGCGAGCGTAAGGATTTTGAGCAGATACTTCCATAAGTATGTCTATAATATCTTGTCTTACTTGTTTAAAGCAATCTACTCTAGCAGCTGACTCAAATTGGCCATAAAAAAAATAGAGCTGTAAATATCTAGGGCCTAGTTCATCAGGGATTAAATCAGGCAAGTTATGATAAATTTGTCCATGCAATTTAAAAACATATATTCCTTTGTGTATGCTGCCATCATATCTACCACCTAATGAGCTAAATGCAAATAAGTTGTTATATAATCGAATGTATTGTCTGAAGTGTAATGCATCTTCCTCATCAGATGTTAAAAGTCTATACAGTGCAGGGGGGTATTCATTAGTGGCTAGTTTAACAGATCCATTTCCACAGCAGAAATGAAGCGATTCATGTTCAAATTTTTTTGCACTGCAATGTGGGCAAATGGAAGGGGATTTCAGTTTCAGAGGTGCTGCAGGCAATTTCAAGCCAACAACAGCTGCTGGAGGTTCTGATATTCAACCAAGCATGCCAAGCCAATCGATCAGCATAGTACATTACAGAAAATAAGCAAATAACTCAGTAAAAATATGCATAGGAAAACGTACTGGGCTTTTTAACCGTGGCTTGCTTGACTCCTTTTTTTTGAGAAGCTGCAGTATTTTTCTCTGTGATATGAAAATGACATGTTAAGTTAAAGAAACACTAAACATTTAGTGGTTAAGTTGGTCTAATGTAATTAGGCATCATATAATATTCACTTAATCTGTCTCACATAACTGAGTAAGTTTTCTGTATGCAATGAGCTGACTATTTTAGTAACAAATAAACCTGACCATTAACCTGCTTTCAAATGGGCAAAGAAGCTTTAAAAAACAAAGTTTGATTTAAGGAAGCCTTACTGTTGTTTTTTGCCTATGTTTGTTTTGTTCCCTGGATTTTTTTGCTGCCCTGGGTACTTGTTCCACCTATTTCTCTGTATAGCAAACGAAAAAACAGCATAACACCAACATCAGTAGAAACACAGAAATATAGCAAGTCATGTGTTCTTGTGGTAAGCAAAAGTAAAGCACCTCACTGACACAGGTTCTTGTTCCGTAGCTGATAGTGCTCGCTTACGTTTGCTAGACCTTGAATTCTCAGGAAGTTGCCTATACAACATGAACCGCTCTAAGGGAGCGCTGCTAATATCTGTCCTCACAGCCTGTGCTATGTTAGCTACAGTTGAATCAGCAGCCAAAAGGTGTGGGCCTGTAAACGAAAAATTTGCTATTCAAATGCAGAGCTAAATAATCTTAGCTACAATGAACTTTACCTTAATGCTATCTAAACACAGGCAGCCTGCGTAGTTGTTTTACCTAGCTTAGTCTCTAACCTCACTCAGTTAATTCTGCCAAATATTGCAAATACCAAACATAAACAACTTTGCTTACTGTTAAACTGGACAGCTGAATTTCCAGCCACTATGTTGGTAGAATGCCCTACATAAGCAACTTCAGGCTCAATCTGTCCGGCCTCTTGCTGCTGATGTGTGGCAGAACTTGTTTCATCCAACTCCCTACATTGAACAATTGAAAAATCTTGCTAAAAACAAGCAAAGACTTGAAAATTCAGAGCAACAAAAATATCTATTTAGCATGCAATAAGGAAAACAAGCTAACACCTCATAGGAGCAGGGGTCTGAGACATAGCTTGTATCATCTGTAAACGTTTGCTAACCCGATTTTTTTGCAAGGGTTTTTTTTTAACCAAAGCACGATCTGGATACCAAGAAAACATACTTATTTTAAAAAAACAAAACACAATGATTGCAACCTAATAGTAATAGTTAATCTATAAGCTGCTTCTAATAGCATGAAAGACAAATGAAACATGCAAAGGAACTCGGATGTACGCATAGTGAGAATATAAACTGAGCTAGTGACAACAAGAAGTTGCAAATAGGCGTTGCAGAGGCTTTTGAAAAATGGAACAGTGTTACAATGCATCTGCAGCTATATAACCTGTAAAGGGAAATTTGAACTCTGATCAAATTGAAAAAATCTAATCCTTAACCATGCTGTGCATACTTAACAATAGAACAAGAATTTTCATAAAATACGATCAAAGGCAAGAAAATTAGACTTCATTAATCAAAGCTCAAAAGGTTGAAGTACATTAAATTTTGAGGAAACATCCACCATGTCTTGCCAATAAAACTAACACATAAAGCAGCACAAAATAAGCTGGAATACAAGAAGCACACTAAGCTAATATGCCATATCTAAGGCCCTACAGGAACAGACAAACAAAACATGTAAGCCAGCAAAACAAGGTCTTATGCAGCTTCAGTCTGATGCCTAATCAAACTTCCTCCGCTTAAATAAGGTGTCCAACTCAGGAGGAACTGCAAATGGTTCATGAGTGACGCGGGCCCCAAAAGATGGCCTAGCTTTTGGCTTGCGAGGTGGAGGTGGAGGAAGAGGAGGTGTTGGAATCCTGTGCATAGCAGACTTAGGTGTTATGCAGCCATCTTCACCTAAAAAAGGAGCTAAGTGCAGAGCACCTTGAATCCCCAATACACGTTCTTTAGCCGCTAAGTAACTTTCCCTAGCCAAGGAACACTTAATACCAGCATAAACCCCATTGCCATAGTTCAAATCAACTATGTCAAGATTGAATGCAGTGCACAGGAAATCTACAGCTCTCCTAGCAGCCTCTTGTTTGGTAGCCTTGCAGTCAGCACGAGTACCACTAAAAACACACTCCATTCCAGTTGCAATTGTAGGAGCATAAATCGTAAGCCATGAAATTAACTTTTCTGGTCCAAGCTTGAAAGTGTTCACAGCTGAAACACGTGCTTTAGTCTCCACAGTTAGAGTGCGCAGAACATCCATGTAATCAATGCACACATATTTCTTGCAACGCTTGTGGTTTGGCACATCTGGCCACTTGACTGGCACCTTCCCTGCCCCTCTTTCCATTGACTCGAGCTCAATGCGTTTCATCTGGTAGAGAAATTCACAGCGTTGGAGCTTCTTAATTTTCTTAGAAGTCAAATCCTCAACCTGAATGATGTACTCCATCCGGAGTGAACGAACGCCCTTTTCAGCAGCTATTTCACGCGATTCTCCTACTGTTTTAGCTGGGCCACCCTCGTAAACATAGAAACCCAAGCCTGGTTCAGTCTCCACGACAACCTTCACAACATTCTTCCTTGCATCAACCAAGTAGTAAGCTGGCTGAGGAATTTTCAGATACTCCACAACTTGCTGGAGCAGGCAGGAAAAAGAAATAGACACTTTCCGAGTGGCAGGACCACCCACCTGTGTGCATACCATAACATAAGAAACATGATGTTGCAGCTAACACTGGTGCAGGGACATCTAATCACTTGAGCTACAGGTGTAAGGTAGTGAAACATGTGTTGTTGGAAGACAAAGACAGAAGCAAGGCTAATGCATGGTAAACATAAAAACAAGCTAAATAGTTCTTGCAATTACATCATAGAAGAACAACAAAGCTGATTACCAAAGCACGCAAGACATTACCCTGAACAAAGCTGGTTACATCACAAAATGGAAGACACAGACAGAGGCTAATTTAAATCAAGCGCACACAACAAAATCATCTAAATAGCTAATGCGATTATATCACAAAAGAACAACACGGATGGTTACTAAAGCATACAAAACATACCCCATTTAAAACAACAAAGGACTCTCCACATACTAACTAATACAACAACTTACCAAGCCAAGCCACAAATAATACACAAAACAGCAAATCAATATAGCTGGTCCTTTGATAAGGCAACAAAAACAAAAACAAACAAACCCACCAAAGCATGTAACACATGATATAGATAACACAACAAAATCATCACATACTAACTAAAACCATCCAAACCAACACTTGAACAAAAACAACAATGCACTACAATTCTCCAAACCCCCTTTCCAGAAAAAACAACGCAAATTAACATAACTGTAAATAAGAGAGTACTTACAGGAGAACCTGCACCTCCACCCATTGCAAGCTCATAACTCTGCAACAGAAATAGCAAAAAGCAAAATTAATAACCAATATCTTCACCAAAAACTGATCCCTTTTACAATCACAATTGCATGATTTATCATCAACAATATAAACATGTAAACCATAGCTTAAGGTAGCCCATGTTACAAATTCCAGATTCCACACTCACTTTACGAAAGAAGAATAAAAAAGACAGCCCACACACAAAAATGCCAGGCTAATTAGCCATCCTTTACCAACACAAATGCACCTAAATCTTTACTTCATAACTAATATATGGACTATACTTAAAATAACTGCTGTTCAATAAATCACACGAAGTTTGTTAAGAAACCAAGCTAGTGAAATATTGTGTGCACAGAAGCCAATTAATTTTAATAATGGCTACCAATTTAACCATGGCAAGTAAATCCAAACAATGTAATCAATTTGTCAAGTTTAAAAATGTCATGATTCTGAAGAAATCCTTCAAGCAAGTGCATATATGTTTTGTGTTCATGGTCAGTGACTAAAAATGTCATGATTCTGAAGAAATCCTTCAAGCAAGTTCATATATGTTCTGTGTTCATGGTCAGTGATATCAAAGATTGGTTTTCGAGAGATGTAATGTCATTACTACAGCAAAGAAGCCTCTATCCAATTCCATGATTACCTCTAATGTAACCTTTTCCATGGGAATATGCTATGATGTGTGTAGGCTTTTTCTTTTTTTTTTTTGGTTTTTGTGTTTGCTGCAAAATGAAGATGAGGGAGACCAGATGAACTGGCTTCTATCCTTAATTTATGCTAACACAAAGCAGTAGAAGACAAACAAATGCAAACAAACTAAGCCATGCATAGCAGGTAATTAGATGAGCCTTGTATCAATATTGGCTTAGAAGAGAAAAGCATTTACCCATTGGTATGAAACTGTTAGACCGATGGCTAATAAAGTTCACCATCTTAAAACCACTGGGTAAAAGCCTAAGCTGCAGCCAGCATAAAAGAAACAGCTGTAAAAGCAAAAATTGTGTGAAAGGCCTTAGCAAAAATCAAATAAAGCAATCATGACACCCCAAACTAAATATACAGAATCTAATGTAGCTCATAAAAAGGAAAAATGAACAATCTGCTTTTTTCAAAAAATAGTAAGGTATTTTTTTTACATACCTTAATCCCACTTCCCAACACTTGAACAATAGCTGCAACCACAAATTAAAATGATTTAATTTTGATTTGAAAAGCCAAACAACAAATTAATCCTCTCAAAACTAAAACATTAACCACACTTCCCAACACTTGAGCAAACCAAACAATAGCCTAATCTCTTTTAAACCCGCTCACTGACAGGGTAAAGTCGTATCCCCTAATCAAAAATAATTACCTAATTCACTAACTAAAGTAGATAGGGAAGTAGGGTCGATCTCCACAGGGAAACAAGTCTTTTTACTCCTAATTAAATATTATAATCTAAATTATTTAAGTAACCAATATTAAAAGTTGAATATGAAACTAAACTAAAAAGAGTAGGAAAAGGGAGAAAATAATATATAAAAGGATCTAGGGCATAGGTTCACCGATAAATAATATTCCGGGGTAAAATAGGGTAATCAATCATTGACATTGCATAAATAACATGATTAACAGGCTCTCGCAATTTATTAACCAACATAGATCTAACAGGCTCTCGCAATTTACTAGATCTAAGTTCTTATTGAAAATAGCCTTTAATATCAAATTAACATCTGCTCGATTCATCAATTTAATATTGCTATACTTTTACAAGCCGCAATTGTAAAACATTAAAACAATCCAATAAGAAATCATCATGCAGTATCATCAATCAATAATAGTCAATCATCAATGCATCAATTAATCAGATTGTAAAGGGCTCTCGCTACTTATTACAATCACACAATTAAATTACCGGTATTAAATCTCATCTCTCGAATCTTGACTTAACCATTTATAAATTAACTTGCCTATTGAAACTAGACCTAAACATTAATTCTCATCTCTCGATTCTTGAATCAATATTGTCGAACTCATGCATAAAAGATAGGCCTAATCTAGTTACAGAGCATTAAATCAATCAATAGGAAATTAATCTAGCATTGATAATCAACAACAATAATTTACCCCTTCATATCATTTATTAGATCCCCATAAACCCTAGAAATTGAACTACTCACACATAATTAAATATAAACTAAGCAAAGCAATAAAATAAATCATGATCAAAGGAATAAAATAAATAACTAAGATTAAGGGAAGAGAAATCGTCACCAAAATAAATCTGGAATTAATCAAAGAAATAATAACAAAGGTTTAGAGAGAGAAAACTAAGTAGAGAGAGGAAGTCTAAGAGAAAAGATTAAGAGAAGAAGAAGTGATAGTAGAAGAGAGAAGAAGATCTCCCCAAAAGAAGAGACAATCTAAAAACGTATTACGGAGGAGTATTTATACTCCGTACAAAAATCCTAAACTAAATCAAATTAATACGACTCTAATTGTCTCCTAAATAAACACGCGCCCGATCGGGCGAGGCACCGCCCGATCGGGCGCGCCTTTTTTCACCTCTAATAACAATCTCGCGCCCGGCCGGGCGCGTCACCGGGCGCTCCTCCCGCTCGGCCAGGCGCCAGCCTTTTTGGCCGGGCGGATCATTTGGGCCAATATTTGGACTTCGATTGGGCTCCAATTCTTCGGGCCAATCTGGGTTTCCTCTTTGGGTCTTGAATACTCGGTCCAAACGCCCCGGTATCACCTCTACCGAGCCCTTAATCACCGGTTCGATGTCTCTAACCGGCCCTGGGCTATAAAATCTGGTCATGCTTCTCCAGTGCTCGTGATTGCTCCAAAATATCTCGGGAAAATACTCCAAAAGCATAAATCCCTGCAAAAATCAACCAAATCTACGAAAACACTAGAAAACACCAATTAGTAATAAAAGTGGCTCTAAAGAGCCAAAAACACTACTAATTATGACCAAAGGACGGGGGTAAAATACTATATAAAATGGATACATCAAACTCCCCCAAGCCAAACCTTTGCTTGTCCCTAAGCAAAGATCTCATCAATGAATCAATAAATATGCTTCACCCCAATAAGTAAAAATCAAGCACAAACGATCCAGGGTAAATCGAATAAACACGCTTCAGAGTCAACCAATCAAATCCATCCAATTACCTTTCTTCCCTAACAATTGTCAAACAGAGCAAACCACAAGAGCATATAAAATTCAAGACTAGTGCTCACACACTCGACTCTCATTTATGTGGCGAGTAAAAGATGTACTCGATCGCTCTCCAACCACCCCTTTAATGTGAACAATGCCCTCCCAACTCACACTCTCGTGTGTATAAAAACAATGAACGCTCAATCCTACTAATCGACTCGAAATATGCCAAATCATAACTTGCATTGATAAGCAACACTTTCACATTCATACAATTCTATGCACAAAGGTCGGAAGGTCTTTAAAGCTTGTAATGTAAGGCTAGGGTAAAGGGTAGGAATCATTTGGGAACAAGTGAGAGTAAAGCTATGCTTAAGGGAGCAATATCCTAATAAAACCCATGATCAAGAATAAATAATGATCAACATCTCCTACATAACCAACTCTAACATCAACCAAATATACTCCAATCATAATAAATAAACCCAACTCTTACAATTTCACCCATAAGATATAATAATGGAGTAATAGAGTGAATAAACAAACTTTATTTTCCAAACTTGAAATTTTTCCATTGAGGCTCAAAATTATTCTTTACAAACCTCCAACTAGAGCATTTGAACATTTTTTTTTTCTTTATAACATCATGCTTTATTTTTTCAAGAAAATATGACTCTCAAACTCATCAAAAATAAACATGATCAACAACAAAACAACTTCTCAAAATCCCACCCAAATTGTGCAAATAAATAGCACACTACAAACTCCCTCACCTCACTCACTAATAGCTCCCCCAAGCCAAGCTTGGGACTAGTAACCAATGGGGCAAAATAGGTTTGTAATATGGCTAATAAACAACAAAAGGTCAAGGCAACAACATGGGTAGCAAGAAGGGAACAAATGTATCTACAATATCTGGAGGTTACCTAAAAGAACAAATGCCTTCGTCCTCCACAATGTGCATAATAATGAATCATATAAATATTACTAATAGTAGCAAACCAATACTCAAATTCATTGACATAACAGGAATTATGGAACTATCACACAATCCTTACCAAATCAACTAGTCAAGCACTATATTCACAAGTAGTTGGACAAAATTGACGCATGTTAAGGTTTCAAGACAATCAAACATCAAATCATGATCAACTAATCCACAATGCTTATCATCAAATACCAGGAATCAAAACAATTTTTCTCAAGTAAGGGGCATAGGGAAGCATGATTTACAATTCATTGGAACAAAACTAACCTAAGAAAGTAATAAAATCTATACTAAGAAAAAATAAAAATAAAAAGAGAAGAGAGAGAGTGAAAGATGTACCATACGAACACGAGAACCTCCCCCCAAGCTAAATCAGACAATGTCCTCATTGTCTTAAAGGGAAGCTAGTAGTCAAGGTGACTACTCTTCATCATCACCACATCAATGTCACCAAAGCCTCGAGGATTGCAATGCATCTCTTTGGAACAAAATTGGGCAAGAAAGAAACAAAGTGTTAGTGGGAAAAAGTTCAAATTTGAGTCAGGTGCACTATTCTGATCATAACTTTTGATGTATAAATGATAATACAGTGATTCTAATTTCATTGGAAACTAGACTTGAAGATCTTTCCAAAGACAGGTCACACGCAAAAATCGGATAAGAAACGCAAAAGTTATGGCCTGTCGAAGTTGACGTAGTTTGCTGACGCGTACGCGCGCCCGATCGGGCGAGCTCTGCCCGATCGGGCCCGTGCTACTGATTTGACGGGGCAGCTTGTTGCTGCTAATTGCCCTGGGATTCCTTTAGCCCTTCGATCTTTTCTCAACTTTTCTAGTATCTGTGCACAAAATCACACTCCCACAAATATAAGATATACTCTCCTCTACCTCTCTAAAACAAAACAAAAAGAAAACACACAAACAAATAAATAAATAAATAAAACTAAATAAAAATCAACAAAATACGGGTTGCCTCCCGCAAAGCGCTAGTTTATCAAGGTCCCGCTCGACCATACTCCTTCTCTCAATCGGAAGAATTCAATGCCTTGAGTAACTTATCAAACGCTCCTGCAAACATTTCATTAAGCACTATATAGGGCTTAATAGCAAGCACATTTAACCCTACAAAGAAAAAGTTAGGAGCACATAAAGAGAACTCAAGGTAGAAAGAAAAATCAAAAGAGGGAGATGAAAATACACCACAACCTTCTACTTCCTCCGCTAAAAATTTAGAATTAATAGAACGAACATGGAGGTAGTCATTGTCTTTATCATCCAATAATGACTTTAAAATTTTACCCTCACAAATAACCTCATCATCAACAAAGGAATTATCAACCACTGTTTCTACAACTAATGATTTTTCAATCACCGATTTGTCAACCAATGATTTTTCAACCACAAATTCTATAACCGATGGTTCTTCATCCTCAATAACATTCATATTATTATAGTGTCCATAGACTTTTTCATCAAGAGCCTTCCAATAACTTTCATTAGCAACTAATCGTTTCCGAATATGATCATATGTATATGGAAAGACTCTAAAATCATCCGGAGCACGCACAAAAAACTCACTATAAGGGCATTCAGGATTTTCATGACAAAGACGTTGACAACTACAGTAGTTAGGTGCTGCATAAAAATTATATAATTCTTGTAGTGACATAAGCATGGATATTTTCAACTCATAAAAAAAAAAAAAAAAAAAAAAATTAAAAATTAAAAAATAATAATAATAATAAATTAAAAATAATCTAGACTCTAATAATAACTAGAAATAAAAATAAAACCGTTTCCCCGGCAACGGCGCCAAATTTTGACAGGGTAAAGTCGTATCCCCTAATAAAAAATAATTACCTAATTCACTAACTAAAGTAGATAGGGAAGTAGGGTCGATCTCCACAGGGAAACAAGTCTTTTTACTCCTAATTAAATATTATAATCTAAATTATTTAAGTAACCAATATTAAAAGTTGAATATGAAACTAAACTAAAAAGAGTAGGAAAAGGGAGAAAATAATATATAAAAGGATCTAGGGCATAGGTTCACCGATAAATAATATTCCGGGGTAAAATAGGGTAATCAATCATTGACATTGCATAAATAACATGATTAACAGGCTCTCGCAATTTATTAACCAACATAGATCTAACAGGCTCTCGCAATTTACTAGATCTAAGTTCTTATTGAAAATAGCCTTTAATATCAAATTAACATCTGCTCGATTCATCAATTTAATATTGCTATACTTTTACAAGCCGCAATTGTAAAACATTAAAACAATCCAATAAGAAATCATCATGCAGTATCATCAATCAATAATAGTCAATCATCAATGCATCAATTAATCAGATTGTAAAGGGCTCTCGCTACTTATTACAATCACACAATTAAATTACCGGTATTAAATCCCATCTCTCGAATCTTGACTTAACCATTTATAAATTAACTTGCCTATTGAAACTAGACCTAAACATTAATTCTCATCTCTCGATTCTTGAATCAATATTGTCGAACTCATGCATAAAAGATAGGCCTAATCTAGTTACAGAGCATTAAATCAATCAATAGGAAATTAATCTAGCATTGATAATCAACAACAATAATTTACCCCTTCATATCATTTATTAGATCCCCATAAACCCTAGAAATTGAACTACTCACACATAATTAAATATAAACTAAGCAAAGCAATAAAATAAATCATGAACAAAGGAATAAAATAAATAACTAAGATTAAGGGAAGAGAAATCGTCACCAAAATAAATCTGGAATTAATCAAAGAAATAATAACAAAGGTTTAGAGAGAGAAAACTAAGTAGAGAGAGGAAGTCTAAGAGAAAAGATTAAGAGAAGAAGAAGTGATAGTAGAAGAGAGAAGAAGATCTCCCCAAAAGAAGAGACAATCTAAAAACGTATTACGGAGGAGTATTTATACTCCGTACAAAAATCCTAAACTAAATCAAATTAATACGACTCTAATTGTCTCCTAAATAAACACGCGCCCGATCGGGCGAGGCACCGCCCGATCGGGCGCGCCTTTTTTCACCTCTAATAACAATCTCGCGCCCGGCCGGGCGCGTCACCGGGCGCTCCTCCCGCCCGGCCGGGCGCCAGCCTTTTTGGCCGGGCGGATCATTTGGGCCAATATTTGGACTTCGATTGGGCTCCAATTCTTCGGGCCAATCTGGGTTTCCTCTTTGGGTCTTGAATACTCGGTCCAAACGCCCCGGTATCACCTCTACCGAGCCCTTAATCACCGGTTCGATGTCTCTAACCGGCCCTGGGCTATAAAATCTGGTCATGCTTCTCCAGTGCTCGTGATTGCTCTAAAATATCTCGGGAAAATACTCCAAAAGCATAAATCCCTGCAAAAGTCAACCAAATCTACGAAAACACTAGAAAACACCAATTAGTAATAAAAGTGGCTCTAAAGAGCCAAAAACACTACTAATTATGACCAAAGGACGGGGGTAAAATACTATATAAAATGGATACATCACTCACACATCATGCAAAGCAATAGATCAATGGATAACTAAGAAGCTCACCATAAAAAGGATCAAACAATTAAGTCCTCCCAAATCCATTTTCACAATAGATGAACTGTTGTAAATCCCACAAAAGTACATTAATCAATAGTTAAACAAAGAAATAACCATAGACAAAAAGTAATCAGCTAAGCAAACAAATAAATAAAATCGAGGAATTAACCTTACAATTCATGCAAATCGCAAGCAAGTTCTAATTGAATCACTAATCAGCAACGGTAAGTGTCCAGAAATCAAACTAAACTCTAATCGAGCCTTAGATTCATGCAAATCGCAAGTAAGCTCGAATTGAATCATCGATTAGCAACGGTAAGCGTCCAAAAATCAAGCAAAGCTCAAATTGGATCAATGATTAGCAACGGTAACTGTCCAGAATCAAGCAAAGATGAAACCGACACGTTATACCCACCCCTACACGTGGCCAGTGAGTTGGCAAGTGCTTGCACATGCATTTTTTCGAGGGCAAAGCAGTCACAGCACTGTAGATAAGGAAATGGCAGTACAAATATAGGGGCAAATTGGACAGCATAGACTTAGCAACTTCCTGAACCCTTTGAGGTTCAGCTTCTTCTTCTTCAGCTGTCTTCTCTTCCTTCTCAGCAGAGTCGATGATGATGACATCTGCTTCTTCTTCGGGGTTGAGGACGAAAGCCTCAACCTCTCTAGCAATATCAGCTGAGAAACCCTCAGCAGCGGGTTTCTCAGCACCTTCAGCACCGTGCCCTTCGGCACTATCTTCAATCCCCTCAGCTGGGACCCTTCCCTTAGGATCGGGAGTCTTTTGTTTCACCTCTATCTCAGGAGGTGGGGAAGGGGTCTTCGGCGGAGATTGTGGTGATGGTGGGGGAACCCTCGGCAATTCGCCGCCTTCCTCGGGCTCCCTGATGCTAATAGATGAACTGCTGTAAATCCCACAAAAATACATTAATCAATAGTTGAACAAAGAAATAACCATAGGCAAAAAGTAATCAGCTAAGCAAACAAAATAAATAAAATCGAGGAATTAACCTTACAATTCATGCAAATCGCAAGCAAGTTCTAATTGAATCACTAATCAGCAACGGTAAGTGTCCAGAAATCAAACTAAGCTCTAATCGAGCCTTAGATTCATGCAAATCGCAAGTAAGCTCGAATTGAATCATCGATTAGCAACGGTAAGCGTCCAAAAATCAAGCAAGGCTCAAATTGGATCAATGATTAGCAACGGTAACTGTCCAGAATCAAGCAAAGATGAAACCGCACGTTATACCCACCCCTACACGTGGCCAGTGAGTTGGCAGGTACTTGCACATGCATTTTTTCGAGGGCAAAGCAGTCACAGCACTGTAGATAAGGAAATGGTAGTACAAATATAGGGGCAAATTGGACAGCACACTGTTCATAAGGAAACCCATTTTTTTGAGTGTTGGTGCTTTTATAGGGTAAGGATATAAAATACGGAGTACTATATTCTTATATGTCTTCACCTTATATACACCTTATACAAATCTTATTTCAAGCTAATTGCCTTCACATTATACAAATTAGAATTTTGTTTTTTTATAAAAATAAGTAAAATTACAATAAGGTTATTCAGGTCTAATAAATAATTTTAATAACTTTAATAAGCTCTAATAAGTATAAATAAAGTCTTATAACTTCAAAAAACTACAATATGTGTGATAACATAAATAAGATCTAATAAGTTCTAGTAAGTTTAATAACGTCTCATAAGTTCATAAAGGTCTTTAATAAGGTCTAATGAATATAAATAAGGTCTAATAACTTCCAATAAGTTTAATAAAGTATAGTAAAATAGTTGAGTAACTAGATAAAGTTATTTTTCCTAAACTAATAAATTTATCATATCTACACTTAACTGAGCTTAAGATTTTTTTATCACCTTCTTTTTAAGTCTTTCTAGTGTAACAAGCTTAGATAATTTCAATTAAGGGTATGTTCTGTATACCTTATTTTCACTTATTCCACCTGTAAGAAGTTCACATTTGTTGGTACAGGTTTAATAAGTTTAGAAAAGAGTTACCCAAGTATAAATTACAACTAAAATAAGTTTGAATAAGGTCTAATAAGTTCAGAAAAGTCAAAATTAGGTGAATAGATTACACTCTTAGTTCAAATAAATTCAATTCAGGTTTAATAAGTTCTTATAAGAGAGCCCAAGATCAAATTACAACTAAAATAAGATTTAATAAAGTGTAACCAGTGCAGATAATTTCTTATCAGCGGAAAAGAAGTGAATAGATTACCCCTTAAACATTAATACGCCTTATATAACTTAGAATAAGGTGAACAATTTGGACCCTAAGTTTCAATAGGTAAAATATGGTCTAGTAAGTTACAATAAATTCTAATTAGGTAAAATAAGTTCAATGGTTTTATATATTACACTAAGGGTCTGTTCTCATTGACTGAAATCAGCTAAACTGAACTTATTAGAGCTGCACTGAACTAAACTGAACTGAACTGAACTCGAATAAATATTTTATAAGAGAAGGAAATTAGGAGCTGAACTAAATATTATTTTTAAGTACTGTATTGGACAAAATATTATTTTTATAATTGCATTTTTAATTTATATTATCGTATTAGTCTATTTATAAAAGAAGATAAATTAAATTATTTTAATTCGGATTTTCAGATCAGATTCAAGTAACCGAATTTTAATTCGGATTGGATTGAAAAAGTAATTCCGATCGAGTCGGATTGAAAAATGAAAAACCTAATTATATTTCGGATCGGATTGAATTTGGCCTTAATCCAAACCGAAAATCGAACAAGACACCCCTAATACCCACTATTTCTTCTCAAATGTTTTCACTACTATAGTTAAAGAGATTTCATCTGCGGAAAGATCTACAACAATTAACTTTTCTAAATTCACTAATTGTTATCTACATAACTACATTCACAAACTCTTTTCATTTTCAAGTTGAAAATCACATATTATACAACATCTAAGAATTACATTAACAAAAGTGAATACATCATAACATTTTTTGTCATTTATTATACTACAACTAAGACTTTGATATTAATTTTGAAAATGAAACATTTTTTTTTTCATACTAATATAATACATATACTCCTAAAACAATAAATTTTTATACTAAAATAATACAAATGATGAATTATAAAAATTTTCAAAACAATTTTAACACTACAAAAATACACTTGATCACCGTCGTCTCTTTCGCTCGCTCGTCAATACCTTTTATTTCACCATCCATTGTTCTAGCTAGACCATCTTATGGACCACATAACCTATGATTTCACCGACCCTCATTTTATACTCTAAACCACATCAATTTCTCAATAAGTCGACCATCGACCCTTCATTTCCTCTCAACCACCTTACTCACCTTATAGCCACCGTCGTCCACCCTCACCTTAAAGCCACCATCGTCCACCCTCGCCTTAAAGCCACTGTCGTCCATCCTCGCCTTAAAGCCACTTTACTCAACTTAAAGCCACCGTCGTCCATCCTCGCCTTAAAGCCACTTTACTCAACTTAAAGCCACCGTCGTAGACCATCGCCTTAAAGCCACCGTCCGTCGACCCTCACCTTAAAGCCACTATTGTCGCCCCTCTTAAGTCTCTTCTCGCAAATATTCACCACCAAAAGTACAATTATTTTCAAATTATGAATTCGAAATTCAAAATTTTCATTTGCAAAATTTTCAAAAAGGCATTTTCAAAAATATTGGGGTGGGATCAAGTGGGCCAACTATATCAGCCAATAAAAACATTTATCTATGTAAGGTACACAACTACACTTTTCCCTTGAAAAATCAAATGAAAGACATTTTCAAAAATATTGGGGTGGGATCAAGTGTCACGGAGTACAGTATTATGCTCAATTTTTTTTACAGGATTACCATTAATCAAAACGTGTGGCAACATATGTTTTTTCCCCTGCCATTCTGGTTTACTCTCTGCGTCATAAACCCGAGGCCTATTATGCCTGCCCCTATGACTGTCAACAGTACACGAGACAATGGATAATAATGAACCATCGTTAGCTGACCGAGTTATTCATAAAGAAAAACACTAATGAACATCAGCCTACCATCTTTGGCTGTGTTGATTCCTATATATCTGTCGCTATACGTGTATGAAGATTCATATCAATCATATGTACCTCCAATTTACAAAAACATAGCTGAGGCCAGAGAGAATAGCTGGATTTTGTTTCTCTATTCTGCAAGAAGCTCTGTACAAAAGTGGATTAACAGTTACACTGTACCTCCTATAAACAAAATTACAGTAAGCTTTAATGAACCAGCCCCTCTGATATTCTAGCTGACATCTCCTAGCCCTTTCAATGCGCAAGCTATACGACTACAGCTGGAGCAAAGCACCTTTTCCCCACAGCCTTGAGGTTTGTCACTTGCCAACCAAGACCTTCCTGGTATCGCTCGACCTGTTATCACATTTCATGACAAATCATATACAAGTGTAAATAAATTAGAGAAGAAAAGGCATATAGGTGAGCACAGACATGACCAACCTACAGAATGAGGAAGAAACAAAATTCCAGCAAGAAACAAAATTCATTACAGGGAAACTACTAGTAATAGATATTGTAGAATGAGGAAGAAAGAGAAGGGAATGCACCTTATCCAGAACGTTCTCATTTCCTCCCATTCCCCCGATTGCATATATCCTATCACTCAATACAACTGCTGCTGAATACCCCCTTGAGTGGTTCATTGGTGCCTCATTCATCCAGGTCCCTCGACGAGGGTCAAATACTTCAACACTGGCTACCATAGTTCTTCCATCAAAACCACCAATAGCATACCTGTTAAAAGAGTTCCTTGCATTTTAATCTTTACTGCAGAGTTTAATAAAAAGCATAGTCTATTTATCTCTATCACAATCTCATTGTATAGGGCAATAGGCATCCAGTGATAGCGCATAGCTTACTAATCATCACCAGCTTTGATATTTCTAATTTTTAATTATTTGAACAAATATTTCTAATTATCAACAAGTAAAAAAAATATTATAGTTTGAATATACATATTGATTGTGTCAAAAAAAAAAAAAAGAATATGCATATTGAGAATTCGGCAAATACAAGTTTATGTGCCAGATAAATAGATAAACGAAATTTTGTTAATCTGGTTGCATTTCTATAAATATATTGAAAAGTGTGGTCATTTGTTTAGTACTTTTGGTGAGGTGTCTAATTACTGTTTGCAACTTGCTTTTACTGTTTGGTGAGGAAATTATACATGTACCCCTCAACTACTACATGAAAAGACGCATGTACCCCTATGCTGGTACTTGAAAAGACGATTATACCCCCAAATTTGTTTATCTGGGGAATTAACTGGGCATAACTCTTGAGAATTTGAGAGCAATATAACAAGATCTTACATGACTATGTTTTTTTAATTAATTAATTATTTATTTATCTATAAATCACAAAAGCTAATCAAACTAGAGTTTGTGAATAGTTTCAAAAGTTAAAAAAAAAAGTCAACTAACTTTGGATGGAGAGAGTACTAGATAATTTCCGAGCAATCGGGTTTTCAAATTATACCGAATATATAAAATAACTTTTTTTAAAAGATTGGGACTTATAATAATATAAATACAGAATACAATATATATATCATAATATCAATATATGTGCTTTGAAAAAAACAAAAGATAACTTTGTTTCCAAAGCACATTTATTATCTTATACTCCGTACTCAATAACTGTTTTCCTATATTTTTCATGCCATCATTTATATAGGTTGATTTGATAGGGAATTTTGAAAGGGAAAACAAAATGAAAGAGTGGTTATTGCTTTAGTACTCTATATAAGAGAAGAAAATGCTTTGCATATTAGTCGCTTCCCTTCAAAAAAAAAAAGGGGGGGGGGGGGGGGGGAACTAAACTGGAAGGAAAAATAACCTTGTTTTACTGTTTAATGTGCTTAAGATCCAGTATACTCCCTCCATTCCTAAATAATTGACACAGTTCCCTCTTTTGGTCGTTCATGAATCATTGACATATTACTAAAATGGCAAGGACCTACTAATATTTAATTGTTTTTCTATCTTACACAATGACCCATCGCTTTTAAGGTTTATATTAAAATAATCCTCACCCCCACTCAAACATTCCACGAGCTTCACTTTACAATGGCCCATGCACTATTTCTAGTTTTCTACAAATAAAATAGTATTACATTGACTTAACTTTACAATAAACAATTCAATAAACTACCCCACTCAAACATTTCTTAAACTCCCTGCCAATGAGTCAATTAAATGGGAACGGAGGGAGTAAAACAGAATGTTATGTGTACATTATTGTAACTTATTACTGCTAGTTCCCAGAAACATCAGCAAAGTGTACAATGACAAAACATTTTGAAAGGCGACTAATTGGAAAAGCAAATTCATACTTTAAATACTCCCTCCATCCCCGAAAGAATGACCCTTATGACCTAAATCTAGTCCCAAAATGATCATCCCATTTGCATTACAATACTCTCCAATTTGCAATAATATTTGTGCAAAGTTAGCTTCCCCATGTAAATTTTGTTTTTCCATGTACTTTTATTACTTTATCTCTATACTTTTTTGCAAATCTCACGTGAATTTCACTTTCCGATGTACTTTTATTACTATCTTTTTCACTTTCTTAATACTCGCGAAATCAGCCCAAAAGGGTCGTTCTTTCCGGGATAGAGGGAGTATAATATTAAAAGAATAAGGTGCAAAAATAATTATATATAAATAAATCGATAACTTAAAAAAAAAAAAAAAAAAAGAAAGAAAGAAAAAAACATATTCTCCTTACAGTTTTTCATTCAGTGCAATCAATGAATGACAGGCCCTTCTTGATTTCATGCTTTCAAGTCTGCTCCAAGAATGATCTCTTGGATCAAATCGTTCGGCAGAACTGACAATAGAAGCATAGAATTAGCTAAGAAGTACGAAAAAAAAATAAGTAAAGGAAAAGTAGGACGGGTGCACGTAGAATGCCAATTCAAACATTAGAAAGCGTGGGAAATAAATAATATTAAGAACAAACACTTAACATGAATAATAGTAAATGAGAAACAGCAATTACCATCATGTAACTTGTTTAACTATACAATAAAAATTCTTTTTACTCCCCAGTCCCCACCCTTTCCTCAGCATTTCTTTGTCAAACTCAACCTTCTCATCCCTCCCCCTTTAGATACCATATTGGTAAGAGCTCTCGCCTCACTCTACGTTTCTACCCCCCCCCCCCCCCCCCCCCGCCTCTCAAAAAAAAAAAAAAAAAAAAAAACCAAGAAATTGTTGTCCACATAGCCTCTTGTGATCTCCCCTTTATTATCATTTCCACCCTCCCTCTTAAATTTATATTCCTTCTCTCTGTTCTGTGTCAAATAATCAGTAATAGTCATGCCTTCATACCACCCAGCCCAGCCACAGCTTTATGCTCCATAATTTGCAACAGGTAACATAGCAACAAAATAATACCTCCCCAATAAAAGGCCAAATAACATTTCTAGGACAACCACATTAGCCAAGATGTGAAGGTCTTCAAAAAAATTTTAAAAAAAATAAAATTAAAAGGGAGACAAAACATGCCCAATATGGAGGAGAGAAAGGGGAAGGAGGGGGGGGGGGGGGTGTCATGGTTGTTGAATGTTCACACTGTGTTTGGAGAAAACGATTTTTGTCAAAATGTTCCCTTCTCCTACCAATACAAAAAAAAAAAAAAGATTTCTTACTCTTAGTCTCTAATTTCATCATCAATATAAGCTGTTAGGGGACTGAAAGCTCATGACATTATACCCGATACCCCTTCTATCAAAGAGAAAGTGCACCTCTAACCCTGACATACTTCTATCCACCTCCAGAATTAAGTTAAAAAGATTTTGCACGATGAAACATACTGCTTCAGTGCTTCTCGCTTAATTTTGATGGCATTAACATTTCATAGAGTGAAATGGTACAAAAGTAAACAAACATTTGAATTAAAAAGGTTTTAGCAGAAGTGATGGTATAAAAGGGAAGCTTTGGGAGATATATATATCCTCAGTACATCCAAACTTGCTTGGGGCAAAGGGATTTTAAGTGATAAGATCCTTGAAATTGAGCCAAAACAAATTTATGTGCAAGGAGTCAGCCCAGGCCCATAATTACTTATGCTTGCAGGAAGGCCAAAAAGAATTCTCCAGCAACTTGATGCTGAGCTGGAATTCTGTTATGAGGTTGTTAGTGGGTTTGGGGGTAATATAGTAATTTTGGGATTAGTTTTTTTTCCTTATGAGTGGTAAGAATTGGTTAGCAACTAAGCAATACATCATATCATCAGTTTGGCTATTTCTCGATTGAGCTTGTGTGTGTTTTCCCTCTGTTTTCCTAGCATTATGTTGCATAATTTCTTCTAGGCCAGAAGGAGTGTTACATGCAGGCAAAATAAAGTGAGACTGCTTCTATCAAATCTTATGAGTTATTTCCTCTAAAGAAATAACTACTAGCTAGACATATTTCACAGAGTAACTTTGATTGCCCCTTCAATAAGTTCACTAATTAAGGTCCTGAGGCACTGGCTAAATTTGAGGATATATATTTGAATATAAATGTTTGATATGGATAAGGCAAATCTTCTGGCAGACAGATCAACTCAAGCAATTATGTTCTATGAACAATGGAATCAAAGTATTCAATATACTTCACTTAGGACCATAATGGACTACCAAAAACAGGTCATAAAGTTCTCCACTCACATATGAGAAACATAATAAAGAGGGCGTAGTAGGTACAATACCTCAAATACTCGCTCCCATCATAGCCACCAACAGCGTAAATGGCACCATGAAGGTCCGCTGCTGCAAGGTCAAATCTCTACAAAAGATTTATTGACAGAATTCTCATAACAATAAAGGAATGAATCTACCATTAAGTTTTTAATAACTGTACAACAGTTTGAATTAAATTTGAAGTAAGCATTCTGATTGAAGCTCAGATGCAACATGCAAATGTCACTATGAAGTCTATGATAGCAATCACTGACTCACTGTTTAGGTAATGTTCTTTTTCACCTTAAAATTTAAGTTTTTCAAATAACAAGTTCATGAATGGGAAATTAAAGTAATTATTATGAAATCTTAGATCACTTAAATCATATTGTACATAGCACATGAAGTTGAATTGGTGACAATTGGCTAATGAGTTGAATGCAAGTAACATACTAAAATTAATTTACTGGTCAATTTGTGTATTAAAACTCTTTCACCCCCACCCAGCGATGCACATGCACAGAGTGGACTACAGGAAGACTCTCACACACTTCACAGTTTCATCTGAAAGCACATGTTTCAGCACAAATAGGGTGCTAGTTACACAAGTTCCAGACCTTCCACCCTAGTTATAAGCATTCCACAGGTAACAACTAAAACAAGTTCCTTCAGTCTAATTCACAATCAAACAGATCCGGATCTATAATACTAAATAAAGGGACAAGTAGCAAGTTCACCTTATGCAGCATTGATCTAGCAGATATCCATCGTCCAACATCTATATCAAACATCTCCACATCAGAAAAGCAGTGAATACCATTTCCACCACCAATTGCGAATATTTTGTCATACAACGTAGTTGCAGCTAAGCCCCCCTTTTGCTTGTTCAAACAAGGAAGTGATGTCCAATCATTGTTTACAGGATTGTAGGATTCAACTTCATCCAAACAAAGTGATATATTAATAGGAGTATTGCAAGGGAAACACACAAAAAAAAAGGAGAGCATAAAATACCTTAATACCTGTATTATACCATAAACCAGAATTCCCACCACCAATTACAAAAAGATCACCATTCAACATTGCAAGAGAGGCATGTGAACGAACAGAGCTCATTGGTCTCAGAGATTTAATTATATCTTTTGATGGAGAGTAGGAGTCAAGTGATGCTAGCCATGATTCCCCATCAAAACCACCTACTAGAAAAATCAAATCATTTGGGTCCAGAAGCTGCTCACTGCTAAACTCCATTGTTCCATGTGAATATGTCTCTGACTGGTTAGACAAGGCCTCTAGCCTTGTACAACGATCTTGTAATTGCTGGACTTTTAAAAGCTGTGAGAACAAGAATACCATTAAAAAAAGAAACGGGAGAGACTTACAGAAAGAAGGATAGCCCTGTGCAAAAATCACGATTCTTTAGCCATCTAATAGGTATTAACTTACAAAAATTGTATACAAGGCTAAAAAGACTAGTAAGGAAATGTATAGCAAAAGCTGCACTGGTTTACAGGTAAAAATACTCTTCTCTCATCAATAATGATCTGAGTATCTGCTAAGAAACTATGATAAGATCATAACTACCTCAAGAGTTTGTTAAATTAGTCCACAAGTACAACGTCAAATTACTTAACAGATCACTAGATATAAATAAGGCATCCACAAATAAGATCAGGGAGGGAGTGTGCGGGACTAAGTATAAATAAGCCATTCACAATTAAGATCACAGAATTTAAAGACAAAGACAATGCAAAAAAAGAAAAAAAAAAAAAAGAAAAAAAAAAGAAAAAAAAAAAGAGGTGAACAGAAGCGATTACCAGCTTCTTTTGGTTATCAATAGCTTCTTGCTTGAAAGCCTTCAGCTCTTGTAACTACATACAAGACAAGAAAATCAATCTATGCAGACTTATCTTAAAAATTGTTTATAATTATTTCAATGATTGAATCATAAATAACCTCAGCTATAATAGACTGTAAATCTGAGGGTAATAAAGAGTTCTCCTTCAGATTCTCCTCTTGAACCCTATTGCCTTCGATTGAATCATCATACTCATCATGCATATTGTTGTTATTTCCAAACTCCTGAACCTCGCTTGTGGGGCAGGAGTCTAAAGGTTCGCAATTCGCAGCCAACTTTTGCAATTTCACATATATCAGCTCTGTTTCATTCTTTTCCGTTGCCTCAATATCAGCTCCTATTCGCTGGGGAATTTCGTCAAGGCATGAAGGACCTGAGAGACCTGAATAGCCATTTGACTCACTGCAAGGAGTTGGATCAACATTTCCTCTAGTCCTTGGTTCTGATGGATTTTGATGTACTATCTGCCAGATTCCTGTAGATTTGGGCATTGTGGCAGATGGTGCAACCACTTGGGTTGAAAACAGAGAAATTAACTTGCTGACTTGAGCATGGTCTAGCTCAAACCGGAAATGGGAGTGAGTATAATAATTCCCCTTAATGATTGACATAAATTGATTCTCCACCAGGGGATGGCAATTATTTTTGACATAGATTTGGACCTATATATTAAAAAAGAAAAAGAAAAAACCACACACACACACAATAATTACCTAGAGGGTGAAGTTAAAGATAAAAAAACCTCCATCTGACAGTATCACATCTCACTTATCTCTAGATACAGAATGGCTGCAAGCAGCTTGTAATACCTGAGCAGGGAACATTGTTCTCTCCGAACCATCTTTCGTCCAACCATATGGATTTATATTCATTTGACCAGGGCTAGCAGCCTCAAAGATACCATGAAGTTGCCTCTTACTGTAGTTGAATAGAAACAAGGGCAAACCTGGATGAATATTCTTGACATACACAAAATGTTGAGCAGGCAAACCTGTCAAGAAAAAAAAAAAATTTGGGTAAAGAATCAAATCTACATGTGCTAAATGACCTAGGTAAACTCTCAGGATACATATAAATGCGCCAAATAGACTCTGAAAAACACATGACAAAATAGATTACTTGAAGCATCAGTGTCCCATGGTATTATACTTTTATTTTCTTTTAAGAAAATGAAACGAGAAATTTAGACAGAAAGTAGCAATGTATAATCGCCACACACATGGGCAATGAAAGTTCGTGCAAACTAAGAGGTTTTTATAAATTACAACTTTTCAAAATATAGAACTGTAGTGAAAAATAACTCACCAAAGAGCTGCTTAGTAAGACATTCATTGATCGTCGAATCTGTGCAACCAAATATAACACCGCCTAACAAAGCAGGTTTCAAATTTCTAGGAGACACTTGTGGTTTTTTCCCAGTACCCATCCTGAAAATTAGGGAGAGAAATGAAGCTCAAATTCATTTCACATGTCAGCTGATCAGCTACAATGAACAAAGTAAGCAAAATGACAAAGCAACAACAACAACAACAAAAAAGTCTTATCCCATAATGATTATAGGTCGGCTAACATGATCATCATAAATAACCATCCGTAATGGAAAATGACAAAGCAACAAGCACCAAGAAAAATACTAAACCAGTCTTCCACATACAACAAACTTAAGAAGGGATGGATGTATAATAGAATTAGTTTCCAGCATACTTTTGCTAATACGTATAACATAAACTTCATAACAGGATTGAGGCCACACAATGAAAGTAAAGATAATAGCACAGAACTAAATGTGACATCTGATGTCATGGGTGGGATTGGGAATAACAAAATTTTGAGGCTCAAGTTGAGCACCAAATGATCAGATTCCATTTCTCACATGGCCCATGCAAGCAAAATGTCTTCTCAACCAAGATCAGCATTTCAAATGTGAATGAAGACGTAAATCTTTAAAGCTAAGGAACCTTACAAGAGGAGAATTCATTTCCCTAGAAAAGCATTTTATTTAGTCTTCACAGTATAATTTAATTTCCTAATCCAATCTCGCAATAAGCCCACTCTAAACAAAATTGCAAAATTCCAACATCCTGTTTAGAAACAATGCGACTCCAAATTTCCGAAAAGTTTAACGCCTATGAGGCTTGCCTGTACTCCAATATAAACTCCTAGTCCTAGCACTGTTCACATGGAACAACAAATTATAATTAAGGACTCAAACTCATCAAGGCCAATACACTCAACTATTTCCAGCCCACTCTAAACAAAATTGCAAAATTTCAACATAATGTTTATAAACAATGCGATTCCAAATTTCCAAAAGGTTTAACACCTATGAGGGCTTGCCTATACTCCAATATATATTCCTAGTCCTAGCACTGATCACATGGTACAACAAATTATAATTAAGGACTCAAACTCATCCAAATCAATGCACTTAACTATTTCAAGCCTCTATTAACTTGATCAAGACGTGACCCACAGGATTAAGTCAGGGTGGCTTAAATGGAGAGCGGCCACGGGAGTGCTATGCGACCGCAGCATTCCCTTAAAGTTGAAGGGAAAATTCTACAGGACTGCCATAAGACCAGTGTTGCTCTATGGTACAGAATGTTGGGCTTCTAAGAAAGAGCATATTAAAAAGATGGAGGTTACGGAAATGCGCATGTTAAGGTGGATGTGTGGAAACACTTTAAGAGATAGAATCAGAAATGAGGTTATTCGCAAGAAAGTAGGTGTGGCGGGCATTGTAGATAAATTAAGGGAAAATCGTCTGCGTTGGTTTGGACATGTAAGACGGAGACCCGAGGGTGCACCGGTGCGAAGAGTGGAAGAGTGGGACCATGGAGGGATTAAACGAGGAAGAGGGAGACCAAAGATGACTTGGTTGGAAGGAGTGAGGAAGGATATGAAGTGCATGGATTTACGTGAGGATGAAGTTTTGGATCGTAAGGGATGGAGGAGAAAGATTTGTGTTGATGACTACACGGAATAATCAAATTTGGTTCATGTTAGCCGACCCCACTTTTGGGATTAAGGCTTTGATTGATTGATTGATTGATTGATTGATTAACTTCAGCAAATTCTTCATCACACTTTCACATCAATTTCGCTATAACCGAAGTTGAATTATGTATTGCATGCTTATGCATAAAAACTGGAGTAGAAAATAGATATAGCAGGATGTTTTTAACCACAAAACTCAGCGCAGTCCAATTGAAGAAATTAAAACACAAACAAGACTCAGCGCAATCCAATTGAAGAAATTAAAACAAAAACAAGACTCAGCGCAGTCCACATATGAAACACTATAGAGGGTCTGTATAGAAACAACAACAACAACAACAACACCGCCTTAGTAACATTCCTCCAAAGGTAAGGCAGATTCATTAGTAACACAAGATAATCAATCAGTGAACTAAATGTAGCAATTGAACCCATCTTACTGTAAAAATAAAAACTAATGAAAATAATTATCATAATAATATTATTACAATATAATTTCACAATAAGAACAAAATGAAGCCAAACCCAGAAAAATATGCAACAAAAGGAACGGAACTGATCAACATATATCATATTCAAAAATATTAATCTGCATTTTGCTGAATTAAGAAAAAACTAATAAAAAAATCAAGAAAACACCCAAAAATAAAGTAACCTCATTTTTACATGGAGAATTGGAGGGTTTGAAGAAGGTGAGATATAATTGCACCAAATACTCAACTATACAAGAACCCATTAAACCAATAACCAGAAAACCCCAGAAAATTCCAGAAAAACCCAGAAAGAAAAGAAAAAAAATCGTCACCCTAGAATTAAACAAAACAATCAGTAATCAAACTATGACTAAAAAAAAAGAGAAAATTAGAAAATGAAGCAAAATACAGTAAAGTAGTAGAGCAAAAATAGTAATTGAAACTGAGAATGAGAGGGGGAAAAAAAAAGGTGAGAGAGAGAGAAATTACAGGGATTAGAGAAGATGAAGAAAGCGCGCAAAATACAACAGAGAACCCCTTCAAAAAAAAAAAAAAATTACAACAGAGAACGGCCTGAGTTTGAGAAAGAACAACTAAACAAGTGACAAGTTTTTATATTTTTGCTGGAAACTCAACTGGTGTTGCTCATTCAAGAGAAAAACACATTCTTCCTCCTTTAAGGGGGGAAATTATTTAATTTTTTTTTTTTTTTTGGTGGGGGGAGGGATTTTTTTACTCATTCCTTATTTTATGGTTAATATGGGGGGAGTTGGGTTGAAATTAAAAAAAAAAATTATACAATCTACAAACCATATAAAAGTTCAACTTATAGCTACTGTAGCTTAGTAACAGTAGCTTTTTATGAACAGTGAAAACAGGTGGTATTACAACTTCACCCTCAACATTAATGCATTGCCGATTTTGCCCTTGCTTGCTTTGACTGTAATTGCTTGTACAGATGGATTTCCTTTTTTGCTTGCAGTTGTGGGTTTCTGTGACACTGTAGTACTTGCTGCCAGCTAAGACGTCAGATTGGTCTGATGGGTGACAATCCATATCATAGTTGCTTATTCAGAGATAAAGAGGGGTGACATCTGTAAATTTGTGTACTTATTAGTTTTGTTGATTAGTTATTCATTCGTATGGAATTCTTCTTATTTGTGATTCTGAGTATTAATCTGGTTATAATCTGGTTATGCTATTGTAATTTTGGAATTGGAGTAGGTGACTGAGGGTTGACCTGTGGTACGACACACAGTACTTGTAACTGTTTGGTTACTTAGGTCGGTGTTTATGAGCTTCAGGAAATTTGCTTTTTTCTGAGGCAGTATATATAGAGACATACACATTCAATTACATGGAGTTTGTGCGATTTCCTCTGTGTAAGTGCATTTATGTTATTTTGTTGTTATACTGTCATTGTTTTCTTTATTTCTCTTAGTTTAGTGTTGTTCCTTTTGGGGTTTTTTCCCTCGTGTGTATAGTCTGGATTTCATATGCTCTCTTTCTTTCTTTGTTACATATCTTTTGGTAATTGGTTTTATTGTTCATTGAATTGTTAAAGTTGCTTTTGTACATTTATTAACACCTCCTGTTTAATTCTGTTGTAGTCAATTTTTTTCCTATTATTTGTGTTGTTCTGGGTGGTGTGCCAGTTAATAAGCTCGTGTGGGAATTTCAGGTGTTTTGCAAGCTTTGGGGTTCTTGTTACTGGTGATTGGCAGTTGTTCCGCAGGGGTTTTCCTTTTAAATGGTATGTAGTTTTATGATTCCTTCGTAAGTGTATTGCTTTGGGTTTGTACATTTAAAATATGTGTTGTTTTTTCTTTTTTTTTTTTTTTGTACCACAATGCTTATTTGTTAGTGGGAATACTATATGGTTGTTTAGATTCTATTTGGTCCATTCTGTTGTGTTTTTGGGAGGGCAGTGGGCACAGTGCTTATTTGTTGAAATTATGGTGTTTGCTGTTTAGGAGTGTCAGTGGGAATACTATATGGTTGCTTAGATTCTATTTGGTCCATTCTGTTGTGTTTTTGGGAGGGCAGTGGGGGGCCTTTTTGTTGTCTGGGTGTTTTCTAACAATTCAAAAGTAGCTGGGTGTGGGCTTAGGTTCTGGTCAGATGAGGGGATATGAGGTATAAGAAAAAACAAACCAAAATGTTAATCGTTTAGTTACTGGTAGTTTGTTCGAACATAGTTTCTACTATTTGCCCTACCTTCTTTAAAAGGGAGCTGAGCTGTTTAGTGGGATCGGTCTGCTTGGACCATCTGTTTTAGTTGTAGTGTATGTTATGGTTTCTGTTATTGTCCGACTTTTCCCGGGGAAATTTCCACTTTTGCCTTTGTGTAAGGGATTCCAATCTAAATGTGGTTCTTGCCATTACAGGTGATGGCTGCTCGATCTAACAAAGTTTTCATTCCTTTTGAACCTCTTTTGGAAAAGATCACTGCTTGGTTGCAATTCCCAGCACCAGTTTATGGATTCATAGATAGTGCTAGGAATAATGTTTGGGTGCAAGTTGCTCAGTCAAACAATCGAGCACGATTAACATTCTTTGGTGGTGATGCAAGTACAGTTCAAGAATCTCGAGAGAGGGCAGCTCAAAAGGCTGTGAAAAAACTGATATACCTGTTTGGTATTAAGGTGTCTGATTTTACGTATGATCAGATTAAACTCCATGAATTATGTATGAAGTTGTTTAGGAATAAATGTGCTGAGTTATTGCAAGAGAAGGGGAAATCCCCTAGATCAGTTACAGGGGAGAGTTCTGGACATAGCCTGTTCGGTAATGGTGTTCATATTTCCATTGATTATGCACAAGTATTAGTGATTGTTGTGCGAAAGACTGGTGCATCTGTGACAGTTATAGAAACTACTTGGGTGGAAGGTCATGGCTTTGTTTCATGGGTTATGGTTAATTGTCCGCGTAGTAGTAATGGGATGGAGTGCATTTTCAGTGAGTTCTGTCCTTTGGCAAGTGTTGCCGAGCAAAGGGTTGCAAAGAAGGTTGTGTTTTACTTAGCTTGCAAATACAATCTGGAAATAGTTGATGCTAACTATGGGGCTACAGCGAAGATGAGTAGAGAATGTTACTTGCTAAGGGAGAAGTATTTAATCTTAAAGGGGCATCTTGAACGGTTGGAGCAGACTCCTCAGCTTCCTGTTGCTGTGAACTCTGAAGTTCGGGAGGAGAATGTATCTCGAAATGATGAGGAATTACATGTCCCTAGCAGCAGTCCTGTGTCTGTTACTCCTGCTAAGCGAAAAAAAATATTACAGATTGCTCATGAGAAAGAATTGGGGGTAGGCACTTCAGAACAAGCAGCATCTGGTCTGCTAGAACTAGGACGGTTATTTGGTAGTGCTGAGCCTAATTAGTTAGTTCTTATAAGTTGTAGGGGATTGACTTGCTCTGTTTTCTTTAGTTGTGTAGAATGTCAATCAAAAGATGCTTCTTTTGTTTCTGTTTTAGTTTATGTATAGGAAGTAGTACTAGGTTATGGGATCTGGTTATTATGGTTGTAATGTCAGGGTACTAATTAGAGTGGCATTATAAGGTTGCCTCCTCTTTTGTTGTAATGGTACCTTTAATGTAAATATTTATGGAACACTATTCTCTTGACAGGTGTTTGTTGCGATTTTAATGTCATTAGTAATCCTTTCAGTTTCCTGCTTAATTTTTGTTTTCCTTACGATGTTCTGGTACATGATAACATTTCATGTGTTTGTTGCAATTTGAATGTCATTACTAATCTTTTCAGTGTCCTGTTTAGTAATTGTATTTTCTTACAATGCTGTGGTACATAATAACATTCCAAATTAGCTGTGTATTCTAATATTAATAAGTGGATCATATATTGTACATGTTGCATATTGGTTGCCTTATAAATGCTAATTTATATTACTTTGGTTAGGCTGCAGCTCTGTAGCACAGAAACTGAATTCTAAAATATTAGTGTTGTTTTGTTATATGTGGAACGTACTGCAACAACAAATGTGAAATGATTTGTGGGTAATATGGTTTCATATATATATTCTGTTGTGCAATATTCAGAAATGTCAAAAACCTACATGGTGGACTACCAATATGATATTCCTTATTTATCAAGTAGAAGTTGCCGCAGAGTTAATCAAGCTCAGCAACGATTGTCACAAACAACAGTGCTTGGGTAAATGCTTGTATAAAGTTGTTCCATAATCCCTTAACCTTTGGTACCTAAGATGTGAATCAGTGTAGTTATTGGATTGTAATAATTCTTTATTAATAGGCAGCAGGAAAATGGACAATCTTCTTATGTACGAGTTTCAAGGAGAAATCGACTCTTGAGTGGATCGCCAGAGGTGCAACCAAATAGGTAAATGACTGTCTGCTCATGTGTTTTGGGGGTGAGGTTAATTAGCTTCTGTAATGTACATGACCATATGTGCAGAACTCAATTACCTCGTGTATCTCTTGTGTCTAGTAGCAATGCTGACCACAAATATGTAAGGTAAATACCCTTACATTTATAAGAATATATAATTTGAATATGCTGTGCAGTTACATGGTTGTTTTGTATTGTTATTGTTGACACACTCTCATTATATTCAGTAGTGAGCCTAGAGCTAAAAAACTACCTCGACAACGTGCAAATAAGAAAAAGCGCAGTATTGATGATATGGTTGAATCACAAAATAAGAGGTACTTGATCATGGTAGCTGGTGTTACAGGTTGCTTGAGATAGACACATAGTGCTGATTTAGTTTTGTATTTAGTGTTTCAGTACCGAGGAAGAAGAAATCTACATCAAATCCAAAGTTGCAACGTATGTTTTTGAGCAACTTATCCTAACATGAGTATTAGATTTTTAAAAAATCTATTTGTGGACTATGTGGACTAAATTGTATCTGTTGGTTTTATATCGAGGACAGTTATTCCTGCTGCTATGTATGGCCAGCCACTACCAACAGAACCTCTGAAATTGTCGTCTCCTACACAATGTTTAAAATGTGGTGCAAAGAAATTTGCTTTGGAGACGTTGAATTTTTGTTGTGGTGATGGAGAGATCAAGATAGCAACAAATGAATATCCTGCTCAACTGCGACGGTTGTTTACATCAAAAGATGAAGATGCAGTTCACTTCAGGACTTATGCTAGGTTATACAATAATTTATTTGCCTTCAGTTCTATAGGAGGGAATTTTGTTGCAGGCACTTACAAGGGCATATATGTATTCAAAATGCATGGTCAGATGTATCATTTTGTTCCAGATTTATTGCCTGATAAAGGGACCCCAAAGTATTTGCAACTTTATTTTTATGATGGACAGAATGAGGCTAGAAATAGAGTTAAATGCTTTCCAGAAGTCAGGCAAGAAGTGATTGATATTCTTATGCAAGTATCTTAGCAGAATCCATATGCAGTGTTCTTTCGATCTCTCAGAGACAGGCATGTAACCATGGATACCAAAATCGTTCTCAATCAGAGTTCAGTACTAGATCAAACGTGTATACAATGCGCCTGCTGTAGATGATGTCGCAGTCATATGGCTAGAAAATGCTTCATCTAGCCAAAGTTTAAGTCCTCATATCTTAGTAGCTGGTAAATCTGCTACATCTCATAGAATTTATCATAACTATGGTTGTTATGATCCATTGCAGTATCCTTTATTGTTCCCTTCCGTAGAATGTGGTTGGACTCAAGGCTTAAAGAAACAGTCTCATAGTGGATTAAGAAGCATTATTCCATTGCCAGATCCAATCATGTCGTGTGCTGTGCACAGTGCTGAGGACTTGCTGAGTGAAGAAGGCAGAAGTACATTTCCCAAACATATCTACACTGAAATATCTAACTTTTATATATTGTTGTTTGTTATCTATCTATCATATTATGAATATTTGTTAATGTTGTTGTTATGCAGGAGCATGTAAAAAGAACACTAGAGCTGATAAATTCATTTCTACAAGAGAGTATTATGCATACAAGTTGCAAATTCGACCTGAAAACTTGCTGTTGCGTGCTGGCAGATGTTTTCAGCAATATATAGTTGACATGTATGTCAAAATTGAAAATACTCGGCTTGATTACTTTCGGAATAATCAACAAAGTATACGAGCTGATCTATATCAGGGTATTTTAGATTCATTAGACTATGGAGAAACTATTGCTCGCAATGTGGGACGTAGAGTAATTTTACCTCCAACATTTATTGGAGGACCTCGAGATATGAAGAAATGTTATCTAAATGCCATGGCCCTGGTTCAGAGATATGGGAAACCAGATTTATTTGTTACTATTACCAGCAATGCTAATTTGCCTGAAATAAAGGCTGAGTTAGCTCCAGGTGAAACAGCACAAGATCGACCTGATTTAGTAGCCAGGATTTTCAGAGCCAAGTTGCTGATGCTGAAGAAAGAAATATTGGGAAAGCAGATCTTTGGCGAAGTTGCTGCATTGGTGTATGTTGTCGAATTCCAAAAACGAGGATTACCACATGCTCATTTCTTGATCATCCTGAAATCGGACTGGAAAATGAAATGCCCTGCTGATTACGATAAATATGTGTGTGCTGAAATACCCCCTGCCAATAATATTGGCTTATGCCGGACAGTGCTTGCACATATGATGCATGGTCCTTGTGGTGTGTTAAATCCAGAATGTCCTTGTATGCGTAACAAAGGTGGTATATTGTCCTGTAAAAATAAATATCCTAAACAATTTTCAAATGAGACAACTAATAATAAAGATGGTTATCCCATTTACCAAAGACGTGATACTGGGGAACAAGTGAAGATACGCAACACATACCTTAATAATCAGTGGGTTATCCCATATAATCCTTATCTTTGCTCACTGTTTGATTGCCATCTGAATGTTGAGGTCTGCTTCACAATTAAAGCTGTTAAATACCTATACAAGTACGTGTACAAGGGTCATGATAGGGTTTCATTCAATATAGTGCCTGGTGAGCCCGGCGCTGTCGATGAAATTAAACAATTTCAGTCAGGAAGATGGGTTTCTCCTTGTGAAGCAGCGTGGAGAATATTCAGTTTTGATCTATTTGAAATGCATCCTCCTGTTCTTCCTTTGCAGGTCCATTTGCCTAATGAACAAACTGTGCATCTACATTCTCATGAAAGATTACATGCTGTTGTTGCTAATTCTAAATGTTCACGTACTCAATTGACTGAATTCTTTTCAGTCAATGCAGCTATTGAAGGCGGGACAGGTTACTTATATGGTGAGTTTTGTGAACATTATAGATGGGACGCAATTGCTAAGCAATGGAAAAAAAGAGTTCTCGATCTGTTTTCTGTTGGGCGTCTGGCATTTGTGTATCCTGCAGAAGGGGAACGTTTTTTCCTACGGTTGCTATTGTTGAATGTCAGAAGTCCAACTTCATTTGAAGGGCTTCGAACTGTAAATGGTCATGTATATCCAACTTTCTATGACGCAGCACTGAAATTGGGATTAATAGAAAATGATGACATCGCAAATTTAACATTGTCTGAAGCCTCGGAGGTCCAGATGCCTGCTGCCTTACGCCGTTTATTTGCAACAGTCCTCATTTTCTGTCAAACAGCTGATCCATCTGCCTTATGGATGCAATTTTACCCATTTTTGTCTGAAGATTTCAATTACAAACACCCTAACAATGCCCCTAAAATCCAGCAGTTAACTGTTCGTTCTGTAGAAGGATACCTTGAGGCTATGGGGAAATCACTGGCAACATTTGGCTTGGATCATTTAGTTGCTCACGTTGATGTTGAGATCAGAAGAACAAAGGATATTATAGATGCTCTTGATGCTCCTATCCCACCAGAAATTCTTACATGCCGTTCTAGATTAAATCATGAACAAAATGCTGCCTTTTTATCCATCATGCAGTATGTGATGGAGGGGAAACCAGGTGCTTTTTTTTTTATAGATGGCCCAGGAGGAACTAGGAAAACATTTTTATATAATGCGTTGTATGCAGAGGTTCGACTCATGAACAAGATTGTTTTGCCTACAGCAACATCAGGTATTGCTGCATCAAATATACCTTCGGGACACACTGCTCATTCGAGATTTAAAATCCCACTTGATAGTGAGGCTTCTTTGGCTTGTGCTGTTCCAAAACAGGGCAGTTTAGCAGCATTACTTAAGGAAACGTCATTGATAATATGGGATGAGGCTTCAATGGCAAAGAAACATAATATTGAATCCTTGGATTTACTCTTGCAGGATGTGTGTGATAACAAAATCTTGTTTGGAGGAAAAGTTGTTGTGTTTGGAGGTGATTTCAGGCAAGTTCTGCCGGTGGTTCCTCACAGATCCATGAAAGAAGCAGTAGAAACCAGTATCGTTACTTCATACTTATGGCCTAGATTCATAAAGTTCAGCTTGACAGAAAATATTAGAGCTCGGGAGGATTTACCATATTCCGAATTCTTAATTGCTTTAGGTAATGGTAAGCTACAAAATTCAGAAACAACTTATATTCAGCTGCCACACCAAGTTGCTCAATTTTGTGAAACTAAAGAGAATTTAGTTTCTGATTTAATAGAAGCAACATTCCCTGAAATGATGCAAACAAACCTGTGTTCTGAGACTTATATTAATCAAGCAATATTAACACCGCTAAATGATCAAGTGGATTTGATTAATGCACTCATGATAGAAAAATTTAAAGGCAGATGTGTTACATACAAGAGCTTTGATATCATGTTGAACGACTCATGCAACATATATCCTACAGAATTCATGAATAGCTTGTGCCCAGGAGGAATGAGCCCTCATGAACTTGTGCTAAAAGAAAATTGTCCAGTTATTCTTCTAAGGAATCTTTTGCCTTCATCCGGTTTATGCAATGGTACTCGTCTTACTTGTAAGCGTTTCTTCCCAAATGTTATCCAGTGTGTAACTGCTACAGGACAATACAAAGGAAATCATGTTTTCATTCACAGAATCAATTTAAGACCATCTGGTTCTATGAATTACCCTTTTCAGTTTGAAAGGAAACAATTCCCCATCAAGTTAAGTTTTGCAATGACAATAAACAAATCTCAAGGTCAGACCCTTAATAAGGTGTCTATACATCTTCCTCGCCCATGTTTTTCTCATGGTCAGTTGTACGTTGCTTTGTCAAGGGCTAAAAAAAGCAACAGATGTTGCTGTATTTTACACCAAGCCTCCTGAACAACACCCACACAACACTGTAAAAAATGTAGTTGCTTTTGAAGTGTTGAAGTTGGCAGGTATTATGCATGATAGCATAGAAGAAGAAGCATGACTAGCTTCGTTGATCAGAGCACTAGAGTAGGACTTCAAGTATGTTTTTTTTTCTGTTTTGTTATATTGAATATGTATTATATGTTCATTCTCTTTGTGGCAGATTGGATTATTAAAGAGTAATGGCATTGTTAGATGTCTTGGTCCTTACTGAAAGTTGTTATAGTCTGTAAGCTTGCAGTTAGAATATTGTCCCTCTTACAAAAATAACTGGAAAACAAACCTAGATAATAATTGTAGCTTACATGGGACCTGTATACTGATTGCACTCTTTCCATTAGTTACACAAAGGAACCTTACAAAGGCATGACCTTGGATAATTTAATACTGGCTGCCTAATTTATTTATTTGGCAAATAGCTTTTCTCCAAAACAGAATATTCATACAAGTTCATACATAGTTGCCTTTCCAATATTAATTGTGAACTGTAACTAACCAAGTTCCTAGAGTTTGCAATTACCATCTAGGAGCTGTATTAACACACACCCACATACTTCAGATAATACATATTGATGTTGATACAACAACTAAACATATAAACTGGAAAACAGTTCTATATGTATGCCTATGCTGGTCCAAGTATCACCTCAAATAGAAGAGGAAAGCCTGGTTGATAGACAATTACAGCACCTAAGCCAACCACAGCACATACGTGTTCAATGAACATATTAACACCGTTACATAGTACACATGATATGATGCTGTCTTCTTCTCGAACTACCTGTAAATCAACACACCATTGTTCTCTTTTGTAACGGAAAAGGACAGCTGTGCAAGGATCCGCTGTCCAGAAATGTGTTGTAGCAAATGGCACTGGAACATCCTTTTCAAAATAGATTCCACATGCAACCATTAGTTAGATATTTGCTACTAATAAAATATTTTGCACATGTTCATATAATATACACACTACATAGCTTATTAACTCAAAAACTTACAATGATTCCTTGGAAAATAGACTGGGGATTAAAGACACATGTGAATGATGCCTCAGGACGTTGTTGTTGCATTAGCCTCAAGCAATTCTCCATTTCTGCAACAGACAATGGAAGCCTTCTTCAGGTAACTATGGTCCGTGTGACTGGTGTACCAACATCGGTTTTATCATGCCCATCACATGAGAAAATTTTAGTATGAAATATTCTTTTACCTTTATAATACATTATCAAAGTATCTCCAACTTCGATATTATTGTCTGAGAGGAACTCTTTCCAGCCTCCTTCAACATACATTCCGGTGATCATGTTTCTAGATTTTGTTCTTCTAATGACAATATCCCAAGCTGGCCCATCACAACCGCGCATTATTTGACCTTCTCCACACCGATTGAATAGGATATGATAAAAAAAAAAACAGGTATTTCCTAAATCAAATCAACAATACAGTTAGTCAGTAACATGAATTCACATATCAAAGATGTCCAGGGGGGCACCTATGAAAGCCATATGTTTTGAATCATAAGAAAGCTGCAGGTATTTAGTAGGATTATATATATTCAGTGTTAATAGAGATAAATACAAATACATACTGCCATATCTTTGTGTTCCTCTTCGATTTTAAGTATCCATTTCATGAGAGCATTAGTTTCAGCCTAACAACATTGGAATTTGAACAATTAGTTAAACGTAAACACAAACATACTTAAATTACAAATGCAAATAATAGACTTTACAAAGTCACATTAGACTGTACTTACCTTTTTTAGCAAAGCTAGGTACCTAAACCAAATACTGGAAGTTGAGTTGCTACAATGATTTAGACATTCCTGTTGTATAATACATGATACCTTATATGGATAAGAGCCCATATATAGCACTGGAAAGAATCTAATTGTTAACTGTGGCCATGTGAGACACACCACATTCTAATGTCTACTTAATCTGTTGTGTAGTTGATATGCTGTCGATCAATCAGTACATATTTAACATTACGTTACAGTAACCTATGTATGTATATGTGTGGCCACACTCTTTAGACAGTAAACTTAGGTGAGTACGTAGTTCATTATTCATTATCACATGGTATCATATAAAGAGCACAATATTCTTACAAAGTATTATAAAATGCCATCTTCTAAGAGTAAAAATCTTAATTAAACTATATATTAAACTACCCTTTGACAATCAAATCTCTAAAAATATACTCTTAACATATATGGGAATATGCTTTTACTAATTCATGGCAAACAACTGTGAACATATAATTTTGTACGCTCTACAAAAGCAAGTAGAGCGTCCAATTCCTGTAGATTATTATATCAATCATATGTCACATTTGAGTATTTTGATTTTAAAGTAAAAAAAAATATATACTTTAAATGTAAGCATTTGATCTCTACATATACAAGTTTATTTAAGCACAATAGATACATGCAGAAATAATTAAGCTTATGAAAATTATTACTTGTACATGTATTTTAGGCATGTACCTTCACTTATTATTGCCAACTATTGATTTTGCATTCTTTTTAGACATTTCTAGAAACATGTCCACTACTAATAGTTTAGTTCATCTAATTTAAATATCTAATGTATAAGTTCTCACTTCTTGTACTTGAATACATGTGAAAATTTGGTTTTATTAATCCATGGCAAACAACTATGCACATATAATTTTCCACATTCCACAAAACTTAGTACATGGTCAAATTTCAGATGAGTATTATATCAAACATATGTCACATATTAGTATTTCATTACAGGTTTATGTAAGCATAATAGATGCATCTAAAAATTATTATGATTCTAGAAATTAGTACTTGTACATGTATTTAAGGACACGAACCTTCACTTATTGTTAACTGCTATTGATTTTGTGTTATTTTAACGTTTGTACAAACACGTCCACTACTAATAATTTAGTTCACTCTCTAATAAATTATACACCATTTGATTGTAGTTGATCAAACTTATGAATCCAGTCTCATATAGTCAGCCTATACAACTTACAATTTGCAAATCACTACCTGCTTTATTTAAAATTGAAACAATTTACTTTCTTTTGAAGGAAGTAGTATATATGGTCAAAATGGTTATTTTAAAAAGTACTTAAATAACACTATATATTGTACTTGTTTGATTAAAACAACACACAAGTTTTTTTACACAAAATTCAAAGCTTTGATGACATTTTGTAGTACAATCATTTACAACCACTTAAAATTTCCACTCATATCACTTTTAATGTGTCTTATATTATTATATTATTTATATGTGTTACTGTCCATATAAACTAAGTACATAAAATCTTTGCAACCCATACTTTCAACTGTTTGATTTTGACAACACTTATAGAAAGTAGGTGACTATCATCCACTTTTAGAGTAGTTTTTTATAAATGAACAACAAACAACAGCACAAAGGGTAAGTAGAAAAGAGATTAATTAGCAAGCACTGCACAATCAACAATCAAAGCAAGACAGGGCACTGCAATGTTTGCCAAGCAAGTAAATTGTACTTTGCTACTGCTCAAGCCACACTTCGGTATAGGTTTGCTACTATTTAGACATGTGGTCATTCTTAAGCTTGCTTATTTGACTACATATATCTTCTACTTGCTGTTCTTATCTATAAATAACATACTCACTTCTGCCCAAAAAAACGCCTTTCCAAGCTTGCAATTTCATTTACCCTCTTAAGGTATCCTTACCTCTAATGCTTTTCAACCTAAAATTCGATTTTTATGTACCGTTGCTATATTGCATATTGAATTTGATTATTTTCTACTTACTTATGTATTGCAGTAATCAATAAAAGCAGAAAAGATCAACTAAGTCAAATGAACATAATTGTATGCTAAATTAAGGAAATAGGATAGCATCTATTGTAGTATCTGTTGTGTAATGAATGCAGTTGGCTGAATGGTTGTTGCTTTTATTGTTTATTTATAGTTCCTTGATTCATGTTTCATGTAAATGTCTTTCTGCTTTCTGAAAAAATGCCTAAGGAATATTTTCTGCACAACATACATTTCTTTAAATAGATTTTACTTATTAAATACCATAGCTTAAAGTGTTCAAAAGTTTTCCTTGAGAATATATATGATTATGAATCATCTATGTAGAATATTCCATTCCTACGAATCTTCTATTTGAAATACATATCAGACTATATAAAGTTTTCCTGCAAGTGACAACTACCTGCATCAGACATTTTAAAACTGCTATTAAGAAGTTGTTCTCCTGAGATTCATAGTAGTTGATCTTATGAAATTAGAGTACATGTTTTTCTACCTCGCATATAATGTATTTTACAAGTGGCATACCGTTTTAATCACCTGTATAGTCTTTTTGTGATACTGCTATAACGACAAGTGTACATGTACAATTGAGCAGAACGATTTATGATCATGAATATCAACATCTTAAAACCTCTGCTTACAATCTATCCAACTGACTATCAATACTGATCTTGTCTTGTTTCAGACTGCATTTGGAATACAATATGAAGCTTGAACCAGTTTATTTGGATGAACTCAATACTCAGAGCAAAGATTACAAGGTCACAGTTACAGTTGCTGAAAAGGGTCGTCCTCGAGAATCGCCAAAAAAAACCTAGATTAGTCTTCCAAACTCTTATCATGGAAGATGAGAAGGTCAGTCCACATGTACTTATTATTTTATTCTTTAACTTCTCATTATACATAGCTATTTCTGAAATATCTTTTGTTTGGAACCTTGTTTCAGAAGTAATGATATGTTTAAAACAACTAAACAAGAAAATATGTAGCATTATTGTAGTTATATCCAGTTCCTATTAAAGTACTTATATGGAGAATAAATAATAGGATTCTATAGTTGCAATTGTATATGAACACCTTATTGAAGTTCCCCTTTTCTGTTCAATTCTGAGCAAGAATTATATACCTGGAGTTGCTTCTGTTAAATTCTAATCATGTATTATTCTTTGAGATTAAAATATGTTGTTTCCCTTTCATATGACTTTCAGAAAAACAAGATGCGTTGCTCTCTTTTTGGAGAACAGATAAAAGCCTATGAAGATATTCTGAAACCCATTGGGAAATATGAAATATCCAGGGCTCCTATAGGTGTTGTGGATGATCAGTTCAAATTCAACCTTGAAGAACTTCCATACCAAATGACCATTGGACAGCAAACTGTTGTGCAGAGATTGAATTCTGAATCTGGCCCAATTGTTCCCAAATATCAGCCTCTGTCAACTATTCCAAGGACAGCTGAACCAGAAAGCAGATTTGGTATACACTTGGATACAACTTTAGCAAATTTTACAATATGATACCATGTAGCTTATTATCTACCTTAAAGCTAATTACATTCACTGCTTTCAGATGTTGTTGTAGTTGTCCTTTTTGTTGAAGAACAACCACGCATTATTACTAATTCACGTGGACGTGAGAGCCAAGTTCGTGAGATAGTGGTCACTGACACAAGGTTATTTCACATTTGAACTACTGTTTTTTTACTTTTTACAAGGCTTATCACTTCTCAATCAATCGTTATACTCATATGTATTCCCAAAACCATATAACAGCCATGATCATTCTATTACTATCTCAGCATGGAATGATCTTGCTATGAATGACTACAATGCACTCAATAACTGGGCTGACAAGTTCAATGTCATGGGACTCACTTCTCTTAGAGCTCAGAGTACATCAAGAGGTTAACTCATTTCATACCTTTAGAATTTTGTTTTACAATAACAAATATACAATCTGAATTCAAATGTTAACAGTTAGTGCAACTATAGGGTTCATTTTAAGTACTACTATGTCAACACGATTCATTCATGAACCTCAAGGAAATAGAGCAGATGTGCTTCGTGAATGGTACGTTTTCCAGAATTCTAATTATCATGGTGTATTCCCTGTTACCCTAAAACTGATCATGATTACTTCTTTATTACAGGGCAAGAGTGTACCCTCAAGTCTTGCTTGATAGGCAGGCTAGGGTGCTTACTGTCAGATACCCCAGTGAAGAGAAAAAAATTTCCACAATTTCAGAACTAAGAAACAAACAGGTTCATCTTCTATTTCCAGTACTAACAACTTCATTCAACAATTAATAATTATCTATCTTTGGACAACAGCTGACAATATGTTCTTGCAAACAATACAGCCATCCAATACCATGCAAGAAGAGGTAGCATGGATAAGGGTAACAATACCAGATGCTGACCTGAATAAGATTCATGTGTATGCTGGCTGTCATGAATGCTGTAAACGTACTAATCTTCCTGTGGGATCTCGCTATCGTTGCACTGTCTCCAAAAAAACAGATACTACTTCTACTCACAAGTAAATTACTGTTATGCTCTTGTAACTTATACACTATATATTCAGACATGCTTCTAACTTCGTTCTATTTATATTCAATAGAGTTACTTTCAAGTTTGAAGCAAAAGATGGCACTGGAACTATGTCATTCACCACTTTCAATGATGACACAGAAAAACTCCTGAGGAAATCAGCAGCTGAAATTTCTAGCATGAAGAATACTGTAAGAGATCCTTTCATTTTCATCTTCCCATGTTTTACCCTTTTATCTATTTGAAAGTACACTATCCATATTTAGTATCATTCTGCTGAAATTAATGCATATTCTTGGGTTTAAACTGTGTTTTCCAATATTAGCATTAACATTATGAATTATTTGCTCTTAATATCAATCAATGTCATTACTCTGTTCTTGAATTCAGACAATACTTTTATTCATTCCACTCCATACAGTTTTTACACTCTGATTAAACTAATACTTTCACATATGTTTCAGGAGAACTTCGAAGCTTTTGCAACTGTAACGAAAATCCTTTCCACTGAACCATTTCTGATCAAGGTGGGACCTACAAAGGAGTTGTCAATGAATAATGTTCTCATATGGACTCTTAAATCTATTGAAATAATAGAACATGAAGCAGAACAAACTAAGTCTTCACTAGAGCCATCTACAATGGATACAGACCAAAACAAATCTCCCATAACAGAACAAGAGAGGAAACTACAGAGAGATCTCATTCTTGAGGAACAAGAACATGGTAAAGAGCCTCTGGTGATTGAGCTAAGCTCACATCTTGCTGCAGCCCAAAATCCAGCAACAAAAAATGATGTCAGGGTTGCTGCACTTGCTCAGCTACATGAAATGAACTTAGCCTCTGAAGCATTTGATTCAGACATGTTCCTGCTATCTGAGCCACATCTGGACACCCTTGATCTTCCTCAAATAAGCACCCCACTAAAGGACGCACTTCCAAACTGGAGTCAGCTGTCTCGCAAGCGCAGTCCACCAAAGAGAAAAGAAACCATTACTTCTGATTCAGAGTCGGGCAAAGCTACTGATGATAACCCATCTAGGAAGAAAGTGAAAACAGCACTATTTCAAAGCAGTCAAGCTGAAGAAAGTTCTGATGAATTCAGCTCTCCCACAACTCAGCCTGAAAACCCATAAAATTCTGAAGGTTTTATGATGCATAATCACCACCTTTTGCTTCTACTAATGGTGATAACTGCATTAGATAAATGTTTCTTTATATGTAACTTTTATGCTGCCTGATGTATACACAGGCATAAATCTTTTGGGGGTTTAAAAGGAACAGACGTGACCATATATTGTTCCCTATAAACACCAGCACTATAAGTAGTAATGGTACTAGGTATATTAGAATATAAGTGTAAGCTTAAGTGATAATATCAATATTTTGGGAAAAAAAGGCACCTATCATATATTAGAAGCTATGCATTGTACAAAGTAATGTTAGCATATTTTGCTTAATGAAGCAAAGCTTTTCTATGTATTCACATCCTTAAATCAGGATTCTTATATATAATATTAGTAGTTTTAATAATTTCCTTGCACTGATTATTTAAAATTTATGTTTTCCACGCAGATACCTATATGCATTTCATTGAAACAAACTTTTTATCATCTTATAAGATTGTTTTAGTTTTGTATGTTATCATCTTTAAACCCCATAGCTATCAAATTGTTTACCATTGTAACACATGTTTAGTAACTATACCCAGATTCATATTTGTAATGGCAACTTTAAAGATTTATGATTCGTTTTTACAAAAATGGCAACGAGCTGCAAATGAATAGCTCAGACAAAAGGAAGCTAAAGCAAGAAACTTTAGCAGAACTTAAACAACATTTACTTGAATTATAGGAATTTAGATGAAGCAATTACAAAGAGTTGATGAAAAAACAAACTACTAAAGATAAACCTCCTCATTGCTTATCATATTCCTAATAACATGTACACCGATGCAAAAATAGCAAACAAGAACAGTTTTATAGTATTATCTTTTATGCCAACTGAAGGCCATGTAAGCTCAACTTGAATTATTATTGTAGCAAAGCAAATCCATTAATACTTCTTCCCCTGAAACCACCCCAAATGACTCCAAACTGTTTCTGAACTTTGTTCTGGTTTAGATTGGTTAGCGTCTGTATGAGTATGCTGCCCATTCATCCTAGCAGCATCAACAACACTCTGAATTTCTTCCATCTTCCTACCTATCTGCAAGATATCCTCATCCACCTGCACCATCGATCTCTGCAATTTAATCATTTCTTGCTGGAACTCACTTCTCTGAGACTGCAAGTTCTTCAAACGGCGACGTAGCAAAGCTATCTGCATCCATTTAGCATGGCCAGTGACAGGAACACTTGTAGGTCCTTTGCATGAGGAAGATGAATCGTCAATCTTATTTTCCATTTTGAGATTCAACAAACTTTCAAGCATATCAGTATAAAGAAACACAAAGGGAAAAACATAAAACTTTCCAAGGAATTCAAAAGATTAAGACGATTGAACTGCAAGGAACTACACTTTTATAAACTTCGAATGATTCATTATTATGCACTTCAGACACATACAAATTCACTAAAGCATTATATGGAAAATTTTAAAACAACCTTTTGCATTCTTGCTGCAATTAATATTTAATTCCATATTTAAACTGTACACCAGATGTAGCCTGCAAACGTACCCCTTGACAAGTAATAACACACTGTAATTCCTTCCCTCTGAAAACAAGCAGAGAAAGTACTTCTGGTACAAAGCACATTCACTTAGTCAACTAATTGCATAAGTGCATGAAGTACATAGCATGTGCCTTTTTAAAAAAACCAAATAAGATCAATGCACTATATCCTAGAAAATACTCCCAATGCACATAAAACATGTCAAGTACCTATGTAAATCAACACAATAAGAAACCAAAAGCCAAAAAGAAACTCCATTTAATCAGTTATGCATACACCATAAATATAGATAAAAATATGACACATTTAATTGATTTAGGAACTTATTACAACATAGTATATATATTATACCATACTCCATTACTTTACCAATAGGATAATCATACCATGATAACATTGTTATAAATGTTAATCAATAAGAGTGACCTATTTGATTCGTAGTAATGATGCCTGCTTGTTTATACAACTATAAACAAACTACAGTCTGCTACCAAAGTTGAACACTAAAGTGTCCAACGCAATGGTGCTTCGATAACTAATATAATTTCCAACTAACTAACCAACAACACCTACAAACACTATATACTTAAAGTGTACAGTCTTATGTGCATTACCAGACATAACTTTCAAAGCACAAGATCCACTAACAAATCTATCATTTTCATACCAACTTTACAAAAACATTAAGATACCCAAGTTTATGTCCTATGCCTTTCTAATAATTGCAGGAATAATAAGAACAATAGCTAGAAAGTAACAACCGCAAGTCAACCACAGTTACATATGCATTAAAGCTTTAACAAAGATCAAAATAAGGAAAGTTCCTGTAACATAGATATATTACATAACTTGACAATTGTTCATATTCCATTCCAAACTTAGTTACTTAGGTTAATAAACAAAATAAACTTCAATCAACTTAATACATCTTATTATAAAACTTCCTAAACGCTGCTCACAGGCTAATCATACTTGCACTAAATCCACATCGAACACTAGAGGATCACCTTTCTTATATTTGAAAAGACCAGCTTCATCCACTTGCACATTGTAATAATCGATGAACTCTCTAACTCCATTCTTCAAGGAACACTGAATGATCTTATTGTTCTTCATCACAATCTTCAATTCAACTTCAAACTGTTTATCAAAATTCTGTAGGATTACAGCAGTTGTTGAAGGGAATCCCATGAAATGTGTCTTTGCAAAAGGCAATGGGATATTCTGCGAATACAAAATTGAAGCATTATAGACAACAAACAACCATAATTGTAAAACTGTAAACACCACTAATATACACCTATAGATTAAGCTAAAAATAATCTACAAATCATGCTACTTTATTTCATAACAAACTCACAATTGTAGCCTGCTCAAAGTATTTTTTAGTTAAGATAAACTTGAAGAACTCTTCATCACAAGCATCTCCAAGTGCATTGAGCCAGACATTTGTCTCCTTCATTTTTTCTGAATTACTTTCAATGGCTGGTTTGCGGCCACGCTTCTTCCCCGGATCACCACCTACATGAACTTCTTTTGCTCCCACACTCTGTGGAGCTCCAGTACGGTAAATGATTCTAACCATGAAGGAATTATTACCTATGTACTTAAACATTAAAACATCCCCAACATTTAAAGTATTGTCATCCATAAAATCGGACCAACCAATGTCAAGATACATTTGCCATCCACTATCAGATTCTTCATGCAACAAAGTGACAAACCAAGATTCATCGCTACCATCCAACCGCAGTTTAATGTTTAAAAATCCGTCTTCTAAAATCTCATTCAATCCATCAGGGACACGCTGTAACACATGAACATCTGCATAAGCAAGCAACAACATGCAAAACCAAACTAGAACTACAAACCTTACATCTTGTAATGTTGCATAGACCAATCAATGATTCCACTGTCATTAAACTACTATACATTTAGAATACAACACATGCTCAATAACAAACTAAGCATCAATTCAACATACAATTGAAAAACTCAGGTGCGTATAGGGAAATTATCACAAACAAATATCATGACATCAGATTACTCAGGTTTCAAAAAGACCACTCAACCTATATATTCTCAGACTAAATTCCAAAGTTTATGTACCTGTCTACTATTCTTAGATCTTGTTCCTCCTCCACGAATTTCACATATGCAGAACCAATCATTAAAATCATACTATATTAGACTCAGTTTTAAACATAAAGTTCAGAAGCAATATACCTCGAACATCAACCCCAAATTTCACAATTCAAAAAGACAAAAAAGGGAAGAACCAAAACAAATAAAACAACCAGATCCCAGTGCACAACCTTTTAAAATTGCAAGAATTCAATGCAAAACATATCATAAATAAACACTCCCAAATTCAAACTAAACAAAGACGACAAAACAAAAAGTATGCAACATGCATAATTGAACAAACCCTCAATCGTCATGTACAAATTTCAATATACCCTCAATTTTGACTTACCAGTTTTTCTCGAGTTTCTGGTTCCACACGAATAGTAAACGACAGTGTAAATTCAGCCATGGAAAATTAGATATCCAATGAATTTTTCTGTAACAGTTCTATGTGGAACAATACAAATAGATACGTTAACAAAGTTTATATACCCTCATGAACTCAAAAGACTCAATAGTCAATACACAATATCATTAAATGTAAAACAGCCTAATTAATAATAATAAAAAAAAACAGCCTTTAGAATTTTAAAAACCTAATTAAGTAGCTGACACATATCTCAATGTCTATGTTTGTACTACTAGCCTTACAAGAAGATCTTTTCTGAAAAAAAAATATCTGTGTTTTTAGAAAGTAAAATAATTAAAAAAACAAAACAAAGAGAAGCTTACAATAGGACATAAATATTGTTTTTTGCTCAATGTTCAAATTACACATGATTAATATTCCTTTCTACCATATACAATAGCAGTACATACTTCCCAATAGAATACTCACAATTTTCAATGATGAAATGCATCTATCTTCTGCAATACTCCAGATTGGACTTCCTTTACAGATTACTCGTATTCCATCATAACATCCTTATCATGTTCCTAATCCCTCTATACTCAACAAAATACTAAAACGTTGTACAGTTTACAGAAATGATACACTAGAGCATCACATAACACATGGGCTGGACCTTAATCACATCTTTTCTAGACAGCAACATGTTGTCCAAACACATGATGCTCCACCAACATAAACTATAACATGATCTCGGTAATACAATAGCATCAGCATGTTTTCAAATTTATCATTATAACTACGATACCTTCAATTGACAATATATTGTGTAGATATGAACTCGATATCTGTATTGTTAGACTACATTGTAATGACATGCATATTGCAACATTTTTCCAAGGCACGACTTTCAGACATTATCCACATTATACATCACATAGTGTTGGGGGGCGCGCGCATTGCGTGCGCACCAACAACTAGTATAATTATAAAAATAAATAATAAGAAATTTAAGATTTTAACACCTGTCAATAACCCGAAATTGGTTTTTAACACCCAAAAAAATAATAATTTATTTTAACATCATACATTTTTTAGAAAATTGATTTTACTACCACTTAACGGGTTCTTAGACGGAATCCGTTTAGTGAGGTCCATACTACCACTTGTTGTAATACTATTGGTTAAAAAAATAAATAAAAAATCTACAGCCACCCAAACACACCACCGCATCCCCACCTCACATGCACGACTTCAACACGCCGGCACCGTAACCCACCCCTCCCCCAGCCCAGACCACCAAAAACCACTCCCCTCCCCAGCCCCCGATCGCCGGAACCCATTCCTCTGTCATCCCGCACTCGTAATTCCGTCCAAAACGAAACCCTAATTTCTAAAAACGGCCACGATTTCGATCATTAATAGATGAAATTGGCCGGTTTGGGGGCTGATTGGCCTAAACCGGTCAATTTCGGCCATTAGTGGCCGGAATCGTGGTCGCTTTTGGGGAAAAGGGGATGCGTTCTAGTGCTCGTGCGACGGTTTTTGGCTGCAGGAAAGGGAAGAGTTGATTTCCAGAAATTGCAGTTCCTCCATAAGTGAAAAAATATCAAGTTTATGACTTGGCATTTTGTGGGCCTGATAGATATCGGCCTGATAGATATCGGCCTGATAGATATCAAGCATCTGCATATTTGATGACGATGGCATCTTTCCTTGATTGATTAAACAAACCAAGATCTTTCGTTTCTAGTAGATATCATAGTGTCTTTCTCCTTTCTAATGCCTATTCGTTGGTGCGTTGTTATGCATGACAAACAAATTCATAGAAAAAGATATGTCGGGTCTAGTATTGTTAGCTAGATACATTAAATCGCTAATTGCACTTAAATATGGCACTTCGAGATCAAGAACTTCCTCGTTTTCTTCTCGATGTCTAAATGAATCATTTTTCATGTTCAAAGACCGAACAATTGTAACACCCCCAAATCTCCCTCTACGGAAATTCTAGAAAAAAATACGTATAATTATACTGTAGAGATAGACTTAGGCGTATTACCACAGCGTGATTATGCAAGGCTACCAACTTACTAAATAAAATCAATACTTTGCAGCGGAAACTTCAATACTTTTTTATTAAATAAACCATAACAATAACATTGTCATGAGTACTCATAAATAAAAACAAGAACCGACATTCCTAATATAGATGAAGACATTTGCGGGACTCCAAATGCTCACATATTGACTTCACCTAAAATTAGTCAACACTGCTTACCATTACAGTAAACATGGTAAACCAAAATAAATAGGAAATACGAATTAGCAAGATATGCTAAGCATGATAAGTGCAAGATAATTAAATTCAATTTAGTAGCAAACATGCTTTTTAAACCAATTCCAATAATTAACCAATAATTCCATCTCATGATTCAAAACCAAATTCCAATATTTCAACCTTTCCAACAGTTCAATGATAATTAATAAAACTAATTTTCTTTAAAACCAATTCTATTAAATATCTAAATTCCTCACCCAAGTGTGCACACCCCCCAAGCTAGTCTCCTTATACTACAAGGATATTCTTGAGGAAAGACTTGGTCATACAAAGTCCAAAGCCTTATCAAATAAACCAAATCCGCATAATGGGATTACTAACATGCTTATAAAGCTTTAATAATAATTATTCAATAATTCAATAAATCCTTTTTAATAATTCCAATATAATTCAAAACTCATTTTTATTAAATTCCACATGCTTTCAAAAATCAAACCTTTAAAACATGATTAATATTTTAATTAATCAATACATGATATAAAATCAACCTTTAATTTATTTATTAAAACCAATTCTTTAATCATACTTTTTATTTCATAAACCTTAACTCAATAAAATCATAATATCAAGATCAATTTATTAAAACGCATATTAACATCATACTTTATTTCATAAATCATATAGTTCAACTCAATTTAATTCAATCACCAATAAAAATCGTATAAACATGCTATTCAAATCAATCAATTTCAAAGGTATCTAGCCACCTAAACGTACCTCGATCATTGCTTAGCAAACCACACAAAAGAACTCAAGAACCTTGATTGAACACACCCTACAATTAAATATAACCTTAATTAATATAAGGTTAACAAATAATCACAATAATTAAATAAAAAAACCCCCCAACTATATGTACATGAATCTTTTAAATTATTTTCTCATAAATATCATTAAAAATCTGATTTTATTTAATTAAAACTAGTCATAATAATTTTTATAAATCCCCCGTAATAATTATAATTAATTAAATAAGAAATGAGAAGAAGAAAAGATAGAAAACCAAGGAGTAAGAGTAGGAGAGCGGCGGCAGGGGGTGTCGGAGGTGGCTGGCTGCGGCAGGGGCAGTGGAGGTGGTGGTGGTGGTGCGCAAGAAGGAGAAAGATAAAGAGAGAAAAATAAGAGAAAAGAATAAGAGAGAATGATGACAATTGGTGTAAGTGTTTGGTCATGAAATGAAGGGGTATATATAGGCTAGTATGGGCATGAATTATGGCAGGAAAATGAAAGAAGAGATATAGAAATACTTGGAGAAGTGAATAAATAAATATGGAAAGTTTTGATATTAAGGTGATTATGTATAATAAAAATATGGAAGAAGTGTTGTCATGAAAAATAATATGGCAAGGAAGATTACTTGGGGAATAATCAAGGGAAATAAAAGGTAGGAAAATATGATGGGAAAATATTTAGGAAATGGAAAAATAGAATTAAGGAAAATACTAGATTTGAAGGAGATAATTAAAAATATAATTTTCTAAAATAAATCCCCATAAATCCAACTAGGATGGCTGAAAATTTTGAGCTTCCATAGCTCAAAATTTTGGACCACATAATCGTATTTATGGAAATATTTTTCTAGTTTTTACGAATTAAAAATAATTATGTAAATAATATTTATTGTATAAAATAAATAAATAAATAAATAAATAAATACCAATTATTCACCAATAAAATAACCAAGAAAATCAAATTTTCTATATATAGAAAATTCGAAATTCCTAGCAGTTGTTGGGAATTTTCAGACCTTTTAATTAATTAATAAAAATATAATTTTTGCTGTAATTAAAATATCCGAATATATAAATAATCCGGTCTTTAAAATAAAATAAATGGATAATAAATCTTACCCAAAATCTAAAAAAAAATAGTTATGTTTCAAAATATTTTTGGGGCCAAAATTCAAATCATTTTGGCTCCAAATTTCAAATCATAAGTTAATTTACTAAAATGCCCTTTTTATGAAATAATAATTAAGTAATTAACTAGGAAAATACATACAAAAATATGAGGTATTATAACAATCATCAGGGTGTTCATTGGTTTGCTTTGTCCATGTAAAAACGTTTTAACACTCTTTCAATGTAGTTAGACTGGTGGACAAAAATACCATTATTTAAGTGTTCAATTTGCAACCCGAGACAGAATTTATATTGTCAAAGATCTTTCATCTCAAGTTCTTTCATCAAGTATTTTGCAGTTCTTTCAAGTTCATTTGGAGTTCCAATGATATTCAAGTCATCAGCATAAACTGCAATAATTGCAAATCCTGATTGTGATCTCTTAATAAACACAAGGACTTATTTGATTATTCTTGAACCTTTCTTGCGTTAGGTATTCACTAAGATGATTATACTACATCCTTCCAAATTATTTCAATCTATAAAGTAACCTTTTTAAGTTTATGGAAAGTAAATGTCTAGGCTTGTGGTTTTCTGGTAATTTTAGTTCATCTGGGACATATAAATGTCTGTATCAAGTGACCTATATAAATATGCGGTCACTACATCCATCAATCTCATCTTTAGTCCTTCTAAGACTGTCAAACTTACCAGAAATCTTAACGTAGTTGCATCAACTACGAGAGAATATGTCTCCTCATAATCAATCCCAGGAATTTTAGAAAAACCTTGGGCTACAAGTCTTGCCTTATATCTAACAATTTCATTTTTCTCATTTCATTTTCTCATTTATACCCATTTGTATCCAACCGGCTTTACACCTTTTGGTGTAAGGGTTATTTTTCCAAATACTTCTCGTTTTTCAAGTGACTTTAACTCTATTTGCATTGCCTCTTTCCATTTTGGCCAATCATGCCTGCAACGACATTGTTCCAATGTTCTTGGTTCAATAATCATTTTCATCAGATGCCACTTTAGTTGCAATAGAATATGCAAATGTTTTGTTTACGATAACGTCATTTCCATTCCAATAATGCTTGTTAAAAACATAATTCATTGAAATTTCATTGTTATCAATGTCATGGTCATCTTGTTCACTCCTTGTCGGAGTCTCATTAGTATTTTGTATTTCTTGACCTTCTGTAAAGGGAATATTGTTAACCTCGTCAAGTCTTTTTAGTTTTCTTGGTTTAGAATCTTTTGAACCAAGTAGTCTTCCACGCTTTCGGCGTGCTAGTGATTTATTTTCAATGATCTTTATCAATAGATGGAATTTCAATACGCGCAGGGGCATTTTTTGATGGTATATGCGATTTTGTCACTTTCTTTGTATCTATAAATGCATCAGGCATCTGATTTGCAATGCTTTGTAACTAAACAATTTTCTAAACTTCTTGTTCACACATATTTGTTCGTGGATCAAACATTGACAATTGTGTTGCATTCCAAATGATTTCTATTTCTTTCTTTCATGGGTCCACTTTCTCTTCCCCTAAGGCTGAGAATACTGTTTCATTGAAATGACAGTCAGCAAATCTAGCCGTAAATAAATCACCGGCCATTGGTTCAAGATATTTAATTATGGAGGGTGATTCAAAGTTTCAAACCCAACATAAATTCCTAGCCTTCTTTGTGGACCCATTTTTGTTCATTGGGGCAGAGAAAAAGGAACATACACCGTACAACCAAAGATCTTTAGATGTGAGACACTTGGTTCTCGACCAAAAACTAATTGTAGTGGTGAGAACTTATGATAAGTTGTCGGTCTCAATCTAGTTAGAGCTGCTGATAAGTCTATTATATATATATATATATTTATTCCCCGTCCCACGGTCATATTTGTGCTTATTTTAGCTCTACGGAGCTATTTTTATTACTAATATATGTTTTCTAGTGTTTTTGTAAAGTTGGTATTATTTTGTAGGAATTTGAAGAATTATGACGATTCCAGAGCTTATTGAGCCACTACAAAGATATTGGAGTTTGATCGTATTTTATGACCGTATATATGAAGCTCAAGGCCGAACTAAATTAATTTAGTTTGGTGATTAAGGGCTAGATTATTAAAGAGGTCCAAGTTCTTTGAAGCTAATCAATCAAGTTAAGAGTTGGGCTTAAGGAAAACAGAAACCCAATCACAAGATATCAGTTGATGGACTGCTAGGCGTAATAAGCGGGCCTAATCGAGTGGATCAAAGTCCGATTGGGTGAGCCTGTATCTGGGCCGTTAGGATGCACTTCAATTTCGTTGGGCAGCTGCTTTGTCTCTTCCATTTTATTGGATTTGGGATTGTTGTTTTTAAAACCAAGTAGGCTTATTAGTTGTCTTTAGTTAGGATTATGACTCCTAGGTAAGGCAGTTACTTTGCCTATTTATTTCAACTTTTAGTGAGGTTTCTAGGGAGTAGCTCTTCATGTAGGATTTTCAGCAGTTTAGTTTAGTTTTATTAATTTGTTATTAGTTTTAGTTTAGTTTTCTTTTCTCTTTTTATCTCTCTAACTTTTCTCCCTCTCTCCTCTTAATTAAACTCTTAGAATTATCTCTCCCTTATTTTCTCTCTCTAAACTCTTAATTTATGCAATTTAATATTTCTTTCTTTTGGGTACTGTAGGCGTCGCTCGAAGTGCGCCTACGTTAAAGCATGTGTGAATATGCTTGGAAATCATAGGAAGTGGGAATTGACATTACGATTAGGGACAAAGCAAAGTAGGGAGCCACCAACAAGTTTTTAAGGAACTTGTAAACCGTTCACGGATCATAAAAGGCAACCACGAATAAGGGACAACGATAGGCAACAATGATTGACCCGTGAAGGTTACACCCCATTCATAATCCATGAGATTACTAACTCCATATGGTTCGGAACCACGAAAAGAGGATCGGGATGATGGTACGAAGTGAGTCATGGAGTCACATTCGCCCGTATTGGCCTCTACTCGATTCTTATAGTGAAAAGTGATTCCTGCGATCTCAAAGGCATACAAACAAAATATTCAATTTGCTCCAAACTATTATTATGCTAAATTGGTTGAATATTAATGCAACACATAATTCTAAAATATTTGTGATCACTTCAATTAACAACAAGATTAAAAGGAACCTAAACCGGTTGTCCAAATTATCTTATTAGGCGTGATTTTCAATTACATATTCCTTTTAATATGCAATATGGTGATCATAATAACAATAGAATAAACATTAATATTGAAAGCAATTTAACAATAATAGCGTTAGTCAAATCAAATATAAAGTAACCCTAATCATGATACTAGCAATATTAAAATAAAATAAGAGTAATTAAATTAATTAATTACTCACATTCTGCGCGTTCCTTTAAATTGCTACATCATGAATAAAATGTTAGTAACTTCAATAAAAATATAAATCAAGTGAAAATTAAATTAAAGTAGAGTTGATTTGTTCCAAACCCTCAGTCAATTATACCTTTCACGCCTTGGTTTAAGTATAGAACTTTGGGTATTGTATGAACTCCTTGGAGTGCTTAATTAGGGAAAGTATTTTGAGAAAATAGGATGGCTAGTATTTAGGCTAAAGAGGGAGAAGAGAATTATTTTATGATCAAGCTTGTTGATGTTTGAAAAAAGGGGAGATATGACCTCTATTTATAGAGAAAAAAGAAGGGTCGAAAAATTAAGATAAGATCCGAATTAAATCGGAATAAAACTCAATAGACTGCAATTTTTGCGGTTTTTGTTTTTATCATATCTTTTGATCCAGAAATTGGAATAAGATGAATAAGATATAGTTGGAAAGATCTTGAAGTCTACTTTCTAACCCAATTAGAATAAGATTAAAATATTTTGTAGAAAAAAAGATATAGCCAAAATAGTGAGACGGTATTAGTTTTGGATAGAGTTTGACATTTTATTCATATATTTTCCGTTATAGCTCGGAATTGATATTATAATATATCATTGGAAAGATAATTTCAAGGCTATCAAACCATATAAAATTTGGATAAAAAATATGAGGCATTAAAATAATATCTGTCTATCTTTGAATGTCTTTCAATTCGGATAGAATTAGGACTTTCAAAAAAAGGAGTTTTATTCAATTTCAAACTCTTTAATCTTATCTTTTCAAAAAAAATATATTGATTCGAGATTCGAGATATGAGAATTGATGTTTAGGCTTAGGTTCAATAGGCGGACTAATTTATAAATGGTTAAGTCGAGATTCGAGAGATGAGATTTAATACCGGTAAATTAACTCTGTGGTTGTAATACGTAGCAAAAGCCCTTTATGATCTGATTAATTGATGCATTGATGATTGATTGTTATGTTCTACCCTGGAATATTGTTTATTGGTGAACCTATGCCCTAGGCTTTTATTTCATTGAATTTCCTCTTACTTTTATTCCTTCCTACTCTTACTTTTAGTAGCTTAGTTACCCTTTATAATAATAATTTGGTTACTTGATAATTTAGATTATTTTGATTAATTAGGAATAAATTAACTCGTTTCCCTGTGGTTCGACCCTTCTTCCCTATCTACATAGTTAGTGGATTTAGGTATTATTTTTGATTGGGTGATTACGATTTGAGCATGTCAGCTGCCGCATGTATTATGACATAACCCCGAGCAGATGAAGGCAATTTTGATCTCATCAATAATGGCCTTGTAATCACTTGTAGTCTCTTAATGACTTAGTGAGGCTGTTTTGTGTATGAACATGAGCTACTAGATGTTCTACAACAATTCCAACCGACATACCTTAATCATTGAATGTTTGGGATGCAAATTCCCCAACATTGTCTAGCCTTTTTCTTTTTATTGTATGATATGAAAATTGTGCCCTCAATTTAATAATTAGAGCAAGTAGTTTTGCAAAAGCAACATATCTACTTGACAAGTGACTTACATGTGACCATCGTGTTGAAGCATTAATTGATACCATAAAATATCGAAATGGTCCACATGCAGGATTAATTGGTCCACAAATGTCTCCTTGAATTCTTTCTAAAAATGTTGGAGATTCATTAGCAATTTTGTTAATAGATGACTTGATTATTAATTTGCCAAGTGAACATGCAGAGCATGTTAATTCATTTGATCAAGGGATTTTGAAATTTCTAATTGAATGTCCTATTGAATTTTCTATTATATTATGCATCATTCTTGTACCAGGATGACCCAAACGATCATGCTATAAAGTAAGCAAATTCTTATTATCTAACTTCTGGTTAGATATCAAATTTATTTCAACTCTGGTCGTATATCTATATGATATAACCCTGAAGAATATGTTGGCAATTTCTCATATATATGTTTCTTGCCATGGTTTTCTACCGTGAAGCATAAATATTCATTCTGATCCACTGTCATTGTTTCTAAATGAAAACCATTCTGACACACATCTTTAAAGCTTATAAGATTTCTTCTAGATTTACTTGAATATAAAGCATCATTAATGATGAATTTTGTTCCATTTGGGAGTATTACGCAAGCCTTTCCACGATAACCTTTTATTAGCTTGGTTGACCCAAAAATGGTATTAACATTTGCTTGAATCATTTTTAATTTTAAAAAAAAATATTCTTCATCCTTCAAAATAGTGTGTGTTATTCCACTGTCCAAAAGTCATTGAAGTTTGGAACCAACTTCAAGCAGATCCATATCTTCATAAAATAATAAATATGAGATTAGTTTAGAATAATTAAAATGAATTTATATTAATAATGAGAATTAAAAGTACATAACTTGAACATGAAAAACATAAAAGAGAAGTACATAGAGAAAACATAATACATATCATAGTATTTGATGAATTATCTAAACATGATTATTTTCTCTAAGGATAAATTCACCGCCAGCTTCAGCATTGTCTATGAGGAAATTAGACACATCAAGGCTATTTTAAGAGAAATTTTCTTCATCAACATAATTTTCTTCAACATGTTTTTCTTTCCCTTTAATGGATGCCTGGTAAATTTCTACCATATGTTTGGCCGTACGACAAGTATGAGCCCAATGTCCTGTCATGCCACACCTATAACATGATACCCTTGCTATGTGGCTTTTCCTTTTGTAGTGGCTTGATTTTTGTTTCTTTGTTGATGCCCCTTTTGAGTGTTGTTTCTAGGGAAGAAATAACCTCTACCACAACCACGTCCACGTCCACGTCCGTGGAAATTTCCGAGTCTACCTCTATGAACAACATTCGTCTCAAGTGGATTTCAGCTTAATACATCATTTGTTTCATTAAATGCTTGAGACCCAGTTGATCTTAGTTTGTGATTCTTCAATAGATGATCATTATTCTTTTCAACAACCAATAATGTAGAAATAAGCTCTGAATATTTTGCAAAGCCTCTTTCATGGTATTGCTGTTGCAATACAATGTTGTTAGCATGGAATGTAAAGAGTGTTTTCACTATCATTTGTACTTTAGTGACTGGCTGATCACAATATCTTAATATTGATACGATTTTATAGAGTGATGAATAGGGATGACAGTGGATCTAGACCCGACCCGGATTCGTGGATCCAAATCCGTTTTTTCATGGATATAGGTCCTCAAATTTTGGACCCGACGGATCCGGGTCTTGTTGGAAAAAATGGATATGGGTTCGGGTCTAACTCCCAGACCTGGATCCGTTTTATAAATTTATTTTTTAAAAAACTAAAATTTCTAATACAAGACTCACAACTTTTGGCCCATATCAGAAACAAAAATCAAAATAATTTACAAACCCTAACTTTCTCTCTCTATTTTCCATTCTCCACTACTCAGCCTACTCTCCAATCTCCACCTCGGTACTCCATGTCAGATCGGCGGCGAACAAAACGACATCAAACACCTTCGTTCAGATCTATAAGCCGTACTCCCTTCTCTTTTTAGTTTATTTGTTGTTTACCTTTTACAAGCAAATAAATTAAGGTAGTAGTTCAGATTAGTTTATGATGTTTTTGTACAAGTTTGCATTTGATTTGATGAATTTCTATCATGTGTGTATGCTGCAATTTCGTGGGTTTATATTGACAAGTTTTTGTACATGTTTTTGCTGCGATTTTGTGTGTATAATTATATGTATTTATGCTGCAGTTTTGTGTAATTTGTGTTTATTTGTTTGATTAATTTGTAATGTACTACTGTGAATTTGATAGGAACTTGTAGACACCTGATTTTGTCTCCCCAAAACCAAACCTAGTGATGAGTACCTTTCACGTCATTTGATTATCGAACGAAGTGATAGCGTGAAAAGTCTCTTGTGATGTGGTTGTTTTAATAAGTATCTTTCTTTTTGTTTTTGAAATGTACTCTATTTATTGAAAATATCCGGTCTAATTTAGTTTGGTCCATAATAAGGGTCCAATAATAGTGTATTTGAATTGGGCTCGAAAAGAGATTTCCAGCGATATATTATAAGCCCAATTCCAATGAATAATGAGGAAGTTATGACTAAAATACTAAATTGGGCCTGAAATGGTTTTATGGCCCAATGATCTAGTGGAGGGCCCATTAATTAATATTCCTAAAGTTATTAGGATTGATTTTAATCTTCTAGAATAATCTAGAAGGTTGTTTTGAGTTCTAATGAGATTAGGATTAATAATTATATCTTTTATGAAAATAAAGAATTATATTTGGATTAAAACAAGTGTTTTAAAGAGATTAAATCTGATAAGTACGGGCGTTGTTAATCGAATTTAATTAGATTAAGGATTCTGTACGGGTTTTTAGAAAACGCGTGAATCAGCGCGAAACGACAAAGCTGGCACATTACGCGTAGCGTTGGACCCTGTTGTTCTGCGACACTGACAGTTTTATTCCTAATAAGGATTTGGTCTTTTCCGACCGTTTCCGGTCTATTTTCTCTATGAATAGGGTTGTACTTCTCCGTTTTCATTCATTCACAATCATCAACAATATTCTATTCTCTTTTCTCTTAAGCTAATAGCTTTTCTTTCTCCCTCTTTCTAAGCCTTGCCTTTTAATAAAAAAACTCGCGTTCACGAGTTCTAGACACACCTAGCCAAGCTCGAAGTTGCCTTCACCTTAAACGTGAAAGGTTGATAATTTATGAGTGTTTGGTCCCAAATCTTATTTCAATTCTTTGAATAGATTTATTATTTTCCTCGAAGTTACTAACGTGTGTATTTTGTTATTAGAAAGAGATACGAGGCAACAAAGTAAGTTGTTTTATTGTTCTATTTCTTTAGAAAGTATGTTTATATTATTTTAATTCCTAGTATCATGTTAGGATGATTTTATTGCTTTCTAGTATCATGCTTAGGTTATCCTTTAAAATAATTTCAGTTTATGGTTTCACAATCAAATTTTAAAGATAGTAATGATGAACGACCAATTACCATTGTAATCCATTTGACGATGAGTCGTTTGGTAGGATATTGTAGACATCTACTTTTGGCCTCCTGTCCCGACAGGAAGTGCAATGACGATAAATAAAACCATCTTCGTGTTGGATCAAAGTGAAGAATAATACTTATGGATAACTGGTTAAGCCACAAAACACAAAAGACTAGCCCAAATTAAAGAAAAAGCCAAAAACAAAGGTCCAATTAACTAAACTCGATCATAATTAGTCTTAAGCCCGTGCTTAAACCTTAATAATGACGAATTTAGGAGCGCCTAGGTTAAATCTTAGCGCTGCCGCTGGAAAAGCCGCGCTCATCTCAAAGAGTCGCGCTGGGCTACCGCGTGCAACTAATTCAGTTGCGCGCGACACCCAACGCAACTTTCAGAAATGCGCTGCGGAAGATTCATAATTATTCAGAATTATACGGAAAATATAAAATCGAATCTTACCACAAAGCTGCGCGCAAGACAATTAGTTGCGCTGCACATAGCAGCGCCACTCTATCACTTGCGCTGGGATGCCGCGCGCAACTCAATCTGTTGCGCGTGACACCTGCTGCAGCAGAATGCTCGAAACCCTAAACCTAATCATTCCTTATAAATACGAGCTTAAACCGAGGCTTATACAGACAGAAATCAACCTAAAAATCTGGTGAAATACTTGTGAACTTGTGCAACCTAGCCCTCTTGTCCTAAACACTCACCCTTTCGATATCTTGCTACTACGGTGGAGGTTCCCCAACAAGAAAGAGTCCATAAGTGTTCTAAATGGAGATCTAGCAAAGAGAAGTGGTAAATTCCCGATCACTTAGTTAAATAACCTTTATTTTCTTGTTTAAAAGGACTTTGATTAATCAATTAGTGTTGTTTGATCACCTTTAAAATAATTAGTTAATCAATTCCACATAGTATCTTGCGTTAAATAAAGATAAGAATTGAATTAAATAATTGTTGGTTGATCACTTAAGCCAAGGCGAATCTTGTTTATTTTCTTGTCCTTTTCACGAATTTAATTAAATAAGAATAAGGACATTACGATGTAATTCCTATGTGAATTAATGCTTTTAAATAAAATCAATTAACATAGTTTTAGGTTTCGCGTTGCATATATTGTTTGGTGATGAAATTGTAAAAAGGGGAAGAGCTAGTAGAGGCCGCACTAGGGTTATGATAACGATTCCCCTCTAAAAGTAACGTTATTTTAGTACTCTCGCTCCCGAAATCATTTCTGGTTTATAGACCAATTTGGGCATGGGTAAACTTATGATTTGTGCTAATTATTCCATGAAATCCACATGGAAGAAAGGCATGAACGAGGTTTATGAGTTTTTCTTAAAACTCATTGGTGACTCCTACTTGTTTCTTACAAAAAAGCGTAATGATAGAATCAATTCTAATTCAAGGTCCCCAAATAGTCAGGAATTCAAATCCTACTACACCCTAACAAGTGTAAAGTCCTAGGCTTTTAAGTGGCCAAGGGCATTTAAGGAGAGTACTCCTTACGATGGGATCACCCTCCTTACAGATATACTAACATAATTGTGTTAGAATCAAATATTTATATGAAAAAATTATATATTTATTAGTAACTGGCCATTTAATAACTCGGATGAACCCTTATTTCCATGAGCGTTTTTCGGGTTAATAGAGCTTAAATCCCCCGGGGCTAGGACGTATGTAGAACTGATATGTCCAATTTATATAGTGTTTTACCCCCGTCCCATGGTCATAATTAGTAGTGTTTTTGGTTCTTTAGGGCCACTTTTATTACTAATTTGTGTTTTCTAGTGTTTTTGTAGTTTTGCTTAAGTTTTGTAGGAAATTGCATACTTGGAGCGTTTTTCGGGTTTTTCACGAAGCAACTACGAGCGTTAGGAGGACACGACCATCCTTGAAGCCCAGGATCGGTGAGAGCCGGTGATTAAGGGCTCGGTAGGTGATATCGGGGCAATTGGATCAAGTAATCAAGACCCGATGAGGAAATCCGGATTGGGCCGAGGAATCGAGCCCAATCGAAATCCAAGCCTTGAAGAAGAAGCCGGGCCCGATCGGGCGGGCGCGAGCAAAGCAGCCTCAAGGAAGAAGCCGCGCTCGATCGGGTGAGCGTAGGATCGATCGGGCGCAGCACACCAACAAGGGCGTAGTAAAAAAGGCGGGCCCGATCGGGCGGCCCTTCGCCCGATTGGGCGCGTGTTTTTCTAAGAACCTGATTAATTTTGTTTATGGATTTGTTGGAGGGATGTTTAAGTACGAATTTTGTACGTAATTTTTTATTACCTTCTCTTTTAGATTTTCTCTCTCTACTTCGGATATTTTCTCTCTCTTAAACTCTATCTCAACATTGTTCTTAATTACATTCATTAATCCAGATTTCTTTTGGTAACAATTTCTTCTCTTTTAATTCCAGTTATTTTATTTAATTCTTTCATTATGTCTTGCTTTATTTATTTGATTAGTTTAGATTTAATTATGCTTGAGTAGTTTTATTTCTAGGGTTTAGGGGGATCTAATAAATAATATGAAGGGGTAAATTTGTGATTGTTGATTATCAATGCTTGGTTAATTTCCTATTGATTGATTTAATGCTATGCAATTAGGTTTGGCCAGATTTAATTGTATGAGTTTAGCAATATTAATTCGAGATTCGACAGATGAGAATTGATGTTTAGGCTTAGTTTCAATAGGCGGACTAATTTATAAATGGTTAAGTCAAGATTCGACAGATGAGATTTAATACCGGTAAATTAACTCTGTGATTATAATACGTAGCGAAAGCCCTTTATAATCTGATTAATCAATGCTTGATGATTGTTTATTATGATTTGCCCTGAAATATTGTTTATTAGTGAACCTATTCCCTATTCCCTAGGCCTTTTAATATTTAATTTCCCCCTACTTTATTTTCTCTTATCATATCCTTCGTAATATAGTCTTTAATTACAACAACATTGGTTACCTTGATAATATAGATTATAATAATTATTTAGGAGTAGAAAGGCTTTTTTCCCTGTGGATTCGACCCTACTTCCCTATCTGCATTAGTTAGAGGACTTAGGTAATACTTTTGATTAGGGGATACGACTTTACCCTTTCAAAATTTGGCGCCGTTGCCGGGGAAACGGTTTTATTTTTATTTTCTGATTTTTTTTGTAGTATAGATTATCCCCTTTTGTCTCAGAGAACGTTAGTTCTTTGAGGCAATTCTCATATTTGTCTTTTAGTTCCTTGCTTATGCCCAGGTGTTCCAGATCAGGTTACATTCCATTCGATCCTGAGATCAAGCGCTCGTTTCATAGGCAAAGGAAAATTTATAGACAAATTCTGGCGGGTTCTGAGGAGGACAATAGTCGAAGAGACCCTCCCTCTGATTCTAGTGACATAGAAATTCCTTCAGATTCAGAATCAAAGATGACGGACCAAAAGAAACTCAGTGACTACTCGCAGCCGAAGCTCACAGATTTCCCGCACCTCACTCCCACTCCGGCTCTAGATGGAGTTTAATTTGAGATCAAGACCCAATTTATCACTATGATAGAGAGGAAGCAATTAAGTGGAGCTAAGGGTGAAGATCCTAATCTTCACATCGCAGATTTCTGCCAGTATTGTAACACCATTAGACAAGCCGGGGTCACGCAGGACCAAATCAGGGATATTCTTTTTCCCTTTTCATTATGTGGCAAAGCTAAATTATGGTTTAATGGTTTGAATAGAACTTCACTTGATATTACTGATTGGGAAACTCTTGCTTTGAATTTCTATAATAAATATTATCCTGTAGAGAGAACAGCGGTACTAAGGAGTGCTATTCAGAACTTCGCTCAAGAGGCCGACGAAACGCTATATGAGGCTTGGGAGCGGTTCAAGGATCTACAGAGAAAATGCCCCCACCACAATCTAGCACAATGGCAATTGATCCAAGCTTTCTACAATGGAATTGGAAATTCTTCTAGATCAGTTCTAGATTCTGCAGCCAGTGGAGATTCATGAATTTAAATGTGGACGATGTAGGACAGGTTATCGAAGACATGGAAATACACAATTCCCAATACGGGAATCCGAGAGGGTTTGCAAATAAAGGAAAACATAATGTCGATGTCGATTCCGTATCATTTTTGCAAGCTCAATTAACGTCTATTTGTCAAAAATTAGATAATCTTACTGCTACTCCTAACTCTGTAGCTAATGTTTCTGCTGTTGCTAACAATGAAGCTTTTTGTGAAAATTGTGGAATTGTAGGGCATTGGGAGCAAGATTGTAGGAGTTCCATGGAACAAGTTAATGCCTTTCAAACCTATAGGCAAAATAACCCATATTCCAACTCTTATAATGCCGGTTACCGGAACCATCCATATCTTTCGTACCGGAGTACCAATGTACAAAACCCTCCACCTCCACAACAACCACAACAGCAACCCCCACCACAGCAAAAATATTACCACCCAAATTCTGGCCAGAAAAGCCAAGCATCACCCTCATCATCTTCCGACCCTGCCATGACAGAAATTAGAGCAATGCTTATTAATATGCAAAAGCATATGGAGAGTAGGGATGCGCAAATTGATTCTATTTTAGCCCACAATAAAATCATGGATAATCAAATTGCACAACTTTCATCTACCCTACAATCCCGTCAGCAGGGAGCTCTACCATCACAACCTATCCATCCTACAGATCATGGCAATGCAATCACTCTAAGGAGTGGTTCACATTATGATGGACCTCCTATGCCAAAGGAAGATGGACCAGTTCCTGATCTAGATTCCTTTATACCAAACGCTAATCCTGCTAACCCTGCAGGGCTACAAACAGATACTAACTCTTCTAATGTTTCTGTGCAGGGTAAATCTCAGGATAAAGGGGGAGATGTGCAGAGCCCGGTTATCAAACTATTGTTCTCTAATAGACAATTGAAGAGTAAGTTTGATAAACAATTTGGTAAGTTCTTAGAGGTTGTGAGAAACTTGCAGGTAACAGTTCCTTTCACTGATTTAATCACTCAGGTTCCTGTATATGCTAAATTTATGAAAGACATTCTGACTAGGAAAAGGGCCTTTAATGAAGTAGAAACTGTAGCTTTCACAGAGGAGTGTAGCGTTCTATTGCAAAATAAATCCCCTCCTAAATTAAAGGATCCTGGTAGTTTTTCTATCCCTTGTCATATAGGGAATGTTTTTATTGATAAAGCTTTGTGTGATTTGGGTGCCAGTGTGAGTGTTATGCCATCACCTGTCTGTGCTAAACTTAATATGGGAGAATTAAAAGTTACTATTATAACTTTGCAAATGGCAGACCGCTCTGTAAAATACCCCTTAGGTATTTTAGAGGATGTCCCTGTCAGAGTTGGTAAATTTTTTATTCCTGTTGATTTTGTTGTTTTAGGCATGGTAGAGGATACACAAATACCCATTATATTAGGTAGACCTTTTCTCCATGATGCATGAGCCATTATTGATGTGAAAAATGGCAAACTAACCCTTTCTATTAGTGATGATAATGTTACTTTTAATCTAGGGAAAGTTTTGAAAGGGCCTATGCTAGAGGAAAATTGTTGTTATATTGATATAATGGATGATATTTGTGATGATAGCTTGCCACAGGTTCTTGCAAGGGATCCTCTGGAGGAAATTCTTTGTGGGAATTTATCTACAGACAATGCAAGCGTTTGGGGTAATGAGGTATAGGATATTGACAGAGCTCTTTCCTTAAAAGAGTTAGGCCCCAAGGAAACAATGAAGGTTGTAAATTTAGTTTAGGAATCGAAACCTGCAGAGGTCAAGAAACCTGAACTAAAACCTCTCCCTTCTCATTTAAAATATATTTTTCTGGATGAACAGGAACTATACCCCGTGATCATCAGTACTGCACTTAATGACCTACAAACTTCCCAACTTCTAGGGGTCCTTTAAACCCATAAGAAAGCTATTGGGTACAGTATTGATGATCTCAAGGTTATTAGTCCTGATTTTTGTATGCACATGATACATCTAGAGGATAACTATAAGCCCTGCATTCAACCCCAAAGAAGATTGAATCCTAACATGCAGGACGTAGTCAAGAAAGAGGTTATGAAATTACTTGATGAGGTATTATCTATCATATTTTTGACTCCAAGTGGGTAAGTCCTGTGCAGGTAGTGCGTAAAAAAGGTGGGATGACTGTGATAACTAATGAAAAAAATGAATTAATTCCCACTAGAACTGTAACAGGGTGGCGTATGTGTATTGATTATCATAGACTGAATATCGCCACTAAAAAGGACCACTTCCGTCTTCCCTTTATAGATCAAATGCTTGAGGGGTTAGCTAACCATAAGTTCTTTTGCTATTTGGATGGGTATTTGGGATTTTTCCAAATTCCAATTCACCCTGAAGATCAGGAAAAGACAACCTTTACATGCCCTTATGGTACTTTTACATATCGTAGAATGCCTTTCGGTTTATGTAATGCTCCCGCTACCTTTCAACGTTGTATGATGAGCATCTTTTCTGATTTCATAGAGTCTATTATGGATGATTTTAGCGTGTATGGTTCTTCATTTGATTCATGTCTAATTAATCTCGCTAAAATTTTAAAACGATTTGAAGAATGCAACTTAGTTCTAAACTGGGAGAAATGTCACTTTATGGTGACAGAGGGAGTAGTTCTAGGTTACATTGTATCTGATAAGGGCATACAAGTAGACAAAGCTAAGATTTCAGTGATTGAGCAATTACCTCCCCCAGTTAATGTTAAGGGAGTTAGAAGTTTCTTGGGTCATGCGGGGTTTTATCGTCGCTTTATCAAAGATTTTTCTAAAATTGCTAAACCACTGACTCACCTTTTGCTCAAGGATGCTCCTTTTATTTTTACTGACAAGTGTCTTGAGGCTTTCAACAAGATTAAGCACGCTTTGATATCGACTCCCATCATATGTGCTCCCGATTGGAATCTTCCTTTCCAGATCATGTGTGATGCAAGTGACTTTGCACTAGGAGCCGTGCTCGGACAAAGAAAGAATAAGGTTTTGCATGCTATTTATTATGCAAGCAAAACTTTGGATGAAGCCCAAGTCAACTATGCCGTTACGGAGAAGGAGTTTCTTGATGTTATATATGCTTTAGAAAAATTTAGATCATATCTTTTTGGTTCTAAAGTCATTGTTTTTACTGACCATGCAGCGTTGAAGTACTTGATAGCTAAGGCGGAATCAAAGCCAAGGCTACTCCGATGGGTTCTTTTGCTCCAAGATTTCAACATCGAAATAAAAGATAAAAAGGGAGCAGAGAACATAGTGGCAGACCACTTGTCACGTATCATGTATGATGAGGGTAAGGATTCTCTTCCTATAGATGATTCTTTCCCTGATGACAACCTATATGCAGTTGTAGAGCAACACCCATGGTATGCCGATTTTTCTAATTATTTAGTGGGTGGTACTCTACCTCTTGAATTGTCCTAACAATAAAAAAAGAAATTCCTTTATGATGTTAAGCATTATTTTTGGGATGATCCTTTTTTGTTTCGTGAGTGTGCAGATGGATTATTTCGCAGGTGTGTTCCTGAATGGGAAGTCCACGGTGTGCTTACTAGTTGCCACACCTCACCATATGGAGGACATCATGGCCCCACTAAAACGATGGCCAAGATTAATGAGTCGGGTTTTTATTGGACTACAATGTTTAAGGATGCTAACACTTTTGTGCAGGCTTGTGACTCTTGTCAGAGGACTGGCAACATCTCGCAGCGGCATGAGATGCCTCAAACCGGAATTCTAGAAGTTGAAATCTTTTATGTTTGGGGTGTTAATTACATGGGACCGTTCCCTTCTTCAAAAGGGAACCGCTATATACTTGTCGTCGTCGACTATGTATCCAAGTGGGTTGAGGCCATCGCTACTCCTACTAATGGTGCCAAGGTGGTCTATAGACTTTTCCAGAAGACCATCTTTCCAAGATTTGGCGTGCCTAGAGAGATAATCAGTGACGGAGGATCTCACTTTCATGAGCGGAATATACACACCCTCCTTAAAAAGTATGGTGTCTACCATAAGACAGGTTTAGCCTACCACCCCCAAACTAGTGGCCAAGTTGAAGTTTCTAACCGTGAGATCAAGGCCATTCTAGAGAAGGTGGTAGCAAAGTCAAGGAAAGATTGGAGCGATAAATTGGATGACACCCTTTGGGCGTACAGAATTGCATTCAAGACCCCTATAGGTACTACTCCATATAGACTCGTGTACGGTAAAGCATGTCATCTCCCGGTCGAATTAGAATATAAGGCATATTGGGCTATTAAGGAGCTTAATTTGGATGCCAAAGTAGCGGGAGAAAAGAGGTTACTTCAACTTAACCAATTCGATAAGTTTAGGTTGAAGGCCTATGATAGTGCTCGTGTCTACAAGGAGAAGACAAAGAGGTGGCACGACAAGATGATCCTTCCGAGAGAATTCAAAGAGGGTGATAAAGTGTTGTTGTTCAACTCTTGACTTAAACTATTCCCAGGAAAGTTGAGGTCAAGGTGGTCGGGTCCTTTTATTGTAAAAAGGGCCTATAAATTTGGTTATGTGGAGGTTTTCGATGAACATGGTAACGAGTTCAAGGTTAATGGCCAAAGACTCAAGCTATATCATGAGGGGGATACGATTGGTGCAATTGAATTACTTCACCTAAGCGGTTCCGATTCACTTTGAACTTCAATGTGGTAAGAGGGTCGTGCGGGACCTAGATAAACCAGCGCTTTGCGGGAGGCAACCCGTATTTCTAGCTTTCTAGACTAATTTTTTTTCGTTATTTTTTTTTTAATTTTTTTAGAGAGGTGAGGAGAGTGAAATTTTACCTTTCATGAGTGTTTTGTACAGGTTTTAGATCACAAAGTACAGAGATTTCAAGAGAAAAAGGCGAAGAAAAGTGAAGCTCCAGGATTGGGTACGTGCCCGATCGGGCGCGCACCTAAGGGTCAGAATTGAGCATAATTTCTCCCAATCGGGCGCGAAATATGGATTTTATCGGAACATATAATCGGCTGATCGGGCGCGCAAGTGAGGAAGAAAATAAAGGGAAACTTTGCCCGATCGGGCGGAAATTTGGAGAAATCGAGTGCCACGAAAAGAAATATCGGGCGAGCAATCTGGCGATTTTGAGGTTCGTGTTCGCGCCTTCCAGAAGCACCTATATTCGCCCAATCGGGCGCGCCTAAAATCCGGAGGATTAATTCCTCCTTCCCCCCTTTCTTTTCCTTTTCTTTCTTACTTCTTCTTCTTTATTCACACTTTCTCTCTCTAAAACCTCCATTTTCAAACCTTCAACCTCACATTCTTTCCAAGATCTTCTCAAATTCATCCATCAAAACCTTAAAATTTTTACATATTCTTAATCCTCACACCTTCCTCTACATTTTACACCCACTTTCTCCCACTTTCTCTCATAATTTCTTAAAACCCTTAGAGAGAGAAAGCTTCAATACCCAAATTTCTATCTACAAATGGCTTCCAAACGTTCTAGACAACAAAGGGGCAAAAGTTTGAGGCAACAACAACAGATGGTCGACCCGGAGCTTCAAATACCGGGATGGGAGGAGGTTGTTATCACCTCGACGGAACAACGGGAAAGGATGCTCAATCTCATCGAAAGGCAGGTAATCTCTACCCGTTTTGTTCATCATCCTACATTATCTAGATTAGGTCTTGATAAATATGTAGAGAAATTATTTAAGGGTATAGGCATGAGTGGTTTCTTCCAAATGCATCATGATACTTATGATTACTTGACATTAGACTTTATTTCTAGTTTTACTGTTATTAAAATGAATGCTTTGATCACTCATGTACAATTTCGATTACTAAACAACGATGTGCGATTAACTCTAAAAGAATCTCGGAAGTTATTTGAGCTAAAATCGGACAAACCTATCAAACCCTCCCAAGACCACATTGTCGTGGTCTACAAGAAACTCACCAGGGAGGGTTTGGTTAACCTCCAACACGCCAAAGGGACGTGGATTCAACATCCCGTCCCAAAGTTTTGTCAAAGGTTTGCCGGCCTCACAATTTTTAGGAGGCATGAACCGGCAAACGTCAGGAGGGATGAACTAGAACTATTGGCATCCTATATGATCCCTAATGCTGAGAAATTAAACATACCTCATAGGATTTCCAACCACTTTCAAAGGGCGGCCAATGCGGCTGAAACGGGTAGGTCTAGGGCGCCTATCTATTTTGGGGGGTTGGTGACCTATATTGTTATTAAACACCTAGGATGGAACTAAATGGGCATAGGAAAGTAGTGGGCTCAACCCTCATGGACCTAGCTTACTTAGGGAGCCTAAACTGGGTGCAACCCGTGGGCGGTGAGACTTGGTGGATAGTCCACCGGGAATCGGGTAGAAGAGACCAAGCCTTTACCCTACCCAACCCCGCCTTGACCAAATTTGAGAAGGGGAAGCCTTCTTACACTTTTGAGATAAACGGTCAAGGCAAGGTTCAAGAACCTCACCTTTCACCACAACCCCACCAATCACCCCAAGACCATTCACCACACTACCCCCAACCACCACCCTAACCCTTTACCTATAGCATGCCCACCTCCTCCGTCGATTATAACATCGAACCCAATGCCCCTTATGACTTTTCAACTTTTCGGAGCCAACTAGACCGTATAGAGATGGGGAAAGGGAGAGTAGAGGGCATGGTGCAAAACTTAGATTCTAGGTTAGGCACTTTGGATAGTCGGGTGGGTCATATAGAGAGGAACCTCGGGAGGAGTTTATACTCGACGTACGATGACTATGCACGCCGAGGGGCTATTCCCCCTGAGGCCTTAGTTTCCGATTGGTTCCAATACCCCCAAGGTGGGTATTCCACCCCCAGAGCATTTGGTACTTGTGTGGACTACTCTTCAGTCCATGGATATGGGGGTGATGCTCCTTTTGGGGGTATGGGGGGAAATGTGAACCCTAACTACTTTACAGGTGGTTCGGGTTATGGTGGTGCTGGAACGAGCCAGGGTGGTGCTGGCTTGAGCTATGGAAGAGGGTACGAGAGGATGGATGATGATGAGGAGTAGCTCCTCCTAGCTACCTTTCCAAGTCAATGAGGGCATTGCTTGATTTGGCTTAGGGGGAAATTTCTTGTATATATGGTAACTCTCTTTCTCTTTTCTCTATTTATTGCTTTTCTAGTGTAGTTTTTATTGCTTTCGTTTATGAAAAAAATACAAAAAAATTTGAATTTTTTTTTTTTCAAAAATACGTTCCAATGAATTGTAAATCATGCTTCCCTGTGTCCCATACTTAGAAAATATTGTTTTGATTCTTGGTATATGATAATGACCTTTGTGAATTTGTTGATCATGATTTGAAGTTTAATTGTTTGGATTCCTAAACATGCGTCAATTTTGCCAACTATTTGTGAATATAGTGCTTGACTATTTGATTTGGTTATGAATGTGTGATAAGCCAAACCTTTGCTTGTCCCTAAGCAAAGATCTTATCAATGAATCAATAAATATGCTTCACCCCAAAAAGTAAAAATCAAGCACAAACGATTCAGGGTAAATCAAATAAACATGCTTCAAAATCAACCAATCAAATCCATCTAATTACCTTTCTTCCCTAACAATTGTCAAATAGAGCAAACTACAAGAGCATATAGAATTCAAGACTAGTGCTCACACACTCAACTCTCATTTATGTGGCGAGTAAAAGATGTACTCGATCGCTGTCCAACCAACCCCTTTATGTGAACAATGCCCTCCCAACTCACACTCTCGTGTGTATAAAACAATGAACGCTCAACCTACTAGTCAACTCGAAATATGTCAAATCATAACTTGCATTGATAAACAACACTTTCACATTCATACAACTCTATGCACAAAGGTCGGAAGGTCTTTAAAGCTTGTAATGTAAGGCTAGGGTAAAGGGTAGGATAAATTTAGGAAAATGTGAGAGTAAAGCCATGCTTAAGGGAGCCATATCCTAATAAAACCCAAGGTCACAACCAGTGATGACCAAATCATCTCCAATCACTACTCAACTCCACAAAAGTTCACCAAATAATCATATATACAACACAATCCCAACACTTACATATCCAGTCACAAAATATGATAATATGGAATAGAGTGAATTAAAACAAACTTTATTTCCAAACTTGAATTTTTCATTAAAACTCTATTTTTTTTTTCGTTTTGATCAACCTCCAACTAGAACATTTGAACATTGAACACTTTTTCTTTCTTTTTGCCTTTTTTTTCTTTTGAAGTTCACTTATTTTTTCACTTTTTTTTCTTGAACTTCTTTTTTTTTTTTTTTTTTCATAACATCATACTTTATTTTTTCAAGAAAATATAACTTTCAAATTCATCAAAAATAAACATGATCAAGAACAAACAACTTCTCAAATCCCACCCAAATTTTGCAAGTAATAAGCACACTATAAACTCCCTCACCTCACTCACTAATAGCTTCCCCAAGCCAAGCTTGGGACTAGTAACCAATGGGGAAAAATAGGCTTGTAATGTCGTTAATAAACAACAAAAAGTCAAGGCAACAACATGGGTAGCAAGAAAGGAACAAATGTAGTTACAATCATCTGGAAGCTACCTAAAAGAATGAACGCCTTCGTCCTCCTCAATGTGCATAATAATGAATCATATAAACATTACTTATAGTTGCAAACCAATACTCAAATTCATTGACATACCAGGAACTAACACACATTCCAAACCAAATCAACTAGTCAAGCACTATATACACAAGTAGTTGGACAAAATTGACGCATGTAAAGGTCTCAAGGCAATCAAACATCAAATCATGATCAACTAATCCACAATGCTTATCATCATATACCAAGAATCAAAACAATTTTCTCAAGTGGGGCACAGGGAAGCATGATTTACAATTCATTGGAACGTATTTTTGGATTTTTTTATTTTTCATATATAAGAAAGCAATAAAACTAACCTAGAAAGAAATAAATCTAACTTAAGAAAACACACCAAAAATAAAAGAAAAGGGAAAAAGAAAGATACCAAATCCAAAATCTCCCCCAAGCCAGAATCAGACAATGTCCTCATTGGCTCGGGAACTAGCCCAACATAGCTAGTCCTGATCGCACTAGGTGAAAAAAGGCATTTGGCAGCGGTTCAAACCCGGTCTAAGGCACCGGTTTGAACCACTGCCTATGTGAGGGGCGCCAAAAACCAAGCTTTTGGCACCGGCTCAAAACCGGTGCCATAGGGTAAAATAGGCACCGGTTAACCGATGCTATATGCCCACTTAGGCACCGGTTAACCGGTGCCTAATACTGCTCTCCCGCCAATTTTTTTTTTTGGTGGTAGATATTTTAGGCACCGGTTGCTGCCTAACCGGTGCCTATTCACCAAATTTTTTTTTTGTTTTTTTTTTTTTACAATTTTCGTGCAATAATATTTAAATAAAAAAACCTATTTCCAGCAATAATAATAACCTGCAATTCCAGCAATTATATTAAATATAATAATTAATAATATTATTATTATAATAACTAATAATAATAATAATATTATTAATTATTACAATAAGATACAAAAATAATATTAAAAACAAGAATTCAATACTATATATAGATATAAATATTCCCAAACGCAATACAAAAAAAAAAAAAAAAGTTGCTTACATATACAAATAATAGTAAGTACATATATAATGAATAATAAGTTATATAGTTCAAAAGTTAATATAAATAATTTACAATTACAATGCCATTTACTTGTTGAAGGTGATAAAAGACGCCAACATGTCACGAACTTCATTAAGCTCCTTCATTGTCAACGACCATCCTTTTGGACCTTGCAAAACTTGAAATACAAAAACATTATTTTAAAAATAATTAATTAGGCAAAACAATATGTATTTTATCAAATATTACCTATATGACTTCTATATAGCCCATTTCCTACATTACTTATCAAATGAACTATTTCTTTCTCATAACATGTCAATATTGGGTAGTTGTATGTGTGTAAGCCCTAAAATTGTATAGGAGAGCATTTTATTAAGGTTTATGACGCTTTTTACTCAAAATGGCTCGAATATGGCCTATATGACTTTACTTTGCCCATTTACTACATTTCTTATTAAATGAACTTTATTTATCTCATAACATGTCAATATTATCTAGTTATAGGTGTATAAGGAAAGAAATTGCATCAAAAGAGCATATTAACACAAAATGGCCCTAATATGGCCCATATGACTTCTATTCAGCCCATTTTCTACCTTTCTTGTGAAATAGCCTTTTTGTTTCTCATAACATGTCATTGTTGGGTAATATTAGGTGTCTAAGGCTAGAAATCACATCAATATAGCATTTCAATAAGTTTAACAACGCATTTTACTCAACATGGCCCAAATAGGACTTATATGACTTCTATGTAGCCCATTTTCTACATTACTTATCAAATGAACTATTTCTTCCTCATAAAATGTCAATGTTGGGTAGTTGTATGTGTGTAAGCCCTAAAATTGTATAGGAGAGCATTTTATTAAGGTTTATGACGCTTTTTACTCAAAATGGCCCGAATATGGCCTATATGACTCTACTTTGCCCGTTTCCTACATTTCTTATTAAATGAACTTTATTTATCTCATAACATGTCAATATTATCTAGTTATAGGTATATAAGGAAAGAAATCACATCAAAAGAGCATATTAACACAAAATGACCCTAATATGGCCCATATGACTTCTATTCAGCCCATTTTCTACCTTTCTTGTGAAATAGCCCTTTTGTTTCTCATAACATGTCATTGTTGGGAAATATTAGGTGTCTAAGGCTAGAAATCACATCAATATAGCATTTTAATAAGTTTTAGGACTTACCTCATCAAGCTGTTGAGTGTCCGTACAATGAGTCACAATGTCAAGCATGAATCTCATCACATACAAAGCACAATCAAGTCCATTCTCTTGGTGTGCGCACTAGCATATGACAAACAAATCACATCAGTGAAACATGCAAAGGAAATGAGCAAATATTTACTAACATAGATTTTCAAGATAATCACAATATCATGTAAATTATCAACGGTGTCTTCCATGTTGGACCCTTTGGAGCACGATAATGTAGCTTCTTCATAACACTGTAGTAAAAAAAAGTACATTCAAATTTGATTAGTCGTATGATTACTAAATTAGTTATTATTAGCAATAATCATCACTAGGTTGCTATATATATTTACTTTTGCAATATAGACTTCACGAGCCACTTCTCCGATGATCGAGCTGAATCAAGGTGATAAATTGTGTTAGTGGAATTACAAATCACCATGAGGCTCCAATGCTCCCTACATAAGTTCACAATAGATAAGGTAATTAATATTTAGGAGTCAACATATAATGAGGCCAAATCGATTGAATTTGACATGGTTAGATTTACTCTCTATAACATGGGGCGAATATGAACTTGTCTCCCGCACGCGCTGATTCCCTTATACTCTGTTCAACATAGTACAACACGTCATGGGGGTTGCCTATGATTCTAGTAGTGGATAACTGCTCGGGGCATAACCACGCAACTTTACAAGGAGAATTAGTGTCAGTTAAGTGCTCCTGTAGTGCTCTGCGTGCATGAACATTGAATAATTTATCAGATGTAGGATAATCACCATCAATTTGAATAACTTGAAAAAAGTATAGATTATGTGGGCATTGAAGTATCTCATGAATGTTTGAATGAGGGAAATGTTAAGCTTTGCACCACGTAGAAATTCCTTCAGATGTTCTTTGCTGATCCATGCAATTGCATCCTCATCATAGTGGAACATTGCCTTAGGAAGTGCAACTTCCATGGGATCGACTAAATGACAAGCACGGTTGTGAAGAAAGGTCATGTCAGCAGAGAACGATTAAAGAAAAATGTCTTCAACAAGTGGAGTAGGTGGCATGGGTGAACCTTTCGAAGAGTGCAACTTCGACGCTTGTTCACTCTTGGACCGTTGTTCACTTAGCTTCTTCTTAGGTTGATCAATTCTTTTAGGCTTCTCCACCCTCTTTCTCTTTGAAGTTTTGCTTCCATTTGAAATCTGAAATAGTTTGAGAAATAATAAGTTTCAACTCACAATCACTTATACATATGTAATTATGATATGGTTTGAGAATGTATAAGTTTATTAGTTGAGAAATGAAGAAAATAGGCACGTGAGTAGCCATTTCGGCTCAAATGACCTTGATTTTGATGAATTGGACCCAAAACCTTAGAACTTAGCAATTTTAATGTAATTTCAAATGACAAACACTTATAAATATGTGATTATGAGTTGTTTTTAGATGCAAGGAGTTTATAAGTTGAGAAATGAAGAAAATAAGCAAGTAAGTAGCCATTTCGGCTCGAAGTGGCTTTATTTTGATGAAATATGGCAAAAAAATTAGAACTTTGCTTCTTTTATGCAATTTCAACTCACAATCACTTATACATATGTAATTTTGATATGGTTTGAGAATGTATAAGTTTATTAGTTGAGAAATGAAGAAAATAGGCAAGTGAGTAGCCATTTCGGCTCAAAAAGGCTTTATTATGATGAATTGGACCCAAAAACTTAGAACTTGGCGATTTTTATGTAATTTCAAATGACAAACACTTATAAATATGTGATTATGAGTTGTTTTGAGATGCAAGGAGTTTATAAGTTGAGAAATGAAGAAAATAGGCAAGTGAGTAGCCATTTCGGCTCAAAATGGCTTTATTATGATGAATTGGACCCAAAAACTTAGAATTTGGCGATTTTTATGTAATTTCAAATGACAAACACTTATAAATATGTGATTATGAGTTTTTTTGAGATGCAAGGAGTTTATAAGTTGAGAAATGAAGAAAATAGGCAAGTAAGTAGCCATTTCGGCTCGAATTGGTTTTATTTTGATGAAATGCGCCAAAAAAATTAGAACTTTGCTTCTTTTATGCAATTTCAACTCACAATCACTTAAACATATGTAATTATGATATGGTTTGAGAATGTATTAGTTTATTAGTTGAGAAATGAATAAAATAGGCAAGTGAGTAGCCATTTCGGCTCAAAATCAACTTGGCGGACCTTGCATATTGTAAAAAAAAAAAAAAAAAAAAAAAAAAAAATAAAATAAAAAATTGGCGGTTTTATTTTAAAAAATACGGTTTTATTGTAGTGCCCAACGGTTTAACACTGACAAAAATTGAGAACTAAATAATTTACCTCCTTATTAATCAACTTCACCCATGCACGTGGCCAATCAACGAAGCTACCTACAGCTTGCCAAAGCGTTGTTATCTCAACCTCCTCTATCGGTACGGGTAGTGGGATGTCTTCGAACCCCACAACCAGTGAATCGATCCCAACCGAGTAATGATGTGGCCCCGCCGTAGCACCCGTCGTCGGTTGGGCACTACCATACGCCACCAAACTCAACGCCTTACTATTTGCATGCCCCGGGGCTAGAAGTGCACACCGGGTGTCTTCCTACACAAGTATATATATAAAAAGAAGATAGTTAAATAGGACTTTTACAACAGCATAGATAATATAACAAAATTCATTAAGGTAGAGGGTTACAAATCACCTGTAACTCTGGAAATTCATGCGGTGTTTGATTTTCAAGCTCCCTCAAGTCCGCATGTGTAGGATTAGGAACCTGCAATAGTACATCAATCATTGCACCTCAAATCTCAATTAACTCAGTATTTTAAAACTTTTAATAACCCAATTGATTTTACCTCAGGTGACACATCTTCACCACGTATCTCATCTCCTCCATGTCTATCACCTTCTCCTTGTCCTTTTAGTTCATAACATGAGTCGACCGGGGTACTCGTGAGGAACGGAAAAGTCGGTAAGTTCATCAGCTTTGCCCAAGCATTCAATTCACCAACTAACTCGTTGCGTACTTGTTCCTTAATTGATGCCACCTTGGCATCCAACTCCCCCGGTGAGTTAACACTGGCTCGAGATCTACCCGATTTTGTGTATTCGGGACCCATCACCTTATTCCATCCAAGCAATGACCCTCCCAAACCTACTACTCGTCCTGGATGGTATGGCCTTCCCTAAGCCATGGTGAAAGGGTCATTCTCCACACTTGGTTCAAATTTGCCCTCCACCATCTCTTGAGTGTGCTCAAGCTATAGCATAAGGAAAAATGAGGTTAGTAAAACAGTTAATGGTTTGTACAGTGATTTAGATGCAAAAGTGACTTAATTTCAACAATTCATAGGTAACTTACAAGCTTATCTGCCAGTTTTTTGGCTTCCGGACCCTTGATGACCCATTTTCCGGTTTTCTTATCAAACGAATGGAAAGAACAAAAGAAATCACCGGCACGACTCACCAATGTAGTGATCGTGGAACTAGAGGGTTCCTTCGATGCCACTAGAAGCGCTTTAGGGTATAAACCCAAACCGACCCACTCAGGTCTCTTTTCACCAAAAGTCTTAGGACCCATACGATGGACGTATTCCTTCTTTTCTGCATTCGCTTGATTTTGCTCTCGAAGTTCCTACAAAACAAAAAATGTTAGTCTCATTACTACAAAAAGTGTCAAGCTATTATTCAATTGAGATCAGATTTACACAAACTTACAATGGCTTTCTTTTGACTCTTCATTCTAACGAACTCTTCCCAATCATCTTTTGACACGGTCGACTATATTTGCCACGGGAGACGGTTATCCTCTTTGTCATTCTTCTTCTTTGTTTGCACCTTCTTCTTCTTGTAGATCCACCGATTAGTCAACTTGGTCTTAAAGCCTCTGAATCTTTCCCCTAATAAAGATTCAAACACCCTTCTCTTCTCGGGATCATTAGGAATAGAAAACAGCCTCTGCAAGCACAAATTAAAACCGATTATTAGTTTCTATTTAGTAACAACCATTTGGTTAAGGTATCTTAAATTGTCTAAATGTGCCAAAAACACACTTACCCTTGTATCATCCCAAAATGCTTGAATCAAACATGGAGGTACTTGTCGCATTACAAGTGTAATGGGGATTTCCCGCGAACATAAGCCAACTTGATTAGCATATTGTCGACGCCATTTGGGCCCGGGTTGGCCTTTGTTGTCATACTCTAAGACCATGGGACCGTCCGGTTTCTTAAAGCTTCTCGTCGAACCCCTTGTTTTTCTTTCAGCCGGTGCCTTTTCCCCCTCTCCACCACCTGTGTTGTTTTCATCTTGTCCTTGGCCTTGACTTTCAGGAGTCGGGTTCTCACCAACATTCTCATGTGCTGTATTTACAATGACCGGTGCACGTTTAGCTGAAATTTCAAAATCGTCAAGCCTACGCTCGAACTCATCTTGAGCCTGATCCTCTGGCTCACCCAAGTCATTCTCCTTATTCACATCATAAGGCACATCACTATCATCGGAGTCGTCATCCTCGTACTCGTCCTCATACTCATCATCGTCAATGTCCTCTACCAAAGGAGGATCATGATCGTCCGCCATGAGATATAAACACCTGTCAAAGCAATCATAAAACAATATTAGTGTATATTAAAGTATATGCATGATAGTTATTATGGTTATGTAGAAGCTATTTAAGCCATTTTCACCTATTTATTATGGCCCTATAACCTTGTATATGCATGATAATGAGTACAAAATTCCAATTTCAATCTACATATGGAAAATAGGTTGTTAGAATGAATAAATGTTAGTTCATACACAAAACAAAGGAGTTGGGTTAAGTAGAAGCTATTTATGCCAGTTTCACCTACTTATGGTCCTATAACCTTGTATATGCATGATAACGAGTACAATTAGGCAATTTCAAACTACAAACATGTTAAGTATATTGAATGTAGGTTGTTAGAATGAATAAATGTTAGTTCATACACAAAACAAAAGAATTGGGTTAAGTAGAAGCTATTTAAGCCAATTTCACCTACTTATGGTCCTATAACCTTGTATATGCATGATAATGAGTACACTTAGGCAATTTCAAACTACAAATATATCATTTTTGCCTACTTATGCTCCTATATACATGATAACTAAACTATATTTGCAATGAAACCATTACTAACTTTAAATCAAACTACCTCATTCTGAAATTCCTTCGTTGTGGTCTGATCGCATATAACCTGCTTCGTTGTCTATGTCATTTAGTACAACAGGTCTAGGAACAGTGAAAGGTGCTGAATCATCAAACGCATCATATTCTTCCTCATCCTCAACATCTCCAATGCCTAGGATTCTTCTTTTGCCAGCTAGCACTATAGACCATTTTGAATCCATTGGGTCAGTTACGTAGAACACTTGCTTAGCTTGAGATGCAAGGATAAATGGTTCCGCATTATCATTCAAGTGACCAAGATCTACAAGAGTAAAGTCCTCATGTTTGACGTTACGCCTGATATTATCAACCCACTTACACTTGAAAAGAGCAACCGTGAAGTCACAATAATCAAGCTCCCATATTTCTTGAATTCGACCATAGTATGACAACTCTGCATCGACAGGTGATTTATCCTTAGAACTTGCAAACTCCCTTGACGATGCCACAAGAGTTACACCATTGTTTTGGGTGGAGGAAGATTTCAAATCACGAGCCTCGGTCCAAAAAGTGTACCCATTGATGTCATATCCCTCAAATGAACGAACATCATCCCTAGGACCGTACGCAAGCCACCGTACTGTATCGGTCACATTAGTATCATTCAATCCACTCATTACTCTATCACAAAACCAATCAACAAATTTCTTATTATGCAACTACATAAGTGCCCTTTCACCTTTGGATGGAAATTCGGCACGAAAACTAGCCATGTGCTCGTCTAAATATGGGTGCACATCTGAAACATGGTGCAACACATAAAGGTGTGCTTGTAAGAACTGATCTCGGTCTGGTGACATTCGTTTCGACCCAATTGTGCCATGACCATCAAGTCTACCTTCATGTCAAGAAGTAGGAAGACCAATAGGTTGAGCAAGGGCTATGTAGTCCGCCACAAAGTTACCTATCTCCTCACCCACTGTCCCTTGCATTATACTTCCTTCAAGGTGAGCTCGGTTCCGTACTTTATCTTGTAATGTACCCATGTGTCTTTCAAAAGGGTATCACCACCTCATGAACACTGGACCGCATAACTTAATCTCACGCACCAAATGAAGAATAAGATGAACCATTATGTCAAAAAATGAGGGTGGGAAATACATCTCAAATTTGCACAAAGTCACAACCACATCTACTTGCAAAGCATCTAGTGTACAAGGATCAAGAACTTTGCTACAAATTGTATTGAAAAACGGACAAAGGCTTGTAATCGCTTTCCTCACGTGTTTCGGTAGAATACCACGGATTGCAATCGGTAGGAATACTTGCATCATAATGTGACAATCATGGGATTTCATACTTGTCAGCTTCAATTCTCCATTTAAGGTTACAAATCTTTTCATGTTAGATGTGTTAGGGTTTGGTGAGTCCTACTCACCGCGGAAACAAACCCCCACCCAAGGAACCGCTCGTAATAATTAAAATCATAAAGCATAAATAAATAAACACAAAGAAAAGATAACGATTCTTACCCTCGAAGCGAGCTTCGCCCAAAAACCGGGGCTCTTACTTGAAAGCTACGAGCACGTCAAGCGCCGCGCCTCCGACGGTATCCACCCACAAAAAGGCGAACACAACTTTAAGGTCTACTACCTGGGGGTTAGCGAGGTCCGATAAAAACCCGAGTGTTATATGAGTTTAAGAGTTTTTCCAATATTATGGAATGCTCTATTTAACTGCCACTCAAGCATCATTTCCAATGCCCAAAGTTGGGTATTTATAGGGAATGACGGGAGTATGAAAATCTCTCCCATCAATGTGGGACAACGAGATTTTCTCATTTTATTTTAAAGCTAAAATAAAATTATTAAGCAAACTAGTAATAAATCAACAAGTGTCAAGCATACATGAGAGAGTAGGTGAGGACCACATGGAGATGGGGACCAAACTTGCTCTCCACTCTCTTCCTCACCTTATGCCACACGGCAACCCACTTGCTCCCATATTCCAACCTTCCCCTTATTCACGGCCCTATGGCCCGAGCCAAGCCACGAGTCAAGCCCGAGCCCGGCCCGAGCCCAGCCCGCACCCAGCCCGCACCTGGCCCGAAACCCAGCCCGCACCAGCTGCTGCTGTGGCGTGGTGCGGCTGCGACTGCTGCCGTGGCGCGGCGCGGCTGCTGCTGTGCCTAGCCGCGGCTGCAGCACGGTGCGCCGGCTCGTCTTGCCCTTAGCATTCGGATGCTCGGGGCACTCCGATGCTTGGGGTATTTTCGAGAATATTGTTGATTTATTATTATTTTGCGCGTCTTGTCTTTTATTATTTAGACTCGACTTCCGACGATCGGTTTTGACGCTCTAAGCTCGAATTACCGATGTCTAATTATTTAACACTCGGGCGACGAATTAATTTCTTCTGAATTAATTCGTCGAGTTGGTTCGCATATATTTGCTTGGGTGTGACCCGAAGGGTTCAGTCAAGATTAAGCTGTAATATTAATTATATTAATATTACTGATCGGAAGCGGCCTCCACCTAGGCATTCCGATCACTAGACCTTGCTGAATATATTAGCTTTCTAATAATTCTGAACCCGCTATCAGAATAATACACTTGTTCGAAGGACACCATTCCTTTCAATCTCCCACTTGTCCTTCCGGACAAGTGTGCATTTAGTGTATATCCCTTATTCTATGTCTCTTCATGTCTCTTCATGAACTACAGAGTAAGATTACTAGTCATCTCTGTTACGTCCAGAAGTGTTTCTCGAAATCCGAGTTTGGCTGTCAATAAGCAGATGATTTCTAAAATCCATCTGAGCACGGCCATGCATTTTTCACAGTCTCGCTCTTCGAGAGGCCTTGTTAACAACAAGACATGTTCCCTATTGTTAGTAGGGGGATATTTCCAGTCTTGTAATGTAACTTCTCTTACTAAGAGGACTCATTCGCCCAATATCTGTCTTTATAATCCCCAGTTACGGCGAACGTTTGGCGGATACCAAAGCGGACCAGTACTCAAACAAGAGATCTCCCACTACTCATGGTCAAAGGAAAAGAGTTCCGATAGTAATAATGAGAAAATACTTATGACGATTTTAAATCTCTTAAAGTATCCTCATAGGTCGATCCAGTATGGTTCTAAACCAATACCTGTGCAAATGATTTGTATCCTCATAGCACAAGAAACGGTGCTATAAACCATACTACACACTAATCTCTGATGGTCATCAATCGTCAACAAAATATGACCTTGATTAGGGATAATTTTCGATTAAAATATTCAATGTTCACTTAATAGGTGTTTCTTTATCCAAGCCATTGACTTGATACCCTATTTTGAATATTTATTAAAATCGAATGGACTCATTTTTTAATTCTAAACCACAATTAAATAGTTTTGTGGAATATTTAGAAATATTTTATTCCACTAAGAAACTTCACAATGTTTCATCTTATGATAAATGGTTTTTCCCTAATGTTTAAAGAGTAATACTCTTCATAAAACATTCATAGAAATCACACCCATATTTGATATGCTTGATTTCTTTCATGCAATTATGAATGTTGTCGCTCACTTATTGCATAGGTTTAGTTATAATTACTTTGCAAACCTTAGCATCTTCATTATCCACCATTTCCATAATAAGATGATAAAATTTTGAGAGTGTTAATGGATTACATGTGATTCAGGATTTATTGTCCAAGCAATGGCTCCCACTCATTTTCATGATTTGAGACCTTCTACTTGACAACCTACAATCATTAATGTTCAACAACGAACCTTTCCATTTAACTTCTATCTTATTATTGCCTTTAAGGCAACAATATTCTCAACATATATTTTAGTAGACTCCCCGATGATTTCTTGCTTGGGTTTTACTCCAAGCGGCTATAATCTAATGATCTAATACTTAGATTAATGTCGATTGGTATTATATACGTACTTCACATGCTCTAAGCATGTAAGTCATTTGATGATTCCATATCATAGCCTTACATGATGGATTTAATTCTAGAATGATTCTCAATTTTATTCCATCCATGTGACATTTAGCTCATACAGTTACACTGAGTCTTGCCAAATTGTTCGCTGTATGATATGATTGAAAGTCTCTTACTAGAGTCTTTCTTGTTTGATTTAGTACTTAGCCTAGCTTATACTTAGTTCAAACATTTACTTAGCTTCATACATATGGGTCGAAATCCTTTCAAAGTCTTTCATGTTTAACATGGTAATTTCTTTTACTCATTTAAACATTTAATTAAGTCTATACCATAGAACTTAATTCCCAACATGTACTAAGTATCGTCTTTAGCTCGGTCCATTGTCGAAAATACTTTCAAATCTAAACATTTAGCATTTGATGGTTGTTTCACAATAGAGTTCGTAAACTTCTTGTTGGACCATTACTTTTGCTCCTACTAAACTTCTTGTTCATCAGAATTTTTTTATGTTTCTCCATAAGTCAATCCTCTTATTAACTTTATGAGAAAACACGTTCCAATTCCTTAATGCAATGCTTCCTTTAATCCCATGACGGATTCCATGTGCTTGCTTTCAAATCTAGCATTATTTAGATTTTCAAAACCCTTCGACTATTCCATAGTCACTTCCAAAATCCTATTTTGGGTAGGCAGTTTTTGTATCTATTTTGCCATATTTCATATGTGCAATTTTGCTAGATCAATCACGAAAAGACTTGAGCATTCTGATTGGTGAATGGGATTTTATTAAAATTTACTCCTTGAAAATAATTATATCCTTTACAACCAATCTAGCTATGTATGCATATACATTTCCACATTTGTTAGTTTTCTCCTTGAAAACTTATTTGCAATCGATTTGTCTTTCACCTTTCATGCAAATTAATCAAGTTTCAAACATGATTTTCAAACATGGAGTCTATTTCGGATTTTCATGGTCTTTAACCATTATTCGGAATTTGGATTTGTTGTAGCTATCTTACAAGACATTATTCCTTTACTATCTAATAGTAAGTAGTATGCTTGTAAGTCTTAGGTTTGTTTCTAACTTAATAGAAAATTTATAGGATTCAATCCAAGCCTTTGGTGAATTCTATACCTATACGGGGCAATTGCATCAAACACTGAGTTTTAAGGCGCTTTCAAAGCCCTTTTATTATGTTGATCTTACTCCAACATCTTTAATGTTTTGTGAGTAATGAATTCTCTTTTAAGGCACTTGTAAAGTCCTTTTGAGTATTCTTGATCAAGCATTATCACGAAGTCCTTTAAGGTCTTCCGAGATTCTCAGTTCTAGTTTGTTGCTAAGATCGATGGTCATCGAGTTCATTTTCCTCCCACTTGTCGTTTTGGAAACGTGTTACTTTCCAGAAAGACACTACTTAGAGCAACAAACAATTTTTTTTTTCTCAATTGGGATATGGAGGTAATACCCGTAGTCTCACTTGAATGCTTACAAAGAGACATGTATATTGTCTTTGGGTAAAAGTTCGTTGTGAAACAAACAGTTAGCTCCTACTTGAGCTATCTTAGTCTTTATTGAGCCATTCAGCTCCCACTGAGTCACCTAGCTCCCACTGAGCCACTTTGCTCCCACTGAGCTAGTGAACTCCCACTAAGACTAAGAGCCTTAGACATATACTTGAAAAGACTTTTAGAAGTTATTTCTATCCATAACTGAATATGGCATCCTTTCTTAGCTTCGACACATTGTTTAGTGTAACATTAGTTATTTGTGCAAATCTTTAAGAACTTTATAGGAAGGGTTGTGAACCATCATCGTTCGAGTCATTTTCAAATGACACCGAGGTCTCCGTGAAGACACACCATGTTCTTTGTGGAGTTATTTATGAAATTTTCCATTCATAACTTTGAGATAGTCACGCTTGGCTCAAGGAAACATCGCTCGATTCGATCTAGACATTTTGATATCTTGCCAAGTCGATTCTGTACTTCACCGAACTCTTGAGCTACTTAAGTCAAGTTTGTTCACATTTTATGAATATAGCCATATCCTTTCAAATTCTTTGTGATACGTTGAAGTAATTGAATCCTCTTTAGTCTTCGGAGTCAATTGTCTATACCAAGAACAATAGCTCTCTGTTTTGTTGGTTTCAACAAGTAAGACTTGCTTGTCTTCAAACGATTCCAAATCGAGCAACTATCAAGAGTCTATCTAATAGAGCCTTTGAGTACGTTCTTGTCGTTGTGACATTGCTAAATATGTTCGGAATGCAAATCAAGCCTATGACTTGAACTTAGTGAGTTTATCATGTTAGAGAAATGTTTGTTTATAATCAAGCATTCTTAACTCAACGCTTGGATAACCATCCCATTCAAATAAATCTCGCAACTATTGCTCATTACTTTGAATGTGAGTCTTTCCGTGTGTAAACGGATCAGTTGCTGATTATGGAACATAATAACCATTACTTGTTCCAGCCTTTGGCTTAAAAGGTCTTTAAACAAAACATACGATCTTACAACTGATGTAGCTCTTCTTTCTTCATTCTAACCTTGTAAGTCGATAACTTAGCTTAACTTCAATAGTTTGAGGTCACTCTCATAGTGGAACACTCAAGCAGTATCCTATACTTGTGAAGATAACGAATTGCTAAGTAAAATACAATAACATGAACTCATGAGTTGAAATGAAATCTAATTCCTTTTCTTTGTTCCTTCTTTCCTATATTTCTTATCATACAGTATCTCATAATCTTACTTTAAGAATAATTTCTTTAAGTACCTTGACTCTTATAATTTGTTAGGCATAATCAAGCACCTAGTGCGCCGTAAAACAAAGTTCCATCTTTTCCATTAATTCTTACTCGAATTACTACATCAATGAGTCCTACTCAATTGTGATGCGAAAAGATACGTTGGTTGTCAAACATTGACAATCTTGAGTTTGCAACTCAATACCTCATGTTTTATCAAAACTACCTAGTATTTTGAATACATGATGTCCAACCGTCCTTTCGGACTTAATTATAAAAGTCATTTATCAGAATTGTATTTTAGAAATGCTTTTCCTTTCTTTAAGAACTATTCTCAAGGATTTCCTTTACCAATCATGGAAACAATATTATTTGATTTGGAATACTATAAATATAAGTGCTAAGTATAACCATTTATCAAGAACATAATAAGTTTGAAATTTAATAGCATTCATGCAAACTTCAATCTTATTAAACGTCTTATTTACGCATAATAATTGTTCCTATTTGGCGAAAATAAGGCGATTCCAAGATCCGAAGAAACAAAGAGTGGTTAAGCATGCTTTGGCTTGTCTTAAAAACTCAATCTTCTAGGGTAAGCATTGCCTTGCTAATGGCTCTAAGCCACTCTTGGTTAGACAATCGTCGCATCTAATGCATCTTTGACGATGTATCTCTTTTGCCACGGTATGTGAGGACTCCTCACTCATGCCGATGAGTTAAACCAAAACCAACGTGCACACCCGGTGTGCCTTATGCCCCTTGGAGAAGTGATGGCACCTCGCTTTGGCGTAGCCTACCATTACTCTCGTTCGGTTAGTAAGTGTTGTTTTGGAAAGGCAAGTTTGACTCAATATTTTTAGGGACCTAGGATTTCTATGTTGGTTGATTTAAGTGAACTTAACTAATCATCGCAACATCAAGAAAACCTAAGCATGCATCTAACGAATAATTCACACATATATATATAGGCATAAAATATAAAGCGAAATTATAGATGCATATTGGCAACTAGCATGACCCCTTGAGATCTTCATATCTTCAAAAGGTCTTCATTTGCAATTCAAGGCTTTGTCTTCCAAGATACGCCGTCTTCAAGACTTCACCAAACTATGCAAAAACTAGTTTCTACAACTAGGAATGATCTAAATAATAAAGTACAAAAATACTTAACGGTGCGTAGACCGTATTTAGATTTACAAAATACATAACGGCACGTAGTCCGTATTTTCTATCCTAGTCGGGTCCCACTAGTTGCCATTTCATAAAACCTGTGAGAGAGAATATATGTATTCCATTCATCCATTCACTATTTGTGAATGGCCCATGCAATTTACAAATTAAAATAAAATGCATTTAAACAACGAGCGCACTAGTAATTATTCTAGGTGGTTAATCTGATTAACACGCCTAATTAAAACTAGTCAAAGTTGTTTAACCGATTATATAATTTACGTCATTAATAATTGAAGCTCCTACTAAATTCCGCATTTCCTTAATTAATCTAATTAATTAAGTCGGTAGCACCCAAACTTGTCAAAATGAAATTTTGCCAATGCCGCTCAAAACCGAGGCCTAGCCTCCCAAAATTTTAATTAAAATAAACAAAATTAATTAAAATAGATAAAACGGCAAAATAAGCAACATCAAGCCTACTACGGCTAGACACCTCACCGCACCAAGCATACACACACGCCAAGACCACGAACACACGGCCCACGGCACACGGCCGCGAGCTGCTGCCACGGCACAGTCGCGCGTGGCTGCTGCCGCGCGTGTGGCTGCAAGTAAGGTGGTGCTGCCACCTTGGCAGCCACATATGGGTTGTTGTGCAGCCCGGCTCGCCAAGGTGATGCATTGCCTCGTTTTGCGTGCCACGGCCTCGGGATTTGATCCCTTTTCGCGAGACAACAATAATTAATTCTAAATTAATTTTAGAACTAATTAGAGAGCAAAATAAAATTTTAAACAAGTCTAACTTAATAAAATTTTCAAAGTGCAAATAACCAAAATAATTCCAAGAACCATTCTTAATTAAATTGGTTTATCTTGGTGCAACATAAAATTGAGGCAATTTCTCACTTTCAATTTAATCAATTTAAATTAAACTTGAGAATTTGACAAAGTAAAGGGAAGTTGGAAAAATATGAACTTTAATGTTCAAATGAAAATTCCAACATCTAAATTTTGTGAATCCTTGAAAATTATATCTTCAAACATGAAGATAACCAAATTTCTATCACAAAAATCGAAACTTTATGTTTCCAATCAACTCAAAATGATTAAAACATCAGGGTTTAACACAAAATAACATGGAATTTAGTGGTTTTTAAAGTTTCAATCACTTATCACAAATAAAGATTGAATCTTTAACACTTAGGAAGCCTCAAAATTAAAACTTTCATATTAAAAAGCAATTAGTTTGCAATTATGTGAAAATAAATCAACCTTTAAGCATCAAATACTACCAAGTAAGTGTGCTTTAAGGGGACATAAAAATGCAGAAAATATTGCAAATAATCAACCATATAATCAACAATTTATGCCATTAATTTCAAGGTTAGAAAAGACTTAAAAATTTTCGTAAAAAACAAAAAAAACCCTCAAAACAGGCATTTCTGGTCAGAATTTGGCTAAAACACAGTTCCCTATGGGAGTAAAAACCTTTCCAGAACACGTTTTCCACCCAAAATTCACTAGTCTTGGGCGAAAATCTGGGTTCTGGGCCAAAATCGACATTAAAACGGGATTAAAATAAATAAAACCGAGCTACTAATCTAATTAGCAACTTAAACCAGAAAATTAAGCCAAAATAAACCTTGAAAAATATGATTATAAAAATAAACGAGCGGGGCTCCGATACCGCTGTTAGGGTTTGGTGAGTCCTACTCACCGCGGAAACAAACCCCGACCCAAGGAACCGCTCGCAATAATTAAAATCATAAAGCATAAATAAATAAACACAAAGAAAAGATAACGATTCTTACCCTCGAAGCGAGCTTCGCCCAAAAATCAGGGCTCTTACTTGAAAGCTACGAGCACGTCAAGCGCCGCGCCTCCGACGGTATCCACCCACAAAAAGGCGAACACAACTTTAAGGTCTACTACCTGGGGGTTAGCGAGGTCCGACCAAAACCCGAGTGTTATATGAGTTTAAGAGTTTTTCCAATATTATGGAATGCTCTATTTAACTCCCACTCAAGCATCATTTCTAATGCCCAAAGTTGGGTATTTATAGGCAATGATGGGAGTATGAAAATCTCTCCCATCAATGTGGGACAATGAGATTTTCTCATTTTATTTTAAAGCTAAAATAAAATTATTAAGCAAACTAGTAATAAATCAACAAGTGTCAAGCATACATGAGAGAGTAGGTGAGGACCACTTGGAGATGGGGACCAAACTTGCTCCCCACTCTCTCCCTCACCTTGTGCCACATGGCAACCCACTTGCTCCCATATTCCAACCTTCCCCTTATTCACGGCCCTATGGCCCGAGCCAAGACACGAGCCAAGCCTGAGCCCGGCCCGAGCCCAGCCCGCACCAGCCCGCACCCAGCCCGCACCAGCTGCTGCTGTGGCGTGGTGCGGCTGCGGCTGCTGCCGTGGCGCGGCGCGGCTGCTGCTGTGCCTAGCCGTGGCTGCAGCACGGTGCGCCGGCTCATCTTGCCCTTAGCATTCGGATGCTCGGGGCACTCCGATGCTAGGGGTATTTTCGGGAATATTGTTGATTTATTATTTATTTGCGCATCTCGTCTTTTATTATTTAGACTCGACTTCCGACGATCGGTTTCGACGCTCTAAGCTCCAATTACCGATGTCTAATTATTTAACACTCGGGCGACGAATTAATTTCTTCCGAATTAATTCGTCGAGTTGGTTCGCATATATTTGCTTGGGTGTGACCCGATGGGTTCAGTCAAGATTAATCTGTAATATTAATTATATTAATATTACTGATCGGAAGCGGCCTCCACCCAGGCATTCCGATCACTTGACCTTGCTGAATATATTAGCTTTCTAATAATTTTGAACCCGCTATCAGAATAATACACTTGTTCGAAGGACACCATTCCTTTCAAGATGAGTACCCTGATGGAACCTTAATGCCGTACAAACATGCACAAAACATACGTTTCTCTACCCTTGACAATGCATAGCAAGCCGGGGGTAAATAATTCTTTTCATCCTTCCCTTTACCCTTAACTTTCTTCTTTGACGCATCTTTAGCCTTTCCCTTTCCCTTGCTCTTCTCCTTCCCTTTTTTTGAAACATTTTCATCTTCTATTCTCGGCTCCTTCCCCTTTCTAACATTTTCTTGAGGCCACAATTCTGGACGAATCCCCATCTCTTTCAAATCTAACCGTGCACCCTTTCCGTCCTTTGTTTTGCCTGGGATATTTATAAGCGTCCCCAAAAGAGCATCACACACATTCTTCTCTATATGCATCACATCAAGACAATGCCTAACGTCATGTTCTCTCCAGTACGGCAGCTTCCAAAAGATTGATTCTTTCTTAAACAGAGCAGCTGAGACCACAGTTTTTTCTGATTTTCCAAACACCGTTCGTACCCCTTTCACTCGAGCACTAATCTCAGCACCAGTCAATGGTCTAGGCGCAGTATCCTTTTCCACGGTTCCATCGAAAGCCTTTTTCTGCCTACGGTACGGGTGATCACGCCTAAGGAACCTTCGAGTCCGTAGGCAGACATCTTTGTGAGAATGAGTCAGGTATACGCTTGATGTGTGATCAATACATATGGGGCATGCTTTTTTCTCTTTGACCTTTGTACCCACACAAGTTGCCATATGCAGGGAAGTCATTCATGGTCCACATAAGGGCTGCACGCAATGTGAACATCTCGTTCTGATGAGCATAAAAAAACGGAAACCCCCTCGTCCCCCATCTTTCTCAAGTCGTCAATAAGTGGCGCAAGGTAAACATCTATGTCGTTTCCAGGTTGCTTAGGACCAGTTATTAGCAATGAAAGCATTACATACTTACGTTTCATGCACAGCTAAGGAGGCAAATTATAAATCACTAAAAGTACCGCCCATGTGCTGTGTTGGGTACTAAGAGTGCCAAATGGATTCATCCCATCCATGCACAACCCAAGCCTTAAATTTCTGACTTCATTACCAAATTCTTCAAACTTCAAATCAATGTTCTTCCACTGTGGAGAGTCAGCTGGATGCTTCAGCATTATGTTTTTCTTTCTTCCCTCTACATGCCACCTCAAGTTTTTAGCGTCTTTTGGTATTGAGAACAGACGCTTAAACCTTGGAATAATGGGAAGATACCACAACACCTTAGCAGGAGGTCCCTCCGTGCCAGGATTGCAACTCATGCGCTTGTACCGCGACCGCTTGCATCGTGGAAACTCCTGCAGTTTTTCATACTCATTTCGATACAAAATACAGTCATTAGGACATGCATGTATCTTCTTATACTCCATACCAAAGGGACACATGAGCTTCTTTGCGTAATAATAAGACTTAGGAATTTCATTCCCATCAGGCAACATATCACTTAATGCGGTCAAAAAAGAAGTAAAACTGATGTCCGTCCACCCATGCTTCGACTTAATGTTGAAAAGTGTTAGCACGGCCGATAGTTTGGAGTATTTTTTGCACCCGGGATACAAAGGCTTTTTGGAAGCCTCCGATAATAATTCAAACACTTCACCTTCAACACCATGCAACATCTCATCCACTTGTTCATCCTTGACCTCATCCGCCTGATCTTCATCGGCTCCATCCTCACCATTATCAACAATATACTTATCATTCTCGTATTCCTCGTCCACATGAATCTCATTGCTTCTAACACGCACATCATTCCGATCAAGATCCCCACTATACTCTCCACTTTCTCCGTGTCAAATCCACACATGGTATAATTGCCTAAACCCACGACATAATACATGATCTCTAATGATTTCAACACTATCGACTACATTCACATTATTACAATCAACACAAGGACAATAAAGGCCTTTGCCTCCCAGTGTGCGTTGATAAGCTAAAGCCCTCTCGCAAAACTCTTGAACCCCATTCAAAAATTCCAATGTATCGCGTCTACCATACATCCAACCACGATCCTTCTCCATTTAGTAAATTGTCTCTAAACATATATAGCACCATATAATTATAATGTGTAAGTGCTACATATTTTATGTAAATCAAATTCAAGTACAAAACGTGAATATATCATTCATATAGTGAAAAAATGCATGTTTCCAAAGGGTCCTTATGACTCCAACCTAACCCATCCTTGAATGTCTACTCTCACTAGTGAATGTATGTCAACTTTCCAATTTTAAGGAAAATCCGGCAGCATTTCCCCCTAGTTCTCCAAGTACACGATGTAGATAATTAATTACCCACATATGTACCCAGAGAACATAGTGAGGAAATGGTAAGCCAAGATGTTCCTTAAAATCGAAAAGAAAACATACATTCACCATCTAAGTGAGAGTACACATTCAAGAACAATCCCAACCGGGGACTATTCAAGGCTTTCTCCTAATGAGAAAGCCTTGAACGGGTATTTAGGCATATGATGATGCAATTCAAGTATTCTATATATTGTTGTATTTATTTGCAATTAAACAATACACAAGTTGCAATTTCATGAATAAACTTTTATTAAATGGATAAATAAAAAGAAATATAGCTAAGTAAAGTTTATAAGTCATACCAATATAGCAACTACCCACTTGAGCTCAATATGTATTCCTCAAGCTAATTAAACTCGTGCTTCAATTCACATATGAATCTATATATTAAAAAAAAAAAAAAAAATTAGCAACGTCACTAATTCTCTAATATATTCACAATTCTCTAATGTATTCACAATTCTCTAATTTATTCACAACTAATTAAGTGGCAATATCACTATTTCTCTAATTTATGCACAATTCTCTAATTTAGTCACAATTCTCTAAATTATTCACAAATCTCTAATGTAATCACAATTCTCTAATTTATTCACAATTTTCTAATTTATTCACAACTAATTAGTAGCAAGGTCACTAATTCTTTAATATGTTCACAATTACCCATTAAAACAGCCTAAAATTACACATTAAAATATAAAAAAACTCAACTAATTAAGTAAGATTTTTACTAATCTCTATTATATTCATAATTACTCATTAAATCAACCTCAAAATAACCCATTAAAACATACAAAATTTTCAACTAAGGAACATGGTAATGCAAAATTACTTTAATCTATAATACGTATTCAAAATTACTCTAAACATACAAAATTACTCTAATGTATAATATGTATTCAAAATTTCTAAATAAACAACCAATGCAAAAATTAAAAAAATTAGGGTAAAATTATATACATTCCTTGACTTTAATTTTCTTAACAATAATTGTTCAAAATGCTATTGAAAATAATAGAATTACATATTTCAAAATAATTGTTCAATTTTTAACAAAAAAATAAAAACTTACCCTAAATTTGTTGGAGGTGGAAGAAGCTAAGGGGATGAGAGATTGAGGACGACCCTCGCTGGTGGAGGTAGCAGCGGTGGTGCGCACTAGTGGAGGCAGCGCGGAGGTGGAGGCGGTGCCCGCTGGTGGAGGGAACAACGGAGGTGGAGGCGGTGCGCTGCTGTTTCGAACAATGCTGGTGGAGGCCGGTGAAAGACAGAGAAGGGCAGGGGAGGAAAAAGGCAAGGGCAGGGGAGAATTAAGGGCGGTGGTTTTCGACAATGTTGGTGGCCGGTGAAGGTGGCGGCTGTGGTGGAGGGAAAAGTGGGAGGTTGTCGCTATGGTTTTCGATAATTGTTCTTCGTCTCTAATGAAAGAAGTCGGGTTAGAAAGGAATGAAAGAGAAAGAGAGGAAGGAGAAGAAAGGAGTAGGCCGCGTTTTTTTTTTTTTTTGAAAAAGCCCCGGTTTAATTGCCACCGGTTCAAATCGGTGTCCTTTTTATTTTTGGCACCGGTTTGAGTTGAACCGGTGCCTTTTCCCTTTGTTTAAAAACCCGCCCAATTTTGGGCCAATTTTTGGCACCGGTTTGGCCTGAACCGGTGCCATATGGGGGGTGCCTAATGCTATTTTTCTACTAGTGTCATCCTCATCCATCGAGCCAAACCCTGCACCTCCACTGCCACCTGCACCACCTGCACCAGAAGAGCTACCACCAAAATAATCAGCCTGAAAAGTCCCCCCCTGCCAGTCCCCCGAAAGGAATGTCCTGGCCGTACCCATGGAAGGCAGAATAGTCAGTGTAAATACCACGGGCAGTGGGATCCCCATCGTATCCCTGGGATGGAGGCTGAAACCAGTCAGGGTAAATAGCATCGTCGGGAATGTTGCCCCGACGAGCATAATCATCGTACATAGGGTAGAGAGCTCTACCCTAGTTCCTCTCCAGGTACCCTAACCTCTGGTCTATAGATCCTACCATCCTCCTAAGGTCACTATGAGAATGCTCAATACGTCCTAAGGCCTGACCTATACTCTGAAGGTCCCAAACTAGGTTAGAGTCAACATGAGGGATGGAGTGAGACATACGAGGTGGAGAAAACGCCACCTCGGGCTGAGGCTGGGGCTGAGGTGGTGAAACTGGTGGTGGTGGTGCTTGTCCCCTAGCGTTGGCAACTAAAAGGTCATACGTGTAGGATGGTTGCCCTGGGGGAAAGGCGGTCAAGTCAGGACTAGGTAGGGGAATGATGGGCAAAGGTTGCTCGCTCCCAGTCCTAATACACCAAAAGGGTGTCTGCTCGCTATCCGGTCGTACCCACCCCAACTCCTCAAAATACCTAGCAGTCATATAGGTATATGGTCCACAGTTGGTCAGTTGGTGGGGTTCATCCTCTACAAAACCGGCGTTTTTCACTACTATTCGAGTGATAAGGCCTCCTATACGGATGGGGGTGCAAGATGTGGTACTGGCCGTGGCATGTCTGCTCAGATGGTGAATAATATACCTACCTATGTTCAATTTCCCAAACCCATACACATAGTGTCCTATGACAGCTAGCTCGTTAGTTTAGGCGTTATGGGGCTCGTTCCTACCTAAAAAACACAAACCCGCAAATCTTTGCGAGATTTTTGGGACAGGGTGATGAATAGGTTTTGTACTAGCATGTTGGGGGTCGGGAGTAGGCAAACCAGTCAGAGCAAAATAAATGTCACCCATTTTATAGTCCGCATGCCATTGGTGAGGTAATTCAGAATTTAATTCAAATAATTTACAAAATTCTACATAAGTTAAACTAATATTCCTATTGTTCAACCTAAAAATTAAATTTGGCCCATTTCTACTATTTACAACTTTTAAAGAAGACAAGAATTCACAAGTTAATTCTCGGTAAGTAGGATAATGCATATCAACGAATTTTCTTATGCCAATGTCATTTAAAAGCCGTTTTACAAAATCATACAAACCAAACGCTTCTAAAGTAAGGCAGTGTAACCACCGTGAAGGAATTACCTCGCGCCCGACTAGGTGTTCTAGCCGCTCCTTTTGCTCCTGACTAGTGATGCGGATCGTCGGCTAGTACGGGAGTTGCAAATTCAGATCGTATTCCTCCCTCGAACTAGAGCTCCTACCAAAAATAGACCGAGCCCTCTTTGAAGCCATGGTAGAAATGGGTATGAAATTAATTTGAAAGAAGTTCAAAAAATTTTATATAGAAATGTAGAGGATGAAGAGGGGATTACAAATATGTAAAAAGTTTTGGAATTGGGTGAGAATTGGAGAATAAATCTTAGAGAGAAGGTAGAGAGAATTTGAGTTTTAAAGAGAGAAAGTTATGGAGGAAAGAAGAAAAATGAGAAAAAAGACGAAGAAAGAAGAAGAAAAGAGGTCAGGTGCGTCGCGCCCGGTCGGGCGATCTAATTTTTAAAATCTGTGCAACTCTCGCGCCCGGTCAGGCGCCATTCGCCCAATTAGGCGATCTAAATGCCTGATTTGCGTCAATTCTCGCCCCCGGTCGGGCGATCTAACGCTCGAATTTTCGCCTCTTCTCGCGCCCGGTCGGGCGAGAGTCGCCCAATCGGGAGGACAAATATGTCCGTATACGACAAGTTTCGCACCCGGTCGGGCGCCCATCGCCCGGTCGGGCGAAAATACTCGAATTAAAAGCCTAGCTCTCGCGCCCGGTCGGGCGAGCTTCGCCCGATCGGGCCCGAGGCTAATTGACTATTTCAATTTTTGCTTCTTTTCTTCAAAGTTTGGCTAACTCCTTTCCTTCAAACCTGTATAAGCACTCATAAAACTCATTAAATTCCCTCATCTCTCCTCTCAAAAGAAAAAGAAAGGAAAACTAGTCTAAAAAGCATTAAAAATACGGGTTGCCTCCCGCAAAGCGCTGGTTTATCTAGGTCCCGCACGACCTTCTTACCAAGTACAAGAACTAGGACCCTTGGCCTAACGCTTGATCGGGCGGTTTCTCACCCGGTCTAGCGGTGTTTTGGCTACAACACGACTTCCTGAAATGCCCTGTGGGACGCCAATTCACTTTATCTGGTGGATCCTCCTTGACTTGGGTAAGGGGTTCTTCAATGCTACGCACCAAAGATCCTTCTTTGATCGAGGGTTGCTTCAAATTGTCATTGCATTCAACACTTGCAACTCGATCTGGCGGAACACTTACCGTAGGCTCAAATCGCACAACTTGCTTGATTGATTCCACCTTTTCGTCCTCAAAACCAAGACCAACAGTGTAGAGGGCTCTTTCTATTGCATCGACTTCCTTTTGCCATTTTTCTATCTCATTTGAAAGGGATGCAACACAAGATACCGCCTCCAAGGGATCTTTTTCAAAAGCTTGGGGCTTGTTAGAATAATTATGAACCACATTAACACAAAAGAATTTCTCCTCTGTCATGGGGCTTTTAGGGGTATTATTAAGATTAAAAACAATTTTATCATGCCCTACTGATAGTGTTAATTTACCACTTCTCACATCTATGATTGCTCCTGCAGTGTTAAGGAATGGTCTACCCAAAATAATCGGGGTTTGCATATCCTCAGCCATGTCAAGAACAACAAAATCAACATCTGTAGACACCCATTTGTGTCTCCCCAAAACCAAACCCAGTGATGAGTACCTTTCACGTCGAGTCATAATCGAATGAAGCGAAAGTATGGAAAGTCTAGTGTTGCGGAAAGTTTTAATTTCTTTTCTCTTCTCTCTATTTTTGAAACTTATTTTAAGAAAACAGCCAATACAGTTTGGTTGGTCCATGATATGGGTCCAATAGTAGTGTAGTTGGATGGGGCTTGCAAAGACCTTTCCAACGATATATTATAAGCCCAATTCCGATGAATATTGAGGAAGTTATGGCCAATTTACCAAACTGGGCCCGGTTTGAGCTTTATGTACGGCCCAATGATCTAGGGGAGGACTTAATATGATTTATCATTCCTAATGCAATTAGGAATGGTTTTAGTCTTCTAGAATCTTCTAGAAGTTTCTTTTCATTCCTAATTCAATTAGCATTGATAAATTGACTTTTGTTGACTTTTCAGAGTTTTAATCAAAATCAAATAGCATTTTCGAAGAAATTATATGATTTTATCCTCCAGTACGGTAAACTTATCGGATTTTCGAAAACACGTTGTTATCAGGGTTGGCGCCTAACCCCAGGCCTTGGCGCCTGGAACCAAGCCTGGCGCTAGTGTTGGTGCCTGGCGCCAGCTAGCCAGGGTTGGCGCCAGCTTTGTTTTCTGTGCGACAGACTCTGTTTTGTTTAATTTATCTTTTTGGCTGATTTTCTCTATAAATATCGTATTAAAAACTCCGTTTTGAATGATCTACAATCATCTACATTCATTCATTCACCAATTCTCACGATCATTCACCGACAATCAGTTTTAATTAGCATTTTCTTTCTCATTCTTTCTTCTTACCTTGCTTTTTCATACAAAATTCCGCATTCGCAAGATCTAGAAACACCTAGCCATATTCGAAGTATCCTTCGCTCTAGACATGAAAGGTTTAATTTAATTGTTTGTTTATTATTTTCCTTGAAGTTACTAACGTGTGTATTTTGTTATTAGAAAGAGGTACGAAGCATCAAAGTAAGTACTTTAATTGGTTTTATTGATATTATGATGTAGAAATCATGTTTAAATTGTTATTATGATATTCCTAGTATCATGTCTAGGGTAACTTTATTATTAAATATGATTGTTACGATGCTTCCTATGTTCTTCCTAATATTTATGATTGTTAGTATCATGTTAGGGTTAAAGATTTGATCTTTATTGCTTAGTGACATGCTAGGGTTTGTTATTAATCTTGTTAGTATCATGCCTAGGATCTTGCTATTATTATGCTTTAATATTAACATGATTATGATTATGATTATAACTGTTATAATTTATGATGATTATGAATATTATTATTATTATTATTATTATTATTATTATTATTATTATTACTATTATTATTATTATTATTATTATTATTATTATTATTATTATTATTTTGATGATGATTATTTTATTTTGATGATATTATTATTATAATTATTATTCATAATTATTTATTATGTTGCTTGATATTTATTGTTATTGCTTGATCACACCTTTTATTGTATGTTTTAAATTGTACTTGTAATCACGCTTAATAAGATAATTAATAATCTTGTTTAGGGTTAATGTGATTATAATTCAAGTGATCGCCAATAATAGATTTATTTGTGCATTTAAATTCAACCAATATAGATAAACAGGTTTAGGGTTAATCCTATTGATTGCATGTTAGTTTGAAAGCGCACATGAATACGATCAGAATAAAGTAGAGGCCTATTATTAGGGCAGGTTCAATCTCTTTTAGGTTGGATTTGTACCTTCATCCCCGAACCTTTATTTGGTTCTAGACCTTATGGAGTTGACGATCTCTTGGATCGTTTAGGGGTGTAACCTTCATCTCGTGAACGGTTTACAAGTTCCTAAAAAACTTGTTGGCGACTCTTTTGCTCTATCTTCTTCCCTTTTCGACGCCACCGTACTTTAGTGTATGATCATAGTGGGGTTCAAGCTAGTGGGATTTTAAAAGCTTGAAATTATTCCCTACAGGTATATAAAATTTACCTACTCTAACGGGAACATCCTCTAAAACACCTAAGGGTATTTGAATGAACGGTCGGCCATTTGTAGATTAATATTAGTAGCTTTTAATTTACCCATATTCAGTTTGGAACACACAGATAATGGCATAACACTGACGCTAGCACCAAAATCACACAATGTATTATCAATCATTAGATTGCCTATATGACAAGGGATAGAAAAGCTACCCGGATCTTTTAATTTAGGTGGAGATTTATTCTGAAGTACGACACTACACTCTGCAGTGAAAGCTACTGTCTCTACCTCACTAATATACCTTTTCTTATCAGTATTTCTTTCATAAATTTTGCATATGAAGGTATTTGTGTGATTAATTCAGTGAAGGGAACTGTTACCTTCAAATCTTTCACCATCTCTAGGAACTTACCAAACTGCTTATCCAAGTTTGTCTTCAAGTGATGATTGGGGAATGGAAGTTTGATAATTGGCTTTGGATCATTGTTGCTCTTGTCTGGAGTAGCCACCTTCTCTGGAGTCGTACCCTGCAATGAAGAATTGGATATATTAGTACTATGCTTTAGCCCTGCAGGGCTATTAGCTACATTGTCAGGATTAACGGAATCAAGATTACCATTATTTATTAAAACAGGTTCATCAACTCTGGGCATAGGGGGCCCTTCATAGTTTGAACCACTCCTTAAAGTAATTGCATGGGCTTGATCCGTAGGCCTGGTCGGCTGTGCCGGCAGAGCTCCCTGCTGGCGGGCTTGTAGAGTAGCGGAAAGTTGCGCAATTTGATTATTTACAATTTTATTGTGCGCTAAGATTGAATCAATTTGCGCATCTCTACTCTCTATATGCTTCTGCATATTAACCAACATCGCTCTAATTTCCACCAAAGAAGGGTCAGAAGATGAGGAGGATTGTTGTGGTTGTTTTTTCTGGCCAGCATTGGGATGGTAATATTTCTGTTGCTGTTGCTGTTGCTGTGCCGCCTGTGGTTCTTGTGGCGGTGGATTTTGAACATTGGTACTCCGGTAGGAAAGGTACGGATGATTCTGATACCTAGGATTGTAGGTGTTGGAGTATGGGTTATTCTGCCTATAAGCTTGAAAGGAATTAACTTGCTCCACGGAACTCCTGCAATCTTGTTCCCAATGACCTAAAATTCCACAATTTTCACAGAAAGCCTCATTAGCATTATTATTAATTGCAGAAACATTAGCTACATTAGCAGTGCTAAGATTATCTAATTTTTGGCAAATAGAGGTCAGTTGAGCTTGCAAAAAGGATACAGAGTCAATACTATGCTTCCCCTTGTAAGCAAATCCTCTAAGATTCCCATATTGGGAATTGTGTATCGCCATATCTTCAATAACCTGACTTGCATCATCAACATTAAGATTCATAAATCTCCCACTAGCTGAAGAATCTAATATTATTCTAGAAGAATTTCCAATGCCATTGTAGAATGATTGGATTAACTGCCATTGTGCTAAATTTTGGTGGGGGCATTCTCTTTGTAGGTCCTTGAACCTCTCCCAAGCCTCATATAAAGATTCATCGGCTTCTTAGGCAAAGTTCTGAATTGCACTCCGTAGTACGGCTGTTCTCTCTGCAGGATAATACTTGTTATAAAAATTCAAAACAAGAGTTTCCCAGTCAGTTATACAAAGTGCAGTTCTATTTAAGCCATTAAACCACAATTTAGCTTTTCTAGTTAAAGAGAAGGGAAAGAGAATCTCCCTGATTTGGTCTTGAGTGACCCCGGCTTGCCTGATGGTATTGCAATATTGACAATAGTCGGCAATGTGAAGATTTGGGTCTTCGCCCTTGGCTCCACTGAATTGCTTTCTCTATATCATCGTTATAAATTCGGGTTTAATTTTAAACTGTACCCCATCAAGAGCCGGAGTAGGGATAATATGTGGAAAATCTGTAAGCTTTGGTTGTGAGTAATCACTAAGCTTCTTTGGAGCCGTCATCTCTAATTCTGTGTCTAATGATACCTCTGAATCGCTAGAACCAGTTGGAGGGTCGCGGTGACTCTGATTGAAATGAAACCAACGCCAAATTAAAGATAAAACTCGGGGCTACAGATCCATAGGTTGTACGACTCTCAGACTTTCTCTCTCTACTTAGTTTTCTCTCTCTTAATCTCTCTCTAAACCTTTGTTCTTATTTCTTTGATTAATTCCAGATTTATTTTGGTGACGATATCTCTTCCCTTAATCTTAGTTATTTATTTTATTCCTTTGATCATGATTTATTTTATTGCTTTGCTTAGTTAATATTTAATTATGTGTGAGTAGTTTAATTTCTAGGGTTTATGGGGATCTAATAAATGATATGAAGGGTTAAATTATTGTTGTTGATTATCAATGCTAGATTAATTTCCTATTGATTGATTTAATGCTCTGTGACTAGATTAGGCCTATCTTTTATGCATGAGTTTGACAATATTGATTCAAGAATCGAGAGATGAGAATTAATGTTTAGGTCTAGTTTCAATAGGCAAGTTAATTTATAAATGGTTAAGTCAAGATTCGAGAGATGAGATTTAATACCGATAAATTAATTGTGTGATTGTAATAAGTAGCGAGAGCCCTTTACAATCTGGTTAATTGATGCATTGATGATTGACTATTATTGATTGTTGGTATTGCATGATGATTTCTTATTGGATTGTTTTAATGTTTTACAATTGCGGCTTGTAAAAGTATAGCAATATTAAATTGATGAATCGAGCAGATGTTAATTTGATATTAAAGGCTATTTTCAATAAGAACTTAGATCTAGTAAATTGCGAGAGCCTGTTAGGTCTATGTTGGTTAATAAATTGCGAGAGCCTGTTAATCATGTTATTTATGCAATGTTAATGACTGATTACCCTATTTTACCCCGGAGTATTATTTATTGGTGAACCTATGCCCTAGATCCTTTTATATATTATTTTCTCTCTTTTCCTACTCTTTTTAGTTTAGTTTCATATTCAACTTTTAATATTGGTTACTTAAATAATTTAGATTATAATATTTAATTAGGAGTAAAAAGACTTGTTTCCCTGTGGAGATCGACCCTACTTCCCTATCTACTTTAGTTAGTGAATTAGGTAATTATTTTTGATTAGGGGATACGACTTTACCCTGTCAAAATTTGGCGCCGTTGCCGGGGAAACGGTTTTATTTTTATTTCTGATTATTTTTGTAGTCTAGATTATTTCCCTTTTGTCTCAGAGAGCGTTAGTTCTCTGAGACAAATCTCATATTTGCTTCTAGTTTTTGTTTATGCCCAGGTGTTCCAGATCAGGTTACATCCCATTCGATCCTGAGATCAAACGTTCCTTCCATAGACAGAAAAACTTCTACAAGCAAATCCTGGCGGATTCTGGTGATAATAACAATAATCACCGAGATCCTCCAACTGGTTCTAGCAATTCAGAGACATCATCAGACGCAGAATCAGAGATGACGGCTCCAAAGAAGCTTAGTGATTATTCACAACCAAAGCTTACAGATTTTCCACATCTCACCCCTACTCCGGCTCTTGATGTGGTTCAATTCGAAATTAAACCCCAATTTATAACGATGATAGAGAGGAAGAAATTCAGTGAAGCCAAGGGTGAAGACCTGAATCTTCACATTGCCGACTATTGTCAATATTGCAACACCATAAGGCAAGCCAGGGTCACTCAAGACCAAATCAGGGAGATTCTCTTTCCCTTTTCTTTAACTGGAAAAGCTAAATTGTGGTTTAATGGTTTTAAAATTATTCCCTTTTCTAACGCATAATAAAATTGTAGATAATCAAATTGCGCAACTCTCCGCTACTCTACAAGCACGCCAACAGGGAGCCTTGCCGGCACAGCCGACTAAGCCTATGGATCAAGCATTTGCAATTACTCTAAGGAGTGGTTCAAACTATGAAGGGCCTTATATGCCCAGAGTTGATGAACCTATTTTATTAAATAATGCTAATCTTGATTCCATTAAACCAAACAATGTAGTTGCTAGCCCTGTAGGGCTAGAACATAACACTAACATATCTAATTCTACATTGCAGGGTAAAACTCCGGAGAAGGTGGCTACTCCAGACAAAGAGAAGAATGCTCAAAAGCCAATTATCAAACTTCCTTTCCTCAATCGTCAATTGAAGACAAACTTGGATAAGCAGTTTGGTAAGTTCCTGGAGGTGGTTAAAGATTTGAAGGTAACAGTTCCCTTTACTGAATTGATCACACAAATCCCCTCATATGCAAAATTTATGAAAGAAATCTTGACGAGAAAAAGGTCTATTAGTGAGGTAGAGACAGTAGCTTTCACTGCAGAGTGTAGTGCCGTACTTCAAAATAAATCTCCACCTAAATTGAAAGATCCGGGTAGTTTTTCTATCCCTTGTCATATTGGTAATATTCTGATTGATAGTGCATTATGTGATTTGGGTGCCAGTGTTAGCGTCATGCCATTATTTGTGTGTTCTAAGTTGAATATGGGTAAATTAAAAGCTACCAATATAACTCTGCAAATGGCCGACCGTTCTTTCAAATACCCCCTAGGTGTTTTAGAGGACATCCCCGTTAGAGTAGGTAAATTCTATATACCTGTAGATTTTGTTGTTCTTGATATGGCTGAGGATATGCAAACCCCAATTATTTTGGGTAGACCATTCCTTAACACTGCAGGAGCAATCATAGATGTTAGAAGTGGTAAGTTAACACTATCAGTAGGGGACGATAAAGTTGTTTTTAATCTGAATAATGCCCCCAAAAGCTCCATGAATGAGGAGAAATGTTTCAGTGTTAATGTGGTTGTAAATTATTCTAATAAGCCCCAAGCTCTTGAAAAAGATCCATTAGAGGCGTTATCTTGTGTTGCATCCCTTTCAGATGAGATAGACAAATGGCAGAAGGAAGTCGATGCAATAGAAAGAGCATTCTACAATGTTGGTCTTGGTTTCGAGGATAAACAAGTGGAACCAATAGAGCAAGTTGTGCGAATCAAGCCTACGGTAAGTGATCCGCCAGATCGAGTTGCAAGTGTTGAACACAATGACAATTTGATGCAACATTCGATCGAAGAAGGGTTTTTAGTGCGTAGCATTGAAGATCCCCCAGTCCAAGTCATGGAGGATCCACCAGATAAGGCAACTTGGCGTCCCACAGGTTATGTCAGGAAGCCGCATCGCAGCCTAAACATCGCTAGACCGGGTGAGAAACCACCCGATCAAGCGTTAGGCCAAGGGTCTTAGGAATTGTACTTAGTAAGAAGGTCGTGCGGGACCTAGATAAACCAGCGCTTTGCGGGAGGCAACCCGTATTTTTAATGTTTTTTTTAGACCAGTTTTTCTTTTCGTTTTCTTAGGTGAGGAGAGATGAGGGAATTTAATGAGTTTTTTGAGTGTTTGTACAGGTTTGAAGGAAAAGAGTTAGACAACTTTTTGAGAACACAAGGAAATTAGCTTTCCCCGATTTAGTCTCGGGCCCGACCGGGCGAAGCTCGCCCGATCGGGCGCGAGAGTAGAGTTCCAAAAACAAGAATTTTTGCCCGGCTGGGCGAGAGCGCCCGACCGGGCGCGAATTTTGACTTTTACGGACTAATTTTTCCGCCCGATCGGGCACGAGAAGAGAAGAAATTTTTGGCAAAAATTCGCCTGATCGGGCGACTAGCGCCCGACCGGGCGCTAGAGAAAGGTGGAATCCATTGGTAAGATCGCCCGACCGGGCGAATGGCGCCTGACCGGGCGCGAAAATAAAGAGCTTCAGATCGCCAGACCGGGCGAGCCACCGTTTGACCGGGCGAGCCACCGTTTGACCGGGCGCGAGCTTCCGCGTCTCTTCTTCTTTCTTTCTTCTTTCTTTCTTCTTTCTTTCTTCATTTCCTCTTTTCTCCATTACTTTCTCTCTCTAAAACTCAAATTTTCTCTGACTTCTCTCTAAGATTTCTCCTCCATCACCAATCCAAGTTCAAAACTTTTTATATATTTGTGATCCTCTCTTCATCCTCTTCACTCTCATACAAAAAATTTTCAGTTTTAATTCAAAATATTTTCGACCCATTTCTCTACATGGCTTCAAAGAGGGCAAGATCAATTTTTGGTAGGAGCTCCATCTCGAGGGAGGAGTACGACCCAGACTTACAGCTCCCGTATCGGCCGACGATCCGGATCGTGAGCCGGGAACAGAAAGAACGATTGGAGCATTTGGTCGGTCGTGAGGTAATCCCTTCTCGGTGGTTACACCGCCCTACCTTAGAATCATATGGTTTGTTTGATTATGTTAAACGATTTTTGAATGATATTGGCCTGAGAAAATTCGTTGACATGCATTATCCTACATACCGAGAACTTACATGTGAATTTTTGTCCACTTTTCATGTTGTTAGTAGTAGAAATGGACCTAATTTATTTTTCAGGTTAAACAATAGAAATATTAGTTTAACTTTTGTTGAATTTTGTAAAATTTTTGAATTAAATTCTGAATTATCTCACCAGTGGCATGAAGATTATAAAATGGGTGATTTATATTTTGCTTTGACTGGTTTACCTGCCCTCGACCCCCAACATGCTAGTACCAAACCCATTCACCACCCTGTCCCAAAAATCTGGCAAAGGTTTGCGGGATTGTGTTTCTTGGGTAGGGCCGAGCCTCATAACGCTCAAACCAACGAACTAGCTATAATAGGACACTATGTATACAGGTTCGGGAAATTGAACATAGGCAGGTTCATAGTTCATCACCTGAGTCGGCATGCCACAGCCAGCACCACTTCCAAGTCCCCTATTCGTTTAGGTGGCCTTATCACTCGTTTAGCGGTGAAAAAGGCCGGTTTTGTAGTAGACGGACCCCACTAGCTGACTAACTGTGGACCAGATACCTACATGACTGCTAGGTATTTTGAGGATGTGGGGTGGGTTAGGCCGGATAGCGAGCAGACACCCTTTTGGTGTTTTAGGACTGGGAACGAGCAACCTTTGCCTATTTTTCCCCTTCCCAATCCAGACTTGACCGCCTTTCCCTCAGGGCAACTTTCTTATACTTATGATGCTTTAGTTGCCAACGCTAGGGGACAGGCACCACCACCACCAGTTCCACCACCTCAGCCCCAGCCCGAGGTGGCTTTCTCTCCACCTCGTATGTCTCATTCCGTCCCTCATGTTGACTCTGACCCAGTTTGGGATTTTCAGAGTATAGGTCAGGCCCTAGGACGTATTGAACATGCACAGACTGACCTTAGGAGGATGGTGGGCTCTATTGACCACAGGTTAGGGTACCTAGAGAGAAACCAAGGTAGAGCTCTCTACCCTATGTACGATGATTATGCTCGTCGGGGCAACATTCCTGACGACGCTATCCACCCTGACTGGTTTCAGCCTCCACCCCACGGATACGGTAGGGATCCCACTGCCCGTGGTATTTACTCTGACTATTCTTCCTTTTTCGGGTACGGGCAGGACATTCCTTTCGGGGGACCGGCGGGGGGGAGTTTTCACGCTGACTATTTTGGTGGTAGCTCTTCTGGTGCAGGTGGTGCAGGTGGCAGTGGAGGTGCGGGCTTCGGCTCGATGGACGAGGATGATGAGGACTAGCTATGCTGGGCTAGTTTCCAAGCCAATGAGGACACTGTCTGATTCTGGCTTGGGGGAAATTTTGGTTTGGTATTTTTCTTTCTCTCTTTTCTTTTATTTTTGGTGTGTTTTCTTAGGTTAGTTTTTTTGCTTTCTAGGTTAGCTTTATTGCTTTCTTTATATATAAAAATACAAAAAAAAAAAAAAATTGAAAAATTAAAAAAATCCAAAAATACGTTCCAATGAATTATAAATTATGCTTCCCTGTGCCCCTTACTTTAGAAATTTGTTTTGATCCTTGGTAATTGATGTTAGGCATTGTGGATTAGTTGATCATGATATGATGTTTGATTGCCTTGAAACCTTTACATGCGTCAATTTTGTCCAACTACTTGTGAATATAGTGCTTGACTAGTTGATTTGGTTAGGAAATGTGTGATAGTTCCATTTCTCCTGGTATGTCAATGAATTTGAGTATTGGTTTGCAACTATAAGTAATGTTTATATGATTCATTATTATGCACATTGTGGAGGACGAAGGCATTTGTTCTTTTAGGTAACCTCCAGATATTGTAGATACATTTGTTCCCTTCTTGCTACCCATGTTGTTGCCTTAACTTTTTGTTGTTTATTAGCCATATTACAAGCCTATTTTGCCCCATTGGTTACTAGTCCCAAGCTTGGCTTGGGGGAGCTATTAGTGAGTGAGGTGAGAGAGTTTGTAGTGTGCTATTTATTTGCACAATTTGGGTGGGATTTTGAGAAGTAGTTTTGTTGATTGTTCATGTTTATTTTTGATGAGTTTGAGAGTTATATTTTCTTGAAAAAAATAAAGCATGATATTATGAAAAAAAAAAAAGAGAAGTTCAAAGAAAAAAAATGTGAAAAAAATAAGCGAACTTCAAAAGAAAAAAAAAAAGAATAATTTTAATGTTCAAATGTTTTAGTTGGAGGTTTGTAAAGAATAATTTTGAGCCTCAATGGAAAAATTTCAAGTTTAGAAAATAAAGTTTGTTTATTCACTCTATTACTCCATTATTATATCTTATGAGTGAAATTGTAAGAGTTGGGTTTATTTATTATGATTGGAGTATATTTGGTTGATGTTAGAGTTGGTTATGTAGGAGATGTTGATCATTATTTATTTTTGATCATGGGTTTTATTAGGATTGGCTCCTTTAAGCATAGCTTTTCTCTCACGTATTTCCAAATTTATCCTACCATTTACCCTAGCCTTACATTACAAGCTTTAAAGACCTTCCGACCTTTGTGCATAGAATTGTATGAATGTGAAAGTGTTGCTTATCAATGCAAGTTATGATTTGGCATATTTCGAGTCGACTAGTAGGATTGAGCGTTCATTGTTTTTATACACACGAGAGTGTGAGTTGGGAGGGCATTTGTTCACATTAAAGGGGTTGTTGGAGAGCGATCGAGTACATCTTTTACTCGCCACATAAATGAGAGTCGAGTGTGTGAGCACTAGTCTTGAATTCTATATGCTCTTGTGGTTTGCTCTGTTTGACAATTGTCAGGGAAGAAAGGTAATTGGATGGATTTGATTGGTTGACTCTGAAGCGTGTTTATTTGATTTACCCTGGATTGTTTGTGCTTGATTTTTACTTACTGGGGTGAAGCATATTTATTGATTCATTGATGAGATATTTTAGGGACAAGCAAAGGTTTGGCTTGGGGGAGTTTGATGTGTCCATTCTATATAGTATTTTACCCCCGTCCCTTGGTCATAATTAGTAGTGTTTTTGGCTCTTTAGAGCCACTTTTATTACTAATTGGTGTTTTCTAGTGTTTTCGTAGATTTGGTTGACTTTTGCAGGGATTTATGCTTTTGGAGTATTTTCCCGAGATATTTTGGAGCAATCACGAGCACTGGAGAAGCACGACCAGATTTTATAGCCCAGGGCCGGTTGGAGCCATCGAACCGGTGATTAAGGGCTCGGTAGAGGTGATACCGGGGCGTTTGGACCGAGTATTCAAGACCCAAAGAGGAAACCCAGATTGGCCCGAAGAATTGGAGCCCAATCGAAGTCCAAATATTGGCCCAAATGATCCGCCCGGCCAAAAAGGTTGGCGCCCGGAGGTGAAAAAAGGCGCGCCCGATCGGGCGCGTGTTTATTTAGGAAACAATTAGAGTCGTTTTAATTTGTTTTAGTTTAGGATTTTTGTACGAAGTATAAATACTCCTCCGTAATACGATTTTAGGACTACTTCTTCTTCTCTTAATCCTTTCTCTTAGACTTTCTCTCTCTACTTAGTTTTCTCTCTCTAAATCTCTCTCTAATCCTTTGTTCTTATTTCTTTGATTAATTCCAGATTTATTTTGGTGACGATTTCTCTTCCCTTAATCTTAGTTATTTATTTTATTCTTTTGATCATGATTTATTTTATTGCTTTGCTTAGTTAATATTTAATTATGTGTGAGTAGTTTAATTTCTAGGGTTTATGGGGATCTAATAAATGATATGAAGGGGTAAATTATTGTTGTTGATTATCAATGCTAGATTAATTTCCTATTGTTTGATTTAATGCTCTGTGACTAGATTAGGCCTATCTTTTATGCATGAGTTTGACAATATTGATTCAAGAATCGAGAGATGAGAATTAATGTTTAGGTCTAGTTTCAATAGGCAAGTTAATTTATAAATGGTTAAGTCAAGATTCGAGAGATGAGATTTAATACCGATAAATTAATTGTGTGATTGTAATAAGTAGCGAGAGCCCTTTACAATCTGGTTAATTGATGCATTGATGATTGACTATTATTGATTGTTGGTATTGTATGATGATTTCTTATTGGATTGTTTTAATGTTTTACAATTGCGGCTTGTAAAAGTATAGCAATATTAAATTGATGAATCGAGCAGATGTTAATTTGATATTAAAGGCTATTTTCAATAAGAACTTAGATCTAGTAAATTGCAAGAGCCTGTTAGGTCTATGTTGGTTAATAAATTGCGAGAGCCTGTTAATCGTGTTATTTATGCAATGTCAATGACTGATTACCCTATTTTACCCCGGAGTATTATTTATTGGTGAACTTATGCCCTAGATCCTTTTATATATTATTTTCTCCCTTTTCCTACTCTTTTTAGTTTAGTTTCATATTCAACTTTTAATATTGGTTACTTAAATAATTTAGATTATAATATTTAATTAGGAGTAAAAAGACTTGTTTCCCTTTGGAGATCGACCCTACTTCCCTATCTACTTTAGTTAGTGAATTAGGTAATTATTTTTTATTAGGGGATACGACTTTACCCTGTCACTTATCTTTCTTTAGGGTTGACCTAAGACTTAGTGTTTCTTGACTCATTGACTAGTCGTGACTCAAGGTATGAACTTGACTCGCTGTAATTGACTCGAGGTTGACTCGACTCGAAGTAAAATGACACGTGTGACTCATGACCCGTGTGTGCATTGTATTATGATCGTGGGACTCAAAAATGCAAAAAAAAAGCAAAAATTTTCCGTCATTTTTTTGGAGGGTACCGACTTTCTCCTGAAAAAGAAAGACACGAAAAAGAATCGAATTGAAGTTTTTTTGAAGATGCATGTTGAATGAGCTTAATCAAATGTTGTCCCTCACCGTTCAAGGATTGTAACATCTTAGACTATCATAGTTGACTCGATAATCAAAGTATTTAGGTAACTTAGGCACGGAGGCTAAGCACTTCATACTTCGATGCAATGATGATTATGAGTGATGTTGGGCATTTTGACATGACAAGGCATGCTTAGCTTCAGCGTCGTGTGAAGATCTCATGAGAAAGGGTTCCTAAGGGAAAGAATATTCGGTCATGTATATGTGCGGTGTGTGAAAGTGATACTAAAGTTAGGCCGCAAAGGCTAAGTGTGTGGAAAGATATTGAAAAGAGTCAGATGGTGGTGACTCTTAAGGCTAGGTAGGCTAATGATGTAAGGATCAAGCCCCCAAGTCTAGCTCTAAGTGAATAGGGATGAGCATAGGAGATCCCTTGATATGATCATGATGTGTGAATGTGAATGTATTTTTATTACGGCCGCACCTCGATGTGAGGTTGTCTACGTATCCGTTAGGACTTAGGAATCAGGCCAAACGTAGCTCTAGCCGAACCTCGCACAAGTGTGTGTATACCTCAAAAAGGTCTTTTTAAGGGTTGTAACATGGTTAGGCTAAAGGTTGAAGAAGAAGGGGATAAAGGCTCAAGACCCTAGATAAGCTCCCAAGATGTGCAACTTTGCTTTTGAATCTTTATATTTTTATGCTTGAGGCTTTTAACTTTTTTTTTTTTTTTTTGCTTTAGCATTTATTTTTATTTTTATGAGTGTGGACAATCCCGATCATGCGGTCTATCACTCACTTGGCATTCATGTTTCTCAGGCACGGTACCGAACACTCGATAAGAGACGCAATCTGAGACGTGTTCTTATCAAATACATTTTCACATCAAAGACATTGGAACACTTGCCCTTTTGTACACTTTTATTTATTTTTTGCTTTTGATTATTTTTGGTATTTTAATTTTTTGAATCACTCAAGCTTTTTTTGAAAATTGCATAAGTTGCACATAATCTCATCCCAAAGTTAGGTAGATATGGGTTGCAAAATGAAGGGTCTATCGTTAGACGAGGCTCAAAGTGGTTATCAAAAAAGGATTGCATATTTGAAAGTGAAAGAAAATATGATGTGGCTACAAGGGGTGCCTCAAATCATTGGTATACCTTGTGCTTAGTTCGACAATTTATTTTTTTATTTTTTAAATTTTTTTAAATCAATGCAATGCGATGATCATATGCAAGAAAATAAATGCTCATTTTATTAAAAGGGAAAAAGAAAGAATCTACAAAAATAGTCTAAGGGAAGAAAAAAGGTGCTTATGCTAGACTTATTAGGTAAAGGAAAAAATTGAAAAAGAAATAGAAAAAGAGGTCATGAAGTCTTGTCGTTGAAGTTCGCCTCTTGTCTTGTGTCATTCTCTTCATCATCACCCAGTCTTCTCGCTAGCTAGAGGCAATGGGATCTTGTTTACTTCTATGAGATCTTGAATGAGGTTTTGAAACCTGTAGCATTCATCAGTGGTATGACCGTTTCCTCAATGGTACTTGCAATAGGAGTTGGGATTCCATCTTGAAGATCGATTTTTTGGCGTTGGATTCTCGGTAGGGCCAATAGGTTTGATTAATCCTCGATCGTAGAGACGGTCGAAAGCAGCATCGTAGGTCATTCCAATGGGTGTGAACTCTCACCTGGGTTTCCTTTTAGATCCTTGATTGTCCATGGCTAAGACACCATTATGGTCAAAGGTACTAAAATTATTACTAGAGTGGGCGTTTTCGAAAGAAGAAGGATTGTCGTTCTTCTTTCCTTTCTAGCCACCGTGATTACTATTGTTAGTAGCTTTTTGCTTTGTGAGGCCGTCTTCGATCTCGATACCTATGTCATAGACAGCTCTGAAAGTATTCAAGTTGTGTAGATATTTTAAGTGCTTTGAATACTTTTCTTGGAGATTCTTGATAAACATCCTCACAGACTCCTTTTCGGTGGGGACCTTAATCATCTTAGCGGAAGTTTCCCTCCATTTATTAAAGAAAGAAGTAAAGCCTTCATGCTCTTTTTGTCTTAGCATCTCAAGTTGTCTATAATTGGTTTCAACTTGAATATTGCACTTATATCTATCTATGAAAGCGTTTGTTATCGACTCCCAAGTAGAGGTTTTCTCTTTGTCAAGGGAAAAGAGCCATTGTTGACAAACGGTCTCAAGGGATAAAGAAAACAGAGAATGAAAGACTTTCTTATCAATTCCCTTAATGTTCATTATGGTTCCAAAAGCTCTTAGATGAAAATAAGGGTTGTTAGTTGCCTTGAATTTCGGGATGTCGTTGGCATTGAACTTATGCGGAAGAAGTTCTTTATCCACCAAGACCCCTTGTGAACTGATGCCCTGAAATTTATAGTCACTAGATAGCTTGCTCAAGCTTTCTTGCATGAGGTTCATTTGTTGTTGCTTCACAGGGTCATCAATTTTGAGGGTTAAAGCCTTTAACACCTCAGTCACGTCAGTCAATTGACTCCTAAGTTCATTAAATTCCTCTTGAGTTGCCATTATCTTTTTAGCCTTCCTCTTTTGACGAATCGGTTTATCAAAAAGTAATACTTGAATAAAGAGGTTATCCTTGATTAATCGACCTTCTCTCCTCGACCAAGTACTGTGTAAAAGGAATTTGGGGATATTCATTGTTAATTATTTGACTCAAACTTGATTAAACATTTAATGGATAGAAGAAGGTAGAAAAATGAGGGTGGTGATATGGAGAAAGCATGTAGATGGAGAGATGTGGAAAATTAGGAATAGAATGTACCCCCAACTCAAATGACGGAAAAAAACCGAATCATGCATGAACCTAAGACATGGTCATGGTGACATATACACAAAGTGTGTGCTACTACTAGTGAGTGTAGGTGACATGCTAAGACTCGTGTCATGACCATATGACTAGACTCAAACAAAGACTAAGTTAAGACCTCACGTATATGCATTAAACTGGACATGCTATGGTATTTTAGTCATTACTTTTGATCTGTGACTCTGATTGAAATGAAACCAACGCCAAATTAAAGATAAAACTCGAGGCTACAGATCCATAGGCTGTACGACTCGTAGTTCTTCCTAAAACTTCGGCTATGACCAAAACAAGTTGACACTTGTGCAGTATACGGGAATAAAAATCCGGCTTGGCTTAAAGTAACTATGACTCGATTTTAGACTTATTTATTAGCTAAAATTAACTAATTAATTAATTAAACAAAGTCCTTTAGTCATTAATTAGTTTATTAAGTGTTAACACAAGTCAAACAAACGGTTAGGAAAAAACCATGTAGAAACAATATGATGCAATGAGTTTGCAACCTAACCATAGCTCTAGTTCTCTAAAGTTCGGGATATGGGTTAGTCAAATAGGGTCCATGGTTAATTGTCCGAATGCACCGCGCGGAAGCCTAACCGTGAAGGGTTGGCGGGAGTGGATGGGACACCGCGAGTTTAGAAAAACTCGCTTCCAAAGTTTGGTGAATTCAACATTCTCCGATGTACCCTTTGTTGCACAGAGCGTTCAATCAGGTAGATGGAGCATGAATTCCCAGAGCGTTATGTCCATATGTAGAACACATATGGGTTTCAGAAAAATGAGAAAAACTCAATCATGAAGATATTCCTCAAATTTCAGTCCTAGTTGTGAAAGATATTCCTCAAATTTCCTACGTGTAAAAATCCTATGTTTTAACTCATTACAGATGGTCTTTACAATGAGATATTTTTTATGCATATGACAATAATGTTAATCAAAATTACGCACATGAAATACTTAGAACGTTTCGAGTCTCATCCACTCATTCTAAATCATTGCTGAAATAAATTTCAGGAATTAAAATAGAAATCCTCCCCAGTGGAGTCGCCAAAAAACTGTAGGGAATATTTCAAGCGTTAATCCCTAGCTTGAACCCCACTGTGATCATACACTTAAGCATGGTGGCGTCCAAAGGGAAAGAAGATAGAGCAAAAGAGCCGCCAACAAGTTTTTTAGGAACTTGTAAACCGTTCACGAGGTGAAGGTTACACCCCTTAACGATCCAAGAGATCGTCAACTCCATAAGGTCTTGAACCAAATAGGGTTCGGGGATGAAGGTACAAATCCAAACCTCTACTTTATTCTGATTGTATTCATGTGCGCTTTCTGACTAACTTGCAATCAATAGGATTAACCCTAAACCTGTTTAATTTATGTTGGTTTAATTTAATGCACAAATAAATCTATTATTGGCGATCACTTGAATTATAATCAAATTAACCCTAAACAAGATTATTAATTATCTTATTAAGCGTCATTACAAGTACCAATTCCTTTTAAACATGCATAAAAGGGGTGATCAAGCAATAAATAATAATATATCAAGCAACATAATAAATAATAATAACAATTATAAAAATCATAACAATTATAAAAATAATCATAATAATAATTATAATCAATAATCATGTTAAAGCATAATAATAGCAAGATCCTAGGCATGATACTAACAAGATTATTAACAAACCCTAACATGTCACTAAACAATAAAAATCAAAGCTTTTACCCTAAAATGATACTAACAATCATAAATATTAGTGTAGGGAATAATTTCAAGCTTTTAAAATCCCACTAGCTTGAACCTCACTGTGATCATACACTAAAGTACGGTGGCGTCCAAAAGGGAAGAAGATAGAGCAAAAGAGTCGCCAACAAGTTTTTTAGGAACTTGTAAACCGTTCACGAGGTGAAGGTTACACCCCTTAACGATCCAAGAGATCGTCAACTCCATAAGGTCATGAACCAAATAAGGGTTCGGGGATGAATGAAGGTACAAATCCAACCTAAAAGAGATTAAACCTGCCTTAATAATAGGCCTCTACTTTATTCTGATCGTATTCATGTGCGCTTTCTGACTAACATGCAATCAATAGGATTAACCCTAAACCTGTTTATACTATGTTGGTTGAATTTAATGCACAAATAAATCTATTATTGGCGATCACTTGAATTATAATCAAATTAAACCTAAACAAGATTATTAATTATCTCATTAAGCGTGATTACAAGTACAAATTCCCTTTAACATGCATAAAAGGCGTGATCAAGCAATAAATAATGAAATATGATCAAGCAACATAATAATAATAATAAATATCATGAATAATAATTATAATAATCATCAAAATAATAATAATAATCATCATAAATCATAACAATTATACTCATAAAATCATAATCATGTTAATATTAAAGCATAATAAAAATAGCAAGATACTAGGCATGATACTAACAAGATTAATAACAAACCCTAGCATGTCACTAAGCAATAAAAATCAAATCTTTAACCCTAACATGATACTTACAATCATAAATATTAGGAAGAACATAGGAAGCATCATAACAATCATATTTAATATTAAAATTACCCTAAATATGATACTAGGAATATCATAATAACAATGTAAACATGATCTCTACATTATAATATCAATTAAAACAATTAAAGTACTTATTTTGATGCTTCGTACCTCTTTCTAATTACAAAATACACACGTTAGTAACTTCAAGGAAAATAATAATCAAACAATTAAATTAAATAATTGAAAGAGAGATTTGGGACCAAACCCTCAGAAATTAAAACCTTTCACGTCTAGGGCGAAGGCAACCTCGAATATGGCTAGGTGTTTCTAGATCTTGTGAATGCGGAATTTTGTATGTGAAAATAAAGTAAGAAAGAATTTAATGTTTTAAGAGAGATGAATGATTTAGAGAATGCTAAAGAATAAATGATTGTTGATTATCGATGAATGAATGTAGATGATTGATGAATGAAAACGGAGTTTTTAATATGATATTTATAGAGAAAATCAGCCAAAAAAGATAAATTAACAAAACAGAGTCTGACGCTCAGAAAACAGAGTTGGCGCCAACCCTGGCTAGCTGGCGCCAGGCACCGGCACTAGCGCCAGGCGCCAATGGCTAGCGCCAGGCCTGGGGTTAGGCGCCAAGCCTCATACCAATGCGTTTTCGAAAATCTGATAAGTTTACCGTACTGGAGAATAAAATAATATAATTTCTTCGAAAATGCTATTTGATTTTGATTAAAACACTGAAAATTCAACAAAAGTCAATTTATCAATGCTAATTGAATTAGGAATGAAAAGAACCTTCTAGAAGAATCTAGAAGACTAAAACCATTCCTAATTGCATTAAGAATGATAAATCATATTAGGCCCTCCCCTAGATCATTGGGTCGTACATAAAGCTCAAACCGGGCCCAGTTTGGTAAATTGGCTATAACTTCCTCAATATTCATCGGAATTGGGCTTATAATATATCGTTGGAAAGGTCTTTGAAAGCCCCATCCAACTACACTACTATTGGACCCATATCATGGACCAACCAAACTGGATTGGCTGTTTTCTTAAAATAAGTTTTCAAAAACAGAGAGAAGAGAAAAGAAATAAAAACTATCCGCAACACTAGACTTTCCACACTTTCATTTCATTCGATTATGATTTGGCGTGAAAGGTTCTCATCATTGGGTTTGGTTTTGGGGAGACACAAATGGGTGTCTACAGAAGCCCCCACTTTGACTGAGTTTGGAGAAACGCAAGTTTCGAAAACAAAAGTCAAAGTATCGATAGGGACGGAGAATGATTCAGAACGTTCTGCGATCCTAAACCACTCTTGTAACGCCGATACTTGCAAAACTATTGTTAGTTAAACAGATAAAAGAGTTAAGAAATGTGTATCTTGCACCGTTGAGCACACGTCTCTGAAAGTAACCGATCTGTTTTGATGATCTTCTGCAAGTTAGAGAATGCCATCCCGATTGAAAACCGCTACGCCTGTAACTGCTTCCAAATTTGGAAGATTGCTTTGCCAGAAACAATCCTCCTCCGCTATGATAATATTCCACGTGCAAGGGAATACCATCGAAGATTGCTTTTCTTGAAACAATCCTCATCCGCATTGGTAATATTCCACGTCCAAGGGAATACTATCGAAGATTGCTTCTCTTGAAACAATCCTCAGCTGTTTGTGACAACTTTCCATAATCTAGGGAACGCCACCTTGCTGTTTCGATGTTCACTTGTCTCTGAACAAAGAGCTTCTTTTTTATATGTTCACGTGTCTCTGAACAAAGAGCTTCTTTTGATATGACTCCAATTTCCGCTGTGATAGTCTTCGAAAAGATCATTGCTTTTTAATCCTTAATGCTGCTATGCCAGTACGTCGGCGCTTTGTTGCTTGTGAACCAGTATGTCGACAATCCTCTTTTATTTGGGAATAGTTGCCAACACAACTCTTGTATGATGTTTGACAATCCGATTTAGGGAAAGTTGTCAATGCCACGTAACAATCCATCCTTGGAAATGTTGCCACGATGAAGCGACAATCCGTATCTCGGAAAAATTTGCCAAAATCCAATTTTTGGAAAAGTTGCCAATGCTTCGTAACAATCTTTCATAAGAACTTTGCTACGATCGACAATCCACATCTTGGAATATAACTCTTGAAAGCAATCCACCTTGGAAATTTGCCAACGCTATGCGACAATCCTTTTGGGGAAATATTGCCACAATTGACAATCCGCGTCTTGGAACATTTGCAAGAAAAATTCAACCGACAATCCACTTCGGGAAAATTTTCCACTTATTGAAATGAATGACAATCCACGTTGAGGAACTTTTGCCGATATTTATGATGAGTAGAGACCTACGACAATCCTTTGGGAAATTTTGCCATAGGGAACTGGGTGTATGACAATCCAATCTCGGAAAACTTGCCAAAGATCTATGAATGTATGACAATCCGAACTTGGAAAAACATGCCAAACAGAGAAGGAGTACGACAATACACGCTTGGAAACTTTGCCAGAGATGACAATCCAATCTTGGAAAAATTGTCGTTGAAGAAAATGCACGACAATCCGTTTTTGGAAATACTGTCAGTTGGGGATGACAATCCAATTTTTGGAAAAATGTGTCGTTTTAATAAAAATTCGCGACAATCCATATTTGGAAATATTGTCATTTAAGTGCTTTCTTTAGAACCGATTGTAATGAGCCAGTGTTTTAGGCGCCTAAGCTAAGTGAGACGATCTTTCGTCAGGTCGATCACTTAGACTGTAATCAAACTAATTACTTAATCATGTCAAATCGCTTATAGGGGCTAACTGGCGTACCAAGGAACCCGAAATTGTTGTATGAAGTTGAAATCATCTTTTTGAGAGGCTTCGAGCTCTGTCGCTACTGAAATATCTCTGGCGCCAAGAATTGACTTTGTCACCGAACGCTGTGATAGGGTCTTCCCTGTTCTGCTGCACCTGTATCTATTTTTTACTATAGAACTTTGCCAAATTATTTAATCATTTTAGGGCTGACCTAAGGTTTAGCATTGCTTGACTCATTGACTTGACACGACTCAAGGCATAAACTTGACTCGTTGTGATCGACTAACTCGAGGTTGACTCGACTCAAAGTGAAATGACACGTGTGACTCGTGACCCGTGTGTGCATAGTGTTGATTATGCGACTCAAAAATGCAAAAAGCATAAATTTTCCGTCATTTTTGTAGAGGGTACTGACTTTCTCCCGAAAAAGAAAGACGCGAAAAAGATTCGAAGTTTGGAGATGCATGTTGAATGAGCTTAGTCAAATGTCATTTGATATTATCTCTCAAGGTGCAAGGATTAATCCATCCTAGGCTATCTCAATGGTTGACTCAATGATGAAAGTATTTGGGTAACTTAGGCACGGAGGCTAAGCACTTCATACTTCGTGATGCAACGATGATTGATAAGTGATGAGCGATGTGACAAGGCATGCTTCATCGTTATGTTAATATTTCATGAAAAAGGGTTCCTAGAGGAAGTATATTTGGTCATGTATCTGTGCAGTGTGTGAAAGTGACACTAAAGCTAGGCCGCAAGAGCTAAGTGTGTGGGAAAATATTATTGTTAGAAGAGCCAAATAATGGTGACTCTTAGGCTAGGTAAGCTAATGATGTAGGGATCAAGCCCCCAAGTCTAGCTCTAAGTGAATAGGGATGAGCATAGGAGATCCCTTAATATGATCATGGTGTAAGTGTGTGAATGTGAATATGAATGCATGTTTATTACGGCCGCACCTCAATGTGAGGTTGCCTACGTATCCGTTAGGAATCAGGCCGAATGTAGCTCTAGCCAAACCTTGCACAAGTGTGTATACCTCGAAAAGGTATTTTAAGGGTTGTAACGTGGTTAGGCTAAAGGTTATAGAAAAAAGGGATAAAGGCTCAAGACCCTAGATTAGCCCCCAAGGTGTGCAACCTTGCTTTTGAATCTTTATATTTTTATGCTTGAATTTCTATTCTTTTTTAGCCCTTTCTTTTGTTTTAGCATCTATTTTATTTTTATAAGTGTGGGCAATCCCGATCATGCGGTCTATCACTCACTTGGCATTCATGTTTCTCAGGCACGGTACCGAGCACTCGATAAGAGACGCAATCTGAGACGTGTTCTTATCGAAGACATTTTCATATCAAAGACATTAGAACACTTACCCTTTTGTACACTTTTATTTATTTTTTGCTTTTGTTTATTTTTGCTATTTTAATTTTTTGAATTTGCTCAAGCTTTCTTTAGAATTTCATAAGTTGCACACCGTCCCATCTCAAGGTTAGGTAGATGTAGGTTGAAGAAAGAAAGGTCTATCGTTAGGCGAGGCTCAAAGTGGTTTATGAAGTAAGGATTGTAAATTTGAAAGGTAAAAGGAGATATGATGTGGCTACAAGGGGTGCCTCAAATCATTGGTATACCTTGTGCTTAATTTGACATGGAATTTTTTTTTTTTTTTTTTAATGCAATGCAATGTGATGATCATATGTAAGGAAATAAATGCTCATTTTTATTAAAAAAAATAAAGAATCTACAAAATTAATCTAAGGAAAGGAAAAGGTGCCTATGCTAGACTTATTGGGGAAAGAAAAGATGAAAAAGAAATAGAAAAAGAGGCCATGAAATCTTGTCGTTGCAGCTCGCCTCTTGTCTTGTGTCATTCGCTTCATCATCACCCAGTCTTCTCGTTAGCTAGAGGCAATGGGACCTTGTTTGCTTCTATGAGGTCTTGAATGAGATTTTGAAATCTGTAGCATTCATCAGTGGTATGACCGTTTCCTCGATGGTACTTGCAATAGGAATTTGGATTCCATCTCGAAGATCGATTTTCTGGTGTTGGGTCCTCGGTAGGGCCAATAGGTTTGATTAATCCTCGATCATAGAGACGATCGAAAGCAGCAACGTAGGTCATTCCAATGGGTGTGAACTCTCGCCTGGGTTTCCTTTATCCTCGATCATAGAGACGATCGAAAGCAGCATCGTAGGTCATTCCAATGGGTGTGAACTCTCGCCTGGGTTTCCTTTTAGATCCTTGATTGTCCATGGCTAAGACATCATTATGGTCAAAGGTACTAACATTATTACTAGAGTGGGCGTTTTCGGAAGAAGAAGGATTGTCACTCTTCTTTCCTTTCCAGCTACCGTGGTTGCTATTGTTAGTAGCTTTTTGCTTTGCGAGGTCATCTTCGATTTCAATACCTATGTCATAGACAGCCTTGAAAGTATTCAAGTTGTGTTGATATTTTAAGTGCTTTGAATACTTCTCTTGAAGATTCTTGATAAACATCCTCACGGATTCTTTTTCAGTGGGGACCTCAATCATCTTGGCGGAAGTTTCCCTCCATTTATTAAAGAAAGAAGTAAAGCCTTCATTCTCTTTTTGTCTTAGCATCTCAAGTTGTCTATGGTCGGTTTCAACTTGGATATTTCACTTGTACCTATCAATGAAAGCGTTTACTATCGATTCCTAAGTAGAGGTTTTCTCCTTGTCAAGGGAGAAGTACCATTGTTGGCAAACGGTTTTAAGAGATAGTGAGAACAGAGAGGGAAAAACCTTTTTATCGATACCCTTAATACTCATTATGGTTTCAAAAGCTCTTAGATGAAAGTAAGGATTATCCGTTGCCTTGAATTTTGGGATGTCGTTGGCATTGAACTTCTGCGGAAGAAGATCTTTGTCCACCGAGACCCCTTGTGATGTAAGCTCTTGAAACTTGTAGTCGTTAGACAACTTGCTTAGGCTCTCTTGCATGAGGTCCATCTGTTGTTGCTTCACGGGGTCATCGATCCTAAGTGCGAGAAGCTTTAGTGTCTCAGTCACAGTAGCCAGTTGGTTCTTAAGATCATTGACTTCTTCTTGAGTTGCCATTATCTTCTTATCCTTCCTCTTTTGACGAATCGGTTTATCAAAAAGTGAGACTTGAATAAAGAGGTTGTCCTTGATTAATCACCCTTCTCTCCTCGACCAAGTACTGTGGAAAAGGAATTTGGGGATACTTATTGTTAATTATTTGACTCAAACTTTATTCAACATGCAATGGATGGAGGAAGTGAAGAAAGATGGGAGAATGTGAAGAAGATTTAGGTGGAGGGATATGAAGAATTAGGAATAGAATGTACCCCCCAACTCAAATGACGGAAAGACCGACTCATGCATGGACCTAAGACATGGTCAAGGTGACATATACTCAAAGTGTGTGCTAAGACTAGTGAGTGTAGGTGACATGTTGAGACTCGTGTCATGACCATGTGGCTAGACTATGTGACCAAGACTCGATTAATGACTTGACAAGGTGTTATTAACAGCGAAAATTAACCGAATTAATTAGCAAACAGGTTAATTAGACACTAGGTGATGACTCGACCAATAATCCGAACTGTCGGCCAAGCGACAGGTCTGGCGTCACACTGTGGAGCTAGGCGCCAGATGACAGAGCTGTCGTCAAGCACTACACTCCATAGTGTGGCGCTACAGCTCAGACCTTGGCGCCAATATTGGAGCTTCGGTCTGGGACTTTTTTCGGTGTTATTAGTCAACTAGGGTATGCCTAAAGTCGTGCTAGGTCAATTCCGATTAAAATATTAGACTTTATTGACTCAAATTAATTAATTAATTAGGCAAAGTTCTTTAAGTCATTAATTTATTTAGTCTCAACACAAGTCAACAAACGGTTAAGAGAAACATAGAATATATATGCACAACAAATAATGCACAATTAGTCAAGTAGGCACAATATGATGCAATGCGTTCGCAACCTAACCATGGCTCTAGTTCTCTAAAGTTCGGGATATGGTTTAGTCAAAAACGGTCCATGGTTAATTGTCCGGATGCACCGCGCGGAAGCCTAACCGTGAAGGGTTGGCGCGAGTGGATGGAACACCGCGAGTTTTAGAAAAAACTCGCTTCCATGGTTTGGTGAATTCAACATCTCGGATGTACCCTTTGTTGCACAGAGCGTTCAATCGGGTAGATGGAGCATGAATTCCCAGAGGGTTATGTCCATATGTAGAACACATATGGGTTTCAGAAAAGTGAGAAAAAATTCAATTAGGAAGTAGGATCGAGCAAACAATACGAAAAACCGGTCGAAATTAGAACGCATATTTCTGGCTCGGTATTGGGGAAAATTGGCGCCAGCAAACAGATACTGGCGCCAGCTTTTAACTGTAGCGCCTGGCGCCAATACTGGCGTCTGGCGCTACGGCTAAAAGCCTGGTGCCAAGCTCTGGCCCCTGACGCTACTTCCCACATGCCTCACCAGCTTTCTGTGCTCGATAAAATTTTCCAGTTTCGCGCGATGTTATTTCAGTCCTAGTTGTGAAAGACGTTTCTCAAATTTCCTACGTGTAAAATCCTATGTTTTTAACTCATTACGGATGGTCTTTCCAATGAGATATTTTTTATGCATATGACAATAATGTTAATCAAAATTACGCACATGAAATACTTAGAACTTTTCGAGTCTCATCCACTCATTTTAAATCATTGCCGAAACAAATTCAGGAATTAAAATAGAAATCCTCCCTAGTGGAGTCGCCAAAAACTGTAGAGAATAATTTCAAGCTTTTAAAATCCCACTAGCTTGAACCCCAATGTGATCATACACTAAAGTACGATGGCGTCCAAAAGGGAAGAAGATAGAGCAAAAGAGTCGCCAACAAGTTTTTTAGGAACTTGTAAACCGTTCACGAGGTGAAGGTTACACCCCTTAACGATCCAAGAGATCGTCAACTCCATAAGGTCTTGAATCAAATAAAGGTTCGGGGATGAAGGTACAAATCCAACCTAAAAGAGATTGAACCTGCCCTAATAATAGGCCTCTACTTTATTCTGATCGTATTCATGTGCGCTTTCTGACTAACATGCAATCAATAGGATTAACCCTAAACCTGTTTATACTATGTTGGTTGAATTTAATGCACAAATAAATCTATTATTGGTGATCACTTGAATTATAATCAAATTAAACCTAAACAAGATTATTAATTATCTCATTAAGCGTGATTACAAGTACAAATTCCCTTTAACATGCATAAAAGGCGTGATCAAGCAATAAATAATGAAATATGATCAAGCAACATAATAATAATAATAAATATGAATAATAATTATAATAATCATCAAAATAATAATAATAATCATCATAAATCATAACAATTATAATCATAAAACCATAATCATGTTAATATTAAAGCATAATAAAAATAGCAAGATACTAGGCATGATACTAACAAGATTAATAACAAACCCTAGCATGTCACTTAGCAATAAAAATCAAATCTTCAACCCTAACATGATACTTACAATCATAAATATTAGGAAGAACATAGGAAGCATCATAACAATCATATTTAATATTAAAATTACCTTAGACATGATACTAGGAATATCATAATAAGAATGTAAACCTTTCACGTCTAGGGCGAAGGCAACCTCGAATATTAAAACCTTTCACGTCTAGGGCGAAGGCAACCTCGAATATGGCTAGGTGTTTCTAGATCTTGTGAATGCGGAATTTTGTATGTGAAAATAAAGTAAGAAAGAATTGAATGTTTTAAGAGAGATGAATGATTTAGAGAATGCTAAAGAATTAATGATTGTTGATTATCGATGAATGAATGTAGATGATTGATGAATGAAAACGGAGTTTTTAATACGATATTTATAGAGAAAATCAGCCAAAAAAGATAAATTAACAAAATAAAGTCTGACGCTCAGAAAACAGAGCTAGCGCTAACCTTGGCTAGCTGGCGCCAGGCACCGGCACTAGCGCCAGGCGCCAATGGCTAGCGCCAGGCCTGGTTCTAGGCGCCAAGGCCTGGGGTTAGGCGCCAAGCCTGATACCAACGCGTTTTTGAAAATATGATAAGTTTACCGTACTGGAGGATAAATTAATATAATTTCTTCGAAAATGCTATTTGATTTTGATTAAAACTCTGAAAAGTCAACAAAAGTCAATTTGTCAATGCTAATTGAATTAGGAATGAAAAGAACCTTCTAGAAGAATCTAGAAGACTAAAACCATTCCTAATTGCATTAGGAATGATAAATCATATTAGGCCCTCCCCTTGATCATTGGGCCGTACATAAAGCTCAAACCGGGCCCAGTTTGGTAAATTGGCCATAACTTCCTCAATATTCATCGGAATTGGGCTTATAATATATCGTTGGAAAGGTCTTTGAAATCCCCATCCAACTACACTACTATTGGACCCATATCATGGACCAACAAAAATGGATTGGCTGTTTTCTTAAAATAAGTTTTCAAAAACAGAGAGAAGAGAAAAGAAATAAAAACTATCCGCAACACTAGACTTTCCACACTTTCGTTTCATTCGATTATGATTCGGCGTGAAAGGTACTCATCACTGGGTTTGGTTTTGGGGAGACACAAATGGGTGTCTACAATTAGTAAGAACATAAAAGGCATCATACTTTTAATCATACTTGATATTAAAGTTACCCTAGACATGATACTAGGAATTTATTATTGTCACCCTAAACATCAAATTAAGGAAAACATCCTAACATGATACTAGGAATCATAATAACAATCTAAGCATGATTTCTATTATAATATCAATTAAACAATTAAAGCACTTACTTGGATGCCTCGTACCTCTTTCTAATAAAAAAATACACGCGTTAGTAACTTCAAGGAAAATAATAATTAAAACAATTAAATTAAATAATTGAAGTAAAGATTTGGGACCAAACCCTTAGAAATTAAACCTTTCACGTCTAGGGCGCAGGCAACTTCGAATATGGCTAGGTGTTTCTAAGTCTAATGAATGCGGAATTTTTATATTTGAGAGAAGCTAGTTTAGAAAAGAGAGAGAGAGAGAGAGAGAGAAATCAAGAGAATCTTGATGAGAGTTGGTGAATGAAAACGGAGTTTTTAGAAAGATATTTATAGAGAAAATCAACCAAAAAGATAGAAAATCGAAACAGAGTTCTGACGCGCATAAAACTTGATTAGCGTCGACGCGGGCGCTGAAGGTTAGCGCCAGTTGCCAAGCCTTAGCGCCAAACGCTAATGCTTAGCGTCAGGCGCTAATAATCAGTTTTACGCTTTTTGTTTTTATCATATCTTTTGATCCGGAAGTCCAAATAGGGCATATAATATGTCGTTAGAAATCTCTTGAAGTCTACTTTCCAACCCAATTTGAATCAGATTAAAATCTTTTGTAGATAAAAAGATATGGTTGAAATAGTGGATCGGTGTCAGTTTTGGATAGAGTTTCATATCTAATTCATATCTTTTTTGTTATAGATCGGATTTGATATTATAATATATCATTAGAAAGATAATTTCAAGATCTATCCAACCATATTTTGATAAAGATTATGAGTCACGAAAATAAAATTTGAATGTCTTTGAACATATTTAAATTCGAATATAATTAGGATTTAAGAAAAAGGAAAGTTTTAAAAAAGGAAAGTTTTTAGGAAATTTTGTAAAAAACTACCAATTAAAGTGCGTGTTTTGAAAACAACTACCAATTAATTTTTTTTTTAAAAAAGAACTACCACAAAGTTGTAAAAAGTTTAAGTAGCACTACCACTTTAATAATTCCAACTAAAACATTCGGCATGTAGGTTCTACATTTTACCTTTACCTCATAAAATCATCATCTAAATTAACTAAATTACCCTTCATAATGGTAAAAAGTGATAAAAAGTGAGACCCAAATACCGGAGATTTTAGCCAAAATTGTTAAAGTGGTAGCACTAGTTAAACTTTTTATATCTTTGTGGTAGTTCTTTTTTAAAAAAAAATTAATAGGTAGTTGTTTTCAAAACACGTGCTTTAATTATTGGTGGTTATTGACAAAATTTCTAAGTTTTTATTTAATTCAAATTCTTTAATCTTATCTTTTCAAAAAGGATAATTAAAATCTTTTAGAAACCTATGGAAGGTTCTAATCAATCCTAATTAGTTTAGGAATAGAATTAAACCTTTGTACCCTCCACGTGATCATTGGGTCGTAGGTAAAATCCGGTTTGAGCCCAGTTTAGTATTTTGGCCATAACTTCCTCATTATTCATCAGAATTGGGCTTATAATATATCGTTGGAAAGGTCTTTTCAAGCCCCATCTAACTACACCATTATTGGACCCATATCATGGACCAAACTAAACTAATATGCACGTTTTTCAAAAATAGGGTAAGAAAAGAAATATTTTCAAAAACAGAAAGAAGAGATATTTTAATAAAAAAACATCATCATCACTAGACTTTTCACACTTTTGCTTTATTCGATAATCAAATTACATGAAAGGTATTCATCACTGGGTTTGGTTTTGGGGAGACACATTTGGGTGTCTACAGTTCCTGGTATGTCAATGAATTTGAGTATTCGTTTGCAACTATTACTAATGTTTATATAGCTCAATATTATGCACATTGAGGAGGACGAAGACATTTGTTCTCTTAGGAATCCTTCAGACGATATTAGATACATTTGTTCCCTTCTTGTTACCCATGTTGTTGCTTGTGCCCTTTTATTGTTTATTTAGCCACATTACAAGCCTATATGAGCCCCATTGGTTACTAGTCCCAAGATTGGCTTGGGGGAGCTATTAGTTGGTGAGGTGAGGCAGTTGTGGTGTGCATATCATTTTCACAGTGTGGGAATAAAAGAAGAGTGATTGTTCTTTGATATTATGATTGGAAAATATTGATGTTTTGTGTTTCAAAGTTGAAAATTTTTCAATATGAGGTAAAAAAGGAAAAAAGAAGAGCAAAGAAAAAAAGTTGTTTCATATGTTCAAATGTTATATTTGAAGGTTGCTCAAGAAGAAGGAAAAAAAGAAAAAAAAATTCAAAATAAAAAAAAAGTTCAAGTTTGAAAAAAAAAAAAGAAAAAGAATAAGTAGTTCAAAGTTTGTTTTAATTCGCGCTATTTCATATTATCATATTTTGTGAGTGAATATGTAAGTGTTGGTATTGTGTTGTGTATATGATTGTTTGATGAACTTTTGTGGAGTTGAGTTGTGATTGGAGATGTTTTGGTCATCACTTGTTGTGACCTTGGGTTTTATTAGGATATGGCTCCCTTAAGCATGACTTTACTCTCACATTTTCCTAAACTAATCCTACCCTTTACCCTAGCCTTACATTACAAGCTTTAAAGACCTTCCGACCTTTGTGCATAAGAGTTGTATGAATGTGAAAGTGTTGTTTATCAATACAAGTTATGATTTGACATATTTCGAGTCGACTAGTAGGTTGAGCGTTCATTGTTTTAAACACACGAGAGTATGAGATGGGGGGGCATTGTTCACAAATAAAGGGGTTGGTTGGAGAGCGATCGAGTACATCTTTTACTCGCCACATAAATGAGATTTGAGTGTGTGAGAACTGGTCTTGAATTCTATATGCTCATGTGGTTTGCTCTACTTGACAATTGTTGGGGATGAAAGATGATTAGATGAATGAGATTGATTGACATTGATTGACATTGAAACATGTCATTAGATTTATATTGAATCGTTTGTGCTTGATTTTGTTTATTAGGATGAGGGATGTTTTATATGTTCATTGATGAGCTCTTTGCTTAGGGACAAGCAAAGGTTTGGCTTGGGGGAGTTTGATATGTCCAATTTATATAGTGTTTTACCCCCGTCCCATGGTCATAATTAGTAGTGTTTTTGGCTCTTTAGGGCCACTTTTATTACTAATTTGTGTTTTCTAGTGTTTTTGTAGTTTTGCTTGAGTTTTGCAGGAAATTGCATACTTGGAGCGTTTTTCGGGTTTTTCACGAAGCAACTACGAGCGTTAGGAGGACACGACCATCCTTGAAGTCCAGGATCGGTGAGAGCCGGTGATTAAGGGCTCGGTAGGTGATATCGGGGCAATTGGATCAAGTAATCAAGACCCGATGAGGAAATCCGGATTGGGCCGAGGAATCGAGCCCAATCGAAATCCAAGCCTCGAAGAAGAAGCCGGGCCCGATCGGGCAAGCATATGCCAGATCGGGCGGGCGCGCGCAAAGCAACCTCAAGGAAGAAGTCGCGCCCGATCGGGTGAGCGTAGGCTCGATCGGGCGCAGCACACCAGCAAGTGTGTAGTAAAAAAGGCGGGCCCGATCGGGCGGCCCTTCGCTCGATCGGGCGCGTGTTTTTCTAAGAACATGATTAGTTTTGTTTAAAGATTTGTTTGAGGGATGTTTAAGTACGAATTTTATATGTAATTTTTTTATTACCTTCTCTTTTAGATTTTCTCTCTCTACTTAGGATATTTTCTCTCTCTTAAACTCTCTCTCAACATTGTTCTTAATTACATTCATTAATCCAGATTTCTTTTGTAACAATTTCTTCTCTTTTAATTCCAGTTATTTTATTTAATTATTTCTTTATGTCTTGCTTTATTTATTTGATTAGTTTAGATTTAATTATGCTTGAGTAGTTTTATTTCCAGGGTTTAGGGGGATCTAATAAATAATATGATGGGGTAAATTTGTGATTTAATGCTATTCAATTAGGTTTGGCCAGATTTAATTGTATAAGTTTAGCAATATTAATTCGAGATTCGACAGATGAAAATTGTTGTTTAGGCTTAGTTTCAATAGGCGGACTAATTTATAAATGGTTAAGTCAAGATTTGACAGATGAGATTTACTACCGGTAAATTAACTCTGTGATTATAATACGTAGCGAAAACCCTTTATAATCTGATTAATCAATGCTTGATGATTGTTTATTATGATTTGCCCTGGAATATTATTTATTAGTGAACCTATGCCCTAGGCCTTTTAATATTTGATTTCTCCCTACTTTATTTTCTCTCATCATATCCTTTGTAGTATAGTCTTTAATTACAACAACATTGGTTACCTTAATAATTTAGATTATAATAATTAATTAGGAGTATAAAGACTTGTTTCCTTGTGGATTCGACTCTACTTCCCTATCTGCATTAGTTAGAGGACTTAGGTAATACTTTTGATTAGGGGATACGACTTTACCCTGTCAAGAACACACACGTTTTTTCAGAAAAATCGAAGGAAGCTGACTGTGAGAAGAGAAATCAAGCTACAAGAAAGATTTCAAGACTGTCGTGACACGGCAAACCCTGCCATGGCGCGGCAGTCACGAAATCTGACTGGTGCCCCTATTTTCTTCGTTCATGACCTGATTATCCAATTTTTCCTACGGGACAGACCTGAAATACGACGTAAAAACGTCTATGCATATGTAAAAATGCCAATTTAATCACATGAATATGTTCAAGAATCTTTCAAGTCTCATCCACTTATCTTAATTAAAAATCGATCACTTAAATCGATATATAACTAAGAATCCTCCCCAGTGGAGTCGCCAAATTGTAGGCGTCGTTTGAAGTGCGCCTACGTTCGCATGTTATGAATATGATTTGCACTCATAGGATGTGGGAATTAACATAATACGATTAGGTAAAAGGAAAGTAGAGAGCCACCAACAAGATTTTTACCTCCCTAATGGAGTCGCCAAATTGTAGGCGTCGTTTGAAGTGCGCCTACATTCGCATGTTGTGAATATGCTTGGAACTCATAGGATGTGGGAATTAACATAATACGATTAGGGACAAGGAAAGTAGGGAGCCACCAACAAGATTTTTAAGGAGCTTGTAAACCGTTCACGAATCATTTAAGGAAACCACGAATAAGGGACAACGAAGGCAACAACGATTGACCCGTGAAGGTTACACCCCATTCATAATCCATGAGATTACTAACTCCATATGGTTCGGAACCACGAAAGGAGGATCAGGGATGATGGTACAAAGTGAGTCATGGGGTCAGATTTGCCTGTATTGGCTTCTACTCGATTCTTATAGTGAAAAGTGATTCATGTGATCTCAAAGGCAGGCAAACAAAGATTCAATATGCTCCAATCTAACATTACGCTAAATTGGTTGAATATTAATGCACCATGTAATTCTAATATATTAGTGATCACTTCGATTAATAACAAGATTAAAAAGGAACCTAAACCGGTTGTCCAAATTATCTTATCAGGCGTAATTTTCAATTACATATTCCCTTTAAACATGCAATATGGTGATCAATAAATATAATAAAATAAACATCAATATTGGAAGCAATTCAACAATAAATTATTAGTCAAATCAAATCATAATAAATTAACCTAATCATGATACTAGCAATATACAAATAAATTAAAATAAGTAATTAAATTAATTAATTACTCACACTTTACGCGCTCCTTTAAATTGCTACATCATGAATAAATTGTTAGTAACTTCAATAAAAATATAGATCAAATTGAAAAAATTAAATTAAATAAAAAGTAGAGTTGATATGGTCCAAACCCTCAGTCAATTATACCTTTTACGCTTTGGTTTAAGGACGGAACCTCGGGTTAAGTATGGACTCCTTGGAGTGCTTAATAAAGGAATGATGTAATTAGGGATATAGGTTTAAGGTTAGAGTATGAGAGAGAGAATATTTTTTTTGGTGTATAAGAGAGGAAGAGAGAATGAATTTTTGTGCCCCGAATTGTAGAAAGGAGAGGGTATTTATAGGGAAAATGAGTAGAGGGAACACACGGAACCCTAAAAAGATAAAACCCTAAAATAAATGTCGTGACACGTCAGCAACATGCCGCGACACAACAAAATATGTCGTGACACGATATAATTTGGTGTGACGGGGGAAATCAGCAGCCCTAAAAAAATAAAGCGCGTCTAGGTGTACACGGAGAAAACACGGGAAATTCCCGTGACAGGAAACATGTACCGTGACATGGCACAGGCCGCCACGACGCAGCATTGTCCACCGTGGCATGGTACAGTATACCGTGTCACGGTAAAAAAGCGCGTGAGAAAAATGCAAAAATGACACGGTAAAAGCACCTTGTCACGGTATGTGTACTGCAACACGGTAAAGATTGTCATGACACGGTAATAACTGCCGTGCCACGTCAGATATTGTCGGGACGCGACAATTTTGCTACTGCCCGGTAATTCCAGTTTTTTACGCGTTTTTAAAACTATGATAACTTTTGATCGACAACTTGGAATAAGGCATATATCATTGGAAAGCTTGTCATGTATAATTTCCAACCCAATTAGAATCAGGTCAAAATCATTATTAGATTTTAAGATATGGTCGTTTTAGTGAAAGGGTGTTGGTTTTGGGTCGAGTTTAGTATTTTGCTCATATCTTCTTCGTTTTAAATCAAAATTGGGCTTATGATATATTGTTGGAAAGCTTATTAAAATGCCTATCAAACCAAATAATAATTGGATCAAAATTATAGGTCCAAAAATTCAGTTCTCTTGGTTTTTTGATGTGGACACGAAAAGAAGAAAGTAAGTTATGATTCAGAGAAATGAGCTATGAATTAGATTGGTTTATGAAATGTATTGAATGGAAACATGGATCTAATTAAGCACTCCAAAGATTAAATACTCAATTCGACCAATAATGACGGTGAAAGGTTGTTCATCATCGGGTTTGGTTTTGGGGAGACATTTTTAGGTGTCTACAGATAAACTTATGATTCATGCTAAATATCCCTTGAAACCTACTTGGGAAAAAGGCACAAACAAGGTTTATGAGTTTTCCTAAAAACTCTTGACGAATCCATATTAGTTTCTTACAAAAAAGAGTAATGATAGAATCAACTCTACTTCAAGGTCTCCCAAACAATCATGAATTCAAATCCTAATACATTCTAAAAAGTGTAAAGTTCTAGGCTTTTAAAGGGTCATGGCATAGAGGAGAAGGATCCCCTATGATGGGCACACACACCTTCCTCACAACTAGTTGTGGGTGCACCCACAACGCGGGTAAATTTGGTGAAATTAAACGTGAAATATAAAATGTGCCACATTTTTTTATTAATATTATGGTATACATTGTATACTAGGACTGAGCAAAACTACCCGAAAAACATAAAATCCAAAAAACCGATCTGTAACCGTTCCGAAAATTAGGGTACCCAATCCGGTAACCATAACGATTTGGGTACCTATTCCGATAATTTGTTATCGGGTATGGTTATTGGGTATCATTTTAAAATTAACGGTTACCCAATCCGATCTGTAAGCATTTTTTAGTTTTTTTTTCTTACTTAAATCTTTTTTTTTTTTGTTATAATCTAAACTCTTACTTCACTTCATAATTACTTTATAATATTTATGATTAGTAATATTATTAATAATTTGGTCAAAATCATATGATATTTTTTGTTAATTAGTGGTACATTATATCATAATAACTAAATAATTAAGTTTAATTATCATTATTGGATATCTTATTGGGTACCCGATATCGATCCGAAACTCCAGGTACCCGAAATTATTGGTTCGAGTTATGGATATCACTTTTAGGGATTTTGGTTATCGGGTACCCAAACCGTTAGTACTAACGGTACGAGTACCCGTCCCATGCTCACCTGACAGGGTAAAGTCGTATCCCCTAATAAAAAAATAATTACCTAATTCACTAACTAAAGTAGATAGGGAAGTAGGGTCGATCTCCACAGGGAAACAAGTCTTTTTACTCCTAATTAAATATTATACTCTTAATTATTTAAGTAACCAATATTAAAAGTTGAATATGAAACTAAACTAAAAAGAGTAGGAAAAGGGAGAAAATAATATATAAAAGGATCTAGGGTATAGGTTCACCAATAAATAATACTCCGGGGCAAAATAGGGTAATCAATCATTGACATTGCATAAATAACATGATTAACAGGCTCTCGCAATTTATTAACCAACATAGATCTAACAGGCTCTCGCAATTTACTAGATCTAAGTTCTTATTGAAAATAGCCTTTAATATCAAATTAACATCTGCTCGATTCATCAATTTAATATTGCTATACTTTTACAAGCCGCAATTGTAAAACATTAAAACAATCCAATAAGAAATCATCATGCAATACCAACAATCAATAATAGTCAATCATCAATGCATCAATTAACCAGATTGTAAAGGGCTCTCGCTATTTATTACAATCACACAATTAATTTATCGGTATTAAATCTCATCTCTCGAATCTTGACTTAACCATTTATAAATTAACTTGCCTATTGAAACTAGACCTAAACATTAATTCTCATCTCTCGATTCTTGAATCAATATTGTCAAACTCATGCATAAAAGATAGGCCTAATCTAGTCACAGAGCATTAAATCAATCAATAGGAAATTAATCTAGCATTGATAATCAACAACAATAATTTACCCCTTCATATTATTTATTAGATCCCCATAAACCCTAGAAATTAAACTACTCACACATAATTAAATATAAACTAAGCAAAGCAATAAAATAAATCATGATCAAAGGAATAAAATAAATAACTAAGATTAAGGGAAGAGAAATCGTCACCAAAATAAATCTGGAATTAATCAAAGAAATAAGGACAAAGGTTTAGAGAGAGATTAAGAGAGAGAAAACTAAGTAGAGAGAGAAATTCTAGGAGAAAGGATTAAGAGAAAAAGAAGTGGTTCTAAAATCGTATTACGGAGGAGTATTTATACTCCGTACAAGAATCCTAAACTAAAACAAATTAAAACGACTCTAATTGTCTCCTAAATATACACGCGCCCGATCGGGCGAGGCACCGCCCGATCGGGCGCGCCTTTTTTCACCTTTAATAACAATCTCGCGCCCGGCCGGGCGCGTCACCGGGCGCGCCTCCGGGCGCCAGCCTTTTTGGCCGGGCGGATCATTTGGGCCAATATTTGGACTTCGATTGAGCTCCAATTCTTCGGGCCAATCTGGGTTTCCTCTTAGGGTCTTGAATACTCGGTCCAAACGCCCCGGTATCACCTCTACCGAGCCCTTAATCACCGGTTCGATGGCTCCAACCGGCCCTGGGCTATAAAATCTGGTCGTGCTTCTCCAGTGCTCGTGATTGCTCCAAAATATCTCGGGAAAATACTCCAAAAGCATAAATCCCTGCAAAAGTCAACCAAATCTACGAAAACACTAGAAAACACCAATTAGTAATAAAAGTGGCTCTAAAGAGCCAAAAACACTACTAATTATCACCAAGGGACGGGGGTAAAATACTATATAAAATGGATACATCATCACCCCTATTGTATACACAAGGTTAATAAGGTTACGCGAAAAGTTTTTACCATATTAATCTTAATCTTAGTAGTGTGGGGTCGTGGGGGTGCATATATATGTTCAAGAAAATTGAAGAAATTGCATTTTTATGTTGTTTTAAGAAAAAAAAAAGATAACGATAACAATATGAATTGAAAAATAGGAGAACAATATTTAATAATAAATATTCTTTACATATTTATACAATGTTCTTTACAATTTTATAACATCTTCTTTTCACTTTAACTAAATGTTTTTTACATTTCTATACGATGTTTTTTTTTTTTTTTGAAAGAGATACCTCAAGCTGATCGTGCATCTGCCTGCAGGAACCGCGCATTGCAATCTTTTTTCCTTTTTTTTTTTACAAAAAATAATACAACCTTTTTTCCATTCTTTTTTAATATACAACATTTTGATTCTTTTTTAATAACACTTTTTTTAAGGGATAATAGTACTTTTTTAAATATAGTTACAACACAGAGTGCTTGTATTATGTTCACTAAAATAAACATTAGACATACAACATCACATGGAAAAAAAAAATTTAAGGTGAATTCACTCTCTCTAAAAAACGCTCTCCCTTCTCTCTAAAAGCAAAGAACTACTTCAAGCTTTCCCCTGCCGCCGGCGGCCAGAGCAACGTTAGCTCAATTAAGGTCGTCGGCAAGCAATTCTTGACGGCCTCGAGGCTAATTAGGAGCGGTGCTTTGCTTAGCTAACTCAATTGCTCGAATTTTCCTTTAGAAAAGTTAAGGTTAGGGTTTGGTTTTTCGACTTTTGGGGATTTTATGGTCTTACAATCTCAGACCATTCTCGCATCAAAGGACTAGTGAATTGGCATATAACTACGAATACTCCAGGTGGTATAGGTGCAGCAGCGGCGGCGCATGTGTTGGGGGTCCCTCGTTCTTGTGCCAAAGTATTCTCGTCAAAATGGTTTCTTTTGGTATGGCTTATTTATGTTATGGAGAAGCATGTTTGATTTCTGTGTAATAGTTTGGTTTTTAATTTCTATTTGCTTTTGGTGTGTTTAGTTGTTATTATTCATAATTTTTTATGGATAACTTTGAAGAACTTAGGGGGATTTTGTGTATTGCTCATGTTGAAGAGGTGATATCTCTTCTCATAATTTAGAGCTGCTAGTTGGGAAGTTGAAGAATCCCTTTGGTATTCTGAACTTTGTTAGGGGTTTGAAAGATGAAGGTAACACTTTTTACAAAGAGGGTAATATGGGATTAGCGCTTGCAAAACACTCTCTTGCACTCAAGATCTTATCTTTTGTTATGATCTATAATGATGAAGATAAGTCAGTTTTTTCGAGCCTTGTTGTGTCTCTTAATCTTAACTTAGGTGCTTGTTATGTCAAAGAGAAAAACTTTGACAAGGTGGGTCAGTTGTGTTCTGCAGTTTTGTGTTATGATACTACTAATGTGAAAGCTTAATTTAGAAGGGCCGTGGCAGCTGTAGAGCTTAATAAACCCGACTTAGCTTTCATGGATCTTGCACAAGCGATTAGGATTGATCCCAATAACAAAGAGTTTCAACACAAACTCAAGGAGGTGACATCTTTATTGGGTTGGTCTCCGAATTTTGTTAATGAGGCACTAGCAGTTACAAGAGAGGATGAAATGTTTAGAGATTACTCTACTTTTGGGAAGGAAGAAGAAAAGAGAAAGTTAGGGAAAAAAGGAAAAAGAAGGGAAGGAGATGGTTGTGTTTGTAGGTGTATTGGTGTACAAGATGTCACCAAAAAGAAAAAGGATGTTGTTGGCAAATCTTTGAATTCGGAAGAGGGTAAAGTCAACCCTATCGATCAAGATCAAAGGCCCAACATTATTGATAACAATTCTGATCTGAAGTCAACTTCAGAAACAAAAAACCCAAATCTTACAGGGTCAAGTTATCGGTTTTGTAACCGAAAACGTATTGATTCCTATTTGCATCTTACTCCAACAATGTATGGAGCAATTTCTAAGGGACGAACACTACACTACTATTGCTCCTCCAAGAAGGATTTCATTAGTATCCGAGTATTATATTGGATACTCCAAAGAAGATGGATTGTGTTAAAACTCAAGAAGTTTTAACACCAATGGAGATTAGTCACCCCCCCTGTGAAAGGGCATGATAGGTGTGAAACAACTCCAAATTTGGCACAAGAAGAGTTGACCATAGGTGTGGTTGATCAAGTGTCATCATGTGAAAGTTCGTCTGTGCCCCTTCCGGTTGCTCCTGTCTGTGCCCCATCGAAGTCTCCTGCTTGCCTCAACGTATCATCTTCTCAAAATTTGATGATATTGGCTTCATCCCGTCGTTCCAGAGCTAGAAGGAAGAGTCATTCGCCAAGAAGCTTACCTTCCTCTGTCTTTACTAACCCTTTGTTTTGCAGGATGAGTGGTTCAAAAAGAAAAGCGTCCTACCCCACCGAAATTATTTGGTTTCCGAATAGAAAGTTGTTATATGGTTCTACCCCTAATGTTTTAATGTGTAATTTAGTTTATGTTTAATTTAGGATTTTACTGTTGTCAAAAAAATAAATAAATAAATAAATAAACATTAGACATATTGTTTAATTTGTCAAATTGAATTTGGTGTTCTTGGAAAGTGAGCTATTGATTTACATGATGTGTATAATTTCAGTTCAGCAAACTTTAAGGTAAAGTGAACACTTTGAACGGGAATTAAGAAATACTCTCTCTGTTTTTTAAATATATTATTATTATTTGCATCACTTTTTTTTTTTTTTTTTTTGAGAGTTTTTTTTTTTTTTTTAATTTTTTATTTACATCACTTCTATATACTATCTCCGATGTTTATTTAGTTGCAAATAAAAAAAAATCGGAGGTAGTACATATAATAATTTTTTATTATAGTTTATTATTTCTCTTTTTTACTTTAAATCTCACTCAAATTAATTTATCATTTATCTTTTTCATGATACTCATTACTCTGTCTCTCACATCAATAACTTTTTTGTGCAGCAAGGCACACCATGTGACAAGGGTAACCTGAGTTAATTTGTTAGAGATTACTCGAGTTTGTGAGTCAGGGGTTACTCGAGTTACTCGGTCAAAGGTTATTTGAGGGATTCGGACAGGGGTTACTCAAGAGGTGCACTCGATCAAGGGTTAATTGAAGGGTTACTCGTGTTACTCAGTTAGGGTCTATTTACGGAGTTCGGTCAAGAGTTACTTGAGTAATAATTTGGTCAGGGGTTACTTAAGGAGTTCAATGAGGGGTTACTCGAGGGTTCAGTCAAAGGTTACTTAAGGTGTTAATCGGTCAGAGGTTACTCAAGGGTTCGGTCATGGATTACACGAGGGGTAACTCGGTCAGGGGTTACTTGATCAAGAGTAACTTGGGTAACCCCTACCGAGTAACTTGAGTAACCCCGACATGATTCATCTGCTCATTCTTGGTAGGCTACATCATTTTTGCTCACACCACCGAATAAATTTGCTCACACCACCTTCAAACTAACGTCTATATAAGTTTTACTTGTATAATAGTACTTGTTTTAGAACAAAAGTAAGAGACACATAAAGTGTTAGCAGAGAGAGGAAATAGGAAGATGGTTGTGACAAGTTGCGTGGCTATGAATATGGGCACCAAATGTGTTAAGGATGATCTTTTTACTCCTTATCAATTGGGAAAATTCAATCTATCTCACAGGTTTGTCGTTCTTTTCATTTTTTCATAGTCTTGTACGTACGTATCAACGTATGCTATGTTTGGATAATATATTAGAAGGGAAATGGAAGGGAGGGAAATAGGAGGAAGGGGAAGGAAGGGAAAGTGGAGGAAATGATGAGCTTCATTTTCCCTCCAAATCTCTTCAATTTTGAAGGGATGATCTTTATTAAAGGAGGAGGGAAAATGGATCCCTCCCTCCCCTTCTCCTTTCCTTCCCCAGCATATTATCCAAACAAGGAACTTTGTCTCCCTCCCTTTCTCTTCCCTTCCCTTCCCTTCCTTTCCTTCCATTTTTTATTATCCAAACATAGCATTAGTATCATACGCATTCAAAAATGAACCAATGCATAGGTTCATATTTTGAATGCATATGTTCATATTTTTAATACTTATGATGCATATGTTTCATAATCATATTATTTTTTATTTCTTCAATTATTTATGTTCATAATTACATGCCTTATATATTCATAGTAATATTTTATATGTTCATAAATCATAATGTAAATATTCATATATAGTAAATATTTGTTGTTCATAAATATTCTCATTAATTCTGTTTATGCTATGCATATGTTCTCTTTATTAAATGCATATGTTCATATTTTTTACGCATATGTTCATCTTTTAAATGGTTATATTCACTTTAAGGAAACCAATGCTTACGTTCATATTTTAAATTGTTATGTTTACTTTCTTAACTGCATATGTTCATATATTTTACGCCTATGTTCACCTTATAAAAAGCTAATGTTCACATTTAAAGGAATCTATACATATGTTCATATTTTGCATGATTATGTTCATTGACAAAAAAAAATTCAAAAAATCAGATGAAATCCATACACAGATGAAATTGATCGAAGCTAAAAAAAATTCAATTCATATGAATTCAAAAAATTAGATAAACAACCAATTTCATATTGTAAGGAACAGATTTAATCGTTAAATTGAAAAACGAGAAAAATAGAAAAAAAAAACAGAGGAAAAAGGAATTAAAGAAGGAAGGATAAAAAAAAACAGAGTACAATTTGTGAATTCAAAGATTCATATAAACCTTAATCAATCGAAATTAAAGCACAAAATCGAAATTCACAAAAAAAATTCATACTTAATAACTACTTTCATGTTGTAAGAAACAAATTCAATCAAAAAAAGTGTAAAAAAGGGTGAAAATTAAAAAAACAAAGGAGAGAGAAAATAAAAAAACGAAGGAGAAAAATAGAGGAGAAGAAAGCTTATGTTCACTTTAGGAAAATCTAATGTTCATATTGTGCTGTTGTTACACCCATTTCTAGTTGCACCTAAGAATATGTCATTTTTAAAACCATATGCTGAGAAATTTTATAGTCCACAAAATATTCCAAACTAGTCTAGAGGTGATAAATAAAAGCCCGACCTAACTTTGGCCCACATGACCCAAATGGGAGTTATAAGACCTTTTGCATTTAATCGATCAAATGCGGTGTCATAACTCATGCCAATAGGAGTGAAGTTCCTCCTAAATGGTTTCTTTTGTCCTTGATTGTTCATGGCGAGGACTTCTCCTAGATTAAAGGTGCTAACATTATTTGAGTGGGCGATTTTGGAAGAAGAAGGATTGTCGTTCTTCTTTCCTTTCCAGCCACTGTTGGAATTATTGTTGGCAGCTTTAGATTTAACCAAGTCATCTTCAATATTGATCCCAATATCATAAACAGCCTTAAAGGTATGAAGGTTATTTTGATATTTAAGATGTTTGGAATATTTTTCTTGAAGATTTTTAATGAACAGTCTCACGGACTCTTTTTCATTTGGTACCTCGATCATTTTGGCTGAGGTTTCTCTCCATTTGTTAAAGAAAGCAGTGAAGCCTTCATTTTCTTTCTGTTTGAGGATTTCAAGTTCTCTATGGTCAGTTTCGACTTGAATGTTGCATTTGTACCTATCAACGAAAGCGTTTGCTATGGATTCCCATGTAGAGGTCTTTTCTTTTTCGAGAGAAAAGAACCATTGTTGGCAAACGGTCTCGAGAGATAGTGAGAACAGAGAAGGGAAGACCTTCTTATCGATACCCTTGATACTCATTATTGTTTCAAATGCTCTTAAATGGAAGTAAGGGTTGTCAATTGCCCTAAATTTTGGGATGTCGTTGGCACTGAACTTCTGCGAAAGAAGATCTTTATCCACCGAGACCCCTTGGGATGTGAGTTCTTGAAACTTGTAGTCGCTGGACAACTTGCTTAGGCTCTCTTGCATGAGGTCCATTTGTTGTTGTTTCACGGGATCATCGATCTTAAGTGCGAGAAGCTTCAGTGTCTCAGTTACAGTAGCCAGTTGATTCTTGAGGTCATTGACTTCTTCTTGAGTTGCCATTATAACTCTTGATTTCCTCTTGCGGGCTATAGGTTTGTCGAAAAGTTGGACTTGTACGAAGAGGTTATCTTTGATTAATCGTCCTTCCTTTCTTGACCACGCGCTGTAAATTGAGCCAATTTGCGTTTTAATTACTTGACTCGAATCAACTTGACTTTATGGTTTGTATTTTTTTTTTTAAAAAAAATAAAAAAAAATGAAAAATGTACACATATTTTTTTAGGGAACTAAGTATTATTATTTATTGGAGGATTAATATCCGACTTACCCCCCTTTAAAAAATGACGAAAAAAGCGCGCACACAAGACTCTCTTAATTATGGTCAAAACATGTGTATTGGTGTGTGCATTGAGTGTAAGTGACATGTTTGGACTCTTGTGTAAGACCATGGAACTTAGTGCCTAAACTCGAACATTGATTCAATTAAGCATAAATGTCAGCAAAATTAACCGAATTAAACAGAAAACTGATTAATTAGACATTAGGTGATGACTCGACAAATAATCCGAACTGTCGGCCAAGCGACAGGACTGGCGTCACACTGTGGTGGTTGGCGCCAGATAATTTAGTAAATGTCTGGCGCTACACACTACAATGTGGCGCTACAACTCAGACTTTAACGTCAATATTGGAGATACGGTCTGAGACTGTTTTCGGTATTATTAGTCAACTGGGGTATGCCTAAAGTCGTACTAGGTCAATTCTGATTAAACAAAAGACTTTATTGACTCAAATTAATTAATTAATTAATTAATTAATTAGGCAAAATTCTTTAAGTCATTAATTTTAGTCTCAACACAAATCAACAAACGGTTAAGAGAAACATAGAATATATATGCACAACAAATAATGCACAATTAGTCAAGTAGGCACAATATGATGCATTGAGTTTGCAACCTAACCATGACTCTAGTTCTCTAAAGTTCGGGATATGGTTTAGTCAAATAGGGTCCATGGTTAATTGTCCGGATGCACCGCGCGGAAGCCTAACCGTGAAGGGTTGGCGCAAGTGGATGGGACACCGCGAGTTTTAGAAAAAACTTGCTTCCATGGTTTGGAGAATTCAACATCTCGGATGTACCCTTTGTTGCCAGGAGCGTTCAATAGGGTAGATGGAGCATGAATTCCCAGAGGGTTATGTCCATATGTAGAACACATATGGGTTTCAGAAAAGTGAGAAAAAATTCAATCAGGAAGTAGGATCGAGCAAACAATACGAAAAACCGGTCGAAATTAGAACGCATATTTCTGGCTCGGTATTGGGGGAAATTGGTGCCAGCAAACAGAGACTGGCGCCAACTTTTAACTGTAGCGCCTGGCGCCAATACTGGCGTCTGGCGCTACGGCTAAAAGTTTGGCGCCATGCTCTGGCCCCTGACGCTACTTCCCACATGCCTCAGCAGCTTTCTATGCTTGATAAAATCTTCCAAATTCGCGCGGTGTTATTTCAGTCCTAGTTGTGAAAGACATTTCTCAAATTTCCTACGTGTAAAATCCTATGTTTTTGACTCATTACGGATGGTCTTTCCAATGAGAACCTTTTTATGCATATGACAATAATGTTAATCAAAATTACGCACATGAAATACTTAGAACTTTTCGAGTCTCATCCACTCATTCTAAATCATTGCCGAAACAAATTCAGGAATTAAAATAGAAATCCTCCCCAGTGGAGTCGCCAAAAACTGTAGGGAATAATTTCAAGTCTTTAAAATCCCACTAGCTTGAACCCCACTGTGATCATACACTAAAGTATGGTGGCGTCCAAAAGGGAAGAAGATAGAGCAAAAGAGTCGCCAAAAAGTTTTTAAGGAACTTGTAAACCATCACGAGGTGAAGGTTACACCCCTTAACGATCCAAGAGATCGTCAACTCCATAAGGTCATGAACCAAATAAGGGTTCGGGATGATGGTACAAATCCAGCCTAAAAGAAATTGAATCTGCCCTAATAATAGGCCTCTACTTTATTCTGCTCGTATTCATGTGCGCTTTTTAATTAACATACAATCAATAGGATTAACCCTAAACCTGTTTAATCTATGTTGGTTGAATTTAATGCACAAACAAACTATCATTGGCGATCACTTGAATTATAATCACAATTAACCCTAACAAGATTATTAATTATCTTATTAAGCGTGATTGCAAGTACCAATTCCCTTTAAACATGCATCAAAGGTGATCAAGCAATAAATAATAAGCATCAAGCAACATAATAAATAATCAATAATAATCACCATAAAAATAATAATCATAATAATCATAATAATCATGACAATAATGAATATCATAATCATAGCAATCATAAATATTAATAATCATAATTATAACAATATTCATGTTAAAGCATAATAAAAGTAAGATCCTAGGCATGATACTAACAAGATTAATAACAAACCCTAGCATGTCACTAAGCAATAAAAATCAAATCTTTAACCCTAACATGATACTAACACGAGTAAATATTAGGAAGAGAATAAAAGGCATCATAGCAATCATATTTAATATTAAAAATATCCTAGACATGATACTAGGAATATCATAATAACAATATAAACATGATATCTACATAAAAAAATCAATTAAACCATTAAAATACTTACTTGGATGCCTTGTATCTCTTTCTAATTACAAAATACACACGTTAGTAACTTCAATGAAAATAATAAACAAACAATTAAATTAAATAATTGAAAGAGAGATTTGGGACCAAACCCTCAGAAATTAAACCTTTCACGTCTAGGGCGAAGGCAACTTTGAATATGGCTAGGTGTTTCTAGATCTTGTGAATGCGGAATTTTGTATGAAGAAGCAAGAAAGAATTGAAGACTAAAGAATTAATGTTTATTTGGAATTGATGAAAGATGATGAATGACTTGTAGATGAATACTCAAGAATGAGGAGAATTGGTGAATGAAAACGGAGTTTTTTATACGATATTTATAGAGAAAATCAGCCAAAAAAGATAATTTAACAAAACAGAGTCTGACGATCGCAAAACAGTATTGGCGCCAACCCTGGCTAGCTGGCGCCAGGCACCAGTGGCTAGCGCCAGGCGCCAATGGCTAGCGTCTGGCGCCAAGCCTGGCTCAAGGCGCCAAGGCCTGGGGTTGGACGCCAAACTGGATTTCAACGCGTTTTCAAAAATCTGATAAGTTTACCGTACTGGAAGATAAAATAATATAATTTCTTCGAAAATGCTATTTGATCTTGATTAAAACTCTAAAAAGTCCTAATTGAATTAGGAATGAAAAGAACCTTCTAGAAGATTCTAGAAGACTAAAACCATTCCTAATTGCATTAGGAATGATAAATCATATTAGGCCCTCCCCTAGATCATTGGGCCGTACATAAAGCTCAAACCGGGCCCAATTTAGTAAATTGGCCATAACTTCCTCAATATTCATCGGAATTGGACTTATAATATATCGTTGGAAAGGTCTTTGCAAGCCCCATCCAACTACACCACTATTGGACCCATATCATCTTCGGTGACCATCAAATCTTCATCTGGAAATTCATTGTCTTGTATTGGTGTCGAGTCTTCTATTGGAAAGTCTGCCAGAAAGTCTGACATCAAAGATCCTTTAATAGCTTTTTGTGGCATAAACCGCACATCGAACTGGGCTAAGTTGACTATCCATCTTGAAATACATCCATTGAGTGTTGATTTCTCGAACAAATATTTGAGTGGATCCAATCGGGATACTACGAAAACGGTATGCACCAACATGTAATGTCTCAACTTGGTTGTGGCCAACACCAAAGCAAGGCACAATCTTTCGAGTGGTGTATAGCGTGTTTCGTATTCGGGCATCTTCTTACTTAGGTAATAGATTGCATTCTCTTTGCTTTCTACTTCTTGTGCTAACATGGCTCCCATTGTCTCTTTGGTAACCGTCAAGTATAACCTAAGAGGTATTCTGGGAAGTGCTGGCGCTAATACGGGAGGATTTGTGAGATAGGATTTGATCTTGTCAAAGGCTTTTTGACACTCATCATCCCATATCAATGGTACATTCTTCTTGAGCTTTTTGAAGATTGGTTCGCATATCATTGTCAGTTTTGATATGAACCTACTTATGTATTGCAACCGGCCAATAAATCCTCGAATTTGTTTCTCGGTCTTGGGCGGTGGCATCAACATGATTGCTTTAATCTTGGTTGGATCTATCTCTATTCCTCTAGAGCTTATGACGTATCCCAAGAGTTTGCCTGAGGTGACTCCAAAAGCACATTTTGATGGATTCAACCTCATATTATATTTTCTTAGCCTTTCGAAAAATTTCCTTAAGGCTACTTGATGGCCTGGACGGTCCTTTGATTTCACAATCATGTCGTCAACATATACTTCAACTTCTTTGTGCATCATGTCATGGAGTGAGGCAGTTGCTGCACGATGGTAAGTAGCACCTACGTTTTTCAACCCAAATGGCATTACCGTGTAACAGTAAGTGCCCCACGGTGTGATAAAGGTCGTTTTCTCCATGTCTTCTTCTTCCATGAGAATCTAATTGTACCCTGCATATCCGTCCATGAATGAGAGAAGCGCGTGATTTGTCGTGTTGTCTACCAGAATATCAATGTGTGGCAAAGGGAAGTCGTCCTTTGGACTTGTCTTATTTAGATCTCGATAGTCGACACACATCCTTACCCTTCCGTCTTTCTTTGGAACTGGGATGACGTTGGCGACCCATTCGGGGTATTTAGATACCTTGATGAAACCTGCAGTTATTTGTTTTTGAACTTCTTCTTTTATTTTAAGTGCTACGTCGGGTTTCATTCGACGCAACTTTTGTTTTACAAGTTTCATTCCTGGAATTAATGGTATAGTGTGTTGAGCTATTTCTCTGTTAATGCCCGGCATATCTTCATATGACCAAGCGAATACATCGATAAATTCTTTAAGTAAGTTAATTAAATCGGCTCTTTCTTGCTTATTCAATGTTAGTCCGATTTTAACTTCTCTTTTATGAGTAGAATCATTCGAGATGTCGACTGTTTCAGTCTCTTCAATTACTGGTGTTTTCTTTTCAAGCGTTTCCATTGCTTTAATAATTTTTTTATCTTTGCCATCATTAACTAAGCAATGTTCGTCATCTTGGGTTAGGGAAGAACACGAGAAGTAAGGAGAATGAGAAGTATTATTATACTCTGAGATCATTACATCAAAGAGTGATATGTCCTCAGGGACTGGATCACTAATTATCCTTGGAGAAGAAATAGGAAGGGAAGACATTATTGTTAAAGACTTAGAAGATTCTAAAGGGAAAGACTCTGACTCGGACTCTGACTCTGACGATTATTCGAACATCGGCCCTTGCCCTGTCGTGATCGATATCTTCCTTCCACTCGGAGTAGTCACTTTGATAGTCTTGCGCCACCCTTGCAAAGATCCTTCGGCTGGAGTAATTAGCTTCGAGGGGTCGAAGTTTTCGCTTTGTAGGACCGTTTGAATGAGTGAGGAGTTATCTTCCTCATAAGCTGGCTCATTCTTTTCTCGCCTAAATAGTAATCCCATGACGTTAAATTCAAAGCATGGGGGTGCTTTCTCCTTATGGACGGGAGTTGTAAAGAACCAAAAAATTTATTATTTTCTCTTTCTTCTTTATTTTGTTTCTCTTTCCTATTTCTCTTTCTCTGATTTTTTTCTCTCTCCTCTCGTTCTCTTTTTCTCTTGCTTTTGGCGTTGCTACTTGAATTTCTCCCTTTTCGATCTTTAATTTCTTCACTTTGAAGTTGATTGTTGCTAATTTTCGGTTTGTTTACTCAATTTTATTTCATTTTATTCAATTTTGAAGTGTTTCGATTTTTAGGGTTTCGATGTTTTGGATTTTTGTAGTTTTTACAATGGTGAAGAAGAAGGTTTCCGGTGATGATAATGTTGCTCTAGGTTAGTGTTTGTTCTCATTTTCGCAATTTTTTTTTTTTTGTACAATTTGTGCTATGTTTGTTTAGTTGTGCGTTTTAATCACTTGCTTTTGCTTAGATTAGTTTTATTTTGAGAATTGCCTGCTAGGTGTTTGTAAAAATGTCCAAATGAAAAATTGCATGATCATAGTAGTACAATTGATGAAAGCATTTTGTGTATGAATTTTAGGTTTTTTGCTACTATTTTCGTTTACAGTTTAATATAAATTAAATGCTGCACTTGATTTTAGTGTGGCAAACATGGTGGATATGTTTATCTTTTTGTGTTGCCTGGTACAATCTTACATCTTAACCAAATGAAGCTGCCATTCTCTGCCATTCTTGTCATCTTAATCAAAATTTCTGTTGTGATGTTTTTTTTAAATTAATTGGTAGGATCTATCAAAGGTTTTCGTTATAGTAGAGCTCAGAAAGTAGTAAATAAAATGTATGCAGGAGGAAAAAAGATGTTGAAAGGTGAAGGAAGTACATCCAAGGGAAATAAAAGGAAGAGGCATGAAAAAGAGGATGACGAGTAAGATTTTATGTTTTAGAATATTGTATATTTGCTATACTTTTGTGAATGGAATTGTGACTTTTGTAAGAGTATAGGTAACTTTGATTAATAGGACTGTTTTTATGTGATTTTTGTGTCAATATATTAAGTGTTACTTTTGTGAGTATATCTTACACTTTTGTATGTATCAATGTCACTTTTGTGAGTGCAAGTATCATTTTGTGAAAATTTTGATGGTAATCACTTTTTTGAATATTATATCCATTTAATGAGTGTCATGACTCTCATGAGTATCATTTTTTGTGATTATGATTGACACTTTTGTGAGAATAAATATTAAAATTTGTATAAATGTTCATAATTCATGTTTAATTTTATATGATAATTAAAATTTCAGTATATAAGTATGTTATTATCATTTTTGAATGGTAAGCATCTTTTTTTTGTTTTTCAGGCCTGATAGGAAAATTACATGTCGTTGTAGACCTTCTTCATTAGTTAAGGTTATAAGTGGGCTTTCTCCGACTCAAAAAAAACATGTAGAAGAGGTTGGATTTGGTGGTTTGTTGTCTTTACGTGTGGAGAGTATGGTTGGAGGTATATTTCCTTGGCTTGTTGAGAGTTTTAATGGATATACTTGTATGTTTTGTGTAGCTGATGGTAAGGAGTTTGTTGTGACTAAGGATGATGTGTGTGATGTTTTTGGTTTGCCTAAGGTAGAAGGTCGTGAGGTTCCTGAAATGAAGGGTAGTTACAAAGGTCTATCTCAAGATGATAGTGCATTGAAAAATAAATGGAGAGCTTCTTTTGATGTTGGTGTTAAGGAGTTGATACCTTTGGCTAGATTAGAAACTAGGATCAAGGAGTTGGTGGATGGAGGTGATGAATTTAAGAGGTTATTTGTTATGCATGCTCTTAGTAGTATGCTTGTTCCTACCGCTAATAGGACTGTTAATTTTAGGTTAGTTAATGCTGTGGATGATGTTGATCAGATTAAAAATCTTGATTGGTGTTCATTTGTTTTGAGAAAGTTGATGAATTCTGTTGTTAGTTACAAAAATTCTGAGCCTAAAGATAGTATTAGTGGATGTTTGTTGTTGCTTAAGATTATGTATTTTCATCGTTTGAATTCCAAGGTGTAGTAGAGAACTCCACTATTCCTCTTATCCAACACTGGACAGATAAAAAAAAGTGAGAAACAGGGTGTCCTTGGAGTTGAAGGCTGGTGGATTTGGTCAGGGGGTTTTGAATGAATTGACTTATCCAGTTTCTGCTAAGCGTGTTGATTTGAATGTTAACAACTTAAGTAAGGGTGAAGTTGGTGCAGTTCCTATTGATGATGATAGAAGATGTGTGACTTTCGATTTGCCTGAAGGAGTATTAACTGATTCTGAGATCAAAAGTGCTACAACTGATGTATGTTTCTTTTTTTTTTCTTTAATAAAACATTTGTTCTGTTCTAATATAATTGTTTGTTAATGTGTAGGATTTGCATGAGGCGTTTCTTTATATGAAAAGGAACATGGAGCTGTTTTCATCTGTGAATTCCAATTGTTTTAGTACTTTGCAACGGTTGGTGCATAGTTGTTAACAACATTCTGTTTCTTTGGATGCTGATTCTATTGAGTTGTCTCAAACACAAAAACTTTTGTCTAACCCGCATTATCATAAGCTTATTGATGGCTTAATTGATGAGTTTATAAATATGAAGTCAGTAGATGAGTTACTTAAAGTTGATGCAAGTACTTCATCAAAGTCTACCCTACGAGATGGTGGAGATGGTGGAGGTGGTGGAGATGGTAGTGGTGGAGATGGTGGTGGCAGAGGTGGTTCAGTCATGAGAACGAATAAAAGTTTGTGTTCTTTGGACTGTGGTGAAATTGGTGGTCAGAGTGTAGTGTTTGTTACGCCATTTATGAAAAGTAATTCTCATGCTTTTAGTGAAAAATTACCTCGATTATATTTAGAAGCTCTTGATTATTGTGTGGTGGAACACTTATTTAATAATAAGTAAGTTCTTTTTTAATAGTCATATTTTTTGAAACTTTTTTTTTCTTTTTCTTTTTGTTTTGATATTAATAATATTGTTTGACCTTGCAGTAGGAATCTTGTTACTTATGGATTGCATTTTCTCATTCCAAGAGAGGATATGGTGTCTTTGGTGCATCCTAATTTGGTTCGTTGGTCAGTAGTTGATTGCTACTGCATTTATCTAAATGAATCATAATTTTATGATACTTGTGATCCTCAAAGATTCTTTTTTGGTGCGAGGCAAAGTGTAAGCAACTTTCTGTTTTGAGTTGTTTGTGTTCTTACTCTTTTCAATTATTTATTTTTTCCTTCTAGTTTGCTTTTTTGCATGTATCAGAGGGGAATGAGGATAGTTCTGCTAGTTCTGCTGTCTCGGATTTGCACGAAATTTGGGATGAATGGGTTACATATGAAAATTCTGGTTGTGATGTTATTGGTGCAGACTTGGTATATATCTTAATTTTTTATATATGTTAACTGTTTGATGGTTGTGCTTTATGCTAACTTTTGTTCTATTTTTTCAGGTTTATTTTCCTATTCTTGTTGATGAACATTATGTGCTGTTTGTGATTGATCATGGCAATGAATTGGTTCATTATGTTGATAATATCATTTGGAGTGATGAGATGATTACATATTTTCAAAATTTGACTTTTTATCTGGTATGTTATTGTCTATTTTAAAGTATGTTTCTATTTTAATCTTTTTTTTTGTTGTTTTTAATATTCTGTTTTTTTTTCAGTGTTCTTAATTTGGTGATTTTCTTGCACGAAGAAATCATCCAAAGAGTGAAAAAGTTCCTTTTTACAAGTTTAAAATTGCTGATTTAGTGTGGCGGGAGAGTAAGGTTGATAATAATGACTGTGGTGTGTATATGATGTGTCATATGGAGCATTTTGTTGGTGATACATCGTTTTCTGTAGATGAACTTAGAACAGTGAGTGATCTTGAAATAGATCTGAATTAATTCATTTGTTATGTTTATGCTAATGTTTTATACATATTAATGCGCCTTTTATTTTCTTGTTGTGAGGCTGCTAGGAGGAAATTTTTACGTGCTAAGATTTGTGCAAAACTCGTGTTGTCTGACATGAACGAATCAAGATCTGAAGTCTTAGCAGAATTTGAAAAATTTAATGAGAAGAAGAGCGATCTTGCATGTGTTGCTGAAATTGAAGGCAGGAGGAAGGCTGCAGCAGCGGAGAAGTAAAAGAAGAAATCTGAAACTGCTCCTCCTGCTATTGACACTGCTCCGAAAGCAAAACGGACTACAAAGGCTACACGGAAGTACACTCCTTCTAAATCTTAGCTAATTTTGGAAGTTGTTATTAGTTAACTACTTTTGAAAGTTGTAATTAGTTAAGTACTTTTGGAAGTTGAAACTAGTGATAAATATCGACACTTAAACTAGTGTTAATATTTTCAAAATGTTTGTACAAATATTATTTTATATATATATATGATTAAATATTGGTAATCTGTTGTTCTTATTTTTATTTATTTATATTTCTGATTATTTTATAAGTGTATCATATATCATCATACAGAAATATAGTTGATTTAAATGAAAATTTGAAGTTTATCATATATATTACCATGTTATTCATTTTAAAAACGGACACTTTTGTGATTATTATTGTCACTTTTGTGAATATAAATATCACTTTTGTGAGTGACATATTTCTTTTGTGAGTATGCAATACTTTTGTGAGTAAAAAGTATCACTTTTGTGAGAAGATGCATCACTTTTGTGAGCATTATTGTTACTTTTGCGATACTTTTGTGATTAAAAAGTATCACTTTTGTGAGAAGATGCATCACTTTTGTGAGCACTATTGTTACTTTTACGAGTATTAGTGTTACTTTTCTGTAAATGCATCACTTTTGTAAGTGTTAGTGTCACTTTTGTTAGTAAATTCATCACTTTTGCCAGTATATGCATCACTTTTGCCAGTATATGCATTACTTTTTTAAGTATCAGTGTAATATTATATAAATGTTCATAATTCATGAGCAATTCCATATCACAATTCAAAATTCTGTATGAAAGTCAATAGTAGCATTAAACAAAAATAAACTCAATACAAAAAAGTTTGCAATTGTGTTTCATCCAAACTCACTTCAAAAAAGTTTGCAATTGTGTTTCATCCAAACTCACAACAAGTTCAAAAAAGTCGCACAGTAGGTGTCTTCGATCCAAACTCTGAATTTGGATCTGGTAATGCTTTTTGCTTTGATTTCTTCCCTTTTTCAAGTGCTCCTTTTGCTCTCTTGCTTCTTCCCTTTGTTACAGCTCTCTTAGGGTCTAATATAGTGGGTATGGCTGTACTTGTTGATGAAGAAGCAGTATTATTGTTACTCTGAGCACTCTCTACCACATTAGAATTGTCATCACTTGCAGCAACCTCCTCTGTAAAAGCTTCAGCCGCAAGTAAGTTGACAGGGTAAAGTCGTATCCCCTAATCAAAAGTAATACCTAAATCCTCTAACTAATGTAGATAGGGAAGTAGGGTCGATCTCCACAGGGAAACAAGTCTTTCTATTCCTAATTAACTAAAATAATCTAGATTATGAAGTAACCAATATTTATATTTGAATATGAAACTAAACTATTAAGATTGAGAATAGGGAGAAAACAATATATAAAAGGATCTAGGGCATATGTTCACCAATAAATAATACTCCAGGGTAAAACATAATAATTAATCATTGACATTGCATAAATAACATGATTAACAGGCTCTCGTAATTTATTAATCAACATAGATCTAACAGGCTCTCGCAATTTACTAGATCTAAGTTCTTATTGAAAATAGCCTTTAATATCAAATTAACATCTGCTCAATTCATCAATTCAATATTGCTATACTTTTACAAGCCGCAATTGTAAAACGTTAAAACAATTCAATAAGAAATTATCATGCAATACCAATAATCAATAATAGTCAATCATCAATGCATCAATTAACCAGATTGTAAAGGGCTTTCGCTACGTATTACAATCACATAATTAATTTACCGGTATTAAATCTCATCTCTCGAATCTCGACTTAACCATTTATAAATTAACCTGCCTATTGAAACTAGACCTAAACATCAACTCTCATCTGTCGAATCTCAAATCAATGTTGTCACACTCATGCATAAAAGATCAGGCCTAATCTAGTCACAGAGCATTAAATCAATCAATAGGAAATTAATCTAGCATTGATAATTAACAACAATAAATTACCCCTTCATATTATTTATGGATCCCCACAAACCCTAGAAAGAAAACTACTCACACAAAATTAATATAAAGAGAATAATAGTATAAAAGTAATAAGGAAACAAAATAATAAAATCTTAATATGAAAAGAAAACTAAAACTAAACTAAAGAAAAAGAAAACTAAAAAGTAAAAACTACCTGGTTTAAAGCTACGTACTCCATCCTTTTATAAGGATTTGAGAATCTTATCTTAATTATAAGCTTAGGAAAAACTAATCCTAACTAAAAGATAACTAACCAAAAATAAATCCTAGGATTCCAACTAAAAGTCTGACAAGAAAACTAGAATATCTTAGAAATCCTAATCTAACAAATTAATCACCGCCTAACAAACTAAAGCTACTACTCCTCTGTTCAGTGAAAACTGAGTAAGCAAGCCCAATAATTTGCAGGCCCACTAAGTGAATAGCTTGATGCTAAAGATGTCCGACCAACTGCGCTAGCTCGTCTGATCGGGCCCGGTCAACTAGTGTTGTGAGTTGGGCTTTGTGGCTTCTTTTGTTGCCCATTTCTTCTCTTGTTTGGTCCGTAATTTGTGTGGAAAATTTTGGACCTCTTTATATATCGAGCCCTTAATCACCGGATTAAATTAATCTAACTAGGCCTTGGGCTTAAAATATTTGGTCATAAAATACGATCCGACTCCATTGTCTTTGTAGTGGCTCAATAAGCTCAGGAATTGTCGTAAATCTGCAAATTCCTACAAAATAATACCAAGTCTACAAAAACACTAGAAAACGTATATTAGTAATAAAAATAGCTCCGCATAGCTCAAATAAGCACAAATATGACCGTGGGACGAGGAATAAAAATATATATATAATAGACTTATCATAAGTCTTCCACCATTTTCATACATCTTTTGAAGTTTTCCTCCATGAATGCTCTTGCCTTTTCATTTTCTTGACTCTTTAAGATTAAGTTATAATATTTTCTCATCATTGTATTTTCCATTCTATTCCATACTTCAGACTTTGCAAGCTTTGTCCATCTTTTGCTAATGTACTTCTCTGGAATTCTTGTAATAGAATGTAGATGTAAAATTCTGAGGCAGTGATAGCATAGCCAACCAGAAGCTTTGAAATTCTTGCAAGTGCACCATATAGCTTGGCTCTCATGTATGTAACTTACTTGTTGGGAAGACCATGGCTTTTCTTCTAGAGATACTTCATAAAGAATAATGTTTTCTTCAGTTCTCCCTAGAATCTGTATTGTGGTCGCCATTGAGTAGCCAAATTCCTCTTCAAAGTCTCTAAACAGAGACAATGTGTAAACCTGTACATTAGAGAAATAACTTACTACCAGTCATGTTCCTTTGCATGTATCATTTTTATATTTGCTTATATTGTTTGTTTTCAGTTCTTAGATATATGTAATAAAGGAATATAGAAGTACCTGAGCAGCATGCTTTAGCATTCCGGATAGTGGCAATGAAGTAAAGGCTATTGATTTGCTGCAGGTAAACTCATTATACTTCTCATCACTTCTCCATCTTTTTATGGTTCTTACAAAGATGCCATAGAATTCTGTCAGTGTTGTTGATTTATTAGCTCTAAATCCTACTGCATGGTTCGTACTTTCACTTCTTTGTGATGAAAGAATTCCTGCCGAGAAGAAATCTTTACTAAGTGCTGGACACCACTTTTCCTTTAGATTGTACACCCTTTGGTACCATGCATGATTAACCAAATCAAATTTTTGTATCATTTCTTTCCATCTTTCTTCAAATTCTGTTTCTGTCACACATCCCTTCAAGCATTTGTCGAATATTTTTTTGAACTCATTATCCATTTTAAGGGCTCCAAATCGTGTTATTGCATTTTGTTTTAAGTGCCATATGCATAGCCTATGCCTTGTGTCTGGCAATACCTGCATTCAGAATGTGATATGTCACTAAACTTGAACACTTATTCTCACAACAGTGATATTTTTACTCACAAAAGTAACATTTATACTCACATAAGTGATACTTATATTCATAAAAGTTATGAACACAAAAATGACTTAAAATGAGACTGGAATCAGTGAATATGATATTGTAATAGAAAAAGAAGTACCTGCTCAATTGCAGTAGCCATAGCATGGTCTTGGTCAGTGAATATGGAGGTTGGAATTCTATTCTCCATAGATTTTTTAAAGGTTTCAAGCAACCACACAAATGACTCAGTTTTTTCATTGCCTATGAATGCACATGCAAACATACAATTTTTCCAATGGTTATCTATTCCAACAAAAGGAGCACATATAAGGTTATACCGATTTGTTCTGTATGTTGTATCAAATACAAGAACATCTCCGTATATTTGTAATCCTCTAACATCATTGCATCTCTCCAAAAAATGTTGGAAATTCTACCTTCTTTGTCGAATTTCACTCTAAAATAGAAGTTAGGATCTACTTTTTGTTCTTCAATCAGAATATTCACTAATGTCTGAGCATCTCCAGCCTCTATTTGTTCCATTCTTAGTCTTGAGAAGAAATTGAGGTGATCTACAACACTATGCCCCAAGTTTTCTTCTCCATCAGCTTCTGTACACATGTAATTATATGTGTCCATTGTTGAAAGTCCAGCAGATTTCATTGTTTTAATTGCTTCTGCCTTTTCTATTGTTACTTCTCTCTCAGATCGATGCAAATAATGCCACTGCTTTCTAGTTAGTTCATGATTATGCTGTAACACATGTGACACCACCTTAAATTTTCCATCATCATTCATTTTTGCTCTTAGGCTTGCCTTGCAGTTAGTTCTTGTAATGGACACTTGTCGAGGTTTTCTTTGTTTTAAATCCTTGTTATCTTCATCAACCATTAGAACCATATTTGTCTTCTTTGCAGCAGTATGTCTTTTTCCTTCCGCAGAACACACATAGTATTTCTCTGTGACTATACGTGTGTGTAAGCGATACCTTGTTGTATGCTTTCTTATTGAAAATCCCACTGTAGAAGCATGTAGACTGTACAAGTCATAAATTTCTTGATAAGTGTCTCTTTCCACTCCAACTAATGATCCTTCCATATCTAAACCAGTGGTATCTGTTGGTTTTGGATTTATATCTGTGCATTAGTAGAATAAGAGATATTTAGCATTTTCTTGTAACAATTGTAACCAAAATCACAATTACAGCATGAACAAAATCACAAGAAAGTACCTAGAAGCATGAGAACATGGGAGCATAGGGTTATATATATAGGTTATTCACTTAAGCATATGCATAAAGAATAAGTTATTTAGTACAGGGGTATATAATACAAGTAACTTCTGTATTAATAAAGGTAACATTTGTAATGATATTAGTAACTTTTGTACCAAGAGACATGCATAAATGCTTTTATAAATAAACATATAGTCAATGTAACCTTTGCCATAATATATGTAACTTTTGCCATAATATATGTCACATTTATAGAATTTTACCTTCGTCTTCATCTACTGGTTGTCCTTCTTCATCTAGTGTGTTCGGAATAACTTGATCTTCATCTTCATCTACTGGTTGTTCTTCTTCATCTAGTGTGTTCGGAATAACTTGATCTTCATCTTCTAATGTATTTGAAACACATTGATTTTCAATATCTGCATTAATTATTGAAAATTAAATCAAAATTTTAAGCAAAAACAAACAATAGGTTAGTATTTGTTTAGATTATTACCTTGTATTTTAATTTCTGGAACTTTTGAGTTTTGAATGTTATCATCATTAAACTCATCGAGATCATCAACGAAATTCTTTGCTTCACCTTCTCTGAATGTTTGATTGAGGTCGAAACTCCATGTTTTCTCTGGATGTTGCGTTAATGGTGGTCGATTTTCTCTTTGTAATTACAGAAATTCGCACATTACGTTTTTGTAATTGGAAGATTTGGAGGTTTCCGGCATTGTTGATCGAAAATTATAGATTTCTCTCTCCTCCATGGTTGCTTGGTGAAGGAGATTTGAATCTGGAAAATTGGAGTTTTCTCTCTCCTCCATTGCTGCTTGCTGAAGAAGATGTTCGTTATTTTGGAAAAAGGAAAAAAAAAATATTGTTCACACGTGTATAAAGCCATTGTTCAGTATTTTACTGCACGCCGGTTGTATGTAAAACTTTTTGTTTTGGTAATGGATATTTAATTTTTAGTTTTCAATTTCAAATCTAATCTAATCGTATCATATCATATCATATAACTAATATATAAAGCTAAAATTTTAGCCAGGTCACAAGACATTGACACTTGGCATTCTAACTTTTCGCCAAATGTCGCGCCACATTGGATAGATTTAAATAGACTTCATAAGATAAAAATGTTAGTTAAAAATTCCATTTTCAATCAAATTAGAATAGAATTTTAGAAAAAGTTTGTTGTTTAGAATTTTATTTTCGATAAAATCATATAACTAATATATAAAGCTAAACTTTTAGCCAGGTCACGAGGTAGCGACACTTGGCATTCTAATTTTTCGCCAAGTGTCACACCACGTTGGATAGATTTAAATACACTTCATAAAATAAAAAAGTTAGTTTAGAATTCTATTAAGAATCAAATTTGATAGAATTTTAGGATTAATTTAGAGTTTTATTTTCAATAAAATAAAATTTGAGTGTCGCGCCACGTTGTATAGATTTAAATCGACTTCATAAACAACCCGGGCATCGCACGGGGCACAAAACTAGTACCAAATAATAAACTTATAATTAGGCCACAAGACAACATCATCATTTATTGTTTTAACTTTTCGCCAAGTGTCGTACCACGTTGGATAAATATAGATAGACTTGTAGCAAAAAAAGTAAATTTAGAATTCTATTTTCAATCAAATTGAATTATAAAATAATTTTATCTTAAAAGTCCATAAACAACCCGGGCATCGCACGAGACACAAAACTAGTAACTAATATATAAAGCAAAACTTTTAACCAGGTCATGAGACAACGATACTTGGCATTCCAACTTTTCTCCAAGTGTCGCGCCACGTTGGATAGATTTAAATTTAAACAAAATTCATAAGATAAAAAAGTTAGTTTAGAATTATATTTGGATAAAAATTTTAGGATAAAATTGTTAGTTTAGAGTTTTATTTTCAATAAAATACCAATATTTCATATGTACAAATTGAATTATAAATTTTTTTTTAAAAAAAAAAATATTAGCTTATAATTCTAAAAAATTATCATATAAATTTATTTTTTAAATCATAATATTTTTTAGAGCAAAGGATTTAGTTCAAAGCGTAAAACATCAATTTATAATATATATTACTCAGTTTAAATAATATACTTCACAATCTAATAGAATTTTATCATGGAGTACTATGTAAACCTGTCAATTAGGGTCAGGTCATGAGTCATCTCATATTGGGTCACTTCAAGTTACGAGTCAAAAAATGTTCAACCATTGCCCAAAGTTTTGGGTTCGGGTCAACCCAACGGGTTTTGAACATTTATTTTATTTAATTTATTTTTTGCTAATTTTTTTTTTTAATGTATTAATTCGAATATTTTCACTAACATTATTATTAGTCATTACATGTGTACTACAACAACACATAAATTCCTAACTAATTTTGTATCAATGATATAATTAAAATTTTGACATATAGATTAAAAATTAATCTTAAAATACAATAAGTAACTCGGGCATTGCACGGGGCACAGAACTAGTAACTAATATTATAGCTAAACTTTTAGCCAGGCGACGAGACAATGTAACTTTTGCCAAGTGTTGCGCCACATAGGATATAGTTATATAGAATTCAATTTGTAGGATAAAAGAATTATTTATAATTCTATTTTCAATCAAATTTGGATAGAATTTTAGGATAAAATTGTTAATTTAGCGTTTATTTATGATAAAGTACCAATATTTCATATGTACAAATTGAATTATTATTTAATCCAAAAAAAATTATTAGATTATGATTTTCAAAGATTATCATATAAATTTATTTTTTATATCATAATTTTTTTTGGAGCGAAAGAAGTAGTTTAAAGCGTAAAACATCTATTTATAATACATACTAATCGGTTAAAATTATATACTTCACAATCTAATAGAATGGATACCTGTCAATTAGGGTTGGATCATGAAACATCTCGGATTTGGTCACTTCAGGTTATGAGTCAAGAAATGTTCATCCCTTGCCCAAAGTTTTGGGTTTGGGTCAATCCGACATGCTTTGAACATTTATTTTATTTAGTTTATCTTTTGCTAATTTTTTTTAATTATTTTGTTAATGTATTAAAGCAAACATTTTCACTAACATTATTATTAGTCATGACATGCTTACTAGATAACAAATCATCAGAAAAGCACTTCAACTCCTAACTAATTTTGTATCAATGATATATTTTAAATTTTGACGTATAGATTATAAATTTATCCTAAAATTCAATAAACAACCCAGGCATCGCACGAGGCACTAAACTAGTATATATAAATAAAGTATTTTTTGGGAGTATTTGGAGCGCCACATAAACAAAGTCATTATTTCGACCAATGAAGAAATAGATTTACAATTTATTTTAGAATTAAAAAATTCAATTGCCACATAAGCAAAATTAACAAATAGGATTTGAGAGTTTATATTCAAGCATTATTATAAATTAAAATAAATTAGGCAATTTTTTTAAGTTAACATAGATAAGTAAATTAAAAAGATAACACAAATTTTTTAACACAAGATAGATGGTTTTTGAGAAATTAATTAATATAGATGATAAAGTAGGTTGATTTAGCACAATGGTATTACATACATTAACATAAACGGGTTTTTTTTAAACGTTTTTGGATATAAAGCTAAAAGATAGATTTTTTTTTTTTTTTTTTTTGAGATTTTAATTAATAGATGATAAAGTAGGGTAGTTGATTTGTGATATTCTATACATTAACATAATTTTTTTTGGATAAATTAAGCAAAATATATAATTTTAACAACTGAATATATATAGTATAATCTAAAGATTAAATAAGTAGGATACAAATCTATTCATTTTTAGATAATTATAAAAAATAAACAAAATTGATTTACAAGGTATAATTTATGAACTATCATGATATAATAATAAAAAATAAAAAAATGATTTTCTTGATAGAATTTTATGAAGTTTATCATGAATTTCATGATCGCACATATTTAAAGTCGAACACCTACCCTATATAAATCTGGCACTTCCCATCCCATTCCCACTCACCCTTATAAATGTTTCTTTAGCTCACCATTAGACTCACCCCATATAAACGTGACTTCCCATCTCAGTCCACTCACCCTTATAAATGTTTTTTTAGCTCACCATTGGACTCACCTCGTATAAACGTTATTTAGCTCACCATTGGTTGGGTCATTGATTTCAATAAATTGGTGGATGGAATGTAATGTTATCATGAAAGGTTGAGGTTTATATCAACATTCTAGATTTATTTTGAGTAATGATTAACCTTTTAACACTTAGTTTTTCATTAAAGATGATACTAATGATTTGTACACATTATTATGCTCATGCTAAGCTTCATTCGTTCAAAAATCATGATATTAGTATACTAATTATCTTATTATAATTATTTTTTTTTTGGCAACTTCTATATTCTAATGATTGATTGAGTAATAATTTCATATCAAGCAATCAAATGTGATAATGAAATTTCATTATAAAAATTTAAATTTTATTTAATTAGATAAATTTCAATAATGCAACACTCTTACTATATATTTTTCCATTTAACTATTTATAAATTTATAAATTCATATTTTTTTTACTATTTCTCCCACTGTCTTTATTTTACCATATAGGTTTAGGTTTAATTTATTAATTTTTCATTGTATAAAGTTGATATGGGAAAAAGAATAATGATGGTATAAGTTATTGTTTGTGAAAGAAAAATAGTGATTCTATAAGTATATATGTATAGATGAACAACACGTTTTCGTTATACAAACAAAAGTACAAAGAGGATTTATAATTTAAATTATTTAAAAAAATAAAATAATATCTTTTCACATTAAAAATTTAATCCTAATATCCGATGAATAATGAGATACTTTAAATTAGAATATAATCAAGTGTCAAAAAAAAAAAAAAAAAAAAAAAAAAAAAAAAAAAACTATGAATAGTTATTTAGAATTTAAATTTTATAATAAAAATATATCTTTTAAATTTATGAAAATAATCTTTTCAGATATGTATAAAAAATCGTGCACCGCTCGAACTTTCATCTAGTGTGTGTGTGTGTACGGAAGTTTTTTCCTGAGTTTTTAGAGAGTCACGTAGGATTTAATTTTTTTAGCGCACAATGGAGGATAATAAATTTTGGTGGTAGTCAATTAAATACGAGATTATAATTAAATAATTTAAATGATACATAGGCAAAATTGGCGAATGAGATTTTTCAGTTCAAATTAATTAAATATAAAATATTATCTTTTGATATCAGGAATTTTATCTAATTATATAACAAATTTTAGCACATAAATATATGTATAAAAAAATTATTTTAAAAACTTCAAACAAAACGTGCATCGCACAGGCTTCATCTAGTTTATAGGATAAGGGGATATTTTGGTTTAAAACAGAACTACATAATTTTTTTACATAATATATGTAGCCAACCAGAATATATTAGGCCCAAGGGTGCAGCCCAATTTGTTTTTTTTTTATGAAAGTAGTGTGTTAGAGAACCAACAACAATGAGGATGAAATCCTTTTTTTTTTTTTTTTTAACCAGGATAAAAATCCTTTTAGCTCTCCTCTTGCTTCATTTAGTACCCAATTCTTTCTATGAAAGGAAAAGCTTCCTCGCCTACAAACCAAAACATGAATAAAAAAAAAAAAAAAAAGGAAAAAGTAGCATGAAAGTATAGAAGTTGTGGAATCTTTTTTATAATTTAAAAATGTAAAGTGGTTATGATTTCTAAACGGTAATTTATTTGGAAAAAACAAAAAACACCAACGATTATAAAAAAATTTCTCTATAAAATGAGTATAATTTTTCAATGTTTTCATTCACTTTCATTTTTTGCATTTTTTCCAATTAATCTTATAAAAAAATTAAAAAAAAAAAAAAAAAAAAATTATATCACACATAATTTTTTTCCTCCACTTCACTTCCAATTTTAAATACTTTTCAATACGGATCATAAAAATAATTAACATCTTTGATGTGGAAATTGATGTGGAGGGAAGGGAATTTGATGTGTTAAGTTGAGGAAAGGAGAGAGAAAATGGAAAAGGATTTTAGCATTTTTCATAGTTGTTGGTGCTCTAAGCGCTTTTTAAGAGTAGCATATATGTTAGTGCGCTTATTTAAGATGTATTAGCGTGTTTTTTGTTAATAAGTGTGTCACTGTGTTAGCTCCATTATTTCTGTTTTATGGTCCGTAATTTTTTTGGTGTGGCCTGTTGCACCAAAGAGTTGCTGACAAAGCTATCTTAAGGCTTGTTCTGATTTACTGAACTAAACTGAACTTATTGGAGCTGAACTGAACTGAATTGAATATTTTATGAGAGAAAAAAATTAAGAACCGAACTGAACTTATTAGAGCTGAAATGAAATGAAGATAACTGACCCTTATTAGTAACAATAATCTTATTTGAAAGAAATAATGACGAAAGATTCTTTCAATTATTTAGCTAAATTTAAAACTATCAAATCAAAAATCGAGTAACAATCAAGACAATAGTACTTTGTGAGAACGAATTAACATAATAACATGCACTTGCTCGACGGCTCGACCCCATATGATACACCCTCCGTTCCACAATGTTGTTCTTGTTTGAAATATTTGACTTTTTTCAAAAAAAAAAAAAAAAAAAAAAAAGAGAATCTTCTAAATTTCTCTAGTCTAATCAATAAGAAAAAATATAGTCATGTGCAATCTGGTTTGATTCGTTTTGGTGAATAGATTATTAATATCTAACTTTTATAATTTTTGCTAGTGTGAAATTAAAGATATTTGTAGTCAAAGATGGATAAAAATTTGCATTAATTTCAAAAATAGGATCATTTTGAAACGAAGAGAGTACTCTGTATTAAGTTACTCTCATAGCTTAGATACCACTTTTAAAAATCAATTAAAGTTAAACAAATTTAAACTAAACTACAAGTATAATTATTTTTTTGACAGAAAACTACAAGTATAATTAAATAATACAGACTATAGAGTGTTAGTGTTGGAGTAGTTGACCATGCACTCTGATTGAACATGCTTAAACTAATAAAAATTCTTAAATAAACCTGGTCCACAATAAATATATTGTGGACCAAGTATGTCATGTGCTTACTATCCTTTCTACCAATTTCTTAAAATTAATAGAATAATTAATTTCCTTTTATAAAACTAAAAAACGAAAGATTAAGTATAATGTAGCTTAGTATTTTGGTTGGATAGACTACATAGGGGTGTTCATAATCGGGTACCCGAAATCTCGGATACTAGATCATGGATAGTAGAAAAGGCAACCCGTGACCCGACCCGATTTATCCGCGAACTCGACTTTTGGGTACCCGAATAAAACGGGTTGGGTCACTGCAAGGAGGGTGTGCCCACGTAGGGGATCCTTCTCCTTATATGCCTAAGGCCTTTTAAAAGCCTAGGACTTTACACTTGTTAGGGTGCATTAGGATTTGAATTCCTGACTGTTTGGGGGACCTTGAATTAGAATTGATCCAATCATTACAGATTTTTGTAAGAAATAAGTAGAAGTCGCCAATGAGTTTTAGGAAAACTCATAAACCTCGTTCATGTCTTTCTCCCAAGTAGAGTTCAAGGGATATTTAGCACGAATCGTAAGTTTACCCATGTCTAAATTGGTCTGCGTGTACCAAAAATGAGTTTGGGAGCGAGAGTACTAAAATAACATTCCTTTTAGGGAGGAATCGCTATTCTAGCCCTAGTGCGGCCTCTACTAGCTCTTCTTTTTTTTACAATTTCATCACCAAACAATATGTGCAACATGGCTCCTAAAAACTAAGTTATTTGATTTTATTTACAAGCATTAATCACTTAAGAATTACATTGCAAAAGTCGTTATTCTTTTGTTATTCAAATTCGTGAAAAAAACAAGAACTAAACAATGTTTGCCTTGATTTAAGTGATAAAACAATCAATTAATTATTCAAATTCTAGTCTCGATTAACATAAGAATACTATGTGAATTAAATTAATAAAAAAATTTGTTTTAAGTGATCAAACAACACTATTTATTCAATTAAAGTTATTTAAACAATTAAAGAAAAGTGAGTTAGCTTAGTGCTCAGGAAACTAGTTGTTCTTCTTTTATGTTAAATCTTCGTTTAATGCGTTTATGGACTTTTTTTCTTCTTCGTACCTCCAAGGATTTCAATGGATTCAATTAGGGTTGGAAAGTATTTGGAAAGAGAGGAGAAAAGTAGTATGATAGTAAGAGAACTTAAGAGATTAGGGTTTTGAAAAAGCTAAGGTTAGAATTCTGATATTTCCGTCGTCTTTCAGCTTGAACGAAGACCTTTATATATAGGCGTAGGAAACTAGGTTTAGGGTTTTAGAGCCGCAGTGTCACGTGGAATGCGCAACTCTCATAGTCGCGCTGGTATGCCCGGCGCAACTCTTTGACTTGCACTTGGCAGGCGCGCGCAACTCTGACAGTTGCGCGCAATACGGTTTGCCTTATACGAAAAACACGTTTTTCAAAACATCCATAACTTTTGATTGCAAAGTCGGATTATGGCGTGTGAGATATCATTGAAAATCTCTGAATGTCTACTTTCCAATGTTGTTAGAATTAGGTTTAAATATGTTGTGAATCAAAATATATGGCTGTTGGAGTGCAAGGGTGTCGGTTTTAGGGCCTGGTTTAGTGTTTTGATCATAACTTGTTCGTTTTAACTCGGAATTGGGCTTATAATATACCGTTGGAAAGCTCTTTAAAATGTCTTTTGATTGGTATTGACCTTGAATAGAAATTGGATGGTTGATTTATTTTATTGGATCGGTTTTTAACAATGTAAGATCCATAAGATCCAATCATTGCATTTGGCGCATTTGGGTCCGTTATTAATCAAGTTTGAACATATATGAGCACGTTTTAGGCCTAATTAGTAATTGTACAAGGCTCTAAGATAAATTGGTCTTAAATATGGGTTTTAAATTACTTCATAATTCATTTTATAGTCCATAAATACTTCAACTTTGATCTAGCATGAAGAACGGATTTTTGTAACATCGTCGCACTTCCTGTCGGGACAAGAGGCCAAAAGTAGGTGTCTACAGTTAGCCCCCACTTTGATAGAGTCTAGAATAGACGATGATCAAATTAGCCACAAAAGTAAATTTGATACTCAATCTGCGAAGTTCCATAAAAATAAGGAATCTTTCAGTAGTGTTGTGAATGTCGAAACTATCCTTGATTCGCTAAATGTTCAAGACAAGTAGCTGCTAAGGCTAGAAAAAGTATTTTCTAGACTTAGTGTTCTAAAGAATCTAGATTGATCCTTTGCAAATGTAGAACGCTTTTACAAGTAAAGGTTGTCCTAAGTGATGTCATGTCATGAGAAGATATTGGTTTAGAGTAAAAAGGATAATATCCTCGCCATTATGGCATCGTTGATATAAAGTCGCTCGATATGTCATTGAAACTTTAATCTATGATTTTAACAAGTTAAAATATGATAAAAGAAGAGGTGTTTTGACATTTGTAGCCTAACACGTGAATAAAGTTCTTGACACTCTCTAGCCAAAACACATTATTCAGGGTCCACAAAATAGAAATAAACGTCTTAGGACTAGAGGCATGTATCCAAATCCAGTGAGAGAGAAGAAAATCGGCAACTCTCTCAACAGTTTTGTCCACAAGATGAGAACACGTGTCTCAAGACTGAGGCACGTGTCTGAATAGATGTGACATCGCACATCGCTCTTTATACAGGGGATGGACGAACACTCTTACTGTCTGGTAATTTGCTTCCAATCGAGAATGTGCCTTGTCCTTGATGGTTCGGCGCGCCAATCGAATAGTTTAGCTAACGCCTAAAGAAATAAATTATACCGTTTTAGTTACGAGAGGTAGATCACGTTGCTGGAAAGAGATGAAATTTTGTGCAACACCTACGCCATAGAATTTTACGCTATACAATACGCCATGCAATTTTACAATGCACAATACGCCATTATGTTTGCTATGGACGCCAAAAAGAAAGAAAAGAACGTGACATTTCTAAAGTAAGTACAGTAAAATGACAAACCTGGCCTCTCTATGGGAGCTTTTACGTAAAGCACCTCTACGAAACATTTTAAGACACGCTTACGAAAAACGTTCGAAATGTATGCTTAGGGAAGGCACAAAGCACGGTGTGCATGTAGGATGATGCAAAAAACTATCAAAGAAGAAAATAAACTGCTGGATGCAAAGCAATTTTAAAAGATTTATATAATTCGTGCGTCATTACGTCTAATAACGTACAAAATTGTTAGCAAAAAAAATCAAAACTGATTGAAATCTGAGTACCGGTCTTTTAATTAACTAGTATCCCCGCGCAACTCAGTGGGTCACGCTGGCCAGGCGCACACATGGTTCTGAGTTGCGTTGGGATGCCACGCGCAACTTGATTAGTTGCGCGCAAAATTTCAATTAGTAAAAAGAGGGGGAGAAGCACGATCTGCAACTCGCTCTCTTTTTTCCTCTTTTGCCATTTTCGATCTCTTTTTCTCTCTACAAAGCTCATTTTTTATTATTGTTTGAAGCTAAGGAAAGTAAATCTTGCTCCTTTATTGTACCAGACTTTAAACTTGGTCAATAAAATAGATAAAACCGAATGAGAAACCCTAACTTTTAGAAGTTGGGGGCTTTCAATTCGACTTGTTTTCATGAATTTGTTTGTTTTATGTTGTTGTGACATGTTTAAGCAATAAATTGCAACAAATTTCATTTGAAGTGGTAAAGTATTGATCCTGTATGAGCATATACAAGCATATTGGGAAGAATCAACCCGATAAACTTTAAATAATGTCGTAAATTAAAGAAGCGCCACATACTTATTGGGAACCCTAGCTCCACATTGCTCAGTCATCGTAACTCCCCCGTAGAATCCCTCATTGCCAATGCTTAGTCGCCACAACCACTTACCACATGTAGTGTTGCCTCCGTAGTTTGGAAACACAAACAACAATTCAAATCGACATAGAAAATTGGGGATAACTTTAATTCAATATGAGACTGAGTGGAATTGTGAAGAACATGTTCTCGAATTGCAATATTTTTAGAGGAGAGTCAGACCATTCAGGAGAACTAAACAACAGTTGATTCAGCAGTGGAAAATAGTTACGGAACGGGACTGTAAACAAACAAGGAGTTAACGCTGGTTTTGGACATTAAAGGTCATACCCGCATGTTTACAATTTTGCCCTTACTAAAAAGGTGGAAATGATCGGTGTGCCCTCATATAAACATGTCTGGTTAATATTGCATATTAACCAGTATTTCTCCTTTATAAAGTTACAATAGTCAATCAAGACATATAAGTGTCAACAACATACTCCGATCCAATTTCAACCTTTTTTTCTTTAAAGTAGCTCATCATATCAACAAATTCTTGGTAATACCTTGTTTTTCCCCATGTGTGAACATTTCACTCAGGACATGGACCAATCTCAAGGAGTAGTTTGCAGCAACAATTTGTGGGTGCGCAACATCTAGAAGACATTGACATTGTTCATGTAGAAGAATTTGTGGGTGCACAACATCTAGAAGACATTGACATTGTTCATGTCAAAATTGTTCTACAAGAATTTGTCGATACTACTGGACAATGGAAAATCCAATCATGGGGCATAGTCAAAGATAACACACTCTAAGAGGGGGAACCAAGACAAAGAAAAGCGGATTATGGGTTGAAATTATAACCTTTACAAAAAGGCAAGAATAGAAAAACCCAATGAGATCAAGGTAAGAAACATTTAATCTATGCAAAATCGATGGGATCATATCAATTTACATGTTTGATAAATGAGTAGATGCATATGACTATTATAATCGAACAAACAGTAGTGGCCTGGTACGGTGAGTCAGAAAAAATTTGGAAAAATTTACGCACAGGGCTTATTACGCAACTAACAATAGGATTTTTTTTCCTATTGTTTTGAAACTTTTAGAAAATACTCAGAATGGGACCCTTCAATTCATTTTCTAAAGATCAATAGAATATGTTACATGGTGGGAAAGCATCCATCAAAAAGTGGGGGAAGCGGTAAGATATTACAACCTAATTCTCTATCTTAGGTTAAGAGAATAGCTAAAAGACTTGGTGACATAAAACTAACAAAGATGAAAAGTAAAGCATCTTCTACTTTTTCAAGTATAAATCCTAACTCATTAAATACATACAAATTTTGGCTAATTTAATGACAAGATGAACAAGTAGGGTGAGCGGCTGATGGATTAGCTCAATGAACGAGATGGATTAAAAAAAAGCTAAAGAAAAATAAGATGTTAAAGGACGAGGTCGTGAAGTTTAGAGTGTTATAAAAAGGTTAATGCTGAAACAAGTACTTAATGATGTTAATGAATTAGAAAGTATAAGAAATTGAGAGATGGATTCAACGGTAGATTTTCACTTTGATTTAATTTAGGTAATCGTAGTGGTTATCATAAATGTTTACGGTTGTAAGTTGTATGTTTTTTTTAATTATTATTGTTATTGTTACTGTCGTACCGTTTTAATCTGGGTGTAATATGTATGAATTTAAATATGATGTTATTTTTACTAATCTATAATATCATTAAAACTCATATAGACAACAAGCTAACGCTATGTATCACCCTTCTTTGATATGACTTGGTGCCACACGTGCGCTACGCATCAGTTGTCACTCTATGTATCATCACCCCTCTCTCACCGCATTACTTGTACTAACATTTAGCCTCCTTAGAAAACTCTTCATTTACGTAACTTTTATTCTATATAATAAAGTTTAATTTACTTGAAAAACTTTTCATATGGATAACCTTTAATTATATTTTAATTTATGTATTAATATTGTTCAACATTAAACCTTCTAAATTAATTTTTTGATTAAATTTATAAATTTATGATGGTGTGGGGCATCGACCAAGCCAATGACTAGTTTTAGTTCTACTAAAGCTATGTTAAATCATTATTTAGTTTTATTTTACTATTTTTAATTATTACATAATCTATAAGTTTATGTGATAATATAACACAGTAACTTCATAGATAGTCATATGCATAATACAAAAAATCTTGTGTGGACCTAGTCCAAACAATATTATTATGAACCAGAGATTTATACGCACGCAATTGACGTTATATGGAACATAGTGACCCTAATTTTCACATAGTAACCTTTATTTAAATTTGTGTGACATTTAATATTATTGTGAACCTGAATTACGACGTTATGTTAAACATGATGACCCTAATTTTAACATAGTAACCTTGACTAATTAGAGGAAATTTTGCGAAGAAATACCATTTAAATGACGGGTTTTGAGAACAACTATCATTTAAAACTTTTTTTTTGAAAAAATTATCACATAAACATAAAAAGTTTGAGTAACACTACCTTATCAAGTTTTTCTGGCTAGAATCTCCAGATGTGGGGCCTACTGATTAGTAAAACTTAGTTACGACGGGTTTAACAGTCGCAATAAGGTATGTACCGGTCGCAATTTTCCAAATTAAACCGATGCGAAAATAGTCGTAATTAATAAAAATTGCGATCATTTAAACAAAACGGTCGTAAAATCACCGAGTTTTAGAAGTGGAAGGAGGTTTCATATGGGTAGACTTCGTTTTCTTCGCATTGTCAACACATCAAGTGTAATTAATTGCTACTTCCAACAACACCCTGATGCTGCCATGCGTCTTAGTGCTTCACCCAAATGCACAAACGCCATACAGATGTTAGCTTATGGTTGTTCAGCTATTCAAGTAGATGAATACCTGAAGTTTGGTGCAAGTACTGCTAGAGAAATGTCTTGGAGAGTTTGTCGATGGATTCACTGCTCAATTTTCAACTGAGTACCTTCGCAAGCCACCATTAGAAGACATCCAACATCTCCTTAGAGAAGGGATGGACAGAGGCTTTCCTAAATATGTTGGGCAACATTGAATGCATGCATTGGATATGAGCAAACTATAGCTAGATGGAAAGGAATGTATAAATGAAGAACAACAACAGCAGCAGCAACAACAACAACTACAACAGCAACAACAACAACAACAACAACAACAACAACAACAGAGGATGAGGAAAATGATTGAGACAGTAGGTAGTGATGCAAAGGAAGAAGAATGTTATATGTTAAATGGAGAAAAGGATAGAGAAAGTGGGAAAGGATATACCATATAAATCCTCCTCACTATTCATGCTCTCAAGGGCAATAATGATTCCTCTACGTGTGAGAGTGAAGGATAGTTCAAGATCATGGGATTGATTCTCATCATCCACCCTAAACATTTAACTTCGTTTCATACATCAAATCAACAGTTTTGGAAACAAATTGGGTCACATACTATTCAAAAGGTGAAATTTATCTTTACACTAGGGATTCTAGCATGCACTATGCGAGCTATGGCTAGTCTTTGAAAAAATGAAAAGAGTTTTTAAAATTGACCCTTATATATTTGCATGATATATATTTTATTATACTCCTTCCGTTTCATTTTGTAAGTCTCATTTGAAATCAATCACTTAAAATAAGAAAAGGTGGAATCCTTATAATTTGGAATTTGATTGGAACTTTGTAATTAATGTTTTGTCTTTTCCTGTATTATTTGTTTTATTTATGGAAATTGTCCATAATTAAATCTCCTATAATAAATCTTGATTAGAAGAATTTTCCATGTCAGCAATCCACTAACGCATATATTAACCAATTAGAATTATTTGACTCTTTAAACACCCAATTAGATTATCATTCACAAATTAATTATTCACCCTATAATAATATTAGGAATATATTATATATGGGTATATCATTATGAAACACCCAAAATAGTATATGGACTAACAAAGTGAAACAGAGGGAGTAACTATTTTTATATAGATGATAAATGTATTAGATGTTGTATAATCGTACAATATTCTTTGAAATCTTAATAGAACTGACGGTTCCCTCTAGGTTTTCTCCTTAGGAGGGTTTTTTGGTTCCCTCTAGGGATTTCCATTTTCTAGCCTCCATTGCTAGATTTTTTTTAGCTTTTTTTGAAGGTTTTCGTTCACTCTTCTCCTTTTTTTTTATCTCTTCTCTTCCATCTCTTTTCTTCTAATCTCAATTGTAAATTTTGTAGGGGATTCCACCGGTGGTAAGCCCCAAAAAAACTTTTTAATTGCTTTCAATAAATGGATCCCATCTTTATGATGGGGTTTATTCAATTTGGCTTTTTTTTTTTGTTCGTGTGCTAAAGATTGAAGGTTTAGGGTTTTATCGTCTCCAAAAGTATCTAGAAGGCTATATGAGTTTCTTCACCCAAACAACTACTCATCCGTGGATCTCAAGCCGAATTAGTGCTAACTCACATATTGTATTGCTTCAGATGAAGTTTTTTATTACGCGATCGTTGATCGAATCTGCGATGTAACTTGTCCTAAGGAGATTTGTACTTGTATTGGAATTTTAGATTTCCTAGGAATTATTTGTAAGTGCCATTGGCTATCTTTCATTATGAAATCCTTTTTCTTCGCGTAAAAAAAAAAAAAAAAAAAAAAAAAAAAAAAAACCTTATTAGAATTAATTTAGATTTAGTGAGATAGTGACAAATATTATCAAGTTCTAAAAATGTAATTGTTTGAAATATTTGTATCGCTTTAATAAGAAAATAAATAAATAAAATAGAGCTTCTTAAACTTATAAATGGGGGCAAATATGTAAAACATTTTTATGTAAGAAAAAATATAGCTTTTTTTTTTTGAAAAACGCTGCGAATTAATATTAAAGGAGATCAATTTCTGCAAAGTTGTCAAGCTTTGGGGAAACGGACCAAGCAAAACACGTTCAATACAATCCCCAACATCCCATCGTGCAACACTATGGGCTAGGGTGTTACCCGCACGCTTAATATGAGAGAAACAAAACTCACTAAAACCAGAAGCTAGCCTAGAGATATCATCATACAGAAGAAAAATAGGAGAAAATCCCTTAGCACACGAGTTCACTGCCTTCACAACTCCAACTGAGTCTGACTCAAGATGGACATTATTGAAGCCTAATCTCAACGCCAATTGCAACCCATACCTGCACGCCGCTGCCTCAGCAGCATCTACCTCCCAGCCAGCTCCAACTACACGCACAGCAGCTGCCAGAATTGTTCCCTGCTCGTTCCTAATAACCACTCCGAGTCCAGGCTTTATTCCCAAGTGGGCATCACAGTTTACTTTCACCATTCCAGCAACCGGACACGCCCAGCTACTCACCACATTGTGCATTGCAGGGGCTGATCTGTTTCCCGTCTTCAACGAATACTCAGAGCACTCTTTCACATACTTCACCCACCCACGACCAACATATACAGCATTAAAATCATCTTGTTCGAAAATGCTCTTATTTCTACAATGCCAAGAGGCCCAAGCTAGGGATGCAATAGACAATAACTCATCCTTTGACACATTCTTAGAGCACCACAAAAATCTCTCAACAAAGCTACCTGAAGGTGCTGCACTAACCTGGGATTGTAACGGGCTAGCTGCCCATATTTCTGCTGATGCATTACATTCGAAAGTTGCGTGAAAAAATATAGCTTTTTAAACTTATAAATGGGGCAAACATATAAACAAACATTTTTTAGGGGTATAATTATTTATACACTATTCATAAGGGCACTCTCACACTTTTAAAAAAGTAGGGATTACTCAAAAAAGCTCACATTAGTCGCCTATTCAGGCATAATGTGTAGGATTCAACTGAGTTAAAGTTCATTTGAGATCTTTATAGCTTCGTTGAAAATACTAGGCAAAAGATTGAACCAAGTCCTTGCTTCGCCAAAGCATCAAGAGTGTAGAGTCATAGAGAAAGGTTGACAGACGTGACACTGCCTATTGCTTTGTGATGGTGATGGTGATCTCTGAAAACCGCCTAGAGGTATACAGGTTGCTAGTCGATCTTCTCATCTGACTGTGCAATAAACCAATCTGCCCTCCAAACAACAGAATGCGATAATAATCTTTCTGTCTTCCATCCTGATGACTGAAGCTGCCATATATTATCAGCAGGCTACATTAGTCAGGTAAACAAGCACAAAACGGAGATTGCAAAACAAAAGACTTATCACTAATATTTTGGCGTGACAGGGTTAGGAGAGGATGTTAGGCACCATTTGAATACACTGAAAAATGTAAAGAAATTATCTGCCTCTATTATTTGATTCCCTAAACGTGATTCAAGGAATCCAGGTTACAGACAATAAATTGGATAAAATAATACCTTCTTGATGAAATCTTCATAGTATTTGTCCATCCATGAAAAACTTTCAACATGCCCAGATGTGCTTTTATCCGAAAGATTGGCCATTACAAGTGCATGTATGTAGGACTGCAAGATATCCACCGGTGTTGAGTCTTTATGCAAAACAATACTGAATATCCCATTGTTCTCCAGCAGTAAATACTTGGCTAGAAAGGTTAAAAAAGAAAAAGAGGCATGGAAATGTGGTGTTAGTTACAGCCCTACAGGTGTCTGCAACAGAAACAGAATTGTTCATATCAGAAATTATATTGAAATACTCCATACACAGCTAACCTTTCTTATAAGTTGATCCTGCAGAGCGAAAAAGGTCCATCCTGTGGTCAAATGATATTTTTTAAAAAAAAATCCTATAATCAATAAATGCATGCAGCGGGATTGCAAGATACTTCGTATATATAAAGATCAGCAATTGAAGATGGACCATAGAATTGAATTGAAACTATAATGAGCTAAACACTCAGATGATTTTAAGATCATGAATAACATTATTGTAGCAAGGAACTTGACCAAGAAAGTCCAACACGATGGTGAAATAGCATATGATGCTATATCATATTTCCCCCCATTTTACTTTTAAGTGGCAATCATTTAAATGGAGCAGTACTCATCTCAGTGTGATGGTTTACTCTGTAATCTTGATGTGCAGCATTTCATACACAAGATATAATCAGAGAACCTTTTCTTCATGGGTAGTTTCCACAAGAATGGGTACTAGTTGAAAATGAACCCACCTTAGGTACCGCTCAAAACAAACTTGCTCTGACTAAACAAAAAAATAGATACTCCATCACCAAGTAATGCCAATGTTTTAGTAGACTGGGCCGACTGGCTGTCTATGGTAGGAAAAGAATGATGGGAACTCTAGCTGTGTACTAGCAGCTTAATGACTTAGAGATAGTCAAAGTAGAAATCAAGGCATACTTTTTTTTTTCTTTTTTTTTTTATTTATATATATATATATATATATATATTTAAAAAAATGAATAATATTTCAATGTTCATAGCTGAGTTTTTAATTTGAACGAATATATGATTACATTCCTGCATGATTAAGAGAAGAGACCATCACGCTTAATCTCTGTGACTGAACATTTGAACTTTTAAACTGGATGAAAATATTCTTACATTTCTGCATGATTGAGAGAAGAAACCTTCACACCTAAGTTAATGTAACTGTGCAAACATTTGAACTTTTTCGAACTCCATGGATTCAACCACAAGGGTAAAACTTGCTCTTCCGTCGAAACCTTTTCAGTAGAAAGCACTGACAAGAAGTACACACTAAATAAGGAAATTGTACATGTACATCAGCATAAAGACCCATACTAAACCCATGGCAATACCTTTAGCCGCTGCCAAGTAACTTAAAGTTAATGAGAAGATAAGGTGCTACAAGTTTTTACTCTACATATGACCAAAGGCCATTGAGGCAATAGACAGAAAGACATGCAGATTTACCTTGGCCAGTCTTCATGAAATGCTGCAGAAGAAGAGAAGTCCTTCCTCCATTTAATGCTTTCAATGACAGACAACGGACAGCCTTATAGTTTGCTACATTGTAAAAATAATTAAAGGTATTCAGGAGTGTATTTTCATAGATCAGATTAGAATATCAGCAGTCAAATCGAAGTACTTTCTGTTCAACAAGAAAGGATATTTTCACTGCTGTATAGGTATATTAAGCCTCAATGCCTCATTATGGGTGATAGGGTCAAATTGGAAACAAAATTTAAGGGACAAGGGGTGCCAAAAGGTATAGTTGATTAGTAGCTGATATGCAGGCAATACATAATAGAGCAAAAGAATAATTCAGCAAAGCTAAAGGTCTGATAAATCAGATTGGTGCACAAACTGCATCATTATTTGAACACAATCCCTATTTCAAAAATTCAAACTAAACATTCCTATACCAGCTACTAACCCTTGTAGGTTTATCTGACCGAGACACTCAGCATCAGAAGATAAAGATAATGGGTAAAAACAAGTAAATATGGGGTTTAGATCCAAGCAACGTAGCAATTAGGATGTAGGAACTCACCGTACATATGAAACATAGTTAAAGACAAGAATGAGAACCAAATTGCCAGAGAGTGTCCCCTAGTAACATGAGCCAGACACATTCCCAAAACCATTCCAGCCATTGTTGCCACTGTCTCTTGACTTCCTTCCTAATATAAAACATCAGATACTCAGTTGACAATTGTAACACAATGCAAAATTAGGATTTTAGGATGGAAATGTTGTGTCAATACCTTTGCGGATATATCCGCTGCATTATTCTGGAGAGCAAAATGTTGAGTCAAAGCAGCTCTAGTAGCTCCACTAGCAACACCAGCTTGTTGTGCAAATTTGGAGAGATATATGTTAATTAGAAATGAAAAGTACAAAGATTTTTTTTTTTCATAATAAAAGTATCAGAACAATGCAGTTTAACGTGCTTATAAAAAACTTTTCCAAAGTTACAAAAAGATTACATTGAGAATGGATCCACGAAATAAAAGCACTTCCTCCATTCCACTTTACCAGCAACAATTCGACATTTGCCACTATTCACATACTTATGTTTGATCGTCTTAGGTGATTGATATGTAAGGCAAAATATAGTCAAGTTGGGATCTTGTTAGATTCGTCAAAACGTATATTTTCATAATAGCATATTAGCAGCTTTATATAATTTGTAATCATAATTAAAGGTGTTGATGGTGAAATTATGTATCAGGAAACGTGAAAGTCAAACTATTGCTAGTAAAATAGAACGGGAAAGTATTTGATAAGCAATACATCTGCGGGCCAAGGGTGGACATTATGGTAGAAGCATAAGAAATGAGAGATCAATTTTATACTATCAGTCAATCAGATGGCATAAGAAATGAGAGATCAATTTTATACTATTAGGCCTGTTTAGTTCACCTGATTTTCTTATCTTATCTTATCTTATATTTTCTGATCTGATCTGATCTGAACTTATTTTTTCTGATCTGATCTGAACTGAACTTATTTTTTCTGATCTGATCTGAACTTATCTTTTCTGATCTAATCTGATCTAAACTTATTTTTTCTGATGTGAACTTATTTTAATTATTTCAATATTCTACTTTTATTTATTCAATATTAATGTTTTTTTTTTTAAAACATATTAATGTTTTATTATTATTTATTATTATTATTATTAGGAAAATTATTATTATTATTATAAAATATTTTAGATCCCTTGCAAATATTTTAAAAGAAACATAAAAGTATTAATATTATCAGATAGTATAAGGTAATATACTTGTAATATTTGATAATTTTATTATTTACAATATCCAACATCATAAATGAATTTGTTTATAAGAAAGTATTAAAATGGGATCCTAAAAAACCTAAATTGCAGATTAAATTTGTCATAGCTTTATAGGGAATTTTACAAATTTTTTGGTAATGTAAAATGGTTGACTAAATTGAATTGAAAATTATCATTTCATATTTTAATTTTCCGAACAACTATGGGTAACACCTCTATTTTCCTATATAAAACAACATGTTAGTGTCATAATTTTCACACTCTAAATCAATCTCCTAAAATATTTGTCTATTCATTTGTTCAATAGGTTGTTTGTCTTTTATCTCCATCATAGGTAAATACTTCAACACTCTATGTCATTAATTTTATCATTTGTCCATTGTTTTTTAGATAATGTAGGAAAATATACATTTATTTGATTTCATGATTTTTACATTTGACCTAATGCAAGTAATATCGATGAAAATATAAAGCACAATTAATATTTTATCTTCAATTCATTTATTTCAAAAGAATCCTTTTGATTATAATCCAGGTGCCAATTCAACATTAATGTCTATAATTTATGCATGAAATATTGATTCCAAAGTGCTCTTTATCATAGTGTAATGGGTGGTTGGGTAGCATGGTCTGAAGAATGTACGGAGATATTGTTGGACATATGCTTGGAGATGAAAGAATTTGGATATTTAAAGCTTAATTGGGATAGAATAATGAGTACTTTGATCGTAAAATGTGGAAAGCAATTCAATATCAAACTAGTAACAAATCATTGGAATGATTTGAGATGTTTTGGACAATTCAAATCTCAATGTAAACTACTCACAATGATGCCAAGTATGGACACTAAACATCAATTGGTGATTATGGTTATTGCATTCACACTTCACAATTTTATTCGATTACATGAGTTGGATATACCCATTGATAGTGGTATAGAAATCGAACCAAGAGCAGATTATGATTTGTTTAACGAGAATCGTAAGGCCTAATGAACGAAGTACAACTTAATATAGCGAAGGAAATTTGGAACTTCTTATGATGGAAATTATATTTGTAAACGTTTATGATTTGGAGCTTATAATGAAAATTTAATTATTATCGTTTATTGTTTGAACAACAACAACAACAACAACAATAATAATAATAATAATAATAATAATAATAATAATAATAATAATAATAATAATAATAATAATAATAATATGTAATAATAATAATAATAATAATAATATGTAATAATAATAATTATTATTATTATAATAGTAATAATAATAATAATAATATGTAATAATAATAATAATATGTAGTAGTAGTAATAATAATAATAATAATAATAATAACAATAACAATAATAATAATAATAATAATAATAATAATAATAATAATAATAATAATAATTTGTATTTAATTTGAACTTATCTGATCTGATCTGAACTTATTTTTTCTGATATGATCTGATCTGAACTTATTTTTTCTGATCTGACCTGATCTGAACTTATTTTTTCTGATCTGATCTGAACTTATTTTTTCTGATCTGAACTTATTTTTTCTGAAATAAGTAAACATAAGGTGAACTAAACAAGGCCTTAGTCAATCAGATACTACTAGAGGTCTCTCTCTCTCTCTCTCTCTCTCTCTCTCTCTCTCCCCCCCCCCCCCCTCTCTCTCTCACACACATTATTTTTCTTGGTCCAATAGTTTGCATGAGAAGATGGAGCAAAAAGTAAGAAAGATTAGAACTTACTGAATGATCGTGACAGACTTCCCAAGCAAAGAATGAACACAAATGCCGATGGAAATAAGGGAGAAATAAGATCCATTAGCATTCCTGAAACAACAAAGGCATAACTGATGAGACAAACCATCTATGGCTAGAAGTACAAACAGTAACATGTCAGATCTGTTGATTATAGAGCCCCTCAATTTGACATCAAATCCCTTTCATTTTGATGCATTAGATCAGTTAGTTTTCAGTATTGAAGATAAATTTGTGATGACAAAAGATAAGGCCTGCACTTTAAATGAAGATTAGATGCAAAAGGAAAGCTTTACTAAACCTTTTTGAACAAGGACAAACACATCAAAATTGAGCTCCACATGCTTCAGATTAAGTGTAACAAAACCTTACTTCAAAATAATATGTACAGCCACATGATTTATACAAAGTATTATACTCTGTATTTCCAGTGACAAAATTGTTGTGCACTAGAAAACGGAAAGCTTCCCGCCCATATTTTAAAGAGATGAAACTACATCATAAAGCTCATATGCAGTTGCAATATATAAACACTTGCGCAAATCCATAAATGTCTTATGGATAGCAACTTAGCGTAATTAGAAAACCAAAAGGTTCCTAAGATAAAGTTGTACAAGAACAAAATTGATTTGATTTTCAGATATCAAGTTCCCGGAAATGTAAACATTTTGGATACACTTTTTTTTTTGGTTTGACCATACAAATCATCTATTATATGCTACCTTTTTTATGGGATTCACTATCTCCTGTTACATCTACTTTTCCATTATAACAAAATACACTACGAATACCCTACTATATATCTCCAATAGTCCAATCACATCCATGTTTTCATGAAAAAATAAGTAGATAAGGCAATTACTTATACTCTTGGCTTATAACGGTGGATTGACTAGTGTTCAGACAATATTGGGAAAGAGGGACTAAAGGAGTATACAAGTGACATGGTTTGTGAAGACATAAGCTTAACAAAAATTTGCAAAAGCAACCAATCAAAGATTATAATACAATTTTAAATACTTAATCATTTCATTTATTTCACAACCGCAAATTAGGAGACTGCTCTTTCATATACACTGAACCTTTTGGCCTAACATTAGAGCAATGCAAGCACTAATGAAGAAGCTAGGAGCAAAAGGGTGAAAACAGAAAAAATATTTCTAAAAGCAATACCACAAAAACCAATAAATAAAATAAAATAAATCATAGACAGAAGTTTTAAGGATAAGCACATTTGTAAGCAATTATAACCTAGAAAATTTTTCAATATGGCACCGGAGGACTGAAATGACTTTTCTGATGTAGCTAGTTTCACTTTCTAATGTACTGGAACCTATTAATAAATTTATAAGTATCTTGACATTTGCTAATACTCAGTGACCTGAAATTTGGAATCACTGCACGTATTTGATATTTTTTTATAAAAAACTCTCGATTACACATTGAAGTTACTTCATTTTAATGCACATACCATCAGTGGATTCTAATTAGGGCATCAAAGAGAGTTAAATAAGCTTAAATAACACCAAAATTAAAAAGAGAGTTAGAAAAATACCAAGGTCATTCAATAAATCTGCAACCAAACGCCACATTTTTGCATTGCTATCTAAATTTGATCCCTAGCAAGAGACAAATGATACAACTATTATTGACTAATAAACAGCTACTTCTATTCCCAACTATTTTCTTAGTTTTCAAATTAGTCAAAGGATGGTTTTGCCAGGAATTAATGTTTGGGGGAAGGGCATGTTAGTCATAGTCTATTAGTAGTAACTTGGGGAACAAGCTAGAGGTTTGTTAGGAGGGATTTTCTATAAATAGGTCTCATTAGAAGGAAAGAGGATATGTTGAATATTGAGTGGTTTGTTATTGGAAGAGAGTGAGCCGCTTGAAAGCTCATATTAGGAGAGGAGAGAATCCACCCCTCGAAAGTGGAATTATCAATTGATTTACTGTAATCCTCATCTTATCAATATAATCATCAATTTTCTTCTTAATTTCTGCCACTGTTAGTGCTGAAGGCCAGTCAGTTCCTAGCAGGTTATGAATGTAGTTTGAGAGCTGCATAATTTGTGCCATAAAATGATATTGTAAATGTTAAGCATGAAAGGAGTTTTGCAGAGAATATCTCAGCACATTTAAGGCAGAAAGACCAGTCAATAATTAATTCTTGATCTCTTTTTTGGTATGTTCTCTTGTTCTGCAAAACAGTTTCATTGTTTCCACAAGGTTATTATCTATTGAATCTGGTCTTCTCTTACATGCAATACTTCAAAGCCATTAACTAATACTCCGTACAGGGTAAATCTCTTATTTCACATCATACTAGATTGTTTCCCCCTTGAGAACCGTCGATTTTGAAAGCAATAATAATTGACAGATTGGTAATAAAATATTGGTATGCTCGTGTTTCTAAAAAGAACAAAATTGTAATGGAAAACTAGCCTAAAATTACCTGATAAAATGTGAACAAGATGCCCCCAAGCATTCCTGTTAAATCCCTCAAGAACCACTGCAACACTTACAAAAGGAAGAAAGGTTAGTATGCTCGGTAACTAATCTTACCTAACGTGTTTAACAAGGACCGAGCTTAATCATATTCAATAAGAAGATCTAACCTGAAAAGTAGCCCCGATAACTGTAGCAGATTTCTCACCAACTCCAATAGCACTCAAAAGAGCCTGCCAATGTGTTTAAACAATCAAACACCATGAAACAGATACCTAGATCAAAGATGGTAGAAGAAAAAATCAATCATTGAACAATCATTTTCACATATCTTACTTGAGTTGAAAGCATCATCCGTATATAAGTCGACAGGCCCTATGAACCAAAACAACATAAGAATGTAAATATGATTTGTGTTACACAAATACTAAGAGTACTGCATATTAAAGAAGAACAAAAGTTTGCTGCAAGTATTAACTATTTCATTCATCACCCATTACATCGACAAAAGTTCAGGCATACTATGTAGCAAGTAAAGCCAAACAAAGATTAATACACAAAATAGTGTATTATGTTAAAAATCCTCATAAATAATGAGCCATCAGCAGAATTACACAGTAAATCCAAGTTAGACTCATAGCTCATAAACAAAAATAAATGTGATAATTGTCCTCAAATCCGATTCCTCGTGTGTTGCAATGGCATTGAAATGAAAAACAAGGAATTATGTCAAATTGGGCACCTGCCAAAACGGAAAATTCACTTGTAAACTGATCATTCTAATCTAACATAATCTCTTACATTGCCCATATGAGATAATCAGTCATCCTCTACTGGGTATGAGTTCTTGGACACTTCAATCAAGAGCAAATTTCCTAATTACAGAAAAATGTTTAACACTTGGAAACGTACCCATGTCAACAATCATACCGAAATTCAGGTGCATAATACTTGATCAAATCTTAAAAACTCTTAACATAAAGTAAAGGTCAATCAAATAGAGGATAGCTCTTGATCAATCAATTAGTAATAAGATAACTCTTACCTGTAATGAATCCCATATTTGAAAAGGTACATAATCTGGAGTCACACTACTAGGAAACCCCTGTAAAGAAACGAAAAACAAACACCCATCAAAATTGTCCTTCAAAATAAACTTACTATATCGTACAAAATTGTCACATTGTCCCAATCTATCGTAATATTTACAAAACATTACTTATATAGGCATATGTTAGTTTTTCATTGCTAACCCATCAATAGAAAAGGTGGCAACTTTTACCGAACATTTATTTATAACGTGACGTATAAAATCAAAATCAAGGGCTAAAGAAAGAGAGAAAATTACTTCAGGTACAAATGCACTGAGAATTTGTCTTCTCACTAACTTAAAGCGGCTGTCAAATCTATAAAAACAAGAGAATAAAAAGTGGGATTTTCAGAAAAAATTGAGAATTTGAGGATAAAGAAAGAGAATATACCTTTGGATTGAGATAGTTGGGGTGGAAGAAATAGTGGCAGTAATTGAGAGTTTAGTTGGGGAAGAACCTGCCCATTCTTCAACCACTATTTGCTCAGAATTTGAGTTTTCTCCTCCCATTTTTCAATTTCTATTTTAATCGATTGTACAATTACAGTATGTTCTTTTGGAGTGTGAGTTTTGTCAATGTCTGAGAGTATAAAAGTCAACCTAAACCTGGGAATGGTCGAACTTGGGTTGGTGGGTGTGGATCTGGGCTTGGGCTTGGGCTTGAGCTTGGGCTTGGGCTTGGGCTTGGGCTTGGGCTTGATCTTGGGCTTGGAGTTGAGCTAATTATTTGGATTTAAATTGTTGTGAGTTTGTGACAATTGACCATGTTAGAAATGTTTTTAAAAAAAATTACTCGTACTACATATAATTCTATGGTTGAAAGACCCCATACAGTTTTTTTACCAGTGACTAATCCTTAGTTGAAAGTAGGTATCCCCGACACAAAGTTGAGTCACTAATTAGATGATTACAAAGTCTTTTAAAATAGTTAATTGTCATAGTAATCGGTGTAAAAGTGGCAGATTTTAGCCGATTGCAAAAACTTCATCAAAGTAATTTCTTCTTTATCTACTTTATCCAGCTTTAAGCTTTGGCTTTTTGACTTAATTATAGACAGACTTCATCAATTGTTTCTTAAACGATTAACGTAAGATAATAATTTATCACATCACCTTAGGTTTATACTTTAACCATGCCGTGTATGATTACTCCACAAAATATCCAATTTATGCAACTTTTTTATGGACTTATCACATTTGAAATTACTAACATTTATTTAATTTAATTACTCTAAATTTATTACTTTGTATTAGATTAAAATTTTCAAATATTAGGACTTAACTGTCAGAAATTAGATTATAATGGTCCGATATTAAAGTATAAATTATCAGAAATTATATTATAACTGTGTAATTTTACCCCGTCACGTGGCCCAATCAGAGGATGACACGTGTCAGCCCCATGATGGCCCAAAGTGGACCTATTCCTGCTTGACACGTGTCACTCCAGAAACATGGGGGAAATGGCGGCCTTCAGGCCCAAATCCCAAGAAAGCCGCAATGCGGCGCAGCCCACCAATGATTAGGGTTTAGTGACCTAATCAGGGGCACAAATCTCGATGACCCTATAAATAGGGAGATTCCCTTCTTTTGGAGGGCACATTTTACCATTTATTACAAACTATCCCTGTGATAGAGACATCTGAGCTTGGAATCCGAGCAGATACCCACCTAAATTTCTGCACCTCTTTCTCTCCCTTCAAGTTACTAACTTGTTCGTCGGAGGCGGAGCACCACCCAACCAGTGTCTCCGTTTGTTTTGCAGGTATAGGCCGCATCGGATCAGTCTTCGTGTTGTAACTCTCCCGATGGACAAAAATACGCAAAACATTTGGCGCCGTCTGTGAGGAGAGTACCTCGAAGATGGTTTAAGAGTCTGTACCACCTCCTAACTGTCTAGGCGATGACCCAAAAGTCTTTACAGACCAGGAGGATGAAGATCCTCAGGTCGAAACCTATACAGCCGATGATGGCTCTCTGATAACCAAGCGCATCCGGCCCAGAGAGACTCTGGAGCGGGGTGCCTCCTAGGCGGGTGCAAATCAACCCCCTGGGCAGCCGGAAGGGGAAACCCATACTGCAGCTGGATCAGCACCTGTCACCCGAGACGAACTCATGAGATTCACGACAAGTTTCAAGGGTGAAATTAAAGAAATGATTACTAAGAGCCGGGCTGGCCCAAGTACGGGAGAGACGGTCAAGAAGACTCCTTTCCAAAAGGGGAAGTCAGTCAAAGATCGGCAGCCCACTCCTCATCCAAAGGAGAAGGCAGCTGGGACCATTGATTGGTCAAAATTCTTCTTCCTAAGAGGAATACCAACAATACCCGCCAGACCCAGCAGCCGGTGGGAAGTAAAAAATCAACTCTTGATGCCCGGGAGATCATCAACCGAAAGAGAAATCAACAGTTGTCTGAGTCGGCTTCTACGTCGAATTTTCCAAACAGCTTCAACAATACTTCTGCAGGGAATGCACTTTCCTTGCATGAGAGTCAGACAGGCGGTAATACCGTCCACTCTGGCCCTCAGATGATCGGGACTACACCATATGTACCTTCTCAGGTCGATACCCACCTTACTATATGCAGCCGGCCCTCTTCGGAGGTCAGGCGACATATCACAATGTCCAGCCACTAGACTGGCAGCTCCGTCTACTTCGCCTGGGTGAACAACCTTCTGCGTTCACCCGGGAGATAACCGAGGCGGCACAGCCGGCCAAGGTTAAAAATGTGTTACTAGGTACTTATGATGGTACCACCAACCCGGAAGATCACCTCATGGCTTACACCAACCTCATGTACTTACAGGGGTTGGATGATGCTGCTTGGTGTCGATGCTTCCCGGCTACATTGAAGGGCATTGCCCAACAATGGTTTGGCAACTTGCCAGCCGGGTCCATTGATAGCTTCAAGAAGCTAGCCTTCTTGTTTGCCACCAACTTCTCCATGAACATCCCTGCTAAGAAAACGAGCCTTGATTTGAGCACCGTTAAGCAGGGTGAGAGAGAAGGGCTACGCTCATATGTCAAGCGGTTCAACCTGGTCAGAATCCAGTACAGGGACTGTCTGACGAGGTAGCATTCCAAGTTTGACCTCGTCAGAAAAGGGGCATTCACGCTACAGGCGGCCCTGAGGGAGGCGGAGAGCTATATTCAGGCTACCGACCTCTGCACGCCTAGTGGTCAGTCAGACTCCAAGAAATCTGACAAACAAAAGGAAAGTCGGTCTGCTCAGCCGGCTAACAAGAAAGAAGAGAGCAAAAAGAAAAAAGAAGTATGGGCGGTTAGTGATTCTGACCCAGCCGTCCCAGAAGAAAAAGAGAGAGTTTAAGCCGTACGTCCCCAAGTACGAGTTTAACAAAGACTGCAACTCCATCCTCATGGAGGTAAAGGACCGACTGTCCATGAACAAGCCGAATCCAATGAAGAGTTCCGTCCAGACACGGAACAAAAATAAATTCTGTCAGTTCCATGAGGAGGTCGGCCATGACACAAACGACTGCTTCAGTCTTCAGCGGGCGTTGGACCGTCTGGATGACAAAGGGCTGTTGAAGTCCTACATTTCTAAGTCCTCAGCCGGGACAAAGAAGAAGAGCAAGGGTCAGTCCTCCAAGACTACCCACCAGCCTGCTAGTAGCTCGAATACCGACAAGGAGTCGGTCTACACAATAGCAGGCGGGTTCTCATGTGGTGGTCCTACCATTCGGGGCACCAAAAGGTAACTTCGAAAGATGGACAAAGATGATGATGAACACGCGTCTGCAAGCTCCTCTTTCCCAGACGTCCTGATCACTGAGAAGGATAGGGGCAGCGTCCGCCGTCCGCATGATGACCCGGTCGTCATTGAATGTAAGGTTGCCAACCAGTTGGTTGGACGGATCCTTATTGACACCGGCAGCTCATCAGACATCATCAGCCTCCGATGCCTGCAAAAGCTGAAATACAATGTCAGCAGCATGCATCCGATCACCCACCCCTTGGTTGGTTTTGGGGGTGGGATGGTCTACCCAGCCAGAAGAATTGACTTACCCATCCGGCTGGGAGAGAAAGGTCAGGGACGACATATTGTCGTTAGATTCTTGGTCGGCGAGGAGTTGACCGCCTACAATATTATCCTTGGCCGGCCAACTCTCAACGAAGCCAAGGCGGTAATCATCCCGTCTCTCATGCTCATCAAGTATGAGAGGGATGACGACTCTGTTGGTTCCTTGAATGGGGATCAGAAGACGGCCCGAGAGTGCTATCTCTCAGCCGTCAAAGATACTTTGGCCCCAGACGGCAAGGAACCAATAGACTTTGACAATGTCAAGGATGCCGACCCAGTACCCGCCCCACCAGCAGTCGGGAAGAAAAGAAAGGCACCTCTGCTGGTGGAGGTGAAGAAAGAGAAAAAATAGCAATCATTGACCGGTGAACGGTCAGACGAGCTCCGTCCCCAACCGGCTGGTGAAAACATTGATCTCGTTCTGGATGACTGACAGGGTAAAGTCGTATCCCCTAATCAAAAATAATTACCTAAATCTCTAACTAAAGTAGATAGGGAAGTAGGGTCGAACTCCACAGGGAAACAAGTCTTTTTAATTCTAATTAATTATTATAATCTAAATTATTTAAGTAACCAATATTTATAATTAAGTAAGAAACTAAACTACTAAGGTTGAGAATAGGAAGAAAACAATATATGAAAGGATCTAGGGCATAGGTTCACCAATAAATAATACTCCAGGGTAAAACATAGTAATCAATCATTGACATTGCATAAATAACATGATTAACAGGCTCTTGCAATTTATTAACCAACATAGATCTAACAGGCGCTCGCAATTTACTAGATCTAAGTTCTTATTGAAAATAGCCTTTAATATCAAATTAACATCTGCTCGATTCATCAATTTAATATTGCTATACTTTTACAAGCCGCAATTGTAAAACATTAAAACAATCCAATAGGAAATTATCATGCAATATCAATAATCAATAATAGTCAATCATCAATGCATTAATTAACCAGATTGTAAAGGGCTTTCGCTACGTATTACAATCACAAAATTTATCTACCGGTATTAAATCTCATCTCTCGAATCTTGACTTAACCATTTATAAATTAACTTGCCTATTGAAACTAGACCTAAACATCAATTCTCATCTCTCGAATCTTGAATCAATATTGTCAAACTCATGCATAAAAGATAGGCCTAATCTAGTCACAGAGCATTAAATCAATCAATAGGAAATTAATCTAGCATTGGTAATTAACAACAATAAATTACCCCTTCATATTATTTATTAGATCCCCATAAACCCTAGAAATTAAACTACTCACAACTCATCATGACTAAACTAATCAAATAAATAAATAGAAGCATAATCAAGGGAGTAAATAAAATAACTGAAATTAAAGGGGAAGAAATTGTTACCAAAAAGTAATCTGGAATTAATGGAAGAATTAAGGACAAAAGTTTAGAGAAAGAATTCTAAGAGAATAATTAAGAGAGTAAAGAAAGAGTAAAAAGGAGAGGAAGAGAAGAAGAAGTGATCCTAAAAACGTATTACGGAGGAGTATTTATACTCCGTACAAAAATCCCAAGCTAAAACAAATTAAAACTACGTTAAACATCAACTAATAAAACACGCGCCCGATCGGGCGCGCCTTCGGGCGCCAGCCTTTGCTTCTCTCGCCCGGCCGGGCGCCAGCCTTTTTGGCCGGGCGCCGACCTTTGCTTCTCCCGCCCGGCTAGGCGCACCTTCGGGCGCCAGCCTTTTTGGCCAGGCGGCTCTCTTGGGCCACTATTTGGACTACGATTGGGCTCCAATTCTTCGGGCTAATCTGGTTTTCCTCTTTGGGTCTTGAATACTCGGTCCAAATGCCCTGGTATCACCTATACCGAGCCCTTAATCACCGGTTCGATGGCTCTAACCGGCCATGGGCTATAAAATCTGGTCGTGTTTCTCCAATGCTCGTGATTGCTCCAAAATATCTCGGGAAAATACTCCAAAATCATAAATCCCTGCAAAAGTCAACCAAATCTACGAAAACACTAGAAAACCCCAATTAGTAATAAAAGTGGCTCTAAAGAGCCAAAAACACTACTAATTATGACCAAGGGACGGGGGTAAAATACTATATAAAATAGACACATCAATGACAGCCGTCCAGAGCGTACTGTAAAGGTTGGGACGGTTGCTCATGCTACTCTGGGTGCAAGCTTGCACCTTCTGCTGAAAGAATTCAAAGACATTTTTGCCTTTGAAGTGGAAGAGATGTCAAGCGTCAGCCCGGATCTCGCTGTCCACAAACTCGCCGTGGACCCAAAAAGAAGCCCATCTAGCAAAACAAAATAAACCACGGCGAGGAAAGAAGTCAGGTGGCAGCTGCCGAAGTCAAAAAGCTGTTAGACGCCAGGTTCATTCGGCCTTGTAATTTCCCCGACTGGGTGGCTAATGTGGTCCTTGTTAAAAAATCGAATGGGACCTGGCGCATGTGTGTTGATTACACGCACCTCAACAAGGAGTGTCCAAAGGACAGTTACCCGCTTCCAAAGATCGACAGTCTGGTCGACTCTACAGCCGGTCACGCCTTGATGAGCTTTATGGATGCCTATTCTGGCTTCCATCAGATACCCCTCTGGAAGAAAGATCAAGAGAAGACGGCCTTCGTCACTGATTTGGGGTTATTCTATTATACTGTGATGTCGTTTGGCTTGAAAAATGCGCCTGCCACTTTCCAACGGATGATTAATACGGTCTTCGTTAATCAAATTGGGAGGAATGTGGAGGCGTATATTGATGACATGATAGTCAAATCCAAGCAACAGGCGGATCACCTTGCTGATCTCCGAGAAACGTTCACCACCCTCAGGCGGCATAAGGTCATGTTAAACCCCAAGAAATGCGTCTCTGGTGTTGAGTCTCGAAAGTTTCTCAGATTCCTGATTGATCAAAGGGGGATAGAGGCTAACCCCGAAAAGATACAGGCGGTGATTGACATGAAGTCACCCCGTTCTCTCAAGGAAGTTCAGAGACTCACTGGTTGCCTGGCTGCCTTGGGGAGGTTCCTCAGCCGGACAGGCGACAAATGCCTTTACTTCTTCCAAGCAATCAGGAAGAAGACCAGGTTTGAATGGGGAGACGATGCTGAGATGGCATTCTTGAAGTTAAAAGAGCACTTGCATTCTCTACCTAGGCTGGTTAGTCCTTTGCCTAGGGAGACGTTGTACATGTATTTAGCCATCTCAGATCATGCTTTCAGTGCCGTTCTCCTTGATGAGTGAGACGGCGTTCAGCTCTCAGTTTACTTCATTAGCCAAGTTCTCAAAAATGCTGAACTCCGGTATCCCATGGTTGAAAATTTTGGCCTTGCTTTGTATATGGCATTCAAAAAGCTGAAGTTTTACTTTCTGGCACATCCGGTGGTGATTTACACCGACCAGCCACTCAAGCGGCCAATGTCCACCTTGGAGTCATCCGGGAGAATGTTGAAATGGGCTATTGAAATGCAAAGTCTTGAAATCACTTACGAACCAAGAAAGGCAGTGAAAGGTCAGACGTTTGCCGCCTTCATTGTTGAAATGACCCGTCCGGCGGCTCCGGATAATCTTGATCAGGTTTGGAAAGTGTATGTAGACGGGAGCTCTACAAAAAACGGTTGTGGTGCAGGTGTAATCTACGAGTCTCCTGAAGGGGAAAGATATGAGTATGCACTACAGTTCAAGTTTTAGGCCTCTAATAATGAGGCGGAATATGAATCTCTGCTAGCAGGTATCCGTATGTGTAAGGCGGCAGGGGCAATGAAAATTGACGCCTACTCTGATTCACAGTTGGTCGTTAGCCAGTATAAGGGAAAATATGAGGCAACTCATCCGACTATGATCAAATACCTTCTGGCGGTCAAAGAAAAGGCTGGGGCACTTGAGGAATTTCTTCTGAATCAAGTGCCTAGGTCGGACAACAACCAGGCGGATGCATTGTCAAAGCTGGCATCTTCCGCCTGCCATGATACGCCTCGGTCAGTCTTCTGGGAAGTACTTGAAAAAAGAAGCATTTATGAAGATCCCATTGGAATTCTTGACCGAAGCTCTACCTGGATGGATGGCATTCGGGCCTACCTTTCAGACGGTACACTTCTAGATTCACCACAGGAGGCAGCCGTCCTGAAGAAGCGAGCTACAAGCTTCGAGTTGAGAAACGGAGAACTCTTCAAGGCGGGGTTTCTAAAGCCTCTGTTGAAGTGTGTCACCCCCAGAAAAGGGGAAGGAAGTTCTCGAAGACTTGCACTCGAGATTCTGCGCCTCCCACATAGGCGGCAGGTCCCTAGCCGTCAGAGCCAAACAACATTATTTTTGGCCCACTCTTGAGGCAGACACCAAGGAGTTAATGAAGAAATGTGACAAGTGCCAAAAATTTGGCAAACTTATTCACCGTCCGGCTACTGATCTGACGGCCATCCACAACCCAATCCCGTTTGCAAAATGGGGCATGGACATTTTAGATCCTTACACGCCTGCTCCAGGCGAAAAGCGCTACATCTTGGTGGCTGTGGATTATTTTACCAAGTGGGTGGAGGCCAAGGCGGTTAAGAACATCAAGACCTCAGACGTAATTTCCTTCATCTGGAAGAACATTATCACCCTGTTTGGGGTACCTATGTCTATGGTGTTCGATAATGGTCCTCAGTTTGAGACGCCTCAGCTCAAAACTTGGTTGGGAGATCAAGGGATCTCAAGCTATTTTGCATCAGTCGGCCGACCCCAAGCAAACGACCAAGTCAAAGCCTTCAACAAACTGATCCACGTCCTATGGCCCATCCGGACAACAGCAAAGGGGGCAACCGGTGAAACCCCATTTCTCATGGTTTATGGTGCTGAAGCCGTCTTGCCCATTGAACATTACAAGTCGACTCTCAGAGTCATGCTATATGATGAAGAGGCAAACTGGGAAGCAATGCGCCTGGCATTGGATTCACTCCCAGAACGTAGGGGCAATGTCGCCTTGCGCCATGAGATTTACCGTCTGAGAATGATCAGAGCTTACAACAAGAAAGTGCACAAGCGTCCCTTGAAGGTTGACGACTTAGTGTTACGGAAAATGGAGGCAACCGGTAGGGCCAATGAACTGGGAAAGTTAACTCCAAATTTGGAGGGCCCCTACCGGATCTATGAAGAAGTAAGAGACGGCAGGCGCCTGCCTAGAACTTGGAATGTAGACAATTTGAAAAAATACTACTTCTGAGATTTGTAATGTTTGTAAACAAGAAATATATTAATGAGAGATCGCTTTTTGTTTTCAATTTTGTTTGTGTTTTGTACGCCGCCTGAAGCAACGCTCAGACGGTCATTTGTTAAACCTTCTGATTTTGAGACTTGGAGAAGAAATTAAAGTCTGTATGATGAGAGGCCAATGGCCAGATAATTAAGCTAAGCACAAAACCGCTTAGTGGCTATACAGCCGGTCTCAACCTAGACCAGAGGACAATGGCCGGATGGCTGCTTTTTCACAAATTCGTCTGTCCCAACATGGACAAAGGCGCCCGGCGACACCCCTCCGGGTGCGATCGTCATAGAGAGAAGCCAACCTGCTTACTCTACGTACCCATGCAGACGACCACAATTGGGTGGCCGAATCGGCCCATCCATAGCCGTCTAACCAGAACAGTCTAAAGAACGACTAAGCTTTCGGAACACCGGATGTCCTAAGACATCAGTCGGTGACCGACTGAAGTTCTTACTTAGGCTTTTCATTCCAAAATTGCACAGACTCTCCCATTGGGGCAAAAAGAGTTGGGCAATGGATATACAACTGTCTTGAAAAGGACATGAGGTCAATGGCCGGATGGTTACACAATTTTGTAAATTCGTCTGCTCCAATGTGAAATATGGCGTCCGGCAACACCTCTCCGGGTGCAATCGTCGCAGAAAGCACTCTTATCATTTGCTTTACGTACACATACAGGCGGTAAAAAATTGAGCGACCTCATTGGTCAACTCATAGCCGCCTGACATGGGTAATCTAAAGAACGACCAAGTCTTCAGGAACCGGATAACCAAAAGACATCAGCCGGTGACCGACCAAAGTTTTTTCGTTTTTAAGTTGCACCAATTCTCCCGCTTGGGGCAAAAAAGTTGTGCAATGGCTATGCAATCAACCAACGCCATTTGAAACCAACCACACAGCCGTCCAGGGGCAAGGACAGCCGGATTTTGATAAGCTAGGCAAAAAATTACCGCATGTTTTTGATAAGTTAGGCAAAAATCAGGCATATACGCACAAATGCAAAAATTGAAAAATTGAAAAATGCAAAATGATCAAAACCGACTCAGTCGGTGTATTCATTAAAAGTCCACCCAACCAAACGGTTGTAGTGGATCAAATGTTAACCGGACCCCCTCCGGGAGAAGAGAGAAATTGTTGATTAACCCGGCTCCTCAGCCGGTAAATACAAGGATACTCGGCACGCAGGCTGGAAAAGCAAGTTTTTGGCATAATGCCGCAGATAAAAGAAATAACAAAAAAAGAAGAGTTGGCATACTGCCGCTGAAATCACTTCTGGCCCACAGGCGGCTTCTCCTGGTCCTCATTCTCTTCCTCATCATCTGAGGGAATCTCATGCGCTTCACCAAGACCGGGTAGCTTAGGCGCGGGAAGCTCCGTGTTGGCGTTGGCCCAGACGGCGAAGGACTCAGGCTCTGGCTCACCTTTCTCTCTCAAGTACACCACGTCTTCGGCGTACCTGTGAGCCAGTGCCCAGACACCATAATCCTTGTCTGGGTACAAGGCAGCCCAGGCGATCTTCATTCAGGCGTCATTGTCAGCATCGCTTTTAGCAACCAGGCGGTTTTGCTCTGCCTCCAGAGTTGCTGCAAAGTTTATCTGAGCCTGGGCAGCCTCCTTCTCCAGCTTCTCAACCTTAGCTTTCAAGTTGGTGTTCTCTTCAGAAACACCTTGGAGTGTGTCAAGGTCCGCCCAGGCCTTCTAGAGCGCCTCGTCGGCCTTCTTGAGCACCTCGTCAGACTTCTTGAGGCCCTCCTCCGCCTTTTTTTGAGCCTCCTCTGCCCCCTTCTGAGCCGTCTCTACGTCGCTCACCCGCTGGTTGGCCGTCTTAAGATCCGCCTCCAGCTGCTGGATTTTCGACGCCTGTGTCATGGTTATTGCTTTAGTTTCAAGATCATTTACGATAATGGAGTATAAAGCAACATTATCAGCGTCTGTGGCGGACTTCTTGGCCCTTTTTACCTCTTCCCGTTTGCGGGTATAAGGACGCTTGAGCCCGTCTACCCGCAGCAGAGCCTGCAAAAGCAAATCAAGTTAGTATTGCAGGCGGAGTAAAGCACTTAGAAAAATTTGTTAAGTATCTTACCTCAGCCAGAAGGGACAGGATTCGTTCTAGATTAAACGTCTCTATCCCAAGGATAGCGTTCTTGTCTTTCCTGTTCACCGCCTCCAGCATGGCCTTAGCATGCCTCTGGACGTCTGGTAAACGAGGAGATTGATCTGCACCATAATCAACAGGTGATGAGTGCGAAATTAAGGCAGCACCTATCTGTTGCCGACCGTCTGAGGATGACGTCTGTTGGGAGTGGGATTTCACTCGCAAAGGCCACCCAGCTCAGGCAGGGATTTAAATGGGTTCTTACCTTCAGAGCCAGCCAAGCGGGAGCCGCTTGTAGGCGTGGTGAACCCCCCGGTTGCTGATAGGGGGTTGACGAGGTCGAGACCCAGACTGCCGCCTATCCTCTCATTTTGCCCCCCTATCCGCATCTGATTATTCCCGGCTGAGGCGCCAGGAGTTATGGCGGAGCTGGATTTTTTGGTCTTGTTGGGGGTGGAGGCGGATTCCTCCCTGGTCCGTTTGAGATCTTTCTCAAACGTCTTCCCTACCTCTCCTCCCTGTGAAAATAACCAAGTTAAAGTTAACATCCGGAGAAAGTAAACTTTGAGGCCACCCTAAGAAAGAGTCAAGCCTTTTTACCTTGGCCCTGACTGCGGCCACCTATTTTTCTGCAAGCTCCTTGCAGATGGTTGTAGAGGACCGCTTGGGTGTCTTCTCAGTTTGCAACATGCTTAAAGCTTCTTCTGCAAAAAGAAAAAAAAGTTTATCAATATATCATCAAGCAATTCTGATACAAAAGTACTACAGGAGGATGTGAACTCAGGCGCATACGTTTGGTAAACATGTTTCCTAGCCCGCAGGCGGCTAAGAAACACTCGTCCCTGAGCCAGGCGCTCTTAGGGATCCAGTTCTTGGGGACTTTTATTGTCTCCCCGGTTGACAAGGTTGCGTCTGTGAGGCCGAAAAAGTCTGCCTCAATTATTTTGTCGAAATCCTCATCTGGGATCCAGGGAAGACAGCACTTCCGGCCCATCAGTTCGGGCTTCTTATTGTATTGGCGGAACTCGTATTTCTCCCGCCTGCTGGGAGCCGTCAGCAGGTAGAACCTGTGCTTCCAGCCGTCAAATTTAGAGACCTTGTCTAAGGTCATCATGTATTGGGGATACGTGGTTAAAGTGTACCACGCCCTCCAACCGCCTGGGCTTCGGCTAAGATAATGCATCTTGGTAAAAGCCTCCCAGCCGGGATGGAGCCCCTAGAATTCGCAGGCGGCAACATACCCCAAGATGTTTGCCCAAGAATCGGGGGTAAATTGCCAGACTCTGAGGCCGTAGCCTCTCAAGATTGCCTTCACCGCCTGGTGAAGGGGAAAGCGAAGACCGGCCTTGAACGCCGCCTCATAACAGCTGAAGTAGCTGTTGGCGTTCTGTTGATCGTCTTCCCAGGCGATGGTACCGTCCTCAGGCGGCACTCTGATTTTGTACCCGTCTCCTGACGGGTGCATTTGTTTAAATCTCTCTAAGTTGTCCTCCATGTGACACCTGTCTTTGGCTAAGACGTGGATTTTGAAGGGGTCGTCCTTCTCACTCCACTTCTTCCTCTCCTCCTCCTCACTATCTTCAAGCGGTGGAAAGTCGTCACTGATCTCAGAAGTGGAGGCGGAGCTGTCGCTCTCCGTCTCCTCCTCATTTTGTGGTAAAGGAGCTAAGACGGCTTCATCGCCGCCATGGTCGCATTCTTCCAAAAAGGAATCTGCGGAAGTTGAAGGGGCACGCGGAGGGGATCTCTCCAGAGCCGTCTGGTTTCTCTGACCAGACGCTTCTCCCTCAGGTGTTTGGCCGCCTGAGCCCTCGCTTCTGTAGTCCGGATCGGGGGCCATCTGCATAGTCCGAGCCATTGTGTCCTGCACAGACACGTAAATGGTCGGAATCCAAGCAAAAGGGTGGTCCTAACACCCCGAGACGGCATTCCCAGTCCTAGACTCAGTCGTCCCTGGTGACCGGCTGGACTCTAACCTAGGCTGTGCCGTGTGTGTTGGTGATGCATCCATTTATTGCAAGAAATATGTACAAGCGGTGAAACATGAAAAAGAGCTGAGAGAAGTAGAGACGGTACCTTTAGATTTGATATCTGAAGATAGACGGGTCCGGCTGGGTTGACGAGAACGAGTTTTCTTACTTGCGCTTGACTCAAACGGCTGACTTCTGCTCTCTCAAAGTTCTCTCTCTTGAAAATTTTTTGTAAACGTACAAAATTATGAGGGTAAACGGCTATATATAGAGGGTAAATGCGGGGGCATCCCCGTAATTTACTCAGAAGTTGAACGGTTACTTTTTGGCGGTAAAATTACCACCAACCGGAGCGTGACGCGTGTCATAGATGCCACGCGGCGTGCCACATCATATCTGTGAGGGGCAAATGTTTAGGGTAATTTTACCCCGCCACGTGGCCCAATCAGAGGATGACACGTGTCAGCCCCAGGATGGCCCAAAGTGGACCTATTCCTGCTTGACACGTGTCACTCCAGAAACATGGGGGAAATGGCGGCCTCAGGCCCAAATCCCAAGAAAGCCGCAATGCGGCGCAGCCCACCAATGATTAGGGTTCAGTGACCTAATCAGGGGCACAAATCCCGAGGACCCTATAAATAGGGAGATTCCCCCTTTTGGAGGGCACGTTTTACCATTTATTACAAACTGTCCCTGTGATAGAGACATCTGAGCTTGGAATCCGAGCAGATACCCACCTAAATTTCCGCACCTCTTTCTCTCCCTTCAAGTTACTAACTTGTTCGTCGGAGGCGGAGCACCACCCAACCGGTGTCTCCATTTGTTTTGCAGGTACAGGCCGCACCGGATCAGTCTTCGTGTTGTAACTCTCCCGAGGGACAAAAATACGCAAAACAATAACTGCCAGAATTAGGTTATATATATCAGATGAGAAGAATTCAACATAAAAATTGAAAAAAAACAGAGAAATTAAAACCTGACCTCACGAATCAAAGCCAAGTGTTTAGTCTTTTCTTCAACACAACCAAGTTGAGCCTGAACACGATCACGAACTTTCATCTTCTTCTTCTCGATCTCTTCTTCTTTAGCCCTAAAATTGGACAAAGCAGAGCAAGTGATTTCTTCATCAGCCATATTATTCACGTTAACTCTAGTAGTAGAAGTGACACTACTATTGAAGCTCAGACTTCCGGAATTCGTGATGCCCTGAATTGTCGGAAGCAGCGGCGGCGGTGCCCATGGGTTAAGGAAGGTCGCCGGCACCGGGGGTTGGGAGGGAGAAGGTCGTCGGTCGCCGACAGAAGCTGGGCAATGACAGTGATATATATGGGATGGGACTATGCATTATAAACTGAATTCACATGAAATGGACTCACATAAAACCTTATTGTATTATTAAGTTTATTAAGTAAAAAAGGAAAGTGATGCATCTATATTAAAACTTCCCTTTTTAAAAATTGATGCATCTAAAAAAAAAAAAAAAAAAAAGAGAGAGGAAATATAATTATTTAGTTCAATCTGATAGAACATAGCGGTTTTGATAGAATATACACCCTCTGTTTCATAATAATCGCAACATTTTTCTTTTTCATATATTTCATACTGTATTATGGAGTAATTGCAACACTTCTTTATTTGGTAAGGACCTATAACTATTTTATTATTTTTCTCCTATCAACCCCACTTACACTACATTTTTATTAATTCTTTCTTCTAGAAACAAGTATATATACGTAGTATATATAGGGATGGCAGTGGGTCGGGTTAAATGGGAGACCCGCCCCATCCCCGCCTAAGTGGGGCGGGGATGGGGAGAGGTTTGGCGGGTGATGGGGCGGGGATGGGTATAAAATGTTTACCCGCCATGGGTGATGGGGCGGGTATGGATTTTAGAGTAGACCCGCCCCATATCCGCCCCGCCCCGTACCTACCTTATACCCGCACCATATTTCTTTTAGAAGAGTTGAGAATTTATGAAACTTGATACCCCCTAAGACCCAATAAGCTTGAACAGTGAAAGTCTCAATTTTCTTAACCTAATTTGATATAATTGTCATTAATGTGATACAATAGAGCATCATGGCAAAGGGTTTGGGACGATTTTGGGGCAGGTATGAAGTGGGTATGAATATCCAAGTGGGTGATGGGGTGGGGATGGATCCTATCTTGTACCCGGTGGGGCGGGTATGGATGTGGATATTGTACCTGTCACGGGTGGTGGGGCGGGTATGGATGTGGATATTGTACCTGTCACGGGTGGTGGGGCGGGAATGGGTATAAGATTTTTAGGTGGGCATGGGTATGGAGGTACCATCATCCGCATCCGACCCGCCCCATTACCATCCCTTAGTATATATCCTAACTCCAAAAACTATACACCATACTTTATATTATAAAATTCTCCTTTTAGTCTCATACTATAAGTTTGCTAAAATTTTATGTCAATTCAATCATTGCGATTATTATAAAACGAAGGGAGTAAGTTAATTTAAGATGAAGGAATCTACATGAGAACGAAAAGATTGATAGATGGAGTATTGACTACGGAGTATCCTTTTAGATACGGATGGACCATGCACTACAGAATTTAACAAAAGAGAGTTAAGCCGTGCAAAGAGTAGCAAATGTGAAGATGATTGATCTATCAAATCTGAAAGGTCTTTAAACTTTGTCTCAATCTCCTCTACCACGACAAAATTAAATTGTATAATTACAGCTCATGTGGGATCAGAAAATGTAGCAAAAACTTTAGACAACCAAAGTTTAAAGTAACCTCAAAAATTAAAGAAAACAAATTACGAGTATAAAAAATAGTGGTAGATTCCATACAAATGATATAAAGATGAAGAGGAGAGGGTGCTAATCATCATCATCATAACAGCAGCTTCTTATATTTGGCCGTTTATACAAATCTAAGCAGAAATATCAACTTTTTCTTTGTTGTTGTTGGGATTAGAACAATCCAAGTATCTCATCTTATGTGTTGCAATCTACATGTAGTACTCGTATTAGTTTGTCCTAATATCATTGTACCCTTTGTACCTTGGAAATATATGGATCATTATCTCGACTTTGTTGATTTTCTCCATCTATTAATCATACTATAGCTTTATGTAACCTCAATTAAATGTCTACTCTGATCTTTAGGATGAAAAAATAGCACGAGGTTTGGTATTAAATAGATTTTCATGATTTTATTATATAATAATTCATTCGTCTTTAAAATATTGTCCTATTTAAAGTAACTTTTATTTTTTTAGAATCAAGTTTTAATATACGTAGTATTAACTAGTGTGCGGTTCGGGCGTTGCACCGGGTTACCGCTTTGATTAAATTGTTTTTTTTTTTATGAAACATATTATCATCTTTTTTTGACAAAATGAAATATATTATGATCGATTGTGTATATTATGCATAAATGTTAAAAATAATGTCACTAATTGATAAAGAGTATAGAAAGATAATTTTTAACACTCTATTATTTGTGAAATGTTGATTTTGTTCCTTTAAAAAAAATTATAAAAAAAACTGCTTATCTCATATTTTCTTTTTAATTGATGCATGTCGTTTATAGTTATATTTATATGTATAGATGACATCAATTGTTATTGGCTAATATGGTAAGGAAGTAGATCTGATTTCCTTGAGGTCTCGTGTTCAAAACCCATCAAAAGTTTTTTAATAATAGTTGGAATGATTTGTTCATTGGGAATGACATGTCATTAAGTGATGATGTGGCACAATGCTATGAGAGAGGTGATGATGTGGCACAATGCTATGAGAGAGGAATGGCGTGGCACATAAACGATTTTAGGAACTATAGTTGTGTAACTGCTAGATTATAAGAGCATCTAATAGTTTGTATGAAGTATGTGTTTTTAATACTTTGTAGTATAAAATTATTTACTATGCAATGTTAAAGCATAATTAACAATTAGCTTAGATGGTTATACGATAACTTTTCTTCTAATAAGAGGTCAAGTGTTTGAACTTTCTCATCCATACATTTTTTTAATAGACGCATAGACGGTCTTATAAACTTTTTTTAATAGATTAGTATACATTGTATTGTCCTAAACCCTAAGAGTTAGAGGGAGTGCTTGACTGTTAATTTACTAAGAGTCAGAGGAAGTGCTTAACATTGTATTAGACGGAGTTACTAGTTTAGTTACTTAATTTGCTAGCACAAACATTTTCATATATATGTCCCATTGAAATAAACTCTTTCAAGGGAGTTTTTTAAAGTTTAAATAGAGCAAATTTAGTAAGACATATGAAATACGAATTTAAAAGATGGTATTCAGTTGTGCATGAACGCTTAGACATATTAGAGCAACTCCAATGATAAGCTAATTTGACAATTAGCTTGCCATGCCACATAAGCTTTTAAACTAATTATCATTTTAGTTACTTTTTGCTCCATTGACTAGTTATTAGCTTAGTATTAGTAGTTGGATAGAAAATACATGGAAATAGTTTAATTGGTGCAATGAGCATTTTTATTTTGGCAAATTTAATTCCCAAGCAAATTAGCTTGGCTTAGTCAAACTAATTGAGTTTTCTAGCTCCAATGGTTAAGCTAGTAGATAGGAATTATTGAAATTGTAAGAAAGTCTCTAGCTACAACCATTGGAGTTGAGCTCTTAGACACTTAATATTTTGTCAATCTATAACAGAAAGAGAACACTTTCTTAGTTTTCATTTTTAAAAATCGATATAATATAATCAAATACTCAAGATCACTTAAAGCTTTATAAATAATTAATATTCATACTTCTAGAATCTTATATGCAATTTTTAAAACTACATATATTAGTAGATCATCAATTTGTGCATTTCTAAATCTAATTAAAAATAGGAAAGATTACTAAGTACTCTTTTAAGTACAAAAAAATAAAATCAAAGGTCATAAAATATAACTTTGAAACTTGAATGATTCTTGGTTGTCGCCTTAAACCAATGCAGAACTAACATGAGTAATTAAGGCCATAATCGTGAGGATTAGTGGGTATAATGATTAAACATGGGTCATCCCCAAATCATAAGTAACCATATTTAAAGAAGCATAATTATGAATTAGTAAATTAAGATCCCTAAAAATTCTCTAATTAAAGAGTAAGGATGACCCTACTCTTGGACTCATGTCTCTCTATAATACGGAGGAAATTATATGATTTAACCATATTATTATGGCATGTCTAATATCTTGGCACCTTTCTTTTTCAAAAACAAAGGCTTATAACAAAGCAGGCTTTTTTCTCCATTGGTGAAGATTATTGGGCCCCATGGATTTCGTCTTGCCTTCTCGTCCTTGGCATTTCAAAACCCTTTGGATCTAGGCTCCTAGCGTGAAATTGTTTAGCAAACTTCTCCAACCATAATATGTGGGATTCTTTCTTTTCGGATTAATTTAGTTTCTAATTTTTTCTCTCATAAACAATTCATTTCAACTCTATTCAGTTCCAATCAATTTACTTAACTTGTTTATTGTAAATCAGAACAGGCCCGTGGTAGTATGAATGTATGATACAAATGCTTACGAAGTACTCCATACTCTCTCCATTTTTTAATATTTGCTTCATTTCTCCATGCATGGAATTTTAGGAAAAATTGGAGAAATTAATAAAATATAGAGGTAGTGAGATATGTGGAAGAATAAAAAAAAAATATACTCCATATAGGTCCTGTCTGGCTAAAGTAGCGATAGCGGATAGCTTTTAGCGATCGAGTACCGGGTAGCTGTTAAGGTAGCAAGTAGTGGTCAATTAGTAGTGGGTAGAGGTTAGCTGTCAAAGTAACGGCTGATAATGAGTGTTTGACAAAAGTAACGGTTGCAATACCAAAATATTTTGTTCCATGACACAAATCGTCACAGTACAACCTTACATTTTGTTGCAAATGTTTGCATTTCATGATGGTTTTATACTAAGCCTTATAATGATCTAGTCTTATCAAGTTTATGTGTAACATTATGGGTCTGTTTAGGAAAACTAGTTGTATCTATTGGCTATTAGCTTTTAACTAGTTGTGAGCTGTAGAGGTAGTTGTGACCTGTCAAGTAGTAGATGTTTGAGATCAGCTGTCAAGGTAGCGGTTCATATTATGAGTATTCGGTAAAAGTAGCAATTGAAACTATAAAATACAGTTATTATTATTATTATTATTATTATTATTATTATTATTATTATTATTATTATTATTATTATTATTATTATAAAAAACAAAACGTACAGAGTCAATCAATTTACAAGAAATTGGTAGGGAGCCGAGATACAATCTGGGCCCCCACCCCTCTAGCTATAGCGAACCCGATCCTGCTGAAGATGTGAGCAGCTGCACGAGCACCAATATCCTGAGTCTTAGCGAACGCCTGAACCCGCTTCAGCAACGCAATAGCATCCTTCTCTAATTCCCCCAACGAAGAAAAGGAGAAAGGAAGAAAACCATAGCCAATAGCCCTGCAACGCGCCCCATACTTGTCCCGCTTCCGCTGAGCCGCCACCGACACAACACGACCAGGAACGAAGTCAGACAACCCCGATTGTGTCAAAGGTGAAGACCCCGTCAAATCAACACATACATCAAGGCCTCTATCCCAGGAATAAAGCAGCACATCTGCAGGTCGTAGAGCCCCGTCGTTTCCTCCAATCAACCCAATGTTAACCTCCTTTCGAGCAGAGATTCCAGACCGAATACAAATATCAACAAGGGTGTCACGAACAACATTGTGCCGATGTTTAATACCCACCATCCCAGCACAAGACACTGCATGATCCCCATAAATATCCCCGTCAAAAACCCTAAAGCAAGCAGAACACGGTGTTGAAACGGAGAACAAAGGAACACCTAACCGGTAGCAAAGAACACTACGGTAAGTCTTACCATTCATAGTCTGACCCAAACCCGATATCGGGACCTTCCGCAACCAGGCCGAAGAGTGATCCCCCTGTTGGGATTTCCATAAGGCTACCTGACGCGGAGTTAAGGAGAAAGTGGAATCCGCAGATGCAGTGACCTTCATGAAATATATATCTGCCAACTTTTTCATGAGTATGGGGGCAGCGATCTCACTAGGGTTACTCATAAGGTCGGTCTCCGCAGCGCTGTTAAAAAGACTAAGAGCCCCATCGAAGGCCGGTCCCGGACCAACAATACCAGAATGGCGAAGAAGCGTAGCCTGAAGACCAGAAGACTGCAGACGCGATGCAAGGAAAGCATAAAGCCGAACATCACCCGCTGAATAGACACCCAAACCACCATAAGAAAAAGGTAAGGTGGCAAGTCGCCATTGCCAATCACCAAAGCCAGGCCCCGAAGCTGTTACAATGCGCTCCAAAGAAGCCCGAAGGGCCAAGTCAAAAGAAACTTGTGTTGTTTCAAAAAGACGAGGAGGACAAGTGCGCATAGCAAAGTAGAGTTTTGAAACCCCAATACACGCACGAAGAAGCAACAACTCGCATTGGGGATCATCGAGCTTAGCAACAGCATCCAGTAGCACAACGGTCTTCGACACTCTCTGTGAAACAAGCTCACCACAGAAAGAGGAATCAGCACTGACAGGGTCACCCAGTAACTTAACACCATGCACAGGACGACCAATATCCGGAGGAAAGACACCGACGAGACGACTACGAGGGTCCTCCGAGGGCCAAAATACTTCTGTTTTCTCAACGTTGACATGGAATCCGAGACGAGGTCCTTCCGCCAAAATCAACTCCAAAATCTTTCCTACCACTAAGGTGTCACCAATAATAGTGCCATCATCTAAATACCAAGCTTGCAAACATAAGTGAAAAGAATCCCTGATTTGGCACACTAAAGGATGAAGAACCAAAGCAAAAAGCAAAGGGCCTAGAGGATCACCCTGTTGCACTCCCTGACATGACCATAAGGTATGCTCCCCATAAAAAAGCCTGGCTGGAGTAGAGTAACAGAATTCAACCCAACGCGAGAGAGCTGGACAACGGAGACGAACCTCACGCAGCATAGCCGAACGGTCTACCAAATTAAAAGCATTCTTAAAATCCACCAACAACATAGAGAGACCAACATCACCACCACGCGCCTCAACCAAACGATTAACAGCATGAAGAATAGCCTCACCACCCGCCGGCACCCCAACACCAAACTGAAGACCTCCTAGATAGCTTCCCAGACGCGGACCAATTAAAGCAGCCCCAACCTTTGAAACTAGATGCCTCCAAACTGTACCTACAACAATAGGCCGAATACCACCTCCAGGCTTAACAAGTGGTGTGAGAGGAGCACTAGCAATATACTCTCCCAACTCAGCAGGACATTTCCCGGCGAGAAAAAGATTAACCACCTACGTAATAGAGTCCACCAACTCATCTGAAATAGCAAGTGCAGCACCACTCAAACAATCCATAAGGTGTTGAGCACGCAGGCCGTCTCTACCGCATGACGTACCTCGTGGAAAACCCCTAATCTGATCCAAAACAACAGCAGGAGTAGCAATAAGGTGCTGATCAACCGGAATATCCGGTAAGATAGGAGCCGGAAAGGAAGGGTACTTAGCTTGAAAATCTGCAAGAGTAGCATCATTGTAAGGGGCAAGACCAGAAGACGAAAGAACCCTAACCGCAGCAGTGTAATGCCCGTCTGAAATCTTTCTCTTACACTGCTTAATATTACGCTCGGACAAATCATGGTCCTCATCAGCGTCCAACAAAGGTGGAGACACATCAGCCAACGTGTCTCGTACAAGTTGCACAGAACCACCAGGCTCACACCAAGAACGAATAGCACCGGTGATACTCTCTTCCTGCCGCAGTCGCCTGACACCCGAAGAACACTCTCGACTACTCTTCGGAGAAAAGGTTTTAAGGACACATAGAGGCAACACAAGCAATTGAACCTAAAAAGAGATGTCATCAGGCTTGCCAATCACCTTATCTAGGGCCCCTTTGAGAACCCGAGAAAAACCCAAGCGACACTTAGGAGGGATAGATTTTACCGAACGAAACCGCTTAGATAGCAAACTATCTATTAAAGCAACATCAAAAGCAAAATGAGGCTCACTAGGCACCCTAGGAACAGTACCAGATACAGTAGGACCCTGCGGTTTAGGGAAACCATAAAGAACAAACCGAACAACACCATCCCCAGAATCAGGTGGGGCCACGAAGTCATTAGAACCCGTACCATGCCGACACTTCGCACGAAGAGAATGTGTCTTCAAACACTCCCCAGAAAGCCAAATGCCCATACGACGAAAAGTTGACTCCGCCTCTAAGAAAATTGCCAAATCAGAAGTAAGTGTATTTCGGGTCAAATCCCGCGCATTCGAACAACAATGGCGGTCACGAAGATGAGTGATCAAAGAAGTTTTAGTGAGCCCATTACCCCTACCATCTTGACACCCATTAAGTCCCACGAACGGGCCGGGCAATGAAAGAGAACACTAGGAGGCATAACCCCCACCACAACTTGCCACAAGAGAACCGCAATACACCACACGCAAACTGCACAAAAAATGCCCCAAAAACGCAGCAAAGCAGCACCAAAAGAGACCAGAAACTTGCACCCAAAAAGCACCCAAAACAGCACCCAAACTGACCAGAAAAGCATACCAAAAACGTACCAGAAACTGCAGCAAATATAGACCGAAACACGCTTGAAAACTGACCTTAAACACGCCAGAAAATGCAGTAGAAACAGACAGAAAACTGCACCCTAGAGCTGCCAAAACTGCACCAGAAACTTCCACAAAACACAATAAAAAACACACGCAGAAACAGCCTGAATTTCGCCTCAGAATCGACCAGAATTTAGCCTGAAAACAGCCCACAAATAGCCCCAAAAACCAGCCTAAAAATGCCCGGAAACAACCCCGAAAACGCCGCCAAGAAACTGCCAGAAACACGCCCAGAAACTGCCATAAACCAACCAGAAACTCAACCAAAAACAGCCCGTAAAACCGCGAGCCAACTGCACCGAAACAACCCCTAATACTGCCTTAAAAATCTTTGGCGGAAAACACCTTAAAGCCACTTTAATTCTGCCGGAAAGCCCCCTTGAAAACCACCTTAGAATTGCACCCAAAAGCCGCCCAGAAACAACCAACGAAACTCACTGAAACTTGGCCGGAAAATGCTTGCTAAACGCCTAGAAAATGATGAGCACAAACCCTGACACCTCGCCGGTGATCATGCCGGAAAAAAGACGTGGAAGATCGGAAAATCCTAAACCTACCCAACCCTAATCGCCCCAAGCCGAGAGAAAAATTAAAATTATTATTATTATTATTATTATTATTATTATTATTATTATTAGTGTGACGTGTTATGTATTATATGTTTGATAATTTTAAATATTATGTAGTATAATATATATTGCTTATAAATAATCAATTTAAAAAATGAGATAGAAAAAAATACTTCTGGGAAAAAAAAGGATATGGAATAGAAAATTCTAATATTATGGTTGACCGAAACAAATAATACCGAGTCAAAAAGAAAAAAAAAAGTTCATTAGAAGGAAAAAAATAATAATAAAAAGGTTGACGCTACTTTACATTTTCAAAAGCTTTTTTTTTTTTTTAGCTTTCAACAACAACTACTTAAAAGCTACCTCTACCTCTAACAGCTACTTAAAAACACTACTTCACCAAATAGGCAAACACTAATTAATATTATTTTAAGGTAGTGTTTTGACTAGATCTAAAAGTTAACATCTGCCTTAAAACAGGCCCTATCTATCTATAAATAAACTAAAGGAACAACCATTGACATCATATTGTCCACATGGAAGCTTTATAAGAAAAATTTTCCCGCCTAAATAAAAATCTGACGTCATTATATTTTCTTTGGTTTCAAATTTCAAAATTAATTTCTCCTCCTCTCAATTTATCTATACTCTTTAATTTATTTATTTATTTTTCTTCTATCACCAACTATTGATATCTAATAAATCTTTCCCTTATGTTTCATCGAACAAAATATTTTGATGTATATATATTTTTTTCTATTTTCCTTTATATATTACAAGTTTAAAATCATTTTTATTTTCTTAATTAAAATCGTACATTAAAAATTTAACTTTTATGTATATGCTTAAATTTTCATATTCGATTTTTTTCTTCTTCAAAATTAATTTTATAAAATTAACATTTACAACTAATGGTTATGTCTCAATAATTTTTCTTATACGTAAGAATACATAAAAATATATACTCTATATTTCAAATCGTGCAATGCACGGGACTAATCTAGTAAAGTAAATAAAGAAGTGTCATTAATAGGTAATAAATAATGAGATACTTTATGGTGAGTAAATAAACAATGGCTGAACTGAGTAAGGGTAATTTGAAGAGTTCGTGAAGACTTTGAAGGTTATATAATGACATGTGGTGTACTTTGAAGGTGATAGATAACTAGATACTTCACATTTATTTGGAGAATAATACAAAAATGTTTGTCCTCTTAAAAAGGTCTAATTACTTCATAGTTACATTAATTATAAAGTTTTCTAAAAAAGATGAGCTAAACTACAATTAAAGTTAATTAACACGAGAGCCTATTTGGGCTAGAAGTGTGGATGCAGCATGGGCTTGGGGTGCATGAAATTCGAACCCGTGACCTTTATGTCACGCTAGTTCTGATACCATGTTAGAGGAGCAACTCAACCAAAAGTTTAAGTTGATGGTTAAAATATAAGAATATGTTTTATATTCTATCACTTTTAAAGGTAAAAAAACGAATATGGAATAATTCCAATTTAATCCACCACTTTTAAAGTTTTTTTTTTTTTTTAAAAAAAAAAAAAAAAATTACGAATATGGAGTAATTCCAATTTAACCCACCAAAATTTCACACCATTGTTCTACAACACTCAGATATTGAAACTGAAAAAGTTTGCTACAAAATCAAAACTCTTTACACACACACAAAAAAAAAAAAAACAAAAAAACAAACAAACAAACAAAGGGTTCGTTTGACATTACTGTAGTTTTGTGTTTTTTGATTTTTTAAAATCATATGATATATGTCATATAATGAATTAAAAATTAATTAAATTTATTAAAATCATGATAATTTTTAAAACTGACAATAAAAAATTGAAAACACCTTTTTCTTATTTTCTTTTTTTATTTTTAAAAAAAAACCATAAAATTAAAAACAAATAACAATGTCAAACACTCTCTAAATATTTTATTTTTCCACTGTCTAATTCCAAGCTGACGGGCAAGAGAAAATCCCGTGTGTACAACCCCACAAAAAAGAAAGAAAAGGCAAGTTTGGATGTCAAACATTAACTAATGTAAGCCCAACTTCTCCCACACATGACAACACCCGTGTGGCCTTCGCCGCTCTCACGCTTTCTTTCCAATTATTTTAACCTTATTCACACTCTACTCTTTATTGCCAAACACTTCCTTTGCTTACATCTTTTTTACGAGTATGGTTTTATAAATGTTTTTGTTTTTATAAGATAAAATACTGAAGTATATTATTATTGACATTATAGTTGCTCCAATTGTTACGGCATCATGTAGTCGCACTAATGTATGCAGTGTTGCAGTGAGATGGAAGTGATTTTAAGCTAGGTGACCACCATGCTTTACATGGTTTGGTGACTTGGGAGTAGTTGGCTAGTGCTCTTTACCTTGTTAACTTTAGGTCTTAAGTAATGTGAAGTTTCTTATTATATGCACTTGCTAAAAGGAGTATTCTTCCCGTTAAAAGACTTTACGTGATTATGTGCAGAGCATGTACCGTAAATAGTTAAATGTGAAGGGTTCCATCGAAAGTTAAGCAACATTGATACATTTGATTGCAGAATGGATAGACTTTATGCCAAAAAAAGGCGAGGGAGGTCACATACCACTAGATTGTCTCAAGACAATAAGTTAGTAGTTTGTATAATATAATTTGAAGTAAATAGCTAATAAATTGAAGTTGCAAGCCACTAGGTTTGTCTTATATATATCTGTTTAATTCTATCGTTTTTTTGGCATGTGTCCTCTTTAACTGAAATAAACCAAACACTTGACTCTTCTATGTCTCAAAAACATATATACCCATGTCCAGAGTGTAGATGTATCTAATACGTATTCAACATGTGATACACTTGTTGGCGTCGAGTCCGTGTCTTTAATAGTGGTTCATAATACTTGTTTATTATACAGAGAAATGACATACATATAAATAAAGTTATAGCTTATAGGGAGAAAAGCTATAGGGCAGATTTTAGCATGCTAGTTTAGTAATTTCCCTTTTTAAACTAGAAGTGATAAGAAATTCTAGCATTGTTAGGGGGGGCATTTGCACAAAGTGGTATGAGTTTGGAATCAAAAATAAAACTAAATTAGTTTGGTATTGAAACTTGTTAATACCTTGTGTTTGACTGTTGTTTAGGAATATAAAGTTCCTTTTATTTGACACCTAGAGGTGTGGTACGAGTCATATCCATCTCCCTCCTTAGGTTTGAGGTATGTGTTTAAAAATTAGTTTTTTCTTAAACAAACAATAGGTATGAATTTTACTCATTCTAACCCCAAATATCACATTTAAGACTTATGAACCAAACGCCCCCTTAGGCTTAAGAACTTAGACATTCCTTGAAAAAAGGACAAGGCTTGAAAACTTATCAAAAGGAACGTATAATTATTTCCTTATAATAGTTTAAAATCTCAAATATTACATAGCAAAAGGAGGAGGAGAAGAAGAAAAAAAAAAAAAAAAAAAAAAAAAAAAAAAAAAAAAAAAAACTTAGGTAGGAAATATACATATATATAAAAAAAAGGGTAATAATATATGTAGCCCTTAGGACTATAAACATCAAATATTTTCTAAAATGAAATCAAGTTGGGAATTCATGACAAAATTATGCATAGATTGGTGTTATTAATGTTAATCTATCATCAATATTTCTTTTTTAGCTTCATGTTTATCATTTCCCTATGAAAAATTGTCAAATATTATGACAATTTTTCATATGTAAAAAGGAGATACTGTAATACTTATTTGTAACTCTTACTCTAACAGAATTTAGACGTGTTAGTATTATTTTCTTTTGTGCTTTGAATTTTTTTTACACTTTGTTTGGATAGGAAGAAATACAAGGAAAAGAAGAGAAGAGAAATGAAAGGGGACAAAATCTCTTATTTGGATAAAAGATTGGGGGAAGGAAGGGGAAGGAGAGGGAGAAATCCATTTTTCCTTTTTCTATAATAACCATAATCTCTCCAAAATTGGAGAGATTTGAAGGGAAAATAGAGCTCACTTCCCCCTCCCTTTCTTTTCCCTTCCTCCCTTTCTTTTCCCTTCCTCCCTTTTCCCTCCCCTTCTTTTCCTTCCTTCTTTGCTATCCAAACAAAGCGTTAAGGATTTGACCATTACCACTAATTGTTACTTATTACTCCTTAAAAACCAAACAAAAATCGTAAGCTATTGCATTGTCTACCACACTTCGACAAACCTCTTACCCACACATGTTGAATGCTCAAGTTGCTAGCTTGAACATAAATAAGCTTAACTAAATTAAAGATAGCTTGATTCATTAGCTCGACCTCTATAAAAACATGAAAAACTTAGATCGAATCAAAGGTATTAACACAATCAAACTTAGTTGTGCTGAAACCATCTCATTACATTCAACAATTACATCTTTTGCATTGCAATAGTCATCTTCATGCCTAACATAATTGCTTTCGCTTATGTCGCATTCACCTATGGCAACACAAAGTGTTGACATTTTCCTTGTAAATTTAAGGATATTCAATATCTTATAAATTTTTTATTTATTTTTTTGAGTGAAATGATACTTTAATTTGAAAACAAACAATGAAGAATTGAAGATATACCATGTATGAAGTCAAATTAGCCATAATAGTAAATCCAAAAATAGTTATATAAGAAAATTAAACCCTTTTCCCAAAATTACTCCTCAACAGCTTCTACTTGTGGTAAATTCAGATTACCCCCTCATGTCACTTCAATTTTGATGTAGCCTAGTTCAAATTTTCAACCTTGATAAACTCAAACAAACTCCCCCACCTTCAACTTTTTTTTCACTTAATTCAAATTAACCCTCAAACCTCACCCCTTCTTTGCCAGCTTTTCCAGTTGAAAAAACAAAACACACTCACCCCCACTTCAATTATTTATCCTCTTCTTTCTCTCTCTTATAACCTTCTTTTTCAGTCTCTCTGTTTTCCCCTGTTTTTTCCTTTCTTTCTTCTGCACTACCAAAAATGCCAAACAAATACCCATAAAATCTCTTTTTCTCACTATCTCTCCTCCATTCCCACATTCCTTCTTTCTCTCTCTAAAAAACCCACAAATTACTTCCCAAAAATCCCCCCAAAAAAACAGAGCAAAAACAGAGCAAAAATGGAAGCATCTTCACCAAAAACTCAACTACCCATTTCAACCCCATCACCAAACCCACAAAAACTCCCAACGAAAAGAAACTTAATCTCCTCTTTAATGGAAGCAACAACTCTTCGTTCTCCTTCTTTCAAAGAAGACACTTATTTCCTCTCTAATCTCAAATCTTCTGAGAAGAAATCCCTCAATGAGCTCAAATCCAAGCTTTCATCTTCACAATCCAATCAAAACCCATCAATGTGGAACATTCCTCTTCTCGCCGAAGACGAGAAAGCGGATGTTATCCTCCTTAAGTTCCTCCGAGCGAGGGACTTCAAGGTAAACGAAGCGTATTCAATGCTCGAGAAATCTCTGCAATGGCGAAAAGAGTTTAAAGCAGATGGTGTAGTTGAAGAAGAATTAGGGTTCAAGGAATTAGAAGGATTAGTTGCTTATATGCATGGATTTGATAGAGAAGGTCACCCTGTTTGTTACAATGCTTATGGTGTGTTTAAAGATAAAGAAATGTATGAAAGAATTTTTGGGGATGATGAAAAACTTGAGAAATTTTTGAGATGGAGAGTTCAAGTTCTTGAAAGAGGGATTAAATTACTTCATTTTAAACCTGGTGGTGTTAACTCTATTATTCAAGTTACTGATTTAAAAGATATGCCTAAAAGAGAACTTAGGGTTGCTTCTAATCAGATTCTCTCTCTTTTTCAAGATAATTATCCTGAAATGGTTGCGCGCAAGGTAAATGACAATGATGTAGATGAGATTTGATTTTCCGGGTTTTGGTTTTTTTTTGGTGTTGTTTCTAACAATTGTGTTTTTTTTTGTGTGTGTGTAGATTTTCATCAATGTGCCATGGTATTTTAGCTTGTTGTACTCAATGTTCAGCCCATTTTTAACTCAAAGAACTAAGAGCAAGTTTGTGATTGCTAAGGAAGGCAATGTTGCTGAAACACTCTACAAGTAAGCTTATTAATTAAAATTTTAATTAATTCCCTTGATTTAATTATTAATTTGATATTAAATGCATATTTATTTTTGAGTAAATTATTAAAGTGCCCATTTAGGTGTGTTTAATTTTGTTTAATGTGTGGTACTGTGATTAGAGGGTGTTTGATAGGGTTTTGTGTGGCAAAAAGGACATTTCATCTGAATTTTTGCTTACTTTTTTCATGTTTGCCTGAACTTAAAACTTCTTTGTTTCTTTTCTTTGTCTTTTTTTGATAATATTTGAAAAGGGTAATCTCATTTCCTGTGATCATGTTTCCCTGTGTTTGCTTTCTTGTGTTGTCTTTTTCTCACTTCACTTTTGAATTTTTGAATATGCAATGCAAGTGTACTAAATTATTCTATTGATATTTCTTTAATTTCAAAAAAGAGTATCTTAAATCATTAGTACTTGATCTTATCTTTATGTAAAGAATTGTACTATCTACTACCTCCGTTTCGCAATGATGTAAACACTTTAGTTTTACACGCGTGCTAATGATGATAACATCAATATAATATGAAATAGAGGTTGTATAACGATTAAACTTAATACTATCAATGGATAAATATAGTTAGACATGTAGCATTACTCTATACAGTATTAATTTTGGAAATGCTTATAAGTTGTATTCAAGCTAAAGCTAATAATTGGGTTTGATCTACTTATCTATATAGGTTCATAAGGCCAGAGGATGTACCGGTTCAGTATGGGGGACTGAGTCGACCGGGCGATCTCCAGAATGGCCCGGCGAAACCGGCCTCCGAGTTCACTGTCAAAGGGGGTGAAAAGGTTAATATTCAGATTGAGGGCATTGAGGTTAGTTTTCCTCTTTGTCTAGCAAGTATACAGTTTTTTCTGTTTATGATTTGGTGTCCAATGCATTGTTGTGCCTCACAATTGAGGGAAGCATTAAATAGAAATTAAATTTGCACCAAAAATAAGCTAAACAAATTGTGAGGTGAAAAACATTTGATTATAAATTAACTACTTTTGATTGTAAATACCTTCAACAAGACCAACAATTCAAATTTTAGGAGCTATTTTAACATGCACAATTGGCATATTGCATTATTGAGTATGATTCAAGGACTAGAATTGTTGGATATTTTGGTGATTTTTTGTCGGAAATTCCTGAAAGGTGGGGTTAATTCTGCTCAAGTTTGAATCAAATTTAGAGCTAACATTAAGGCATGTGAATGAATTTATGAAATCAGATTGACAAAGGATTAATGGTGTGTCCTACTTGTCTTTATAATGCTTAAGATCAATGTCAACAGTTTAGTTATAATGAAGACGCATTAATTGTTGGTTTTGTAATAGGCGGGTGCAACAATTACATGGGACTTGGTCGTTGGAGGTTGGGACTTGGAGTATAGCGCGGAGTTCATCCCGAATGCCCAAGATGGCTACACCCTTGCAGTGGAGAAGCCGAAGAAACTCAACCCCTCAGACGATGCCATCCACAACTCGTTCTTGGCAAAAGAGGCTGGGAAACTTGTGTTGTCTGTGGACAACACCACATCACGGAAGAGGAAGGTTGCTGCCTATCGCTATGTCGTCCGCAAATCTACACTAGCCTAGTGTGATCCCTTGTGTAAAATAACCCAAGTGTCCTAGAATATTTAGGTTTTGGTGGAGTTGTTTTGTTTGTTTGAGGTTATTAACTAATAGAAGTACTGCTTATATAAATTAACTAATGTTGTTTTTGTATGGCTATGCCTATGAGAGTATGAATTTATATTAATGCTATAAAGTGGTAGTATTATTATAGTTTTAACATAGTGTAACTATATACTAGAGGTGTATTAATCTAGATGCTTGTATTATCATTTTTGGGGAGTTGATTTTTTGGAAATCGACAATCCTTGGCTTCTAATTGCGTGTCTGGGATCTTGCTTGAGCTTTATGTGTGAAATTGTGAAATCTCTTTGTTTCAAATTTTCAATCATAGTGCCCACTATTTTTCTTCTAAAAAAAAGAAAATCATAGTGACCACTATTCATTGTCTGCATTTAGAGCTGTCAAAATCTGTCCCGACCCGAAAAACCGACTTGAACCGACAATATCTATATTAGACCCGTACCCAAAGAATAGGTCAAAACCGTGACATGGAACCTGAACTGAACAAACTCGAAATTAACTGATAACTGAATAGACCTGATACTGTATGACCTGAACCTGAACTTGTAATCAACTTAATATTAACCGAAAACTAATTTGACCCAACTTGAATATGATCCGAACCCGATTAGTACTCGATTTGTTTAGAACCTGAAATCGATTATAACCTAAACAAGACTGGAACCAAGAACTAGTATGATCTAATTGTGGTTTAAACTGTCAAAATTTGTCCACATTCGTGATTTAGGGCCTGTTCTCATTGACTGAACTTGAACTGAACTGAGCTGAGCTGAACTAAACTGAAATGAATATTATATAAGAGAAGCTATGATCTAATTGTGGTTTAAACTGTCAAAATTTGTCCACATTCGTGATTTAGGGCCTGTTCTCATTGACTGAACTTGAACTGAGCTGAGCTGAACTAAACTGAACTGAAATAAATATTATATAAGAGAAGGAAATTAGGAGCTGAACTAAATTGAACTGAACTGAGTTGAACTAAACTGAACTGAACTGAAAATAAACCTATGAAACCAGGCCCTTAGGTTATCAAAACTTGATTTGACCTGATGTGGCTTAAGGTGTTCTCATTTTGTTATTGTGTTCCGGTCAACCAAAATTGGCTCATATTTTATATGAGCCTAGAGATGTCAAAACCTAACCATCCGATCTGAAATTGACTCGAAAAAATATCTTTTTCAAATTTTAACTCGCATGGACCCAATAATTTAGCATGATTGAAGTTTAAATTAAACTCGACTCGACTTGACCTGACTTGACTCTACCCAACCTGACTAAAATTTGACCCGGGACTAAGAATGACCCAACCTAAATTTCATCCGACCGAAATTTACTTGCTGCAAACTTGTTTGTAACTGGACTTGACACAAACCGAACCCAAAACATCACTCAACCCAAAATTGACTTGAATCGAACCCGAATTGCAACCAAATAGATATAAATCCTGTCATAATCCAAATCGAACTTGACCCAACTCGACCTGAACCCGACTTAAGTATAAATAACCAAATGATCTGACTTGAATTTGACCTAAAACCTGACATGACCCGACTTGAACCCGACTTGAATACCCGATTTGACAGCTCTATTGCGTTTGATTATCAATTTACTTCATTTTCTATTAGGTGCATCACTTTTTTTTTGAATGGGTGCATCACTTTTTAATAAGACAAAAGCTAACGAACGTCCCGGGGGCGTTTGATAAGCTAGATAAAAGTAGAAAGAATAAATTTAAATGAACATTAATCACACCGATCGACGTGTGAATTTGTCATGCATTCCCAAATTAATACCACTGTAGACAATATTTTAAATGCTTATCCAATGCTCCGGGGGCGTTCGTTAGCAAGATCCTTTTAATAATAGTTGTGTTAATTTAGATGCGTTATTTTCTATTACTGTATTAAATAATAAGAGTATAAAGGTGGGTTAAGAGTGTTTAGGTTAAGAAAAAACATACTTTTATGTTGTGGTATATATAAAAATTCCCAAGATGGTGCCACATGTTGGTTCACGTAGCTGTTTTGTCAAGTGGGCGGTGGTTGTTCACGTGGACGGAAGTAGGTCTCCATGTGGTCGGCGAAGTTGGTTGATATGGGCGAGTATTGGTCATGATCCAAATGCAAAGGTCCGAGCCAATTACCTAATTCATATTAATGTCAGTATCATCTCGAACAAGAGTGACTTAAACAAATCAAATTTGTGCACAAGGATAAGTATTTATGGAGAGAGATAAAGAGAGCATTTGGGTTGCTAGTAGACTATGGCAATTGCATTGTTTGAGACGAATAATTTTGGGTTCATTATGTTTCCGGGTCAGGTACAAATCAAGTCAATTTGGGTTATTGGCTTGTTCAAGTAAACAAGTAATCAAGTTGGATTGAATACAAGTTAGGTCGATTTGAATTCCGAGTTTGTTTGAGATCATAGATAATCAAGTTGGTTTGGGTCTCGAGTTGAGTTCGGATTAGATCTTTTTAGCTTGTGTAATTTCAGATCGGGCCAAGACTTACATGTTAGTTTAAATTAGGTAAAGTTCGAAGTAAAACATTTCGAACATTCAAGTATTTTGGATTAGAATTAAAAAAATTGGATCATTTTGAGGTTAAACATGATTGATGATTCAAAATTAATGAAAATGAATACTCAAATATGCAATGAACACACTAACATAATACAAAATTAAAAAAATTACAAAAATTGAGCCTATATATATATATATATATATATATTTTTTTTTTTTTTCTGGGGCATTTTCAAAAGGGTTACGATCATTTTGGATCATTCGAGTATCGAATAATATTGGTTTGAGTCACTTGACCATCAGATTTGCTCGGTTCAATAAAGTTGGGTTAAAATAAAGTCGGATTACTTTGGCTATCAATTCAAAAGCAAGTTAACTCCACTTTGGCCGGAGTCTAGTTTCATTTAGGTTTACTTAGGTTTACTTTGGGTAATCATACAAGTTCAAACTTAGCTGACACATATTTAAATATCAAAATTCATCAATGCCACAATTAATTACGAACCGGTGAATCAATAACGCGAACAGGAAATTGATCATGCCTATATACTTGGTATAAGACTATCCGACTATAGCATATAGAGAAATACAGAAGGTACTAAATTAGGGGAATGCCAAGATAAATTCCGGTAAAAGTGGGTTGTTACTATAAACATGCAAGTGTGAATGAGGATAGGGAAGAGTAAGGAGCAGCAAATTGACTAGTTTGTCTAAATTATGATGTTGATGTTACAAAAAAGTTATTTGATTCTTTCTTTCTTAAATTGGGTTAATAATTTGATGGGGAATTCCGATGCACTGCCGAAAGTGGGCCACTTTTCAGCTGCGATAGGCCAAGCCTAAGTCCTACCTTAAGGTAGCGTGTGCAGAAGGCCTTTTACTATGGCTCGTCAAACAAGTGCTGTGCAAACTGAGCACAGCTCAAGTCTTTGGATTTTTTTACTTGAAAATTCTGATACTTGAAATTTTTTATGTTTCTGAATTCAAAATATTAATATAGTGTGTCGAATTCTGATTGAACGATATTATTTGGCTTGACATTGGGTTGGATTTGGTACAATCCGAGTCCTAATGTTTAATTGGCACGACACGAGAATAAACGACTTGATATGTAAATTGAGTGTTGTAATAAATGGTGGAGAGTTTGATTTAACTAATAAGCATATTATGTTACCTAAAAAAAGTGAACAAAACACAACCTCGCAACGACATTTCGAAGAGTGGCCAACCCAACATGGCACGGGCACAAAATTTCGTCTCGAGATTGGGTTGTGCGAATGTGTCTAGCTAAGTTTTAAGAGCTTGTTTGGTTGAATAGAGGAAGTAGAAATTCCCATGAAAACTCAATGCCCATGAAATTGTAATTCCTAGAAATTGTCAAAATTTGTTTGGTTGAATGTGGGAATTTCTACTTCCCATGGGAAGTTTAACTTACCTAAGGGGGACTAGCTAAGTTAATTCCTCCATTTTGTGGGAAGTAGAAGTTTCTAGGAAGTCCCACTTCCTACATAATTGTCAACCAAACAAGTATATAGAAATCTATTTCCTAGGAAAATAAACTTCCCATGAATTTATTAGGCAACTAAACAAGTCCTAAGAATGGTCGTGTCTAGCTAAGCTTCAAGCCTTCAAGTACGGTTGTGTCTAGCTATGTGCTTGCCTTATAACCATGGTGACACATTCAAATTTCACTTTGTCCTCCAACATTATCTTTGTTACCATTTCTTACCAACATTTCTCACTGTAACTTTTTTTTTTTTTTTTTTTTTTTTAATGTTATACTACCTCCGGTTCAAGTTACTCGTAACTTTGGAATATTTTATATCTCACAAATAATACTCCAAATTTGCGAGTAATTTGGACCAGATGTAGTATCATCATTAAGTAATAAGAACTAATACGGGTCTGTTCTCATTGACTGAACTCAGCTGAATTGAACTGAACTTATTAGAGCTGAACTGAACTGAATTTTTGTGTAAGAGAAGAAAATTAAGAGCTGAATTGGACTGAAAGTAAATGCATGAGAACATGCCCAACGTCTTCATTATAACTTAATGTTGACATTGATCTTAAGCATAGACAAAGGTAGAAAATTAATACGTCCTCTATAGATCTAGTCCTAAGCAACATAGACAAAGGTAGAAAGTTAATAGAACCATCTCTGAACTTTTAAAGGGTCATATTTGCCCGGTGTTACTCTTTAAGTATGATATACGAAGTTGCTCTACTAAAACCAAAACATTGAATTTCCAACACACACAGTCACACACCCCTAAAAAATGAAAATAAAAATTCAAGTAATTCTCTAGTTACATTATCCTTGTCATTTTAAGAACTTAAAATCTATTCTTGTTATAGTTGTTAATATGATCATGAAATCCCTTTTATTGATCGAACTTAACAATTATTCTAGTTAATATTATTTTAACATACATTAACGAACTAATTTGAAATAGTTCGAAATTGTGCATAAAACAATTTGTATGCTCTTAACTTATTTTATCTAAGCTTAAAGATAAGATCAAATAAATTAATATAAGAAACGAACATACCCTAAGGGCCTGTTTTCATTGACTGAAATGAGCTAAACTGAACTTTACTTATTGGAGCTGAACTGAAATGAATATTTTATGAGAGAAGGAAATTAGGAGCTGAACTGATTATAATCTGATGAGAATAAGGTCTAAGTTCTATTTGTTGCATTTGTTCTATAGCTTTGTTTTGGCCAAATAATACATTTCTACTGTACTTACTAGTTACTACTCCGGAACTCTCACATTTGCACTGTTTAGCATGTTTTGAAGATTGTACCCCCATCCCTCGTTTATATAATTGTATTAGTCCTGTTAAGAGATTTAAACTCTCTCCTAGTCCTTATCTGTATGACTTTGGTAGTCTCGAGTCTGTAGGGAGCTAGTCTCCTTTTTCTCCGCTGTCAAAAAAAAAAAAAAAAAACTAGTTACTACTCCCAATCTACCATTATTTTGTATTCAAAAAAAAAAAAAAAAAATCTACCATTATTTTAACTCCATATGTAAATTGTTGATGTAACTTCCAATTAATGAATTTCAGGGACTTGGATTCCTATGTATAACTATTTTTATGAGAAAAAAAAGCATCTTGGTAAGCAAAAAAAAAAAAAAAAAAAAAAAAAAAAAGACAAGAAAGGGTAGGAAATGGAGGAGTGCAGAAGCTGAAGGGAGCATTAGTTGCAAATGGGGGTGTTTCATTTATGTAATGCAAGAGAGAGTGGCGTTCAAGCAATGGCTTTTCAGTTTTGGTCTTTTTACTTACCATGTGCTACTTACATACGTTATACTATTGATTATTGAAGAATGATTAATCAATTATACAAAGTACAAATTATTCCATAACATTTATTTCATGCTATATTAGACTTTAGATGTTACAAAGTGCTATGAATAATGTTATATGCAAAGCAATTATATTGATAGCGAACTCAAATACTACGTAAGTAGTATTCTCCCGTGTTTTAATAAGTGTTACACTTTGACCGGCGTATAGTTTTAGGCAATTTAATTGACATAAATAAAATAAGAGGTAAGTGGATAGTTGGAGTATTAAAAAATTGTAAAAGAAAGATAGTGGAGTTAATAATTCATTGAAAACTAATGAAAGTGAGAGGAGAGAAATAATAATAATAATAATAATAATAATAATAATAATAATAAAGTAGTAGTTTTGAGTTTGGGTGGAGACTATGAGATGAGAGTATATAGTACTAAAACACGGTCGCACTTGCAAAAAAAAAAGTTTAACACTTATTAAAACACGCCCGCATTTGGTAAGTGTAACATTTATTAAAGCACGAATTGAGTATATATATATACAAAACTGGTCACACTCTGAGGACTAGATTACTTATTTAAGGGTAATTCTTGATTGATCGAGAAATCTCTAACCGACCGAGTAACTCCGGTCACACGGTATGGCTAGCCACACAGAAAACGCGCTGGGCAAGATCTCACAATGTATGGTTTGTTTTATTTGATTTCAATCAACTTAAACAACTTTAGTCGGCTTAAGTTTTAACTTAAATTTATTCGAAGTATTGAATTTAAGATCCAAATCCTTTTAAAAATCTAACCAATCCCATATTCTAATAAGGGCTACCCTATATTGATTATCGAATCAAAACACACATAGACGTTTCTTATAACTTTATATCTAAGTTCTCTTTTTCAATGAAATACTTTCTTTGGGAGTATATAACTCTTACTTACCTAAGAACTATAGATTAAGGTTTTCAATACACTACTTTCTCAATAGGGTTCTATTTTCTTATACTTGTTTTTGTTTGACATTAAAAGTAATTCATGAATGATCTACACCATGTTGATGCATATTTGGATTGCTCTAAACATTACTCTCTTGGGATCAATAATATTGTTTCTAGAGTGGTAAACTAGTCTATTTTAATTAGGACATTAAGCACCCTATACAAACCCCAAAAAAAACGCATTACAATATATAATAAAAAGTTTATAATATTCTCTTTAAATTTCCTTCCCTTAAAAGCTTTACAAGCTAATCTTATAAGTCCATAACTTTGATATAAAGATATTAAACAGTTTTCCAATGTTTTTAAAATGTTCAAAAGTTATTGAATTGCGCTTCCATTGTTATAAAAAGTGCTAAAAAGAACAAGTTATGCACACAAAAATGTAAACTTTTGGGAAAATGCAGGATTATGTACAATGATTTCATCCACCTGCCATATGCTTCCACACCAAATTCTATGAAAAAATATACTTGTATATACACATCAAATATAAAACGATGTTATGGGCTTTGCAACTTTTTTACCCACTTGCTTTAAGAGGTGATGAAACCTTTTTTTTTTGAAACAAGAGGTGATGAAATCTTAAGCAAAAGGCTTGAAAGTGGGCCTATTACTTGTAAACAAACTGAGATTTGAACGATCTTATGGGCCTTGTACTCTTGGGCCCACTTTTGTAGAAGAAGGGAAAAAAAAGTTTTTACCATGTACTTCGTATTAAGATTAAGGAGATTTTATGTTTCAAAAAAAAAAAAAAAAGATTTAGGAGATTTTATTGGGTTTCACCCTATAAAAAATAAATAAAAAAAAAAAAAAAAAAAAAAAAAAAAAAGAAAGGAAAAAAAAGGGAGATTTAACTGTCAGGTTATAAGATGCATCCCTAAGCTGAATAAATATTGGGTTGTAATTTGGTTCCTGAGTCTGGTAATTTGGCTACATAGGTTAGTAAATTAGCAGAATGCAAAGATAGAATGATTGCAAGGTATTCAGGAGCTAAAACCAGTGTGATTTCAAAACTTACAAGATTTAATACAGCAAATACCCATTGGAGTACTGTAGAAAATATTTGTATAACTACGTTTTGTACACCAAAAAAGATCCTGTACCAGTATAATTGCTTGCCAATGCCTTTCCTGCTGAGGTTGGATTAGAGAATGCTAATTGCGAGTGCTCAAGAACATAGTCTGTAGAAAAGCTTTTCCTGCATGAATATTTAACATCAGAACAAAAATCTAAATACTACTAGAATATGATTTACCAACAAAAGCAAATGAAAAAGACTTGAAAGCAAATTTATGCTGAATTAAAAAACACAAACAGTCTCCCCAATAACTTCGCCTATCATACATATAATGGTAGTTTGCCTGGCCAGACTAATTTATGAAGCTGAAGGGTTATCCAGGGAATTGATGAACCTTGAAAGCAACATAACATCAGATTGATTGTGAAACATTTGAGGCAGCCAAGGGTCAAAGCTCTTATGAGTGATAGTCACTCAGTTATTACTTGATCTGAGGAGTCGAAACACAAAGAGCTGCTACTGCTTACAAAATTCTACTAGCAAGAGAAGCCAGGCAGTACAAGACTAAGAGATTATGTCTATAGGAGTATAGGTGCTTTATTGCTTTAGTGGGTGGGTGGGTGAATGCAGAGTTTGTTTATTACAGAAAATTGCAATGCTTGTATTGCCATCAGAAAGCATGTGAGAAATAAAGGCAACCGAGTCAATGGCCATCAATTATTCCTAGATAGCATACATGGTAATATGCAATGAGTATTTATGTTTTAAGGGATCACCAAGAAGAATTCTTACTATGAGAATTTTCTGTCAAATACTCAAATGTTCTACTACCTCCGTTTCATATTATTTGCAATGATTAGACTCTTCTCACACTTTATGTCAAATTGTTGCAAATAATATGAAACCAAGGTAGTATCTAGCTGTGACTACCAGCATCAAAAGTCAAAAAAGCTCTAAAGATGTAATTTTACCTCATGGCAGATGAGAGCATGAGGCATCAATATAAGAAGTGTTACTCAATTTGAAGTAGCTAAGTATCACCAACTCAATAAATTAATCCCTCGTCCCTGAGTGCACCCAAAAGGCCACAATGACAAGTTTTATACTCTATTAAAATCACGCCAATCTCATCCTTATAGATACAAATGCAAAGAGGGTATGGTGAAGACAGTCAGATGCTGTACTATTACCTTACTTTTGCAGCAATTCAATGGCATAACTAAAATTCTGTTTGGTGAGATTTTGAAGAGGGAAAGGAAAAAATAGGAAGAGACAGGGAGTTCTGAGTGTATGTGTGGTGGAGGGGGGAAGGGGGGAAGAGGGGGCGTTTCAATAATTGGAAAATTGTAAACTAATAATCCCACCTTTAGTCGGTCTTCCAGAAACAATCCCACTTTTTGAAATTACAGAAATAATCCCACCTCTAACATGTATCTTCCACTAACGATCCCTTTGACCTACAACCTGTTAAACAGGTTAATTATTTATTTATTTATTTTTTTTAACCTAAATCTCTTTTGGGGCCACCAGTCCACCACCATGGTCACCCTAACCCCTAACCGCCACTGCCACCCACAAGGCCACCACAGATTATTCCAACCATGCTGTAACCACCCCTAAAACTCAACCTCCGCCCCCAAAAACTTGACCTGCAGCCCCGAAAAACCTCCACCCAGCCTGAAAACTCAACCCTCAGCCCTAAAAAGTAAACCCCGGCAGCCCCAATTACCTCTAAATTCAATTTTTAGCTTGAAATTAAACCCAGAAGCTCCTCTTTAACCAAGGCTCAATACTCTTATACTGATTATAGAAATTTCTCATATCCGCAACCATCTTTAATCACAAACATATGCAGCAACGATGTAGTCATCGAAGCCGATGAATCGATCTTCAATTCGTAAGACCAGCGAGGACATTACAACCATTGATGTTCATAGCCCATAAACCACAAATTTCTTCGCGGCAAGTTCGGCAGAAGGTGACTAGGTGAGAGAGAAGGATCGATTTTGTTCTTGATGTTGATGAGAGCGTCGAGAACCATGAGACCATACTCCTTGAGGTTGATCTCATAGTTTTTGAGCTCGGGTTTCGAAGGAGTCGGGGTTCTAGCGGTAGATTTGGAAGGTTTTCATTGATATTGGTGGCGGCGATGGTGAGTTGAGGGCTAGGTTGGGTTGCCGGGGAAAGCAAGGGCGGCAATGGGGAGGGGAAAGCAGTGGCGGGGCTGTGTTGGGGTTGGAGATGGGTTTTTTTTTTTTTTTTTTTTTTTTTTTTTTAATTAGTTTTGTTTTTTTTTTTTTTTTTTTTTTATATATATTATTATTAAAAATTTGAATAAACCTATTAAAATTCAACACGTGTCTTATAACCTAAGAAAACCGGTTACCAAAGCTATCCAACCGGTCAGGGATTGTTAATGGAAGATCCATGTTAAAGGTGGGATTGTTTCTGGAATTTCAACACGTAGCATTGTTTCTGGAAGACCGACTAAAGGTGGGATTATTAGTTTACAATCATTTACATGCTTACATCAACCTATAAAACAAACTTATCTTTTTTACAACTATAAGTTATGAAATCCATCTTTTTACAACTATAACAATCGTTCCCTCCAACCTTTCTTATTACTTCCCATATTTCTGATGCAAATAAAGGAAAATGAATCCTGACTTTCACATCGCTCCCTTACCCTCCAAATTGTCATACCCAGATATAGTGTAAATGTGAACTACCCTTAGTCACAGACTTAAGGGTCATACCTTCAAAGAGCAGGTCAAGGCCGGACAGCATGCAGGAAGGAGGAGGGAGCACAAGGAGTAAACACTTCTAATTTTGGAAGGTACGTGAGATTGTGAGTGCATTGCAAGATTTCTCATGCAAACCTGACACTTACATGATGCTAAAATCATTGTTTTATTCTTCTTTTAAAATTATTTAAGTAATACTACCTCCGTTTCATATTATTTGCAACGATGTGACATAAAGTAGAGAGGAAAAATGTCTAATCGTTGCAAATAATATGAAACGGAGGTAGTAGTTAGCATAAAGACCTACTGCAACTCCAACCACCTAATCACCTATGTTGACCCTCATGAGGTTTTGATAATGATGTTAAGAACTGAGCAAACTTCCATCTAAGAAGGATTTTCTAGTGTTGTAATGTTTGCAGGTTCAGTAAGCTTTGGGAGCTGAAGTAGGAACTGAAACAAAGGAACTTTAGAAGATCCATGAGGACAAGTAAAGACAGAAGAGGAGTTTCAACAATGGAACTTCCCGAAGTTCTTAACAAGAACTTCAAACGGGTTGTAACGACCTGGTTTCGGTGTAATGTTGGGGCAAACCTCAACAACCAAGGATCAGTGCAGAGCTCGAGATATCAACCGAAAAAGATGGATTTCATAACTTATAGTTGTAAAAAAGATAAGTTTGTTTTATAGGTTGATGTAAGCATGTAAATGATTGTTATGCATTGAACTTATTAGAAATCAGATAAAGCTTGGCAAGCTCATCAATTCGTAAAAGATAATTACAGTTTTTATGAAAAAGTACTTATTTGATTTTATCTTTTAAAATCTGGTTTAACTCGGTTTTATCTTTTTCATAAAATCTTATCTTTTAACTAAAACGAATTTGATAAAATTGGTTTTTAGAAAAGGCGAAATTAAATTTGTTTTGGTTTCGATTTTAAAGTGATAAGATTAGATTTCTGTTTAAGCTTATCATATTTGCGAAAACCCTACTTTGTGAACCGAGGAACTTCTATAAATATAGAAGTGATTCAGTGAAGCAAAATGAGAATTTTAAGCGTGAAAACCACTTAGTGCTTAAGAGTAAGTTTGCCAAAGGTTTAAGCTTTATCATTTTGATTTCGGGTTTCATGTGTAGCTTTCCATTTATGTGTTAGATTGAGTCTTTATGTTGTAATTGGTTTTGGGGTGAGATTGTGAATTCTCTACAAATTCACATTTGTGTGTATGAGTTTGAATTCTCTAAAATTCAAGTGGTAGCTATGAGTGCAGAACCTGAGAGGTGTCTTGGGTCACCTAGAAAGTGTCCTAGGTTAAGGGGAAAAGGTACCTAGGAAGTGTCTTAGGTCTGGTAGGAGGTGTCCTATCAAGTGGCAAGTGTCCGTGGTAGAACTTGCAAAGCAAAGGTCTGTGTAATAGGTTGTACTAGGAGAGTTGCCTATTATAATAGAATTTGTTTATAAGTCCCAATAGGGCTGAGGTTTTACTTCCAGCTAGGCACTGGATGGTTTCCTCGTAAAACTCGTTGTGTTCTTTAAGTTCCTTTTACGTTTTGTTTTTAATTTCCGCATAAGTTTCGCGATTGAAACCTACTACAATTCACCCCCCTCTCGTAGTAGTTCATCTAAACTAACAACCTATGTCCAAAATAAGCTATTTGCATTCACTAACACTCTAGATTATCGTTTCACCAAGAAACCATAATAATCAGACATATACAATCTAACAGTAAAATGCATATCCAAAATTTCCATCACTTCCATAATGATATGTTTTTTAGCATCTGTTCCAGGTTTTAAGCTTCCATAGTAACTCACTAAGCAGACCATCTGCCTTGATAAAAACAGCTCCAAGATGCCTCATCCAGATTCTTGCAGTAATAAAATTATTCCATCCACAGTAGTGCACCTAAGCACCTAAGCCCTCAGGTACTTTTGATTCTAGAACCCATATTCACCATTCACTTCCTAGATAAATAACTACAGGTTGTCATCTCATAAAGGCACATTAGAATACATGACTGTCTTGTTTTCTATGGCATTTTAAACCCCATATAAGTAAAAAGTAACGTAACTTTGCCAAAAAGCTTTACTCAAGCAGAACCATTATCAATGCAATGTGAATGACTACTCTCTCTACAGACCTAATTTGTAACCCTCTTCTTTTCTGCCTAGGCATGGGTAAATGGACTGTAACAAGGAGTCACTGACAGTTAGTCATTATGTGTCCATTCTGCATAATTATGGCAATAATAATTAAAAAAAAAATGACTTTTTACATAGCTATAACAGGTCATTAGTAACAACTTTTTGGCCTTTAATTAAATCAGTCTATATTCTCATTCATGGAAATTCATCACAACCATATGTAAAGTTTTAAATGTTGGAAGAGGTAGGTTACCTCACAGCATCTAACAAGTGAGTTGCAATATGTTTTCTTCGATTTGATGGACTGACCCAAATAGCTCTAACGCCACAAGAAGCAGGTGTAGCCTCCTCTTCACAGACAATGGATCCAAGTAAGTTAGAATCCATGGCATCCAAGCTTTTATAGGTAGATCCTTTCCTGGAAACTTCTCTTTGAAAGCATATCGTACCAAACTGTAATGTCTTTGCTTTAGCTATTACTTCTTTCCCACTAGCAATATCCGATTTTTTTTGCACTGAGTCTGAAAAGAGCTTGTGTGCCGTGCTTATTGGCTCCACAATCAAACAGCCCGCGACTCTTTGTGAGGATATAAACAAATAAACCTGCAACAACCAATCAGCCAAGGTTATATTCAACAATCGACCCATACAGAACAACTTCCGAAACACAAATTGCAATGGTAAGTCTGATAACTCCAACATATCAGTACAAACCTGACAAAGCTCATGGATGATCCACCCATCACCCAGTTCAATCTCCATCATTTTCACAACTTCTTGTACCTAAAACATAATAAAATTTCCCAACAAAATGCCAAATTTATTGCACTATCATCTCAATCTTGTCCACAAACCAAAAAAAAAAAAAAAAAAAAAAAAAAACAACAGCTACTTTTAAAGCAAAATGAAATAAGATCTCAACCTTCTTCTTTTGAGCCGGAGGATCACAATTCGAAACAACTACGATACGATCCCTTTTGAGTGTTGGCAAATGAATCAATCGCTCTTGGCGCCAACCCTGTAAACCAATACAACAATTTAACCAAATTCGAATTGAAGAAATACAGAAAGACAATTGAAAATAGGGCTAGCATCGTTAAAAACTCACCTTAAATGGGATTCCATGAGTAAAATTCTTATGAAATGAAGTATGAACCTTCTCATCAGTTTCATCCCCTTTAGTATACTGAATCCCACAAATTTTACAAGTATGAAGAAGAAAATCAGACTGACCCAATTCCAAATGAAATTGGGCATACTTTCTCTTCTTATTCAAATTCTTTCCTTTAAATTTCTCACTCTTTTCGATTTGCTCATCGAAAATTTCTTCCCCAATTAACACATCACTTGTTGATTCTTCAACCCTAAATTATAGGACCATAATATTAGATTTGGACAAAATTAACGATCAGGGTATGAATAAAATTTGATTAATTGAAGTTAGAAATGCATAATTTAGGGAAAAAATTGAAGTACCTGGCGGGTTGACGAGTGTATTTGATTCGAATTTCTGGAAACTTTGGTTCCCTAATTCCGTCGAATAAATCGTAGGAATTTGCAGATGGAGGAGGATTTGATGAGTGATTAAAGAATGATTCAATCGTTTTCTGCATTTCTTCCGATACTTCAAAACTCGCAATCAATTTCTTGAAAAAATCTGATAAGAGTTTGGGTTTTGCTGAATATGATTAATTTAGATTTTTAGTTCCCTCCATTTTAAGGACTTGGGGTATGAATATTTATGTTTTCGCGCCTAACGTTCAATTTTTTTTGGAGAGTTCTATACTTGTACTTGTATAGTACCAATGATAAAAGACTATAATAAACCCGGTCTAAATTAATTTAATGTATCACAGGATGACAGGATTTATCACATGCTTTTTTTAAAAGCTTTAATCACACTTTCATTCTTTCTTCTATCTTTTCCTTTTCATTTTCTCTCTCCTCTTTGACAAATTATTAATTTTCTCTCTCTTCTTACTTTTTTTTTTCCACTCACCTCCTTTGATGTTCTGTAATACACTTCAACAATGGTGAAGACGAGAGGAGGAAATTCATCAAAATCAACAATGGCGATCGAAACTAGAAGTGAAATTTCATCAAATTGGAGTAAACAAAGAGGATTACGATCATCAATTGGAGTAAATTAAATGCAAACAGAATATATCAAACCAAATGTCACTATAAGAAATAAAACGTGATTATATCAAGTTAAATGTCACTATTGAAAATAAAAAGTGATTATATTAAACTAAATGTGATTATAAAAAAAGTGATTATACTAAACTGAATTTGATTATAAAAAAATGAAAAGTGATTATATCAAAATAAATGTGATTATAAGAAATAAAAATTGATTATATCATATCAAACTGATTGTGTTGTAAAACTGATTGTAGTGATACAAAACTGATTATGCCAAATCAAAACTAATTATAACAAATCTTTGCATGAGCTTGTATTATAGGTTGATTTTCCTTCTCAAACTAATTTACAATTAAGTACATCATTATTACACCTTGTTCTGCATCTTCTACAATTTCATCTTCTTATTGAATTTCATATTCATCAACAAATTTTCTATAATTAGAACAAATTTTAACAAATATATGGATGTTTACCTTCGTAATTGCTTCCGATTGCATCAAATTGAAGTTTAATAATGATTGTAATTGTACATGGTCTTCCTATATATACTGATTTAGATCTCTTGTAAATTGTAATACATAATTTGACATGTTTTTGCAAAAAAATAGTGAGAGGAGAGAGAAAAAAATCCCTAAAATTGTTTGAGAAGAGAGAATTTTACCCTAAAATTGATAGAGATCAAGCATAGCATGGGGGAAGAAGTCGAAGAAGTAAAAAAGAATGACTGGATTTTGGCTGGGTATATGTCACTAATGGAGTAATGGGCTTCGGTCCACAATAAGTTAATGAGGACCGGGTCCATGCAAGACAGACTACCAATAGACATGTAAAGTAATTTAGGGTGTATAGTATTCTATTCATTTAATTTTTACTCATATGAAATTATTAAAACTTATTTTAGTTGTAATTTGTATTTGATAATTCTTATTGATAGCTTGTAATTTTGTATGATTTTAGAGTGGTTTTAAGCCTTAGAATTGTGAAAAATTAATGTCTTAGTTCCCTAATTATCTATTTTTAAGTATTTTTTGTGTATCCTAAGCTTCACGGGGTTAGTTGCTAGTGTTTTTGGTGCATATTTAGGTATAAAGATGACACTTTGAAGCTTTTAGATAAAGAAGCAAAGCATTTGGAGGCAAGAAAAAGAAAGAAAGGAGCTATGGAATAATGAATCATTGAAGAAGAATGAAAGAAGCAAGGAAAAGTGTCTAAAACAAGAGCATTTGGAAGGGTTTTGTAAGGATTTTCGCACTAAGGCCAACTTCAAATAATCATAACTTTTTTTACACTCAATATTTTGAAGTGATTCAAATTAAAGATTAAAGTTCATCTCAAGAGCTTACCAACGACTGGTCACGTGCCTTATTCCGATGAGTAATGAAATATTTATGACCTTCCAAAACGAAGCTGTTTTGCTAGAAAAAGTTGCACGTCCGTGCCAAGTGATGCACATCTGTGCAAGGTCGGGCAGTAGCTACCGTTCTCATTTTAATAGGTTTTCACGATCTGTGCAACCTTTGGCACGTCCGTGCCGACCCGTAGACGGGCTAATTCTTGTTTTCTTCGTCATTTTACTTGGGGGTTATATAATATCCCTTCATCTTTGAAGCTTATGATTATTTGAAGTTGGCCTTAGTGCGAACTTCTTCCTTAGTCTTCTTAGGCTCTTTCTCTTAATTAACAATGTAGAGCTTTAATTAATTAGTTATTTTAGTTTAGAATCTCTCAAACTCCAATATTATAGAAGATAATTTCAAGCTTTATTTTCTCAATTTCAACATTTCTCCTCAACTTTGAAGCTTCAAGTAGTAATTTATTCTCTTCTCTTCTTAATTTTTTGTTTTTATATGGTTTTGTGGATCTTAATTTTTTCTTAATCCTTGTTAATGTTCTTGCATGTTCAATGTTTGAATGTTACTCTTATCCATGATTTGTGAGTAATTATGAAAGAGGCATAATTTGGGTGAAAACCCAACTAAGCCATGGGTTGATTAATTTGGATTTATTCATGTAGTTCTACTTTGGATTGATAGTTGTTTATGCTTGAATTGATTGTTGCATGTGTATTTTGGTTGCCACTTTATACTCATGTGTTCATTCCATTACTCACATTGAAAGATGGGGTTTGGTAGTGAGTCCCTTCTTGTGCAATTGGATTATGCCTCTTTCATAACTATGGATGCTTTGTTTCAATTAATAGGATGCTTTAGTGTGATAATTTAGGTGAGAAATCCCAAATATTTGTGCTTCATGCTATCTCGAAGCGATCGAAAGACAAACTCGAGTTAGAAACCCACTTCCTATCATTGAGATTTTGTTTCTTATCATGTTAGTTGTTTGTTCTAGGAAAGTCTTAGTGTTGTGGATTTGAAAGAAGTCAACATTGAGTTCCCATTCTATCACCCAAGTACAATCCATGTTTCATCCATTTTATCAATTCATTGGCTTGGTATGTGTTAAACCCCATGTATCCCTAGCACATCTTTCTCTTGTCATTTCTTTAGTCTAAACTAGTTAGTCCATAAACTTCAAATCCTTGATTCGGTCTAGCTTATTATAATTAACACTTGTCGGTGGTTGCTCTTAGTCCTTGTGGAAGAATGACACTTACTTACCATTATGCTTAGGTTAGTGGTTATTTAGGTAGTTTGACTTTAGGGTGTTTGGCTAACGACCAAATATCCCTTCCGTTACTTATCAAACCTTATTTTTCCTAAACATAACTTATATGAACTTATTATTAGACATAAAATAAGTGAAAATAAGAGTGAATAAAGCAATCGCTGAGTGATAAGACATTCCTATTTCTAAATAATTACATGGTTTGTCTGAGCACGCTTGTCGACTATAAAATATAATTGTTTCTCCAAAAATACTCAATATTTGATTGATTCCGTACAACTTGTCTGATTTGATTCGGATCTAAAATAAGATTGAAGAAATGTCAATAAATGTAACCATTCTTGAGATAAGGATGAGACATCTTTATAGGCAGCCATATAGATATCCATTGACCATTCAAAATCAATTCCACTTGTTTAAATTTGAGTTTTTTTTAACCCACATCTACATAAACTTAATATGTAAGGGTGTCTAAGAAATTGATGTGCAAATTTAAATAAAAAAGCATCAAAATAAAAGTTTGTGTTCAAAGTACAAAATAAAAGTTCAAATGAAAAATACACTTTAATAATCCCAACTTTGCTCAATTTACTTTAAATAATCCCAACTTTTGATTATTTTGCAATGATCCCAACTTTCATATGTGTTTTCTTTCTTCAATCCGAATCCGATTACCTGAAGAAAAGGTCAATATTTTTTTTTAAAAAAATCATATGTCACGTGTCGCTTTCAAATTGGTTCAAAAATAAATAAATAAATTTAAATTAATAAAATTAAAAAAAACAACCAAAGACCATCGGCCATCCAACGCTAGTGGCCGCACTTCCCCAACCGGAAGACCCACAGCCAAGCCACCATGAGATCCGGCCACCACGAACTCCCACCATCCACGAATCTCGACCCCCCCGAAATGCCGATCTCATTTACGAAACCCACCAACCCCGAAATCCCGACCAACCCACGAAACCCAAACCACCCACGAACTCCGATCTCCCACGAACCCCGACCACCCACGAAATCCAAACCCACTTTTTCGACCTACCGGAAACCCTCTCGTCACAGGAGGGTATAGGGACGGTTTCAGGGATGTGGGCTTTGGTTATATTGATTTTGGGTTTTATGGGCGGCGGTGGTGTGGGTGGGAGGGGGCGCCGTTTTCCGTGGTGGGTTTAGGATGGAGGGCCGATTTTCAATGTTATGGCGGTTGGGCGACGAAAAATCGGTGGCTAGGGACTGGGAGGTGGTGGTTCGGGAGTAGGCTGGGAGAAGGGCCACCATTGGTGTCTGGTGGACGTGGTGGCTGGTGGGTGTGGACGCGTGGTGGCTGGTTGTTTTGGATTTTTTTTTAATTTTTTTATTCTTTTTTGTTTCTTTTTTTTTTTAATATTTTTATTTATAAACCAATCACGTGTTGACACGTGTTGGGTAACCTAGAATAATGGGTTGTTGACCGGTTTGGGATTGAAGAAAGAAAATGTATATGAAAGTTGGGATCATTGTAGAATAATCAAAAGTTGGGATTATTTAAAGTAAATTGGCCAAAGTTGGGATTATTAAAGTGTATTTTTCCAAGTTCAAAAGCTTGTGATATGATTATGTCGCCGCTCAAAGAATTCTGTTATGTTTCGGATTAGATGATTATTTTACAGAAGTCTTTTGTCAAGTTCAATCCTAATACTCCAACTGATTATTGGGACTCGATGGCTCAAAGCATGCAACTTCATTGTCACGATTCTCTAGGCTCTTATGTAATACCCCGTATTTTTAATGTATTTTTATATATTATTTATCTAATTATAAAATTTATTTTGGGTCAAACTATTTTAATTATTGGATTATAAATAAAACAAGTATAAATATTTTGGGTTAAAAAGTATTTGATCCAAATATAGTCCATCTTTATAATAAACCAAATCATTCTATTTTTACATTTGGGCTACTTATTTTATTATTCAAGTCCACAATTTTTATAAAGCCCAAACCTACCCCAAACAACCCTACACTACCCTACACTATAAATACTCTTTCAATCTCTAAAATTTTGCCACCCAAAAGGTCAAATGGTCAAGGTAAACAATTTTCCCTTTTCTTTTTCTCTTTTTCCTTTTCTTTTTCCTTTTCCCTTTCTTTTCCTTTTCTTTTTTGTTCCACGCAGGAAAAGTGGCTGTGCGTGGGCTCACTGCCACCTCAGCACCGCCGCTGCCACCACCCCACTGTTGCCGCTACTCCACCGCAGCCGTCCACCGGTGTCGCTACAGGCCGCCAGCCACCCCCATTGGCTTGGTTCCTTATTTCCTTTTCGTCTTCCTATTTTTATTTATTAGTTTGGTTTTGATTTTTATTGGTTTTAAAATGATTAATTTAGTATCAAATCATGTTTTAAGATATAATTTCAGATTATTAATTTGGTTTATTATTTTCCGATTTTGATATGATTAAAGTTAGGGCTTCTAATTTATTCAAGACTTTATTTTTAGGGTTCTTGTATAAATTAATTTGGGGCTTTTATATACTCAATGTTTCTATGAATAATTTAAGTATAAAAATGTATTTTGATGAAGTTTTAATGAGTTTTTGATTGAACTATATTGCTGGAATTTTATTTAAAGTTGTATAATTGTGATTTTAATAAAAGCGTTTAATTACCCATTAAAGAAGAGTTTAATTAGGGGCTTTTAAATAATTTTCACATTATTTTAAGTAGTCTAAAGTGAATTTAAGTTGCTAGAAATTGTGTATACAAGGGTAATTATTATAGTATTATTGTCCCTTTATGTAGGAGACTTGATTCGGGAAGTGTTATAATGTAATCGGCTACTTTAAGAGCTTATTTGAGGTACGTTACGTACGCGTACTCGGAAACTTATTAAGCGTGTAGAAACATGCTAGGATTTATTTAATTGATTCCAAGTTAGTGTCATGCTAGGAATTGGTTGGAATAGTTGATTTAAAATGAGATTGGTGATTTGATTTGGAATTGATTGAATTGAGAATGGTTTTGGTGAAATATTTGTGAAGCATGATTGGTGGAAATTAATTATTTATTGGAATTGGTGAAATTGGAGTATTGTCATTGAACCAAATTTTTATTATTGGCTTGTTGGAACAATACTAGATTTAGGACGATTTCTGACGGACTGGTTCTGTCAGAAAATAATTAATAAAAAATGAACCTTAACCTCTTAACCTAAACTAGCCCCCTCTACCCATAATTTCTTTGTTCTTTCCCTCTCTCCTTCTCCGCCCTCTTTCTTCTTTCTCTCTCCTCTTCCCTTTCTCTCTCCTTCTCCGCCCTCTTTCTCTTTCTCCTTCTTCTTTGTCGGGGTCATCTTCTTCTCCTCCCTCTTCTCTTTCTCCCTATCCCTACTCTCTCTCTTAATTTCACCTCCTTCCTTTTCTCTCTATTCTCTTTGTCTTTGGGTGGTGGGTTTTCTTGGTTAGACCATAAAAAGCTTAGAGGAACGACGGAATTCGAAGTCTCATGGTCAAAACGAAGGTTTTTAGGTGAAATTCGACCAAGAAAACTCTAGATCTAGAGTTTTCATGGTCGAATTTCTCCTCATAAACCCAATTTATAGTTTTTTTTTGGTGAAATTAAGGTATGTATCTCTTGGTTTTTTTTCCTTAATTTTGATTTTATTCTGCTAATTGTTTTTGGGATTTTTTTTGAAAATTTATGGTGGTGGTGGTGGTGGCTATTGTTGTTCTGATTTCAGGGGTTGGGTCGGTGAATTTGTGGTGGGTAAGTCTTGGTTGTGGTCGGATTTGTTTGTTGTTTTTTTGGGTTGCGGTGTCATGGTGGTGGTGGATAAATTTGGGTTTTGGGTAGGTGGGGTTTAAATTAGGTGGGGTCCGGTGGTGGTGGCGGATTAGGGTTAGGGGTTGGTGGTGGTCTAGTGGGGGTAGTGGAGGTGGTGGTCTGATGGTGGGTAGTGTAGGGGCTGGTGGTTGTGGAGGATTAGGGTTAGGGGTTGGTGGTGGTCTAGTGGGGGTAATGGAGATGGTGGTCTGATGGTGGGTAGTGTAGGGGGATGGTGGTTGTGGGGGATTAGGGTTAGGGTTAGGGGTTGGTGGAGGTGGTGGTCTAATGGTGGGTAGCGTAGGGGCTTGTGGTTGTCTGATGGGAAGGAGGGGCCAGTGGTGGTTTGATGGGGGTGGTGGAGATGGTGATACGTCGCGCCGGTGGTGGCGCGATATTTTTTTTAATTCCATAAAATAACTTTCCGATGGAATTCCCGTCAGAAGTTTTCGACGGATTTTACTATTCCATCGAAAATTTCCGACGGACTTTTTCTGTGCCTGAAAATCTCATATGACGGAAAATTTCGTCGAAAAAGTGATTTCGACGAAATTTTCGTCGAAAAAGGTGGTTTTTCCTACCAAGCCGTTTCCGACAACCACTTATGACGGAATTCCGTCGGAAAAGGGGTTTCCGACGGATTTCAGGGTGTTTCTGACGGAATTTTTCCGTAAAAAATGGGCTATTTTCTGGTAGAGGAAGGTTTGTTTAATTAAACTAAAGGAAAAATTGTCAAGGATAAGCCAACCTTTGCGTGGTTAACTTAAAATAAGTTGGCCTTTCAATTAACTCAAAATAAGTCGACTTTTAAGGGGTCTTTTCTTTTAGTAGGCCAAATGACCTACAACCTACCAAACATGTCATTTTTTGTATAAAATTAATTTATTAAATCTAATTAAGTGTTTAACTATAATTATATTAAATAAAAAAATATAAACATTAAAAAAAAATCATATCCTTAAAAAAAAAACGAAACAAATCCCTGCCAGTGGCCGGCACCGGCGACTCCCTTGGCGCCCTATTCCCCTCCCTTTCCCCCACCCATGACACCCTAATCCGTTAGTTTAACAATTTCCCATCCCCGTTGGCCGCTTCCCGACCCCTACCCCGATACGGCGACACCACCCATTTCCTCCTATCGAAAATTGCCCCCTTTCCCCATCCCCCACCTGAATCGCCCCACTCCCCCTTCCCTACCCAGAAACATTACCTCAAAACCCTAAACCCAACCTACAAAACCACCCTAAACGAGTTTGGGTGTCGTTTCAGGTGGTTTCGTGGGCTGGGTTTAGGGTTGGGGGCTGTTGAATTGGGGGAGTTGAATTGAGTGATGAACGGGAAAATCAGGTTAGGGAAGTGGGAATTGCAAAAGGGGTAGGGAGGGGGAGGCGGTGGGGTCGACGATCCCGTCGCCGGCGACGGGGGAAGGAAGCAGTCGTTGGCCACCGGCTGCTGGTAGGGGGGAAGGTTGGTGTGGGTGAGTAGAGGTGGCTGAGATTTTTTTTAATTTTATTTATTTAATTGTTAACTATGATTCAAGATTTTTATTTAAAATTGTTAATCCAAAAAAGTTTCTATTTCATTAATTAATTAGAAAATGTATTTAAATTATTTTGTTAAAAAAAGGACCAACCGTGTAATGACATGTGTCATGCTTTACCTTAACAATTGGTCAACTTTTAATATACAGGTTTTGATTCATTTTGAGAAAATATATTACAAAAGTTGACTTATTCTAAGTTAATTCAAAAGTTGATTCAAAAGTTGGATTATTTTGAGCTAACCAAGCAAAGGTTGACTTATTTTGACAAATTTTCCTAAACTAAAGTTTAATTTGGTTTGGAATATTAAAAGAGAATTTTACTCTGGTTCATATAATTTTTATTGATGCTATAAGCATGAGAAAGGAGCTATGTAATTGTCTATGTACACAAGGAATAAATTATAATTTGGTGCCTTAGTGCACTTAAGGTGTTTCTAACACCGAGGGATAGGATTTGTGGCGCATTATACGTTTAAGGTGTCTTTGACACCGAGGTAGATTTAAAAAAGGTTCAACATTAAATGTTATGTGGTCACTAATTATTCAAGAATTAAATTGGAATGTTTACTTGTTTGAATAATTATTATGATTGAATTATTATGGTTTGAGAGTTATCACCAAGTTTAATAATATGTAAACAACGTAAATTGAAAGAGATTACACACCAAAACTCTTGGAACGTATATACAGTGGTGGAGCCAGAAATTTCAAACCAGGGGGACAAATTAATGTTGCATAGTTTGACAAATATGTTGGAAAAAGTTCAATAGTTGAACACATAATTACTTAAATACTCGGGTATTAAATTTTATTAAATCCAAAATACTTATTAAAAAAATCTATCATCATTTACAAATTATTCCTCCTCCGATGACACATTATTAGTATTTGAATAGTGACGGTATCATGATTCTTTCTTTTTTTTAGTAAATATCATAATCTCTTATTACAGCTATAGTCATTGAAACTCCGCTGTTCCTAAATTGTTACCCCATTTGACATTTTATGGTTTTCAAGACGTGTCTTATAACGTATATGTCTTTATTTTCATACATGTAAAAATTATTAAAACGTAATATTAATAAACTATATAATGAGACGAATCTAACAAGATCCCATATGATTATATTACCTTTTTTTTTTTTTACTTTATCGATTATTTATAGTCAAAGTTTTCAAAATTTGACCCTAAAAATAACAAAGTGACGGAGAGAGTAGTTAAAAATAATGTAAGGCAAATTGTAATATATATTGTAATAAATATATACAAAAAAAATGAAAGAAAATAAAAGTCTTAAATGCTTAACAACATCCTTTAAAATTTCCTTTAAGAAAAAAAAGGTTAAAATGTGTAGGGAATATTTCAAGCATCCCACACTTGAGCCCCACTGTGATCATATACTTAAGCATGGTGGTGTCCAAAGGGAAGGAAGCTAGAGTAAAAGAGTCGCCAACAAGTTTTAGGAACTTGTAAAGCGTTCATAGGGTGAAGGTTACACCCCTTCACGATCCATGAGATCTCTAACTCCATAGTGGTCTGGAGCCATGACTGGATATTCGGGGATGAAGGTACAAATCCAACCTGAAAGAGATTAAACCTGCCCTAAAAACAGGCCTCTACTTTATTCTTCTCGTATTCATGTGCGCTTTCTGACTAACATTTAATCAATAGGTTAACCCTAAACCCGTTTAATCTATGTTGGTTGAATATTAATGCACAAATAAATCTATTATTGGCGATCACTTGAATTATAATCGTATTAACCTAAACAAGATTATTAATTATCTTATTACGCGTGATTACAAGTACAAATTCTCTTTAAACATGCATAAAAGGCGTGATCAAGCGATAATAATAATAATACCAAGCAACATAATAATCACAATCATCATAATGATAAAGCATAATAATGTTAGCAAGTTCCTAGGCATGATACTAATAAGATTAATAACATACCCTAGCATGTCACTAAATATTAAAGATCAAACCTTTATCCCTAACATGATACTAAAATGATATTAAAAAGAATAGGAAGCATCATAGAAACATACATGATATTAGAAATATCAGTTATTACCCTAAACATGATACTAGGAATCATAAAGACATCCTAACATGATATTAGGAATCAAAATAATTAAAGCATGATTTCTATATCAAAAGAATAACAATTAAATTACTTACTTGGATGCCTCGTATCTATTTCTAATAACAAAATACACACGTTAGTAACTTCAAGGAAAATAATAAATCAAACAATTAAATTAAATAATTGAAATAGAGATTTAGGACCAAACCCTCAGAAATATCAACCTTTCACGTCTAGTGTGAAGACAACTTTGAACTTGGCTAGGTGTGTCTAGACCTAATGTATGTGGAATTTTGTAAGAGGGAAGGTTTAGAAAAAGAATAGAGAGAGAGTAAGCTTCTAGCTTTAGAGAGAGAAAGAATAGAGATTGATGGTTGTGAATGAATAAAAACAGGGAGATACGACCCCTATTTATAGAAAAATAGTCCGGAAACCGATCGAAAACAAATCAAGTCCCATTCGGAATAAAAGACCTCCTGTCGCGAACGACAGGAGTTAGAGCCAGGCGACAGTTGTTAGCTCCAAGTGACAGCTATTAGCGCCAGGCGACAGCTGTTAGCGCCAGGTGACAGCTATTAGTGCCAGGCGACAGACTTGTCGTCTTGCGCCGAGTCAGAAATAAAACGCGCTTTGCACGCGGAATCATCTTCTTAATATGATTAAGCAGCAAATTCCGCGTTTATCAAATTAAAATCGGGTTTATCATGAAACATTTATTTTATTCCAAATAAAATTCTTTAAAATATAATTATCAATCCTAATTCTATTAGAATTTAAATGAACCTTCTAGATTATTCCAGAAGATTAAAATAAATCCTAATAAATTTAGGAATAATAAGTAATAGGCTCTCCTTTAGATCATTGGGCCACATATAAAATTCATTTCGAGCCCAATTTAGTTTTTAGGCCATAACTTCCTCATTATTCATCGGAATTGGGCTTATAATATATCGTTGGAAGATCTTTTCGATCCCAAACCAACTACACTATTATTGCCTTATTGGACCCTTATCACGGACCAAACTAAATTGGATTGGCTATTTCATAAATAGAGTATAAGAAGAATTATTTTCAAAAACAGAAAAAGAGATATTTTAATAAAAACAACCACATCACTAGACTTTTCACACTTTGTAGACACCTAAAAATGTCTCCCCAAAACCAAACCCGATGACGAACACCTTTCACCGCCATTATTGGTTGAGTTGAGTATTTAATATTTGGAGTGATTAAATCCATGTTTCCATTCAATACATTTCATAAAATAATCCATTTCCTAGCTCATTTCCCAAAAGCATAACTTGTTATCCACTTTTCATGTCCACATCGCAAAACCGAGAGAAAATTATTTTATGGCTATAAAATTTTTATCCAATTATTATTTGGCTGGATAGGCCTTGAAATAATCTTTCCAACCATACATCATAAGTCCAATTCTGAGCTATAACGAAAAGATATGAGCAAAACACTAAACTCGGCCAAAACCAACACCCATATCTTAAAATATACAAATCATTATGACCTGATTTCAATTGTTTTAGAAAGAAGACTTGATAATATTTCCAATGATATGTTATTTGCCTTATTGCGAGTTACAGATCAAAAGTTATGATGATTTTAAAAACGGGTAAAAAACTGGAATTACCACGCAACAGCTAAACTGTCGCGACGCGACAAATGCTGACGTGTCACTGGGCTTATTTCCGTGACACGGTGCCTTTTTTGTGTAATTCTGCACATTTAATCCACCGTGTCACGGTGCAATTTCCCGTGTCACGGTGCCCATTCCGTGACACGGGGATGTTCCGTGTAATTTCCGCGTACTTTTTTACACCGTGACACGGTATACTGTAATGTGCCATGGTGGACAATGCCGTGCCACGGTGCCTGTGCTGTGACATGGGGCATCTCCGTGTCCTTTCTGCGTAAACCCTTCACGTGTTTTCTCTCCTGTACCTTAGTTATTTCCGGCGTCGCACTGTTTTCCACCGTGTCACGGGAGCGTGCCCCGTTTGACGGTGCCTAGCACCGTTTCACGGTGTTCTCTTCCGTGTCGCGGTGTTATTTTTTAGGATTTTTAGCTTTTTAGGGTTCCGTGTGTTCCCTCTACTCATTTTCCCTATAAACACCCCCTCCTTTCTACAGTTCGGGGCATAAAAAAATCCTTCTCTTTGTTCTCTCTTTTACACAAAAAATCATTCTATTCTCTCTCCTTCATATTATAAGCCTTAAAACCTATATTTCTTATCACACCATTCTTCCTTAAGCACTCCAAGGAGTCCATACAACACCCGAGGTTCCGTCCTTAAACCAAGGCGTGAAAGGTACCAATAACTGAGGGTTTGGACCAAATCAAATCTACTTTTTATTTAATTTAATTTAATTTTCATTTGATTTATATTTTTTTATTGAAGTTACTAACAATTTATTCATGATGTAGCAATTTAAAGGAACGCGCGGAATGTGAGTAATTAATTAATTTAATTACTCTTATTTTATTTTTATATTGCTAGTATCATGATTAGGTTAATTTATTATTCGATTTGACTAACGCTATTATTGTTAAATTGCTTCCAATATTAATGCTTATTCTATTATTATTATGATCACCATATTGCATGTTTAAAGGGAATATGAATTGAAAATCACGCCTAATAAGATAATTTGGACTACCGGTTTAAGTTCCTTTTTAATCTTGTTGTTAATCGAAGTGATCACAATATTTTAGAATTATATATTGCATTAATATTCAACCAATTTAGCCTAATAATAGTTTGGAGCAAATTGAATCTTTGTTTGCATGCCTTTGAGATCGCAGGAATCACTTTTCACTATAAGAATCGAGTAGAGGCCAATACGGGCGAATGTGACTCCATGACTCACTTCGTACCATCATCCCCGATCCTCCTTTCGTGGTTCCGAACCATATGGAGTTAGTAATATCATGGATTATGAATGGGGTGTAAACTTCACGGGTCAATCGTTGTTGCCTATCGTTGTCCCTTTATCGTGGTTGCCTTTTATGATCCGTGAACGGTTTACAAGTTCCTTAAAAACTTGTTGGCGGCTCCTTGCTTTCCTTGTCCCTAATCGTTGTCCCTAATCGTATATGTCAATTCCCACTTCCTATGAGTGCCAAGCATATTCACCACATGCTTTAACGTAGGCGCACTTCGAATGACGCTTACACACTTTCACTTCATTCGATAATTAAATGGCGTGAAAGGTATTCATCACTGGGTTTGGTTTTGGGGAGACACATTTAGGTGTCTACACCATTTAAAAAAAAAAACAAAAGCAAAACAAAAAGTAAAACGCTTAAACCCAATCCAAAAAAAATACGAGCACTACTAGAAATTAGGCGATTTCCGACGGAATTTTCCCATCGGAAACACCCTGATTTCCGTCGAAAATACGGTTTCCAATGGAATTCCGTCGAAAACGTTCGTTGGAAAAGCGGTTGTAGAAAAATCAGCCTTTTCCGACCGAAATTCCGTCGAAATCACTTTTTCGACAGAATTTCCGACGGAATTCATTCCTCGAAAGAGGTTTTTTCAGCCAGGAGAAATCCGTCGAAAATTTCCGACGGACACACATTCGTCGGAAGCTTACGATGGAAATTCTGTCAGAAATCCCTACCAAAAAAATAAAGAAAGCCACCGCACCCACCACCAGACGCCACCACCATAACAAAAAATCCTCTAGTTTCTCCCCACATCACCCACTACCATTGTTTTTCGAGATAAGAATGGAGTAGAGGCAAATACGGATGAATGTGACTTCATGGCTCACTTTGTACCATCATACCCAATCCTCCTTTCGTGGTTCCAAACCATATGGAGTTAGTAATCTCATGGATTATTATGATTGGGGTGCAACCTTCACGGGTCAATCACTGTTGCCTATCGTTTTCCCTTATTGTGGTTGCCTTAAATGATCCGTGAACGGTTTACAAGTTCCTTAAAAACTTGGTGGTGGCTCCCTACTTTAATTTCCTTGTCTCTAATTGCTGTCCCTAATCGTATGTGTCAATTCCACTTCCTTTGAGGGCCAAGTATATTCACAAGATGTTTAACGCAGGCGCGCTTCAAATGACGCCTGCAGGAATGTTGCCATGTTTGACGAGTATATTGCTCTTATTAAAACTAGGATATGGGAGCTAGCACCTCACCCTTTATGTGCAAATGTTATTCCTTTAATGTGTCTTTTTTGACGTATAAAGAAAGCTAACATTGATTTTGAGTGGCATAAACCCCTTCTTGTTGTTAATGGCAATAATTAACAAATTGGAGTAGATTGTGATAAGACATTTAGTCCGATAGTTAAACCAGCCACAATTCAACCGTACTGGGTATAGTATTATCAAAATCATGGCTTATATATCAGATGTATGTCAAAAATACTTTATGAACAATGATCTTTAAGAAACTGTTTATATGCATCAACCCCCGGGTTTTAGAGACAAGACATATCTTGGTTATGTGTGTCTCCTTAAGAAATCATTATTTAGCCTCACATAAGCACCCCGAGCTTGCTATCATCAGTTTTCTAATTTTGTATCCACCATTGGTTTCATCTATAACAAATCTTATAATTCTTTGTTTATTTATTCTCATGGCCAAGAAACATAATTTATTCTCTTGTATGTAGATAATATCTTACTCACGGCCTCATTAGAACATCTAAGAAAATTTGTCATGGGGAAACAAAGCTTGGAGTTTGCACTAATAGATCTTAGTTTCTTGAATTCATTTCTTGGCATCTTTGTGACACGTCACCAAGGAGACCTATTTTTATCTCAATTACATTATGATCTTGGAAATAGGAGCGTCCATTCGGTTTTCGGTTTGGATTTAGCCCAAATCCAATCTGATCCGAAATAAATTTCGGTTTTTAATATTCAAATCCAATCCGATCCGAATTACTTACCAAATCCAATCCGAATTATAATTCGATTATTTGGATCCGATCCGAAAATCCAAATTAAATACGTTGCTAATTTGTTTGGGTCTAATACTATTATAAAAATAAAATTGTAATAATAAATTTCAATTCTTGAAAGTATAGTAGTACATGATTTGTACAAGTATTGAAAACATAGGTTTACATGATTAATATTATTATAATCATAAACATAGTTTAACATTATTAATATTAACAATATTTTTTCTTAAAATAACGCTTTCATAATTCGGTTATTTTGGTTTTTTGGATCCGAACAAGGTTAATCCGACCTGATTCTAAAATCCAAATTTTTTTAAAAAAAATTCAATCCGAGCCGATTCGATTTTAAGTTTGGATCCGAATAATGGACACCCCTACTTGAAAATAATTGCAAAGCTAATATGTCATCATTCAAACCATTTGTGGACACAATTGCAAAATTGAGTTCAAGCTCTAGTCCACCTATTAAATATCCCACCAAATATAGAAGGCTTGCTAGAGCATTACAATATTTGACTTTCCCAACATCTCGTACGCTGTCCAGCAAGTTTGCTTATACATGCACGCCCTCCGTTTCATTCTTCGTTACCTACAGGGAACACTTCATTTTGGTATGCATTTATGTCCATCTCATATACATAGCAATAAAATTAATAGGAAATTTTACATTAAACCACCTTTTATAACCTTTTTTTTTTTTTTTTTTTTTTTTTTTTTTTTTTTTTTTTTTTTTTTTTTTGCAAGAAACCACCTTATAAAATTTTTTTCGCACAAACACATCTTAATCCTAATTTTTTTTTACAAGCCCACACCTTTTCCCGAAAAATGCCCTTTGACCTTGTTTTCAGGGGTTGACCCGACCACATGCCCATCACGTGTCCCCATTAAACCACTATTACTCCCTCTCTTTTTTTCTCTCATCTAATTTTACCCAAGTTTTTCCCTCAAACACCAATTACCCCTTTTTTCCCTCTCTTTCTCTCTCCTTCTTCACTGTTCTTTCCCTTCTCAAATTAAAAGCGATCTCATCCTCTCCTCATTAACTCTCTGCTTCGCTGCCAAGGGTGCCACGAATTGAATGCTTCTAATTCGAGTTAAATTGGTGGCCCTAGGTGAAAGTAAGTTCTCAATTTCTCTCTCCTTCTTTTTTTTATTGCATGTTGCATTTGTACTCTGTCCTCATTAACTCTAAATTGGTTGTCTTTGCTTTCTGCCATGGGTAAAAAAGGACCTCTGCTGTGTCGTCTTCATCAAGAAAGATGGGTGTGGGGACTAGATACTACATCATTAAAAAACCAAGGTACAATTTTCGATTTTTACAATGTTAGGGTTTAAAATTGTTTAAATTGAAATTGTTTAGGGTAAAGTGGGGTTGAATGTTGGGAAATGACATGCATGCACTTGAATATTGTAGTAGATGTGATTAGTGTTAGTTGTGGGTTGAATAATTTCTTTTTTAATTTAATTTTCTAGAAAGCAGTGATTTATTTTTTGTGTTTTATATGAAATGTTTGTTAATTTGTTTGGTGTTTGTTGGGTCATTGAAATTGGTATTTGTGTCTGTTTTTGTATCAGGTTTAATAGTAGGATAAATATTTTTGAGCCTTGGTATAAATTTATGGATCCAATTAATATTAGGCTTTATGTATGGTGGTGAATTTGTAACTAAAAAAACATATGAGAAGAGGAAGGGGAACAACAATTACTATGGATTGAGCTTACATCCCAATGTGTCTGAAGTGTGTTATTTTGAATTTGTGCATTAGATAAAAAGTGAGTTAGGTTATGCTGAGGTTGTGGAGATTTGGTATAGGAGGAAAGGGTGTACTTTGTACTCTGGAAGAAAATAAATCTTAAGTGATGATGATGACATACCAGATTTTTTAGAATAAAAAAAAAAAGATGGTTGGTAAATTCTGTACTTGTACCATCCTCCCAAAGACTTAGCTCTAGAATAGGTAAAATTGGGGTATGGACCAGGGGTGGGTTTATACACATATTCAGATGTGTTAAGTGGTGGGACTTTTACAAACGATGAGTCATCAGGTAAGAGTGAGTCAGTAATGTGTTTGGGTGAGTCAGCTGGAGGAGGGGTTGGTTTTGTTGAGTCAGCAAGAGGAGTGACTGAGTTAGGTGAGGCATCTTAAAAAATTGTGGGGGCCCCACTAAGCAAAGATTCCCATCCAAACCCTAGATCTAAGGATAACTCTTGAGTTTTGCCTCAAAAAAATCCCATTCCCAAAAGAAATCTAACACCCCCACCCAGAAGAGAAAAACTCCCTATTGTCTAAAAAAGAAAAGTAAGCTTCGCCGTGTTTCTTATGTGAGTAAAGAACCAGTGAGGGAGTTAGCCATCACACCTGAAACTGATGAGCAGGAGAGTAGTGAGGGGAGTGACAGTGAGGACAGTTTGAGTGAAGATGACTGTGAAGACAAAGATGATGATGACTTGTTTGCTCAAAATGTTGATGCTGGAATCAGTGAGAGAGTGTTTGAAAGTTTAGGGGGATCTAGAGAGATAGTAGTTTAGTCGAATGCATATGAATTAGACGAGGATGAGGATGAGGAGAACAATAATGAGGTGGAACGTGATGATGAGCTTAATGATAGTGATGGTGAGGTAGTCAGAACAGTTGGATCTTATAATGAGGGAGTAGACTACCCCATATTCAACCCTGAAGTAGACTTCAAGTAGAAAATAGGCCTTAAATTTCCATCAAACACATGTTTTAGAAAAGCTTTGAGGAACCATGCCATTGAGAATGGCTATGATTACTATTATTTGCACAATACAAAGTTGAGAGTGACTGCCTATTGTGCAAAGAGGTGTGCATGCCCATGGAAGAAAAATAGGAAGTTGTACAAGTGTGTTTGTGGGGTTCAAAGGAAGTGTAGATTCAGGATACATTGCAGGAAAGTGAAAGGTGAGGACAACTTTCAAATTAAAAGTTTCAGACCTAAACACATCTGTGGACATCAACATGTGAATCCAAAGGTCAGCTCCTTATATTTTTCTAAAAGATATCTTGATGCCTAGAGAGATGATCCAACCATGAAGATGAAAGCATTCATAAGCAGAGCAACCAGAGAAGTACAAGCTGAGATTGTATATCACAAGGCTTGGAGAGCTAAACAACTTGCACTGAGAATGTTGTTTGGTGATGCTGCAGAAGAGTATGAGAGAGTATGTGATTATGTAGCTGCTATTTGCAAATATAACCCAGGTAGTACAACAATTGTCAAGGTTATAGGCATAAAAAATCCTCCACCCCTGTTCGAAAGGATGCACATATGTCTGTAGCCTTGTAAGGAGGAGTTTATGGCTGGTTGCAGGCCTATTTTGGGTGTTTATTGGGGCACATTTGAAGGGGCCTTATCCTGGTATCTTGCTAACAGCAGTGGGAAAAGATGGGAATAATAATATATTCCCAGTTGCTTAGGCTGTAGTAAAGACAGAGAATGCTGAGACTTCGAAGTGGTTTCCGGAACTTCTGGTGAAAGACATTGAATCAATTGCTCAGTCTGTCACATGGGTGCATGAGAATGAATCTTTGACCTACATGAGTGATAGACAGAAGGTCAGATTCAATACCTTGATATGTCATGCACTCATGCCTAGTTTTTTGCTGTATTTGCCTTATTCATTAATATGCTAAAGGTTTTGCTTGTATGCTAAAGTTTTTGTTTGTATTGGATGCATTTAAAACTGTGGTGCCTAATGCAGATATTAGGTTTTGTTGTAGACACATATATATGGTCTAACTTCAAAACCAAATTTCCTGGTGATATATATAGGGAACACTTTTGGAAGGCTGCAAGGTCATCCACTAAGGTAAACAACTACATCTAAAGTTGGATAAATTAGGTTGGTCTGGTCTGGTTATGTCTTGTACCTAATTGCGTTCTATTACAACATCATTTTGAGCAACATATGCAAGCTATTAAGAAGATAAACACAAAGGTATTCATATACTTGCACTCCATTCCACCTTGTAACTGGTCAAGGCATGCATTCACCACTAGAAGCAAATCTGGTATGCTTCTAAATAACTGTTGTGAGAGTTTTAACAATGTCTTGAGAGAGGCAAGAACTAAACCAATCATATCCCTTATGGAGTGGATAAGGAGGTATGTAATGAAAAGATGTTGTATGAAAAAGGATGGGTTGCAAAAGTTTCAAGGCTTGATTATGCCTTTTGCTGTAAAGATGATTGAGAAAGGTTTGTTAAAGGTGTCAAGTATAAGAGTGAATCAGGCAGATTTACATGAGTTTGAGGTAGATGATGAAGATGACACTTATGTTGTGAATTTGCATACAAAGGAGTGTGGTTGCTATAGGTGGAGCTTGTTAGGAATTCCTTGTTGGGATGCATTGTCATTTATTGTGAAGAGGAGGCTTCATTATGAGGAATTTGTAAACCCTGCATATCTTGTGAGCACTTATACTGCTTCTTATGAACCCATGTTCAAAGCAATGCTTGGTTTTAGGCAGTGGGAAGTGCAACAATTACCAAAACCTTACCCCCACCTTACAGAAAAATGACAGGAAAAAAAAGAGGGTAAAAGAACCAGGGGTAGATAAAGAGAGAAAGTTGGTGAAAAGGGCAAGGAAAAACAACAAGTGCTCTAATTGTGGTGGCCTGGGCACTACAAAACAAAGTGCCAAAATGTCATTGTGCTTCAAGTTTTAAGCAAGGGTGGGAGACCATCAACTGCTGCTAAGACAGGAGAAGGACCCTCCCAGAAAGCCGTGTCCCAAGTTGGGGGATCTGGAACTGTAGCTGGAGGTAGTCAGTCAATATCATCATCAACAACAACAACAGCAGCAACAAATACAACAACAACACTAGCACCTACAACAACAACTATAACATCTACAACTATAGCACTACCTAAGGGAAAAAAAACAGGAGCACCTAAGGCAGCATCTCAACCAAAAACTAGAGCTGCAAAAGCAAAGGCATCAGCAACAACTACAATACAACAAAACAACAGCAGCCAAAGAAATAGTAGACAAGTAGTTAGTGTACTTATTTTTGTTTGGGTTGGTTTGGTTTAGTTAGTGTACTTGTTTTTGTCAGTAAACTCAAGCAAGTTTTTGCACTTTTGTAAACACTACAATCACACCCCTTTTGTGTTTATTCCAACCAATATCATCTTTGTCATTGTTAATTAATCAAGCACAAACAAATGAAACATTGCATGACCAATGATAAATAAACTGCATTTCATTCAAAAGACCATATCAAGGTCAAAACATTACATTAGTGTTAGCCAAATGAAATGGCTTTAATTTCATTTCCTAATTTCATAAAACCATACAAACCATGCCTTAACCAAATCCTAACCAAACAACTTAACAACAACTACACTAACAATAACGGAAACAATAACACATGCTGCAACCAGTACCCCAAGCTGATCCGTCTGCAATCCTTGTGGAGCTTTAGCTCTGTCCTGTTGCTTCCACTGCTTCTTCTCCATCCTCTTCAATTGCTCATTCAACTGTTTTTTCTCATGGTTACAACAAGCCATCTTTGTCTGACTCAAATCAGAGGTAAGTCTGTGCTTCTCAGCCAACAACATGTTAGTCACATCCCTTTGCCAATCAAGAATGTCCTCATCAATCCACTCAAAAAAATTACAACCCCTATGCCCTGTCTCGTAATTGTAGAATATGCAGGCTTTAAACTTCCTCCCATAGTTCTCATGCGTCCATGAGGTCCTAAGATCTATAAGATTGCCACAATAACACTTATGTCCCTTGAAATCCTTGCTGCAAAAAACTCGAATAACAATTCCCAATTTAAAACCCTAATTTTCGCACATAACCCTAATTTCCGCAATTGTAAGAAAAACAAGCAATTAAGTGTGAATTACATGGCCCAATTAAAGTTCCTTAGATAATTCGCTGGGAAATTTGGGCAATAATGTCGTCAATTTCGAGCAAGTTTGAAGAACAGGAATAAAGTTATGAGAGGAGAGAGAAACAGTTAGACAGAGAGAGAAATTAGACTGAAATAAGGAGGGAAAGGGGAGGAATAGTGGTTTAAGGGGGACACGTGATCTGATGGGCACGTGGCCGGGTCAACACCTGAAAACAAGGTCAAAGGGCATTTTCCGGGAAAAGGTGTGGGCTTGGAAAAAATTTTAGGATTAAGGTATGTTTTTGCGAAAAAAAAAATTTATACGGTGGTTTCTTGCAAAAAAAAAAAGGTTATAAAAGGTGGTTTAATGTAAAATTATCATACACTGATACTGATTGGGGATGTTGTACAGATATATGTCGATCAACCTCGGGATATTGTGGATATTAGGGTCAAAATCTGATATCTTGGTCCTTAAAAAGACAACCCACACTGTCACGTTCAAGTGCCGAAGTAGAATATCATGGGTTTCTAATGTCGTTGTAGAGACATGTTGGTTACATAAGATATTACTCGAACTACAACTACCACTTAAAAAGTGTCACTTTGGTGTATTGTAATAATTAATGTTAGTGTCGTGTTTTTCTCAAGTAATTATGTTCAACACCAACGCACTAAACATATTGAGATGGATATAAATTTCGTATTAAAAAAGGTAGCTGTTGGACAAGTACATGTACTTCACGTCCCATTTTGGTTTCTAATTGATGACATTTTCACAGAAGGGCTACCTAAACTTCTGTTTGAAGACTTCATGGACAATCTATGCAAATAAAAACCTACTGCGGGGGTGTATTAGTCAAAGTATTAGTCAATAATACTATCTCCGGTTTTTTTAGTTACAACTTTGGAATATTTTATATCTCACAAATAATACCCCAAAGTTACAACTAAAAAATCGGAGGTAGTAATATCTTTATATATCTCTGTATTTATGTATTACCATGATTATAGCCTTAGTCAACTCTAGAGAATACTTGCACTACCGTGATTATTATAGCCTTCATGAGAGCCAAAATATTAGCCTTGTAATTAAATGCAATCATGTATATATTGAGTAATATGCTTCAAAATATGAAAGTTGGTTTGTGGGCTATTTAGTTCCTAAAGTATTCTCAATTAGTTGCTAATCTTTAGCTTGAGTGAACAATAAGTTAGTGGGTTTATTTTTTTTAAGCACTTTTTGTTGGTGGAATCTATTCCTATTATTATGTAAGTAGTTTCCTTATTTTTAGCTTTGTTTGTTTTTGGGCTATTGGCCTATATAAGGCTAGGGTTGTTAATAGGGCGGGGTGGATGTTGCCTTTCCATCTCCATTCCCACAAAATAATTTTATCCCTATTCCCGCGACGGGTCCAAAATTCATCCCTATCCCCGCCCCGGTGGGTATAATTTCAAAACCATCCCCGCCCCACCCCCCAATTGGATATCCCCACCCACTTTATCCCCACCTCTAAGACCCGTCTAATCCTGTAGACACCTAAAAATGTCTCCCCAAAACCAAACCCGATGATGAACAACCTTTCACTGCCATTATTGGTCGGGTTTAGTATTTAATTTTTGGAGTGCTTAAATCCAAATTAAAATCCATATTTTCATTTCATAAAACAACCCAATTCCTAGCCCATTTCCCCAAACCATAACTTATTTCCGTCTTTTCGTACCTTTAAACCCAAAATAATTCATTTCGTATCCTTTAAAATCATTCATTTCGTGTCTTTTTATAAAAACGTTTCATCCATTTTATTTTGGTCCATAATCTGGGCCCAATGATTGAATAGTTGTATGGGGCTTGAAAAGAGCTTTCCAACGATATATTATAAGCCCAAATCCGAGTTATAACGAAGAAGTTATGGCCAAAATATTAAAATTAAATGAGCCGAAATCAAACCTAAGTCCACCTTACCTACGACCCAATGATCATGTGGAGGGTCCAAATTATTTAATCCCATTCCTAAACCAATTAGGATTAATTGGAAGCTTCTATAAGTTTCTAAAAGATCTTAATTATCATTTTTGAAAAGATAATATTAAAGAGTTTGAAATTGAATAAAACTTTTCTTTTTTAAAATCCTATTTCTATCCGAATTGAAAGACGTTCAAAGATAGACAGATATTATTTTTGCGCCTCATAGTTTTTATACAAATTTTATATGGTTGGATATCCCTTGAAATTATCTTTCAAATGATATATTATAATATCAATTCCAAGCTATAACGGAAAAGATATGAATAAAATGTCAAACTCTATCCAAAACTGACACCGTCTCACTATTTCGGCCATATCTTTCATTCTATAAAATATTTTAATGGGTTAGAAAGTATACATCAAGATCTTTCCAACGATAGCTTATTCATCTTATTCCAATTTCTGAATCAAAAGATATGATAAAAACAAAAATCGCAAAAACTGCAGTCTATCGAGTTTTATTCCGATTTAATTCGGATCTTATCTTGTTTTTTCGACCCTTCTTTTTTCTCTATAAATAGAGGTCATATCACCCCTTTTCCAATCATCAACAAGTTTGGTCATAAAATCATTCTCTTCTCCCTATTTAGCCTAAACACTAGCCTCCCTATTCTTTCATTCCTTCCCCTAAGCACTCCAAGGAGTCCATACAATACATGAAGTTCTATACTTTAACCAAGGCGTGAAAGGTATAATTGTTTGAGGGTTTGGACCAAATCAAATCTACATTTATTTAATTTAATTTCCATTTTATTTATATTTTTTATTGAAGTTACTAACAGTTTATTCATGATGTAGCAATTCAAGGAAGCGCGGAAAGTGAGTAATTAATCACTTAATTACTCTTATTTTATTCTTGTTGCTAGTATCATGATTAGATTTGTTTATTATTTGATTTGACTAACGCTATTATTGTTAAATTGCTTCCAATATTAATGCTTATTTTATTGATCACCATATTACATGTTTAAAAGGAATATGTAATTGAAAATCACGCCTAATAAGATAATTTGGACAACCGGTTTAGGTTCCCTTTTAATCTTGTTGTTTAATCAAGTGATCACAAATATTTTAGAATTATATGTTGCATTAATATTAAACCAATTTAGCATAATAATAGTTTGAATCAAATTGACTCTTTATTTGTATGCCTTTGAGATCGCAGGAACCACTTTTCACTATAAGAATCGAGTAGAGGCCAATACGGGCAAATGTGACTCCATGACTCATTTCTTACCATCATCCCCGATCCTGCTTTCGTGGTTTCGAAACATATGGAGTTAGTAATATCATGGATTATGAATGGGGTGTAACCTTCACGGGTCAATCGTTGTTGCCTATCGTTGTCCCTTTATCGTGGTCGCCTTTTATGATCCGTGAACGGTTTACAAGTTCCTTAAAAACTTGTTGGCGGCTCCCTACTTTCCTTGTCCCTAATCTTATTATGTCAGTTACCAATCCCTATGAGTGCCAAGCATATTCACACATGCTTTTAACGTAGGTGCACTTCGAGCAACGCCTACAATTTGACGACTCCACTGGGGAGGATTCTTGGTTATTTATCGATTTGAGTGATCGGTATTGATTAAGATGAGTAGATGAGACTTAAAAGATTCTTGAATTGTATTCCTGCGATTTAATTGGCATTGTCACATATGCATATGCTTTTTAGGTTACCTTTTTTTGCCACAATAGTACGTGTTCTACGCATGTGGCTAGCCCGGGGGATTTAAGCTCTATCAACCCAAAAACGCTCATGGCAATAAGGGTTCATCTCAGTTTTTAAATCCACCCAAACCATGGAGTCGAGTTCGATTTCATCACGAACTCGCGGAGCTGCCCGTTGGCATACACCCTCAAGGGAGGCTGCCTTGCTAACGCGTCCAAACTCTTAACCATGGTACCCTTTGACACCCTTTTAAGCTTGACCATAGTCGACCATAGAACTTGACTTTAGGTTGCGAACTTCATTGCATCATTCGTGACAATGTGCTTATATGCGCATTTTTTGACTTTTTATTTATTTATTTATTCTCTTATCAAACCTTTTTTTTTTTATTATTAGAGTCGAGCCATAGATTTTTTTTTAATTTTTTAGTCACCCGGATTTTTATTCTCGTATACTGCACAAGAGTGAACTTGTTTTTGGTCATAGATGGAGTTCTAGAAAGAGTTACATGTCGTGCCACCTATGGATTTGTAGCCCCGAGTTTTATCTTAAATTAGTTTCGTCCCAATCAGAATCACAGATCAAAAGTTATAACCGATATACTACAGCCTGTCCAGTTTAGGTGTCTTTTTAGCGTTACCTTTTTTTATTTTTTTTTAAAAAAATAAAAATTTGTGTCAAGCTAGTCTTAGCCAAGTCATTTAATCCGTGTCAACTCAAATAACATAAGATTATAGAGTTTCATACATTTATTTTTTATACCCATGAGTCATAACTCTTCTAGAATTCTAGTCATCTTCCTAGTTTCTTGTGATCAATTTTTGTGCTAACCTTAACATGTGTTCTTTGTCTTTGATTGTGGTTAATCTTATTTATGACTAACGATTTCCGATGGACCGTTTTCACCTAGTAAATAGCATAAAAATTAAAATTTGACAAAATTAATCAAGTTAGTTTGTCTTTTAGTCTTCCGTGCTATTTGGTCATTGGGTCCTTTGTTTTTCACAACGTCCTCATGTCTAGCCATGCGATCATACCACAAGTCTTAATAAACTCACCTAATCACACATATTGAGTCGTTGCACACACTTTTTCTTCGAGTAATGCACTATATTGTTTATGATCGTATACTAGGACCATGCATGCGTCGTTTTCTGTCGTAATAGAAATGGGTGGAGTATTCCCCATTGGTTTTCAAAATTCTTTCATACACTCTTCCTTTCCAATCCGAGTATTGAGTCAATGCATTAAGTGAGCTCATTTTGTTCCATAGTACTCGAGTTCAAGAATCACTAGGCAAGAGTTGGAAGAATAAGGGGAACGTCATTCCTTCTTTATTTTCTTCCAATCAAAGCATCAACAATAACAAAATTCTTGTTCCTCTTGGCGGTAGCAAATAAATCATAAGCAACCATGAAGACGAAGCACAAGACAAGTCTCTATACAAGATTTCATTTTTTTTCTTCTTTCGTTTCATCCCTTTTCCCCTAATAAGTCTAGCATAGGTTCTCCTTATCCTTATGTCTATATGCCATGTTCCATCAATGAGCATTTCTTTCCTTTGCATTCGATCATGTCATGTGCAAAAAAAAAAAAAAAAAAAAAAAATTGTCGAACTGAACACAAGGCATACCAATGATTTGAGGAACCTTTGCAACCCATTCATTCTCCATTAACCATTCAATCACATATTCATTTCTTCATCAACCATTTTGAGCCTCGTCTAACGTTTGGCCTTCATTTCTTCAACCCACATTCTCTTAACCCTGGGATGGGAAGGTGTGTAATTTGTAAGCAAGTTCACAAAAAAAAAAAAAGTCTAAAGGCAAGTGTTCCAATGTCTTCGATATGAACACGTCTCAAATTGCGTCTCTCATCGAGTGCTTGGTACCGTGCCTGAGAAACATGAATTCTAAGTGAGTGATGGACCGCATGATCTGAGATTGCCTACATTGATTGAAAAGAATGAAAAAAATGAAAAGAAATTCAAAACAAAAAAATATATGAAAAATAAAACTTGCAAAGTCCAATACATAATTGTATATCTTGGGGGGCTTCTCTCGGGTCTTGAGCCTTTCACCCCTTTATTCCTTAAACCATTAACTTAACCACATTACAACCCTTGAAAGACCTCTTTGAGGTGTACACACACTTGTGCAAAGTTTCGTTAGAGCTACGTTTGGCCTGATTCCTAACGGATACGTAAGCAACCTGACATTGAGGTGCGGCCACATTCATATCTATGCATGATCGAGTCAAAGAATATCCAATGTTTATCTCTATATCCCTACACATTTAGAGCTAGACTTGAGGGCTTGAACCCACATCACATTAGCTTACCCAGCCTAAAGAGTCATCATCTTTGACTCTTAATACATATATTTCCATCACCATAACCTTTGCAGCCTCATCTACCTTAGTATCACTTTCACACACTTCTTTCACACATACATATCCATATCATCTTTCCCTTAGGAACCCTTTATCATGAAATCTTGTTTCCCTACCGTGCATGCTTCATCATCTTTCAAGACAACATTCATCAGAAGAAACGTTGTATACTTGCTTAGCTTCTTGACCTGAGCAATTCATTGTTTCATGCATCGCATAATGTGCTGACTAACATTTCTATATCAATGATTTGTAATAATACAAAGCATATCTTTCTTAGCTCCTTGACCTAAGCAACGTTCATAATCACTTCATCTATATATGTGCTTAGCTTCCAAACCTAAGTGACGTTCAAGATTGTTTCTTTACACCATATATGATGCTTAGCTCCATGACCTAAGTTCATTCACTGTGTCACATGATGTAATTGTCCTTAGCCTCCTGGCCTAAGGATATGCATCATGCATACATTACTTTCAAGAAAAGCAATTCAATCCATACGATTCATTTCGTCTTGCTCAATGAGGAAGTTCAAAACTTCTTTCCTTTTTCATTATTTTATTTTAGGGAAGTTCAAAAACTTTTTCAAAATTTTTATCGTCGAGGGAAGTTCGAAAATAAAATTTCATTTTTCACGTCTTTCTTTTTCGGGAGAAAGTCGACACCCTCCACTCGTCTTATGACAAAAATGATGGAAAATTTTTGCTTTTGCATTTTTGGTTGCTTGTGTCTGCACACATACACTCAAACTATACATACACAATCACAAGTCATACTCATTTCGTGTCAAGTCAAACTTGGTCAAGTCAGTTGGTCAAGTCAATCATAGTGTATATGAGTCCCCTAACAGATTTTATTTTACAGGTCTCAATTACAACCCACGTCCGGGGACAAGCGAACCATCTACAGCCCACGTTCGGGGACAAGCGGACCATCTACAGCCCACGTCCGGGGACAAGCGGACCATTTACAGCCCACGTCCGGGGACAAGCGGACCATTTACAACCAGCCCACGTCCGGGGACAAGCGGACCATTTACAGCCCACGTCCGGGGACAAGCGGACCATTTACAACCAGCCCACATCTGGGGACAAGAGGACCACCTACAACCCACGTTTGGGGACAAGTAAACCAATTATAGCCCACGTTCGGGGACAAGCGGACCATTTACAGCCCACGTCTAGGGACAAGCGGACCATCTACAGCCCACGTTTGGGGACAAGCGAACCATCTACAACCCACGTTCGGGGACAATCGAACCACCATCATTTCATGATGCAAGGTTCTTGATATACAAAGACTTGCAATCTCATCATCTGTCGACTTTCCTCAAGCATGGAAAGTATTATTCGGTGGATTTCTTCAAGCATAGAAAATCGCCAAATTCCTTTGTCGGCTTTCCTCAAGCATGGAAAGCATTATCGATGGATTTCTTCAAGCATAGAAAAAACGCCAAAATCATATGTCGACTTTCCTCAAGCATGGAAAGTGTCATCCGGTAGGTTTCTTCAGGCTTAGAAAGCTACCAAACTCATCTGTCGGCTTTCCTCAAGCATGGAAAGCATTTCAACAAACGTCATCCGGTGGATTCCTTCAAGCATAGGAAAATACCAAACTTATTTGTCACCGATACATTGATGTCAGATAAGCGTTATATCCCTTTACTCTTTTATATCTGTGGAATTAACATTTTTTGCAGGTATCGGCGTATACAGAGTGATTTTGGATCGCAGAACGTCTTAAATCATTCTCCGTCCCTATCGACTACTTTGACTATCGTTTTCGAAACTGACGTTTCTACAAACTCAGTCAAAGTGGGGGCTTCTGTAGACACCTAAAAATGTCTCCCCAAAACCAAACCCGATGATGAACAACCTTTCACTGCCATTATTGGTCGTGTTTAGTATTTAATCTTTGGAGTGCTTAAATCCAAATTAAAATCCATATTTTCATTTCATAAAACAACCCAATTCCTAGCCCATTTCCCCAAACCATAACTTATTTCCCTCTTTTCGTGCCTTTAAACCCAAAATAATTCATTTCGTGTCCTTTTTATAAAAACGTTTAATCCATTTTATTTTGGTCCATAATCTGGGCCCAGTGATGGAATAGTTGTATGGGGTTTGAAAAGAGCTTTCCAACGATATATTATAAGCCCAAATCCGAGTTATAACGAAGAAGTTATGGCTAAAATGTTAAACTGAGCCCAAATCGAACCTAAGCCCACCTTACCTACGACCCAATGATCATGTGGAGGGTCCAAATTATTTAATCCCATTCCTAAACTAATTAGTATTAATTGGAAGCTTCTATAATTTTCTAAAAGATCTTAATTATCCTTTTTGAAATAATAAGATTAAAGAGTTTGAAATTGAATAAAACTTTTCTTTTTGAAAATCCTATTTCTATCCGAATTGAAAGACGTTCAAAGATAAAAAGATATTATTTTCATTCCTCATAGTTTTTATCCAAATTTTATATGGTTGGATAGCCCTTGAAATTATCTTTCCAATGATATATTATAATATCAATTCCGAGCTATAACGGAAAAGATATGAATAAAATGTCAAACTCTATCCAAAACTAATACCGTCTCACTATTTCGACCATATCTTTCATTATGTAAAATATTTTAATCTGATTCTAATTGGGTTAGAAAGTAGACTTCAATATCTTTCCAACTATAGCTTAGTCATGTTATTCCAATTTTTGGATCAAAAGATAGGATAAAAACAAAAACCGCAAAAACTGCAGTCTATCGAGTTTTATTCCGATTTAATTCGGATCTTATCTTGTTTTTTCGACTCTTCTTTTTTATCTATAAATAGAGGTCATATCACCCATTTTCCAATCATCAACAAGCTTGGTCACAAAATCATTCTCTTCTCCCTCTTTAGCCCAAACACTAGCCTCCCTATTATTTCATTCCTTCCCCTAAGCACTCCAAGGAGTCCATACAATACCTGAAGTTCTATACTTTAACTAAGGCGTGAAAGGTATAATTGTTTGAGGGTTTAGACCAAATCAAATCTACATTTATTTAATTTAACTTCCATTTAATTTATATTTTTTTTATTGAAGTTACTAACAGTTTATTCATGATGTAGCAATTCAAGGAAGCGCGGAAAGTGAGTAATTAATCACTTAATTACTCTTATTTTTATTCTTGTTGCTAGTATCATGATTAGATTTATTTATTATTTGATTTGACTAACGCTATTATTGTTAAATTGCTTCCAATATTAATGCTTATTTTATTGATCACCATATTACATGTTTAAAAGGAATATGTAATTGAAAATCACGCCTAATAAGATATAATTTGGACAACCGGTTTAGGTTCCTTTTTAATCTTGTTGTTTAATCAAGTGATCACAAATATTTTAGAATTATATGTTGCATTAATATTAAACCAATTTAGCATAATAATAGTTTGAAGCAAAATGAATCTTTATTTGTATGCCTTTGAGATCGCATGAATCACTTTTCACTATAAGAATAGAGTAGAGGCCAATACGGGCGAATGTGACTCCATGACTCACTTCGTTCCATCATCCCCGATCCTCCTTTTGTGGTTCAGAACCATATAGAGTTAGTAATCTCATGGATTATGAATGAGGTGTAGCCTTCACGGGTCAATCGTTGTTGTCTATCGTTGTCCCTTTATCGTGGTTGCCTTTTATGATCCGTGAACGGTTTTCAAGTTCCTTAAAAACTTGTTGGCGGCTCCCTACTTTCCTTGTCCCTAATATTATTATGTCAGTTCCCACTTCCTATGAGTGCTAAGAATATTCACACATGCTTTTAACGTAGGCGCACTTCGAGCGACGCCTACAAATCCCCGGCCTCCTCCCAATACACAATTCAACATAATTAATATAGATTACAAGAAAAAAATTATTGTTGATATTACACACTTTTTTTTTTTGAAGAAGTATTACACACTCTTAGTTATAATATTATTGTATTATAATTATTGTATCTACTATTTTAATTTACATATTTTTTTATAAAATAGAATGAAAATATATAATTTTGTTTTTAAAAATTTATAGATTTGAGTGTGAGGTGGGGGTGAGGCGGGTACGAAGTGCGGCGGGTAGGGCGGGGGAGGGATGGGGCGGGTACAATGTAAAATCCACCCCCGCCCCATCACCTATGGCGGTTATTATTTTTATCCCCATCCCTGCCCCACCACCCGCCAAACCAAAACCCATCCCTACCCCCCATCCCCACCCAACTGGGGCGGGTCTTCTACTTGACCCGCCCCCATTGACATCCCTATATAAGGCACTGATGTTATGTTTCTTAAATTTGGTAATGAAAATTGAAAAGTCAGATTTCTTCTACTACTATCTCCGTTACAGGTTATGTGCAACGATTAGACATTTTCCCTCTCCGCTTTATCTCAAATCGTTGCACATAACCTGTAACGGAGGTAGTATATTATATTTTGTTAATCTAATTTTGCCAATTGTAGGGAATAATTTCAAGCCTTAATCCCACTAGCTTGAACCCCACAGTGATCATACACTAAAGTACGGTGGCGTCCAAAAAGGGAAGAAAATAGAGCAAAAGAGTTGCCAACAAGTTTTTTAAGGAACTTGTAAACTGTTCACGAGGTGAAGGTTACACCCCTTAACGATCCAAGAGATCGTTCACTCCATAAGGTCTAGAACCAAATAAGGGTTCGGGGATGAAGGTACAAATCCAACCTAAAAGAAATTGAACCTGCCCTAATAATAGGCCTCTACTTTATTCTGATCGTATTCATGTGCGCTTTTTGATTAACATGCAATTAATAGGATTAACCCTAAACCTGTTTATCTATGTTGGTTGAATATTAATGCACAAATAAATCTATTATTGGCGATCACTTGAATTATAATCAAATTAAACCCTAACAAGATTATTAGTTATCTTATTAAGCGCGATTACAAGTACAAATTCCCTTTAAACATGCAATAAAAAGGTGTGATCAAGCAATAATTATAAATAATCAAGCAACATAATCATAAAATAATAATCATGACAATAAAATTATAATCATAATAATAATCATCATAGATAAAATAATCATCATCAAAATAATAATAATATTATTAATAATCATCATAAATTATAACAATTATAATCATAATCATATTCATGTTAATATTAAAGCATAATAATAATAGCAAGATCCTAGGCATGATACTAACAAGATTAATATTAAATCCTAGCATGTCACTAAGCAATAAAAATAAAATCTTTAGCCCTAACATGATACTAACATGAATAAATATTAGGAAGAATATAGGAAGCATCGTAACAATCATATTTAATATTGAAATTACCCTAGACATGATACTAGAAATATCATAATAACAATGTAAACATGATTCTACATCATAACATCAATTAATCAATTAAAGTACTTACTTTGATGCCTCGTACCTCTTTCTAATTACAAAATACACACGTTAGTAACTTCAAGGAAAATAATAAACAAACAATTAAATTAAATAATTGAAAGAGAGATTTGGGACCAAACCCTCAGAAATTAAACCTTTCATGTCTTGGGCGAAGGCAACTTCGAATATGGCTAGGTGTTTCTAGATCTTGTGAATGCGGAATTTTGTATATGAAAAAGCAAAGTTTGAATTAAGAGAAAATTAAGAGAGATGAGAGAATTAGAAAACTGATTGTAGATGAATGATCGTGAGAATTGGTGAATGAAAACGGAGTTTTTAATACGTTATTTATAGAGAAATCAGCCAAAAGATAAAATAAACAAAACAGAGTCTGACGCACAAAAAACAGAGCTGGTGCAAACCCTGGCTAACTGGCGCTAGGCACCAACACTAGCGCCAGGCGCCAATGGCTAGCGCCAAGCGCCAGGCCTGGTTCCAGGCGCCAAAGTCTGGGGTCAGGCGCCAAGCCTAATTTTAACGCGTTTTCAAAAATCAGATAAGTTTGCCGTACTGGAGGATAAAATCGTATCTTTTCCTCGAAAATGCTATTTGATTTTAATTAAAACTCTGAAAAGTCAACAAAAGTCAATTTATCAATGCTAATTGAATTAGGAATGAAAAGAACCTCCTAGAAGAATCTAGAAGACTAAAACCATTCCTAATTGCATTAGGAATGATAAATCATATTAGGCCCTCCCCTAGATCATTGGGCCGTACATAAAGCTCAAACCGGGCCCAGTTTAGTAAATTGGCCATAACTTCCTCAATATTCATCGGAATTGGGCTTATAATATATCGTTCGAAAGGTCTTGTCAAGCCCCATCCAACTACACTACTATTGGACCCATATCATGGACCAACCAAACTGGATTGACTATTTTCTTAAAATAAGTTTTCAAAAACAGAGAGAAGAGAAAAGAATTTAAAACTGTCCGCAACACTAGACTTTCCACACTTTTGCTTCATTCGATTATGATTCGACGCGAAAGGTACTCATCACTGGGTTTGGTTTTGGGGAGACACAAATGGGTGTCTACAGAAGCCCCCACTTTGACTGAGTTTGTAGAAGCCAAAGTTTTAAAAACGAAAGCCACTTTGACGGAGAATGATTCAGAACGTTCTGCGATCCTAAACCAATCTTGTAACGCCGATACCTGCAAAACTAGCGTTAGTTAAACAGATAAAAGAGTTAAGAAACGCGTATCTTGCACCGTCAAGCACACGTCTCTGAAAGTAACCGATTATTGCTTTGATGACCTCCTGTAAGCTAGAGAATGCCATCCCGCTTGAAAACCACTACGCCCGTAACTGCTTCCAAATTAGAAGATTGCTTCGCCTGAAACGACCATCTTCCGCTTTGATAATATTTTACATCCAAGGGAATACTATCGAAGATTGCTTCTCTTGAAACAATCCTCATCTGCATTGATAATATTCCACATCCAAGGGAATACTATCGAAGATTATTCCTCTTGAAACAATCTTCAGTTGCTTTTTTGACAACTTTCCACCATCTATGGAACGCCATCTTGCTGTTTGTTTTGACGATCTTCCGCAATCTAGGGAACGCCGTCGATCAATGTTGTTACATCTTGAGCCTTTTCTTGAATCATAGTGACAACCTTTCCAATCGTAGCAAAAGTCGTCGAAGACCGCCTCATCATGAACCACTCTTCTCATATCTTGGTGACAACCTCCACAATCTTAGCGAACGCCGTCGAAGACCGCCCATCTCGTGCTATCTTCTCAAATCTTGGGTGACAACCTCCACAATCTTAGCGAACGCCATCGAAGACCGCCCATCTCGTGCTATCTTCTCAAATCTTGGGTGACAACCTCCACAATCTTAGCGAATGTCGTCAAAGACCGCCCATCTCGTGCTATCTTCTCAAATCTTGGGTGACAACCTCCACAATCATAGCGAATGCCGTCGAAGACCGCCCATCTCGTGCTATCTTCTCAAATCTTGGGTGACAACTTCCACAATCTTAGCGAACGCTGTTGAAGATCGCCCATCTCGTGCTATCTTCTCAAATCTTTGGTGACAACTTCCACAATCTTAGCGAACGCTGTCGAAAATAACTTTACTTGAAGTCATCCTCAGTTGTTGCGATAATATTCCGAAGAAAATTACAGAAGACCAACACTTGTCGATCTTTAAAGCTCGCTCAAACTTTGCTTCCGCTATGCCTGTACGTCGGCGCTTTCGTTGCTTTGAACCTATATGTCGGTGCCTTTTACGCTTTTGAGCCAATGCTTAGGCGCTTTAAGCTAAATGAGCCGATCTTTCATCAGGTCGATCACTTATTTGCTGTTGTAATCAAACCGACTACTTAATCATGTCAAATTGCTCATAGGGGCTAACTGGCGTACCAAGGAACCCGAAATTGCTGTATGAGGTTGAAATCACCTTTCTGAGAGGCTTCGAGCTCTGTCGCTGCTGAGATATCTCTAGCGCCAAGAATTGGAGTAGGGTCCTCCCTATTCTGCTGCACCTGTATTTATTTTGACCATAGAATTTTGCCAATCTTTTCAATTATCTTAGGGTTGACCTAAGGTTTAGCATTGCTTGACTCATCGACTTGACACGAATCAAGGTATAAACTTGACTTTCTGTGATTGACTGACTCGAGGTTGACTCGACTCAAACTGAAATGACACGTGTGACTCATAACCCGTGTGTGCATTGTAATGTGATCGTGTGACTCGAAAATGCAAAAAATTTCCGTCATTTTTGTGGAGGGTACCGATTTTCTCCCAAAAAAGAAAGACGCAAAAAAGAATCGAAGTTTGAAGATCCATGTTGAATGACTTAGTCAAATGTTGTTTGATACTATCTCTCAAGGTACAAGGATTAATCCATCCTAGGCTATCTCAATTGTTGACTCAATGATGAAAGCATTTAGGTAACTTAGGCACGGAGGCTAAGCACTTCATACTTCGTGATGCAATGATGATTATGATTGATGAGTGATGTTGATATGACAAGGAATGCTTCAACGTTATGATTTCATGACAAAGGGTTCCTAAGGGAAGTATATTTGGTCATGTATCTGTGCGGTGTGTGAAAGTGACACTTAAGTTAGGCCGCAAAGGCTTAGTGTGTGGAAAAATATCATTAATAGAAGAATCAAATGGTGGTGACTCTTAGGCTAGGTAAGCTAATGATGTAAGGATCAAGCCCCAAGTCTAACTCTAAATGAATAGGGATGAACATAGGGAATCCCTTGATATGATCATGGTGTGAGTGTGTGAATGTGAATGTAAATGCATGTTTATTATGGCGCACCTCGATGTGAGGTTGCCTACGTATCTGTTAGGAATCAGGCCGAACGTAGCTCTAGCCGAACCTCGCACAAGTATGTGTATATCTCAAAAAGGTCTTTTTAAGGGTTGTAACGTGGTTAGGCTAAAGGTTTGAAAGAAGAAGGGGATAAAGGCTCAAGACCCTCGATAAGCCCCCAAGGTGTGCAACCTTGCTTTTGAATCTTTATATTTTTATGCTTGAGTTTCTACTCTTTTTTAGCACTCTTTTTTTTTTTTTTTTTTTTTTTTTTTTTTTTTTTTTTTGGCTTTAGCATCTATTTTTTTTTATAAGTGTGGGCAATCCCGATCATGCGGTCTATCACTCACTTGGCATTCATGTTTCTCAGGCACGGTACCGAGCACTCGATAAGAGACGCAATCTGAGACGTGTTCATATCAAAGACATTGGAACACTTGCCCTTTTGTACACTTATTTATTTGTTTGCTTTTGCTTATCTTTGCTATTTTAGCCTTTTGAATCACTCAAGCTTTTGTTCTTTTTTAGAATTGCACAAGTTACACACCATCCCATCCCAAAGTTAGGTAGGTGCGGGTTAAAAAAAAAGAAAGGTCTATCGTTAGACGAGGCTCAAAGTGGTTTATGAAGAAAGGATGTATAATCGAAGGGTGAAATGAGATATGATGTGGCTACAAGGGGTGCCTTAAATAATTGGTATACCTTGCGCTTAATTCGACATGGATTTTTTTTTTTTTTTTTTTTTTTTTTTTTTTTTTTTTTTTTTTAATGCAATGCAATGAAATGATCATATGCAAGAAAATAAATGCTCATTTTTATTAAAAGAAAAATAAAAAAAAGGAAAAGAAAGAATCTACAAAATTAATCTAAGGGAAAAGAAAAGGTTCCTATGCTAGACTTATTGGGAAATGAGTAAATAAAAAAGAAATAGAAAAAAGAGGTCACGAAATCTTGTCGTTGAAGCTCGTCTCTTGTCTTGTGTTGTTTCCTTTATCATCACTCGCTCCTCTTGTTAACCGGAGGCATGGGAAGCTTGTTATTATCAATCAAATGTTGGATAGCCTCCTTTAGCTTCCAACAACTCTCAGTAGTATGACCCCTACCTTGATGGTACTTGCAGTGTTCGTCTGGATTCCAACTAGGCAATCTCTTTTTAGGTGCGGGATCTTGAATAGGTCCAATGGGAATAATGAGTCCTTTGGCATGGAGTCGATCGAAGTCAGTATCGTAGCTCATCCCAATGGGGGTGAATTCTTTCCTTAGTTGCTTCTTAGATCCTTGGTTATCTATGGCTAAAACTTCACTGAGATCAAAGGTACTAACATTGTTACTAGAGTGGGCGTTTTCGGAAGAAGAAGGATTGTCGCTCTTCTTTCCTTTCCAGCCACCGTGGTTACTATTGTTAGTAGCTTTTTGCTTTGAGAGGTCGTCTTCGATTTCAATTCCGATGTCATAAGCAGCCTTGAAAGTATTCAAATTGTGTTGATATTTTAAATGTTTCGAATACTTCTCTTGAAGATTCTTGATAAACATCCTCACAGACTCCTTTTCGGTGGGGACCTCAATCATCTTAGCGGAAGTTTCCCTCCATTTATTAAAGAAAGAAGTAAAGCCTTCATTCTCTTTTTGTCTTAGCATCTCAAGTTGTCTATGGTCGGTTTCAACCTGAATATTGCACTTGTACCTATCAATGAAAGCGTTTACTATCAATTCCCAGGTAGAGGTTTTCTCCTTGTCAAGGGAGAAGAATCATTGTTGGCAATCGGTCTCAAGAGATAATGAGAATAGAGAGGGGAAAACCTTCTTATCGATACCCTTAATGTTCATTATGGTTTCGAAAGCTCTTAGATGGAAGTAAGGGTTTTCTGTTGCCTTGAATTTTGGGATTTCAGTGGCGTTGAACTTATGCGGAAGAAGTTCCTTGTCCAGCGAGACCCCTTGTGCACTCATGCCCTGAAATTTATAGTCACTAGATAGCTTCCTCAAACTTTCTTGCATGAGGTTCATTTGTTGTTGCTTCACGGGATCATCGACCTTGAGGGTGAGAAGCTTCAGTGTTTCAGTCATGGTAACTAGTTGGTTTCTAAGCTCATTGACTTCTTCTTGAGTTGTCATTATCCTTTTAGCCTTCCTCTTTTGACGAATCGGTTTATCGAAAAGTGAAACTTGAACAAAGAGGTTGTCCTTGATTAATCGCCCTTCTTTCCTTGACCAAGTACTGTGGAAAAGGAATTTGGGGATATTTACTGTTAATTATTTGACTCAAACTTCATTCAACATGAAATGGATGGAGGAAGTGAAGAAAAATGGAATAGAATGTGAAGAAGAATGATGGAGATGGAGGGATATGAAGAATTAGGAATAGAATGTACCCCCCAACTCAAATGACGGAAAAAAACCGACTCACGCATGAACCTAAGACATGGTCATGGTGACATGTGTACTCAAAGTGTGTGCTAAGACTAGTGAGTGTAGGTGACATGTTAAGACTCGTGTCATGACCATGTGGCTAGACTATGTGACTAGACTCAATTAAAGACTAAGTTAAGACTTCACGTATATGCATTAAACTGGACAGACTGTGGTATTTTAGTCATAACTTTTTATTTGTGACTCTGATTTGGATGAAACCAACGCCAAATTAAAGAAAAAACTTGGGGCTACAGATCCATAGGTTGTAAGACTCGTAAATCTTCCTATAGCTCCGGCTATGACCAAAACAAGTTGACGTTTGTGCAGTATACGGGAATAAAAAATCCGGGTTGACTTAAAGGAACTATGACTCGATTTTATATTTATTTATTAGCTCAAATTAATTAATTAATTAATTAAACAAAGTCCTTTAGTCATTAATTAGTTTATTTAGTCTTAACACAAGTCAAACAAATGGTTAAGAAAACATAGAATATATGCGCAACAAATAATGCAAAATTAGTCAAGTAGGCACAATATGATGCAATGAGTTCGCAACCTAACCATGGCTCTAGTTCTCTAAAGTTCGGGATATGGTTTATTCAAAAGAGGGTCCATGGTTAATTGTCCGGATGCACCGCGCGGAAGCCTAACCGTGAAGGGTTGACGCGAGTGGATGGGACACCGCGAGCTTTAGAAAAAACTCGCTTCCATGGTTTGGTGAATTCAACATCTCGGATGTACCCTTTGTTGCACAGAGTGTTCAATCGGGTAGATGGAGCATGAATTCCCATAGGGTTATGTCCATATGTAGAACACATATGGGTTTCAGAAAAGTGAGAAAAAATTCAATCAGGAAGTAGGATCGAGCAAACAATACGAAAAACCGGTCGAAATTAGAACGCATATTTCTGGCTCGGTTTTGGGGGAAATTGGCGCCAGCAATCAGAGACTGGCGCCAGTTTTTAACTGTAGCGCCTGGCGCCAATGCTGGCGTTTGGCGCTACTGCTAAAAGTCTGGCGCCAAGCTCTGGCCCCTGGCGCTACTTCCCACATGTCTCAGCAGCTTTCTGTGCTCGATAAAATTTTCTAGTTTCTCGCGGTGTTATTTCGGTCCTAGTTGTGAAAGATATTTCTCAAATTTCCTACGTGTAAAATCCTATGTTTTTAACTCATTACGGATGGTCTTTCCAATGAGATCTTTTTTATGTATATGACAATAATGTTAATCAAAATTACGCACATGAAATACTTAGAACTTTTCGAGTCTCATCCACACATTCTAAATCATTGCCGAAACAAATTCAGGAATTAAAATAGAAATCCTCCCCGGCGGAGTCGCCAAAAACTGTAGGGAATAATTTCAAGCCTTAATCCCACTAGCTTGAACCCCACTGTGATCATACACTAAAGTACGGTGGCGTCCAAAAAGGGAAGAAGATAGAGCAAAAGAGTCGCCAACAAGTTTTTTAAGGAACTTGTAAACCGTTCACGAGGTGAAGGTTACACCCTTAACGATCCAAGAGATCGTCAACTCCATAAGGTCTAGAACCAAATAAGGGTTCGGGGATGATGGTATAAATCCAACCTAAAAGAGATTGAACCTACCCTAATAATAGGCCTCTACTTTATTTTGATCGTATTCATGTGCGCTTTTTGATTAACATGCAATCAATAGGATTAACCCTAAACCTGTTTATTTATGTTGGTTGAATATTAATGCACAAATAAATTTATTATTGGCGATCACTTGAATTATAATCAAATTAAACCCTAACAAGATTATTAATTATCTTATAAGCGCGATTACAAGTACAAATTCCCTTTAAACATGCAATAAAAAGGTGTGATCAAGCAATAATTATAAATAATCAAGCAACATAATCATAAAATAATAATCATGACAATAAAATTATAATCATAATAATAATCATCATTAAAATAATAATAATAATATTAATAATCATCATAAATTATAACAATTATAATCATAATCATATTCATGTTAATATTAAAGCATAATAATAATAGCAAGATCCTAGGCATGATACTAACAAGATTAATAACAAACTCTAGCATGTCACTAAGCAATAAAAATAAAATCTTTAGCCCTAACATGATACTAACATGAATAAATATTAGGAAGAATATAGGAAGCATCGTAACAATCATATTTAATATTGAAATTACCCTAGTCATGATACTAGGAATATCATAATAACAATGTAAACATGATTCTACATCATAACATCAATTAATCAATTAAAGTACTTACTTTGATGCCTCGTACCTCTTTCTAATTACAAAATACACACGTTAGTAACTTCAAGGAAAATAATAAACAAACAATTAAATTAAATAATTGGAAGAGAGATTTGGGACCAAACCCTCAGAAATTAAACCTTTCACGTCTAGGGCGAAGACAACTTCGAATATGGCTAGGTGTTTCTAGATCTTGTGAATGCGGAATTTTGTATATGAAAAAGCAAAGTTTGAATTAAGAGAAAATTAAGAGAGATGAGAGAATTAGAAAACTGATTGTAGATGAATGATCGTGAGAATTGGTGAATGAAAACGGAGTTTTTAATAAGTTATTTATAGAGAAATCAGCCAAAAAGATAAAATAAACAAAACAGAGTCTGACGCACAAAAAACAGAGCTGGCGCAAACCCTGGCTAACTGGCGCCAGACACCAACACTAGCGTCAGGCGCTAATGGCTAGCGCCAGGCGCCAGGCCTGGTTCCAGGCGCCAAAGCCTGGGGTCAGGCGCCAAGCCTAATTTTAACGCGTTTTCGAAAATCAGATAAGTTTTGCCGTACTGGAGGATAAAATCGTATCTTTTCCTCGAAAATGCTATTTGATTTTAATTAAAACTCTGAAAAGTACACAAAAGTCAATTTATCAATGCTAATTGAATTAGGAATGAAAAGAACCCTTTAGAAGAATCTTGAAGACTAAAACCATTCCTAATTGCATTAGGCATGATAAATCATATTAGGCCCTCCCCTAGATCATTGGGCCGTACATAAAGCTCAAATCGGGTCCAGTTTAGTAAATTGGCCATAACTTCCTCAATATTCATTAGAATTGGCCTTATAATATATCGTTGGAAAGGTCTTGTCAAGCCCCATCTAACTACACTACTATTGGACCCATATCATGGACCAACAAAACTGGATTGACTGTTTTCTTAAAATAAGTTTTCAAAAACAGAGAGAAGAGAAAAGAATTTAAAACTGTCCGCAACACTAGATTTTCCACACTTTTGCTTCATTCGATTATGATTCGACGCGAAAGGTACTCATCACTGGGTTTGGTTTTGGGGAGACACAAATGGGTGTCTACACCAACAAATTTGGTATTAGATCCAGGTTTGGGTTGTGTTGTGATCGGGGCAAGTATTATGGACAACTCATATGTGAGGGGGAGTGTTGAGCCCATGAGAAAATCTACATGTGAGTGGTGTGTTATCCTACATTAAAGAGTGTAGAAAGTGTTGGGAAGTGTATTCCACATTGAAGAAATAAGGAATTTGTGTCCACTTCATAAGGTTTAGGGGCTACTCCCCTTATTGCCATATGGTTTTGAGGTGGAATCTCTTTGGTCGTATAAAGTGGACAATTGTGACGGGTGTGGCCCAAGCCTGTTTCAGAGCATGGTACAAGGGAATTGACTCTTATTTTTTGCAGCATGGGTTTGTTAGGAGTGAAAATGAACCCACTTTATATGTGAAAACGGTGAGTTCTTAATTGTCTACATTTATGTTGATGACATGGTGTATTTTGCTTCTTCCGATAGTCTTGTTGCTAAATTTAAATCATGCATGATGAGGGAGTTTGAAATGTCAGATTTAGGCAAGTTGCAATACTTTCTTGGGCTTGAGGTAAATCAGGTGGAAGATGGCATATTTCTCTAACAAAAGAAATATGCAAAAGATATTTTATTTAGGTTCCATCAGTAGTAGAAAAATTCATTTTGGCACCGAGTTATTGGCACCGGTTCTTTAAAACCGCTGGGAAAAAAATTAGGCGGGTTTTAGTATAATAGAAATGACACCGGTTCAAACCAAACCGGTGCCAAATTAGAGAAATGCCACCGGTTCAAACCGGTGGGAATTCTTAAAAAAAAATACCAGCTTTGCCTTATACGATAGCCCTTATTTCGATCCTCTCCTCTCTCCTCTCTCTCTCTCTCCATGACAGCTTCCCACCGCAGCCACCACCACCTTGAAATCTGATACTTCAACGACGGTGACAGATCCTCACTCTTGCCTTCTCTCTCCTCAAAATCGCAGTCACATGCAATCGAAGCCACCACCGACCACCGCCGATTTCCCTTTCCTTCGACCTCCTTTTCGTCACTGCGTCGCAAGCAACACTTTTCTTCTCGAAGTTTAGGGTACAAGGTAAAGGCAGGGAAGAACAGGAAGATAGGTAATTTCTGGTCTGGATTTTTTAAATTTTACACATTTTCGCTTTATGTTGCTAATTTATGTGATTATTTCAGTGTTAATTCGTTTAATTATTGGATTTTGTCAGATTTAGAGTTTAGGGTTATGGTTGACTGTTTTTTATTATCAGTGTATGTTAGATTTGAGGGTTTATTTTCTCTTAATTTAGGGCTTTGAATTTTGATGTATTCCATTTTTGTAAGTTGATGTCGTTGGATTATTATGAATTTGGTGTTAAGTTTTGCTTTGAAAGCGATGAAATTATGACATTTTGATGGTTATTATGATGAATTAATTGTTCAATTTCTACAGTTGTTTGTATTATTAATCATTTATTTCGATCTATGTGTTGGGCATTATATCTTTTTTTCTAGGATTAGTTAATTTTAAGATTAGAAATCAATTGGGAAATTTTTAATTGATTGTTTGATAAGCTGGGTTTGTGATTTTATATTTTGAATCGTTATTGTCATAAAGCTTGTACATTTTACTTAATATGGAAATTTAGTGTTTATCATGTTAGAGTAATGATCTGTTTTTGTATGTGAAATGCAGCAAATTGATAGCTTTCTGTTGGGTTAATTAGTTTGGTTTGTTCTGCTATTTAGGTTAGAAACAGTAGTGAGTTTTGTGAAATTATCAAAATGCATGATAAATTTGAGATTCTAGGGAGAAATTTTGTATACTTGGTTGAATTGGATGGTCTAAGTGATGATTTTGTGAATGGGTGGTGTATAGATGGGAAGACATTTAAGAAGCCACGTTGTCTTTACGACAAGGAGCGATTGGATGCTGAATTGAAGCTTGTAGGAGAGTAGAGGCTTCGTAACAAGAGATAGCTATGGAGGGTTTAGTATGTTTTAAGCTGTATCCGTAATGCCGCAAGGCATCTTCTTACTCTGCTCCTTGATATATCATTTGGTCTCTATGCTCTGTTTTTTAAAATCCTACTATGGTCTGTGCTTAGAATTTTCTCTGATATTGAGCTGCTGTCCTTGCTTGTTCTAGGTTCCTTGTTCTTGATTATGTTTTCTTTTCCAGAAATGAGCTAGATGAATCGATTTAGGTGCACTGGTGATCTACAACGTTCTCTATCTTAAAATAGGAGCCTTGAAGCTAGTTCTTGTCAGTTACTTTCTACCAGATTAGTTTAGTTTGTTCAATCTCCATGGACTGAATTTCTGAGAAATTGAATATACTCTTTTGCATGAATAAATCAAAATATAGTGATTATGACCGAATCACTATAGCACTATTTTTTTTTTTTCTGTTTTGAAATATGATGCATTTGATCATTTGAGTGATTCAAGTTAACTATCACATGTGGCTATATCTGATGCATCTTGATTGATTCAAGTTAACTATCACATTCGATCATCTGACTGATATAGCACTATTTTGACTATCGAATGTTAACTATCACATGTGGCTATATCTGATGCATCTTGAACAACCATATAGATCATGTTACCCAAACTTGAGTACTATGTTGGATATCGCTAAGTGGCCAAGTGTTTGCCTCAACTATTTTGAACTTATTGCTGTTTGGAAGGATTAGTATAGTCTCATGTCTTTCTCATCCAACCAAACTAAAAGAGATTGGGGGGAGGTAGTTGTGGCATCTTTTAGCTTACAATTTGCATATACTTGAATCTGGTATGTGATTTTTATGAGTTAGTGGGAGTTAGCATCATACATGCCCTGCCAAGACATGCCTCGCAGCCATATTGCTGCTGCTGCCTCGCAGGCCCCTTCGAACATAGGATATCTGTTTTCTTATTTTTGTTGATTTCGTTAATCTTTCTTGCATCCGTTATAACATGGGGATTATGGCAAGATCTAATTCCTAGATTTCAAAAGCTTAACATCAATTTTGTGTCTTGATGAGTTATAATACTTCAATAATAAAATCTAGAAAAATATTATAATAATGCTTATGATATTCCGTTTTAATTGGCTACTACTTATTGACTTCAGCCAAGTTCCACTTGAAGGGAGGTTTGTTCATTTTGGACACCCAATGACAGCGGTGAACTATGTGTGTGGTGAACTGTATTAATTTCTTTGTGCTTTTGTGCTTTTATGCAGATTTGTGTGTGGTGTTGGCATCACATAATGGATATGGCCTAGAAAGATGAGTCGGAGGGACGCTGCCTGCATGTTGCACTACATATGATAAAGACCGAATTGTAGGGATGGCTGCAAACTGTGAAAGGTTGTTTTACTGCTGCAGCCGCTGCCTCGCAGGCCCTGCTGCTGCTGCAGTAGCCGCTGCCTGTGGTGGATATTGGAGCCAATTCTCCACCGGAGCTCCATCACCGCCACTCTCTTTCCCGGCGATGGTATTGACCCTGAAATTGCCGAATCCATGAAACAGGTCAGTTTCTCTTTATTCTCTTTGATTTCATTTTATCATTCATTTTTGTTGCAGAATTTTGATTTGATTATTGAAGTTGAATTGGCTTATATGATTTGTTGATGTATATATGGCAAATTTATTGTATTTTTATTTGAATTTGTGATTGTGATTTTAGGGTAGATTTTTTATTAGTTTCTCGATAATTGTCACATTTTTTTCATAATTGATGTTGTGTAGTAACTCGACATATATTGTTTTCGGTATTGGAATCGAAATTGATTGTGTTATTTTCTGTGGTTTGCTATTAGAAATTGTTAGGAATTAGTATACGCTATTTTTATTTACTAATTTCAGTAATTAATGGTTTTTGAATTGTATAATGGTTGTGCTAAAGCTACTGCTACTCTATGATTTATGGATTGCATACCTAATAGTGTTTTCCTTGTGTGTGTGTGATGATCATGGGCTGATTTTTGCAATCTGGTTGCCCTGTTTGGTTTGCAAAGGACATAATTTTGACATTGCAGCTTGCAATTCCCTCGGTGACACCATCTTTTTGTGCAAGTGACTGATCTTTGTTTGAGTGCTTTGTTGTGCGGATTTGGTGCCCTACTTTGTTTGTAATGGTTTTGTGAGTATAATAGTATCTAATGTGATTTTGTTAATAATTTTGGATATAAATTCATATGATTATGGGGGCTGTAAAGCACTTGTTTGTGAATTAGAGCTGCTGTGCTGTGTTCATGTGTGGTGTGATTGTGCGTTTGTGTAGAGGCTGCCTTGTGGCTTAAATTGAAATTACGGGCTGCTGTGTGTGAGGAGCAGAGCAGGGGCAGTGAGGGAGTTGTGTGGGGTAAATTGGATTTGAGAATTCCTTTTGCTTGCAGAATAACTCTTACGAGTTGTTATCGTTTTGACAACACTGCTCCTAGAAATTAATCTTAAGTCTAGTAACACATCAACACTTGATGGTAGTGTTACTTTATCATTACTTTTATAGATCTTCCCACTTGCACATTAATATCTTTTTTCTTTGTCAACTTTTGATTAATCTTAATTACTTATTGTTAATCATTCCATACTTGCGTAGAGTTTACAAGCTCTGCAGAATCTAAGCCAGTGACGTGGTGTGAGATTCAGGCGGACGCTGCATCTCTGTTCGCTGCTGTTCTGCTACTACGCTGCTGCTGTTCTGCTACTATGCTGCTGCTGCTGCTCTGCTACTATGCTGCTGCTGCTCTGCTAGTGATTGTATGTAGGAAGTTGTTGCTCTTGTTATAGTGAATATATCCAATGTATTTCTTTTTCTTTGTTTTTTGCAAGTGTAAAATTACAGGTTATCAATGAAATTATCAGTTTCAAGTATATTATGTATATATATAACAGTCTGCTGACAATTTCATGTGAAAAAGGCAATTTTTTTTTGTTTTTGTTTTTTAGGGCATTTTTGGCACCGGTTCTGAGCAGAACCAGTGCTAATAATTGTGTTATTGCCACCGGTTCTTGTGTTATTGCCACCGGTTCTGAACCGGTGGCAAAAACTCTCACTTTTTGGCATCCCTCACATGAACACCGGTTCAAAACCGGTGCTATAGGGGGGTTTTGAACCGGTGCTCTTTTGTATTTTTCTACTAGTGCATATGCACAACAGTAAGCCTGCAGCAACTCCCATGAATACTAATGAAAATTACAGCTTGATGATGGTACGGGTGTTGTTCATCCGAGTTATTACAGAAGCTTAGTTGGTGGGTTGATTATTTAAATCATACTCGGCCTGATATCATGTACTCTGTGAGTGTTTTATCACAGTTTATGCATGGTCCTAAAAGGCAGCATCTTGGAGCAGTAAAAAAGGGCACTTCGCTTCGTTGCCGGAATGACTGATTTTTGTATTTGGTACTCAAAAGATGTAAACACAATGATTGGGCAGGTTGCATTGATGATATAAGAAGTACTTATGGTCATGTTTACAACTTGGGGTCACGTGCAGTATCTTGGAGCTCAAAAAAGCAAGAAGTGGTGGCATTGTCTTCCTTCGAAGTAGAGTATGTTGCTGTGACAGCAGCAGCTTGTCAGGCAGTTTGGCTACGAAGGCTGCTAGCTGATGTAAGTTATGAACAAAATGGTGCAACAGAAATATTCTATGACAACAAAGCAACTATTGCTATGACTTAAAATCCTGCTTTTCATAGCAGAACGAAGCACATTGATATACGCAACAATTTTATTCGAAGTCTAGCTGCAAAGAAAGAAATTGAGTTTAAGTTTTGTGCAACCAACAATATGTAGATTTGAAGCAAGGGGGTGTATTGAGTAAGGGGGTGCTAAATACCGCCGTCAAAATTTATCGCCACCGCCATCATTTCAAGCAAATTGACAATCTTGTCCTTACTAACTTTATTTTTTTCCCATTTTCATTCTCTAACATTAGTGCATCAACCACAACTTTATCAACCACCACCTTCTACATCGCAAATCCACAACGACGGGGAAAGTGAACGAGAAATGGATGGTGATCGAGGTGGCTCGATGAAAACGCTAACATTGTAGCAGTGATTACTCATTTAGATGATTATGTTTTCGTCTCAATTGCGTGATTTAGTTGTGTTTTCATCACAATTAATTGTTTAATTGTCCAATTTTCATTTCACAAACCCTAATTTTTCGATTTTATTAGCAAAACCCCCAAATTGATTACCCAAACCCTAATTACACTAATTAATTCAATTCGAAAAAAGGTTAGATTGTAGAAATTTATACCTAATTTGCGAAATTTGTGTAATTGAAATCGAATTTCAAAGAAGAAATCAAAATAAGGGAGAAGGAAGACATGGGAAAACAGGGGAATTCGAGGGAAAAAAGAGAGAAAGAGAGGGAAAACGCAAAAGTGGGACACTAAGGGTTCGTTTTGCATCACTGTGGTTTTCTGTTTTTTGGTTTTTTGTTTTTTAAAACCATATAAAATATGTCACATAACGAGTCAAAAATTATTCAAACTTATTAAAATCATGATAATTTTGAAAACTGGCAACAGAAAAGTAGAAACACCTTTTTCTTGTTTTCTGTTTTTAGTTTTTAAAAAAACTGAAAACTGAAAAACAAAAAACGATGCCAAACAAGCCCTAAATGATGTCATTTGTAAAAGTGGTGGGAGTTTAAAAATTTTTGGAAAAAATTAGGTGGTAAGATTAAATAATAATAATAATAATAATAATAATAATAATAATAATAATAATAATAATAATAATAATAATAATAATAATAATAATAATAAAACTTGAGGTGGTAATGTCAATTTTGACTCCTATACATGGTGGTAATTTTCAAATTTTCTTTGATTTTTTACCTTAAGATCTGACTTGGCTCCTAAATCTATTAACTAATACTAAAACAGAACATGCTTACATCATTTTTGACACATGTCAAACTATCATTTAAAATTTTCTAGCCAAAACAATATATAATGTCATCGTTATTTATTTATTTGTTTTTGTTATTCTACTTTATTTTTGAGAAAATTTTTATTATTCTACTTAGCGTATTTTTTAAAAGTACATTGTATAGTTATTTTTGGAAAAAATGCATCATTAACGTAGTATAATGCATATTACTTTTTAATATTTTCAACAAAACTAATCAACAAATTTTTTTTTTCAATTTAATTTTATTAATTTTGGCCTTATTATTTCAATTTTCTTTTACACATTGCATTTGTATATTTCATATGAATTGCCTCTTTTTTTTTTTTTTTTTATTTTTTTTTTATTATATCACAAATTAATTACGGAAAAAAATTATTACTATTGTGCGATGCACGGGCACTTATCTAGTATACAACTATTTGTAATAATATACACAGGGCTATTAATTAAAAAAAAATCATTAAATATTTAAGAAAAGAAGAATGTAAAACAAGGATTACAATACAATGAAGTAAGTAAATAATACTCCGTAATACAAGTCACACTTTGTAGTTGTAAATAATACAAGTCTAGTATCTATTTAGATCAATGATTTAGCATCATCCATCATTTGATCAACATGAAATAAAATAAAAGCAATACGTACGGAAAATAAATTATACAAACATAAGGGGACATTAACTGCATTTGTTGGTAAACACATGGAGGGTCGTAGCCAAGATCTAGGATTGTATATTGTCTATATCATTGCCCTTGTGGTCATTTTGAAACTATTCCCAACAAGCCATTATTAAAAAAGAAAAAAAAAAAATACAAATACGAGTTATTATACATAATAAGAGTTTTAAGTTGTAGTCGTTTATGATATCATTCGAACTTGTTGAGCCTTCAAAGTTTTGCGGAGACAATATTTTCTTTCAGAAATTGCTTTCTTACACTTGTGAAATGAGTGTTAATTAAATAATCTTCCAAAATTATGCGTTTCACGTCAAAGTCCAAGATTTTCTTCTCTACGGATGACATTTTTTCCATCAAATTTCGTGTGTTCTTGTCATTCATCCTGGCCACAACAAAATCATCATCTTATTTTACCCAAAAAAAAAATCACAAAATTGTTTCGGAAAAATTGCTCCCATTAATCTGAATTTTGCCTCGTCCGCCCAAATTAATCCCAACTTTGGATTATTATCTATTACTCCCAACTTTAGGGGGTACTAGATTAAACCCCGTGCAATGCACGGTTGTTAAACAATTCTAATGACAATAAATTTTACCTATAATAATGGATATAAATATTATAAATAGACTTAGTAGTAAAAAGTATGAAATATTGTTTTAGAAATTAATTAAACATATAATAGTTATAATGGGCAATTTGTTTTGTTAGGACATTTATTTTAGATTTTTTACAAACTAAAAGTCATAATTTAATTACAATAATTTTTTTTTAGTAAGTGGTTTTGGAGGGAAAACTTTTTATAATGTTTTGCCAAGTGCTCTCTAAGTTTCGCCTTTAGTATAATGTAATTGTCTGATAGATTAAACCCCGTGCAATGCACGGTTGTTAAACAATTCTAATGACAATAAATTTTACCTAAAATAATGGATATAAATATTATAAATAGACTTAGTAATAAAAAGTATGAAATATTGTTTTAGGAATTAATTAAACATATAATAGTTATAATGGGCAATTTGTTTTGTTTGGACATTTATTTTAGATTTTTTACAAACTAAAAGTCATAATTTAAATACAATAATTTTTTTTTAGTAAGTGGTTTTGGAGGGAAAACTTTTTATAATATTTTGCCAAGTGTTCTCTAAGGTTTGCCTTTAGTATAATGTAATTGATTAATTTTTGTTGCACCTAACAAGTCATCCAACCTGATGTAGAAGGTTACCTAGACACGTGTCAGCATATGATTGACTTAAATTTAAAAAAAAACAAAAAACAAAAAAAAAAACCCCACAAACCACCCATACCAAGCGGCTGCCACCGCACCCCCACACCCACCCCGCCGGAAAATCACCCCCACCCCCGAAAAACCCCTCCCGTGCTGCCGAAAACCGCCGCCCAGCCTTCCCCCCTCAAAACCCACCCCTTCCCTTCCCCCACCCTCGAAAACCCCTTCCTCGTTCCCGGAAACCACCGCCCAGCACCCCCTTCCCTCAAAATTCACCCCTTCCCTTCCCCCACCCCGAAACCCCTCCCCCGTTGCCGGAAAATGGCGCCCATCCCTCCCCCACCCTCAAAACCCATCCCTTTGCCTTCCCTCACCCTCAATTTCACCCCCTTCCCCGACAATTAGCCACAAAAACGGCACCCCCTTCCTCGTCAATTAGCCACGAAAATGGTTGTGTTGTTTCCAGGGTCTGGGATGGGTGGTGGAGGAAGGGCAGTGGTTTTTAGTGGAAGTCGGTGGTTGGCCGGTGAAATTGAGGGCTGGGGTTAGGGTTTTTGGCGTGATTGAGGGTGGTGGGGGTGGTGGAAGTTGCTGTGCGTGGTTATGTTTTTTTTTTTATTTTTTATTTTTTTAATTTTATTATTATTATTTTTTTTAATTTTTGTTTTTTTTTTAATTTTTATTTTTGTTTATTTTTTTTTATTTGACCATTCATGTAGTGACACGTGTCCAAATTAATACTCCCTAAACATATAAGTAATTTTTATTAAACCCTTCATGTAGGGAGTATTAATTTTTATTAAACCCTTCAACATATAAGTAAAAATTGCACACAAATTAAAATTGATACAACCTTTTTTTAAAAAGAAAAAAAAATTGATATAACTTTCCACAAAAAACATATTGACAACGTACGATAACTTAAGCAAAAAAAAAAAAAAAAAAAAAATAAAAAAAAATTCTTAACATAATTTGTGACATATTGCTTTTTTATTATTTTTTTTAAATACATACTATGTATGTACTACATATGTTTATTACAACAAGATTATATATTATTTTTTTGATTTTTTTTGTAAAATTAAATAGAAGCTACCAGCTTAAGTATTGAAATACGAATATCAAATCAACAAATGATACCTTTGTCATTTTTTTGAATAATTTATGATTAAAATTTCAATCAATTAATTAATACTCTACGGATACTTCAACAAGATATGCCAAATAAGATACATATTGATTATTCTTAGTGTGATATTTTTCTGTCATTTTTATTGTTTTTAGCATTACATACGGAAGTCAAAAATTTTGATAGTGTTAATTTTAAAAACATTTATTGAAAATTATTGTACAAGTGAAAAATATTTGTGCACTTGCGCACACAAATTCAAATGATATACCAGTATGCCATCTTCTAACAACATTTCTTGATGTTTCCTTAATTTAAGCATTTGAGAAATTCACTCATTTTATCAGTTGTTGGTCTCTAAATTAAACCCTTCTCCCTTCTTAAAAATTTCGTACAAACAACTGGTTCATGTAACTAAGGGTCTGTTCACATTTACTTAATTCAGTTCAGTTTAGTTTAATTCAGTTCAGATCCAATCAGTTCAGTTCAGTTCAGCTCTTAATTTCCCTCTCTCATAAATTATTCATTTCAACTCAGTTTAATTCAGTTCAACTCCAATCAGTTCAGTTCAGTTCAGTAAAGTAAATGTGAACAGGTCCTAATTACCAAATACTTCTTCGTATATGCTTGTAATTCTATGTTCATAATATCTAAAGATTAATGTAATATCGTAGGAACAAAACAATTTCACATTATATATGATACGAAAGTAACAAAATCAAGAAAACTATACAATTTATAGAAAGTTTAATTAAGAGGACAATTTAATTTGATAGAATTTACCGTAATTTGCTGAATAATACAGGCTCGTAAATAGCTGCCATGCGAACAAGAATGCGATGCAGCTTATCATTTGGAGAACTAGAACCCATTCCAAAGAATATATATTCATCAATCGATGAGAAGAATTCTATGTCTTTCACTTTGATAAATTCTCTGCTCGGTGTTATGAATGGATGTAATGCAAAATAACTGTTACATAATTTAATGAGTTTTTCGCATGTTAGGGGATTCACCATAGACGATGTGACATGGTAAATCTCTAATATGGGTTCTCCGATTATCCCATGGTTTGCAATGGCTGCTATCATGGCATTTACGACCACATCAACTGGAACCTCACTTCACTTCGATTCTTTTTCGGGAGAAAGTCGGTACCCTCCACAAAAATGACGGAAAATTTTTGCTTTTTTGCATTTCCGAGTCCCACGATCACAATACAATGCACACACGAGTCATGTACACGTTGAGTCATGTCATGATATCACCTTGATTTGAGTCTAACACATGTGTCAAACACTTTGAGTCGAGTCAACCTCGAGTCAATCACAGCGAGTCAAGTTTATACCTTGAGTCATGTCAAGTCAATGAGTCAAGCAACACTAAGTCTTAGGTTAACCCTAAAGAAAGATAAGCAAAGTCCTATGGTCAAAGATATAAATGCAGGTGCATCCTAGCAAGCGGGGACATTCTCGGATTTTTTCAAAAAAACCGCAAATATATATGATACAGGAGATTCCTCCAAGATAGGAGGAGTTACATGGATCAGTAAATTAGAGATGAAGAGCTTTAATTTATAAAAGATTTGAGCGGATTTGGTTTAAAGGAAATGACCAAGCTCAAAGTTTGGAGCAAAACCAAGCAACAGCGGCAGCAAGAGCATAGTAGGGAAGACCCGACTCCAGCACCAGACTACAAGGTTGTAGTCTGGCAACAACATCTGGCGTCTGGCAGCAGAGTTCAGCGCCTGACTCTAGATCCCAGCGTCTGGCAATAGAGCCAATTTTTGGCGCCAGAGATATTTCAGCAGTGACAGAGCTCGAAGCCTCTCAGAATGGTTATTTCGACCTCATTCAACAATTTCGGGTTCCTTGGTACGCCAGTTAGCCCCTATAAGGAAATTGACATGATTAGTAGTCGGCTCGATTACAATCGTAGTAAGTGATTGACCTGACAAAAAAATCGTCTCACTTAGCTTAAGCGCCTAAAACACTGGCTCATTACAAGCACCAACGTATCGGTTTAAAAGCAAGCGCATTCTTATTAAACGACAATATTTCCAAATATGGATTGTCGCGCATTCTTCTTGAACAACAATTTTTCCAAAAATTGGATTGTCATCCCCAACTGACAATATTTCCAAAATATGGATTGTCGCGCATCTTCTTCAAACGACAATTTTTTCAAGATTGGATTGTCATCCCTGGCAAAGTTTTCAAGCGTGGATTGTCGTGCTCCTTCTCTGTTTGGCAAGTTTTTCCAAGTTCGGATTGTCATACATTCATCGACTCATTGGCAAGTTTTCCGAGATTGGATTGTCATACACCCAGTTCCCTATGTCAAAATTTCCCAAAGGATTGTTGTAGGTTTCTATTCATCATAAATATCGGCAAAGGTTCCTCAACGTGGATTGTCATTCATTTCAGTAAGTGGCAAATTTTCCCGAAGTGGATTGTCGGTCGACTCTTTTTTGGCAAATATTCCAAGACGTGGATTGTCAATTGTGGCAATATTTTCCTAAAAGGATTGTCGCATAGCATTGGCAAATTTCCAAGGTGGATTGCTTTCAAGAGGTATATTCCAAGATGTGGATTGTCGATCGTAGCAAAGTTCTTATGACAGATTGTTACGAAGCATTGGCAACTTTTCCCAAAATTGGATTTTGGCAAATTTTCCGAGATACAGATTGTCTCTTCATCATAGCAACATTTCCAAGGATGGATTGTTACGAAGAATTGACAACTTTCCCTAAATCAGATTGTCATACATCATACAAGAGAGTTTTGTTGGCAACTATTCCCAAAGAAAAGAGGATTGTCATCACAGCAAAAGCACCGACATACTGGTTCACAAGCAGCAAAGCGCCGATGTACTGACATAGCAGCATTAAGGATCAACAGGCATTGATCTTTTCAAAGACTATCACAGCGGAAATTGGAGGCAGTTACAGGCGTAGCAGTCTTCAGGCGGTATTCTCTAGCTTGCGGAAGATCGTCACAACAAATCGGTTACCTTTAGAGACGTGTGCTCGACGGTGCAAGATACGCGTTTCTTAAATCTTTTATCTGTTTAAATAATGCTATTTTGTAGGTATCGGCGTTACAAGAATGATTTAGGATCGCAGAACGTTCTGAATCATTCTCCGTCTCTATCGATACTTTGACTTTTGTTTTCGAAACTTGCGTTTCTCCAAACTCAGTCAAAGTGGGGGCTTCTGTAGACACCCAAATGTGTCTCCCCAAAACCAAATTAAAACCAGTGAATAATACCTTTCATGTCATTTGATTATCGAACAAGGCGAAAGTGTGAAAAGTCTAGTGATGAGGATGTTTTTATTAAAATATCTCTTCTTTCTGTTTTTTAAAATATTTCTTTTCTTGCCTTATTTACGAAAAACGTGCATTCCATTTTAGTTTGGACCATGATAAGGGTCCAATAATATTGTAGTTGGATAGGCCTTGAAAAAACCTTTCCAACGACATATTATAAGCCCAATTCCGATGAATAATGAGAAAGTTATGACCAAAATACTAAACTGGGCCCGGTTTGGTTTTTATATGCGGCCCAATGATCTAGAGGAGGGCCTATTATTATTTGTCATTCCTAAAGCTATTAGGATTGATTATAGTCTTCTAGAATACTCTACAAGGTTCTTTTAAATTGATGATTATTTTTAATTATAATTGTTATGATTATAATAATAATTATTATTATTATTATTATTATGTTGCTTGATTTTTATTGTTATTGCTTGATCACACCTTTATGCATGTTTAAAGGGAATTGGTATTTGTAATCACGCTTAATGAGATAATTAATAATCTTGTTTAGGGTTAATTTGATTATAATTCAAGTGATCGCCAATAATAGCTTTATTTGTGCATTAATATTCAACCAACATAGATAAACAGGTTTACGGTAAACCTATTGATTGCATGTTAGTCAGAAAGCGCACATGAATACGATCAGAATAAAGTAGAGGCCTATTGTAGACACCCATTTGTGTTTCCCCAAAACCAAACCCAGTGATGAATACCTTTCACGTCGAACCATAATCGAATGAGGTGAAAGTGTGAAAAGTCTAGTGTTGCGGTTAGTTTTTGTTAAAATTCTTTCTTTCTGTTTTTGAAAACCCACTCTATTTTATGAAAACGACCATTCCAGTTTAGTTTGGTCCATGATAAGGGTACAATAATGGTGTAGTTGGATGGGGCTTGAAAATACCTTTTCAACGATTTATTATAAGCCCAATTCCGATGGATAATGAGGAAGTTATAGCCAAAATACTAAACTGGGCCCAAACCGGATTTTACCTACGACCCAATGATCATGAGGAGGGTCCAAAGGTTTAATCCTATTCCTAAACTAATTAGGATTGATTAGAATCTTCTATAAAATTCTAAAATATCTTAATTATCCTTTTTTGAAAAGATAAGATTAAGGAATTTGATTTAAATATAAACTTTTTTTTTTTTATAAAACTTTCCTTTTTTAAAGTCCTAATTCTATTCGGATTTAAACATGTTCAAAGACAGTCAGATATTATTTTCGTGCCTCATATTTTTTATCCAAATTTTATATGGTTGGATAGATATTGAAATTATCTTTCCAATGATATATTATAATAATAATTCCGAGCTATAACGGAAAAGATATGAATAAGATATCAAACTCTATCCAAAACTGACACCGTCTCACTATTTCATTCATATCTTTTATTCTACAACATATTTTAATCTGATTCTAATTGGGTTAGAAAGTAAACTTCAAGCTCTTTCCAACGACATCTTATTCCGATTTCTGGATCAAAAGATATGATAAACTCGTAATAGAATGTATGTACAAAATATGTCTAAAAATGAGTTTAATTAAAAGGAAAAGTTCTATACAAAGTCAAATAAATAATAAGCACAGGTACAAATTACCTCGCGCAAGAGCTGTCAAAGAACCCATATGATGGATAGACATACGGGGTGGCACGAGCTTAGTAGCATCATCCGGACAAAGCAAAACCAAGTCAGTGGAGCATTACTTGGGGGCTACTTAACGAAAGATAAGAGCTAAAATCGTACCGCAACATTCTCAAGAACTGGAGCTAACAACGGCAGTAGTTCCTCTGCACAACATCTACCAGGGATCGTGCATGATCACCAAGGGGAATTAGTTCCCTCTGACAAGCTCAAAAATTTCGTGGCGCTTGGACACTCAGCCACTCGGTCGAGTTGTTCTATCTTTTTGCGATATATTTTGGGTTCCTTGGTACGCCAGTTAGCCCCTCTAAGCAATTTGACATGATTTTTAGTAATCGGCTTGATTACGTAAAGTGATCGACCTGATGAAAGATCGTCTCACTTAGCTTAAAGCGCCTAAGCACTGGCTCATTGACAAAAGGCACCGACATAGTGGTTTATCAGCAAAAGGCACCGACGTACAGGTTCAAAGCAATGGAAGCGCCGACGTACAGGCATAGCGGAAGCAAAGTTCGGGCGAACTTTTAAAGATCGACCAGTGGAGGTCTTCGGTAATTTCCTTTGGAAAATTATCGCATCAAATGAAGATGACTTCAAGCGAGGAATCCTCGGCAACATTCCCTAGCTTGTGGAGAGTTGTCACAAACAATTGGAGATTGTTTCAAGAGAAATAATCTTCGATAGTATTCCCTTGGACGTGGAATATTATCAATGCGGATGAGGATTTGTTTCAAGAGAAGCAATCTTCGATAGTGTTCCCTGGCTTGTGGAATATTATCATTGCGGAGGAGGATCATTTCAGGCGAAGCAATCTTCCAATTTGGAAGCAGTTACAGGCGTAGCGGTTTTCAAGCGGGATGGCATTCTCTAGCTTGCAGGAGGTCATCAAGACAAATGGTTACTTTCAGAGACGTGTACTCGACGGTGCAAGATACGCGTTTCTTAACTCTTTTATCTGTTTAACTAATGCTAGTTCGCAGGTTTCGGCGTTACAAGAGTGGTTTAGGATCGCAGAACGTTCTGAATCATTCTCCGTCCCTATCGATACTTTGACTTTTGTTTTCAAAACTCGCGTTTCTCCAAACTCAGTCAAAGTGGGGGCTTCTGTAGACACCCATTTGTGTCTCCCTAAAACCAAACCCGGTGATGAGTACCTTTCACGTCGAATCATAATCGAATGAAGTGGAAGTGTGGAAAGTCTAGTGTTGCGGAAAGTTTTAATTTCTTTTCTCTTCTCTCTGTTTTTAAAAACTTATTTTAAGAAAACAGCCAATCCAGTTTGGTTGTTCCATGATATAGGTCCAAAAATAGTTTAGTTGGATGGGGATTGCAAAGACCTTTCCAACGATATATTATGAGCCCAATTCCGATATATATTGAGGAAGTTATGGCCAATTTACTAAACTGGGCCCGTTTTGAGCCTTACATGCGGCCCAATGATCTAGGAGAGGGCCTAATATGATTTATCATTCCTAATGCAATTAGGAATGGTTTTAGTCTTCTAGATTCTTCTAGAAGGTTCTTTTCGTTCCTAATTCAATTAGCATTGATAAATTGACTTTTATTGACTTTTTAGAGTTTTAATTAAAATCAAAAAGCATTTTCGAGGAAAATATACGATTTTATCCTCCTAAACGGAAAAACTTATCTGATTTTTGAAAACGCGTCAAAAATAGTCCGGCGCCTGACTCCAGGCATTGGCGCCTGGCGCTAGTGTTCTTGATTATTTTATCTTTTTGGCTGATTTCTCTATAAATAACGTATTAAAAACTCTGTTTTCATTCACCTACAATCAGTTTTCATTCGCAATCATTAATTCTCTAATTCTCTCTTAGTCATTCACCAATTCTAATCAAGTGTTCTTGATTATTTCATCTCTCTCTCTTTCCTTTTTCTAAACCTTGATTTTACATACAAAATTCCGCATTCACAAGATTTAGAAACACCTAGCCATATTCGAAGTTGCCTTCACCCTAGACGTGAAAGGTTTTTATTTCTGAGGGTTTGGTCCCAAATCTCTCTTTCAATTATTTAATTTAATTATTTGTTTATTATTTTCCTTGAAGTTACTAACGTGTGTATTTTGTTATTAGAAAGAGGTACGAGGCATCAAAGTAAGCACTTTAATGTTTTTATTGATGTTATGATGTAGAGATCATGTTTATATTGTTATTATGATATTCCTAGTATCATGTCTAGGGTAATTTTAATAATAAATATGATTGTTACGATGCTTCCTATGTTCTTCCTAATATCTATGATTGTTAGTATCATGCTAGGGTTTGTTATTAATCTTGTTAGTATCATGCCTAGGATCTTGCTATTATTATGCTTTAATGTTGATATGATTATTTTAATTATGATTTATGATTGTGATTTTATGATTATAATTGTTATAATTTATGATGATTATGATTATTATTATTTTGATGATTATAATTTTTTTGTCATGATATTTATTTATTATTATGTTGCTTGATGCTTATGTTATTGTTATTGCTTGATCACACCTTTTATGCATGTTTAAAGGGAATTTGGTACTTGTAATCACGCTAAATAAGATAATTAATAATCTTGTTAGGGTTAATTGTATTATATTTCAAGTGATCGCCAATAATAGTTTATTTGTGCATTAATATTCAACCAACATAGATAAATAGGGTTAGGGTTAATCTTATTGATTGCATGTTAATTAAAAAGCGCAGATGAATACGATTAGAATAAAGTAGAGGCCTATTATTAGGGCAGGTTCAATCTCTTTTAGGTTTGATTTGTACCTTCATCCCCGAACCCTTATTTGGTTCTAGACCTGATGGAGTTGACGATCTCTTGGATCGTTAAGGGGTGTAACCTTCACCCTGTGAATGGTTTACAAGTTCCTAAAACTTGTTGGCGACTCTTTTGCTCTAGCTTCCTTCCCTTTTGGACGCCACCGTACTTTAGTGTATGATCACAGTGGGGTGCAAGCATGGGATTTAACGCTTGAAATTTATTCCCTACACGGTCTTACTGCGCTGTTCGAGACCTCCGAGGCGATGGTTGCCTCCAGCGGGGGTCACCATGTAGTTCGTGCTTTGGTGGAGTTCTTTTAGGACACCACCAACACTTTCCACTTTCCTTGGGGTGAGATGATGGTCACTCCTACCGACTTCAGTCTCATCACAGGACTGGAGTTTAGTTTTGCGCCACTGTTGTTCGACAGTGGGATCAACGTCTTTTCCCCTGAGGTCGAGGAGCTTTTGGGTCCGATCGCTGTTCGGGCTCGAGCTGAGGTTGAGTCGTCTCAGTTCAGCGCTAGGGGGATTCGTCGCTCGACTCTAGCAGCGGCTTTGGACGATGGTGCGACCACCCGAGAGCAGCGGGTGCGCATCTTTGCACTCATCTTGCTGTCATGGACGTTCTCCCCTGACAAGGGTAATAGGGCGCTGCTTTACTACCTTCTTGCCGTCCGCGATCTACAGCGGATCAGGACTTATGAATGGGCCAGCTTGGCCTATGCTGATTTCATTCGAGCGCTGAGGGACTCGTGTCGACATCGGTCCTTTGGGACGAATGTTGCTTTGTCCAGTTTTTGGAGGGTCGTAGAGGTAAACATTATTCCTTATAAAGTTTAGCTCTACATTTTAGCTAGCGCTTGCTGATAATTTTAACTCCTTGTAGATCTGGTTATACGAGTATTTCCCTTCTGCTGCGCCGGCGAGACCGTCGCCGCACAGGTTTCTAATCAGTGCTTCCTGGGGCAGCCGCCGTGTGGGGATGTCCACTGCATATGTCCGAGATTGGATCATCGCGATATGATTCTTTTCTTATTTGCCATTTTGTGATGCCTTAGATTCTCGCTTGATTGACGCTCTTTGCAGGAACCTGAGGTGCTGTACTGGCCGTGGGTCGGCCTGGTAGTCCCTGGGTTAGCCGCACAGTATTTTGCTGAGCGTCGCTATTTCTTGGGGACTTATGGAGCGACTGCATACCTTGGAGAGAGGGTTGCTAGAGAGCATTCCTCCGATACCTTTGTCGTTCCTGCTCCTCCACCACGTCACATGTTTAACGCCGCGAGGTTGTTGAGCATGTCAGAAGGAGCTGGTACCCCTTGGCGATCTTACACGATCCCTGGGCGATGCTATGCGGAGGAGCTACTGCCGTTGTTAGCTCTAGTTCCTGTACCGGCTGAGGATGTGGCGGTACGATTTTTCAACTTTTACCTTTCGTTAAGTAGCCCCCAAGTGATGTTTTACTGACTTTGCTTTGCCTTGTTAGGACGACGCTGCTGAGTTCGTGCCACCCCGTATGTCTATCTATTACCAGGGGACATATGGGCCGATTGAGGAGATGATTCCTCCGGCTCCTGAGGACGAGCGCTTCGTGGAGCGGTCGATTCCTCGCCACCAGACTCGGGTAAGTTTGTTAATTTGCAACTTTTATCCACATACATTATGCATGTTTACTGATTTTATTCTCTTGACAGTTCTCGCGCGAGGTGGTTTCGGCGATGGCACGATGTATAGATGCCTTCCGGAGCCAGCTTGTTCGGATGAGAAACGTGGCTACCTGCCGTCGGGATGACGTCGTTTGGGAGGTAGTCTTTCTTTCATATGTTTTACATTACCTGCTTTGATTTTGCCTGTTTATGATTTTAATTTCTTTTGCAGGGTCAGCCCATTTCTTCTCGTACCCGCACGAGACCTGAGGTGCGGAGGGATCCGGCGAGGTCTAGCTCGAGACGTCGCCGCACTACTTCGGGAGGTAGGGGTGGACGTTCTGAGGCTGCTCGGGCAGAGGGCTCAGGTTCTTCTTCTGAGGGTGCACATGTTGCGCCAGTAAGCCAGGGAGAGGCTACCTCGGCTCTTAGAGGTGGTGGGATGTACGAGGTTGGCTCGTCATCGCAGCAGCCCCCGCAGCCTCAGCCTCAGATTGATCTCGGATGGACAGGTCCCTCATTGAGCTTTCCTCCTCCTGCGGAGACTAGAGCCGATACTGAAGCTAGAGGCGGAACTAGTGGAGAGGTTACTCCTCGTACTGCGGAGTTTTATGCGATGATGGGTTTACCTCCCCCGGCGCCGTAGTTTACACCTGTGCTTTTTATTTATTTATTTGACTTTGTATAGAAGTTTGCCTTTTAGTTAGACTCATTTTAGACATATTTTGTATGTACATACTATTATGAGTTTATTTTATTTATCATGTTTTTTTTTTATTTTTTTATTATTATCATTATTGTGTGCATGTTTGTGTGTGCAAAAACGTGTGACAAATAATTTTGCGCAAAAATTCCGTCAATTTTATTATTGATGGAGGGTATCCGACTTTCTCCCCAAAAAAAGAAAAAAAAATGAAAAAAAAGTAAAATAAAATATTGGATTTATAAAAACTTGAGAATAAGTCTAAATAAAATCCAAAAAAAATAATATAATTAATATAATAGCTATATTAATTAAAAAAAAGGAATAAATGAATATTTAGAAAAAGATAAGGAAGACGTAAAGTCGTTAGCAGACTTGAATTAAGTTAAAAACGCGGTTTTTAGAAAGCGCGTACGACAAGGCAAATTGGTGCCAGCTGGCGCCCAAAATTTTGGTGTAGCGCCAGGCTCTACACTTAGCGTTTGACACCAAGCTCTGGCGTTAGGTGCCAATAATAGCGTCTGGCGCCAAATAGCGCTGACTCCGTATCCTTCTTAGATTAAAACTGCTCCGATTTCGTGCATTAATAGCCCCCTGCCCAGCCGATTCTTTTCATAATTTCAGCAAATAAATTAATTCTTAGCTTTAGAAAAAATAATACCATGTCTCTAGTCACCAAAACTTTTACCCAATACACCCATGAATGGTGTCGGTCTCTTAATGCCAAAGAAAGAAAAGAATTAGATGTGTTCCACTTGGGGGGAATTTATGGTATCAAAGGGGTAGATCTTGACTTAGATTTTATTCATACCGCTCTAGAATATTGGGATGTTGATACCCATTGCTTTAGAATAGGGTATGATGAAATTAGCCCTTTGCCGGAAGAATTTGGTGCTATTTTAGGTTTCCCTGCAATAGATCTCATAGTAATCCCTAGAATAGATGCATATTATTACAAGGATTTTGAACGTTTCTTCAATTTAAAAGAAAGGGATCTATCAAAAGTAGTAGATGGCAACATAGTTAATTTGAAAGAATTTGCTCGCCATTATTTTGATAAACCTTACTCCGAATCTTTTCATATATATAGAAGAAGGGCTTTCTTATTTTGTATGCTTAATCAATTTTTTCTTAGTAGTGGTAAAAATAATGAGGGTCAATCAATTATAACCACCGTATTAGAACAAATTGAATCAGGGAGAAATCCAATGCCATTAATAGTTGGAGAGACTATGATTGGTCTTGATGAATTGAAGAGGAATCCAAAAGCACCTTTTCGGGGCTCTCCAATTTTATTACAGGTAGAAAAAAATAATATTTTTAATTACAGAAATCAAAAATATATTTTTGTATAGTAATAATAATTTATTTGAATTGCAATTTTTTTTTACAGTTGTGGCTAATGGAAAGGCTGGAATTAATTAGTCCTCCAGACAATATTGAGAAGTACACTCCGAATTGTTTCGTGAGGAGGAAGGAACACTTCTCTAAGATGGGGCGCCACGAATGGAAGAAAGTTTTCGACTCCTGCAATTTTGTCATCAAGTGGGTCATCCCTTGGTGGAAAATAGAAAGGATGGTTGGTGTCAACAAGCAACCATTCTGCCGTCTTCTAAGCTTGTCCCATATGACTTATTATTATCCCTGCAGGGTAAAAAGACAATACAGCCTACTTCAGACTATTCCTTCCGGAGATCTTCGTCCTCCCTAGGAGTTCCCTGTCTCCCAGGAAGTAGACAAATTTGATGCATATTGGAGTGCTAGACCTCTATGGGAAGTGATTACCCAAAAGGTTCCTCCTTCCTTGCCCAATGATGTGAAAAAGTGGCTGCTGAAGAAACCTTAAAAGGACTTGAAGAAAAATCAGGGTAAAACTGATGTGAAGAGTCGTCTAGGTTACAAGGAAAGAAAAAGAAGATTAAGAGCATTGCTTAATATTCAATTATTAGACTTAGTTTATTATTTAAAGTTAATTTATTAAAGCTTTATTTAAATTCCATCAATAATGTAATTTTATTTTATTAATGAAATTTCAGATTTTAATTAAATTATTTACTTTAAATTTATTTTATTAAAGCAATGAAAACCGAAAAAATTAATTTTCCAGAAATTCTTCGAGTACGGAAGTCGAAGATTTTCTGAAAAACACCGAAATATTCCCAGAATTTTAACTGTTAATTAGCGCCACGATTTCAGGACTGGCGTCGGTCATGGCAGTCTGGCGTCAAGCGACGGTACCGTCGATTGGCGCTGATGGTCCTCGTCTGGCGCCAGAATTTTTTCTGCGACGCCGATACTTCGTCGATCTTCTGTCGAATTTTTAATTAATTCTGGGATGCGAGATTTTTTGAAAAATAAAGTGGCCGCACCCGTAAAGGGTTGCCTACGTATCCTTTCTTAAGGAATCATGCCAAACGTAGCTCTCTTGAATATCCTACTCAAGTAATTATGGGTAGTATTTCTTAAGTTGGTCAAGATTTGTCATATTCGAGAACTCATTGCCATCCATATCAGTTAATTTTGCTGCACCTCCTGACAGGATTGTTTTGACAATGTAGGGTCCAGACCAATTAGGTCTAAATTTTCCCCTTGGACCTAAAACATTTTTCCTTAATGCTTTTAACACCAAGTCTCCTACTTTGATGTTTCTTGTCTTGACTTTCTTATTAAAATGCCTAGCCATACGAGTTTGATAACACTGAGTGTGATGTAGAGCTTCTAGTCGTTTTTCATCGAGTAGAATTAATTCTTCATATCTTACCCTAATCCATTCAACTTCATCGAGTTTACTCTCTAATGCAATGTGTAGAGATGGAATTTCTAGTTCGACAGGTTGTACGACATCCATTCCATATACCTAGGAAAATGGCGTATTTCCTGTTGATGTGCGAATTGACGTGCAGTAACCCTACAATGCGAAGTGAAGTTTGTCAGGCCAATCCTTATAATTTTCCGTCATTTTCTCGATTATAGTCTTTAGATTTTTATTGGCTGCCTCGACTGCTCCATTTGCTTGTGGCCTATACGGGGAAGAATGATGATGTTGAATGCCATATTTTTGTAACAATTCTTCACATTCAGCTTGAAAGTGAGTTTCATTGTCACTTATCATTTCATGTGGGACTCCATATCGACAAATAATATTTCTCTCGATAAAGAGTGCTAAATGTTTTGCAGTGAGTTTAGCGTATGATTGCGCTTCGACCCACTTTGTGAAGTAATCAATTGCTACTAAGATATATTCATGGCCTCCTGTTCCTAGGGGAGTGATCTTGCCGATGATGTCAATTCCCCATGTAGAGAATGGCCATGGCGACGTGCAGGAGTAGAGCAAGGATGGAGGAATATGTTGTAAATTGGCATAGATTTGGCACTTAGGACATCTTTTTACGTATTGATGGCAATCCCTATTCATTGTAGTCCAATAATATCCTCTCGCATTATATTTTCGACTAACATTTTGCCATTTATATGAGTGCCACAGATTCCTTCGTGGACTATCCTCATTGCTCTTTGTGTATCCTTTCTTCCTACACATAAGAGAGCTCGACCTTTAGGTACCCTTTTATGTAGCTCGTTGTCTATGAGTACATATTGGGAAGCCAAGAGTCTTAATGCTCGTTTTGCTCTTTTGTCAGCATGGGGAGGGTATTCTCCTTTGGTGACATAATTGAGTATATCCGTGTACCACGGTTCTTCTTCTTCTTCTTCTTCTTCTTCTTCTTCTTCTTCTTCTTCTTCTTCTTCTTCTTCTTCTTCTTCTTCTTCTTCTTCTTCTTCTTCTTCTTCGTCTTGGACTACTTCGTCATCTTCTATAGCCTGGATGTATGCTGGTTTGTGCCTTTTCTCTATAGTTAGAGGCATTTGCTCGATTTCCGTGGGAATCCTAACCATCGAGGCCAGTCTTGCCAAGGCATCAGCAAATTGATTTTCTTCCCTAGGTAGGTATGTGTACTCTACCTTCTCTAACTGATCAGTAAGAGTTTCCAGATAGGTTTGGTAAGGGGCTAGACTTTCACTCCTTACTTTCCACCTTTTGGATATTTGGTTGATGATTAATGAAGAGTCTCCAAATATCCTTAACTTTTTTTACTCCCAATGCCAAAGCTGTTTCGAGGCCTACCACACACGCTTCATATTCAGCAGCATTGTTGGTAACGTCGAAATCAAGCTTTATGGAGATTGGAACATGCTCTTCTTTAGGTGATACTAGTAATACTCCAACGCCACATCCCTTTTGGTTTGAGGCTCCGTCGACGTACAAGGTCCTAGTATCATCTTCAGTAACCATTAAGTCTTCATCTGGAAATTCATTGTCTTGTATTGGCGTCGAGTCTTCTATTGGAAAGTCTGCTAGAAAGTCTAACACCACAGATCCTTTGATAGCTTTTTGCGGCATAAACCGTACATCAAACTGGGATATATTGACTATCCATCTCGATATGCGTCCATTGAGTGTAGATTTCTCAAATAGATACTTGAGTGGATCTAATCGGGAGACTACGAAGACAGTATGCACTAACATGTAATGTCTTAACTTGGTAATGGCCCACACCAAGGCGAGGCACAACTTCTCAAGTGGTGTGTAACGTGCTTCATATTCGAGCATTTTCTTGCTTAGATAGTAGATTGCGTTTTCTTTGCTTTCTACTTCTTGTGCTAGCATAGCTTCCATTGTTTCTTTGGTAACTGTCAAATACTACCTAAGAGGTATTCCGGGAAGTGCTGGTGCTAATACGGGAGGATTTGTGAGATAGGCTTTGATCTTTTTAAAGGCTTTTTGACACTCGTCATCCCATATTACTGGTACATTTTTCTTAAGCTTCTTAAAGATTGGTTCACATATCGTCGTCAATTTCGATATGAACCTACTTATGTACTGCAACCGGCCAATAAATCCTCGAATCTGTTTCTCAGTTTTGGGCGGTGGCATTAACATAATTGCTTTAATCTTGGTTAGGTCTATCTCTATTCCTCTAGAGCTTATGACATAACCCAAAAGCTTGCCTGAGGTGACTCCAAAAGCGCACTTAGATGGGTTCAACCTCATATTATATTTTCTTAGCCTTTCGAAAAATTTCCTTAAGGCTACTTGATGGCCTTGACGGTCTTTTGATTTCACAATCATGTCGTCGACATATACTTCAACTTCTTTATGCATCATGTCATGGAGTAAGGCAGTTGTTGCACGTTGGTAAGTAGCACCCGCGTTTTTCAACCCGAATGGCATTATCGTGTAGCAGTAAGTGCCCCATGGTGTTATGAAGGTTGTTTCTCCATGTCTTCTTCTGCCATAAGAATCTGATTGTAACCTGCGTATCCGTCCATGAATGAGAGAAGTGCGTGATTCGCCGTGTTATCTTCCAGAATATCGATGTGTGGTAAAGGGAAGTCGTCCTTTGGACTTGCCTTATTTAGATCTCGATAGTCGACACACATTCTTACCCTTCCATCTTTTTTTGGAACTGGGACGACGTTGGCGACTCATTCGGGGTATTAAGATACCTTGATGAAACCTGCAGTTATTTGTTTTTGGACTTCTTCTTTTATTTTAAGAGCTACGTCGGGTTTCATTCGACGTAACTTTTGTTTTACAGGTTTCATTCCTGGAATTAGTGGTATAGTGTGTTGAGCTATTTTTCTATTAATGTCTGGCATATCTTCGTACGACCAAGAAAATACATCGATAAATTCTATAAGTAAGTTAATTAAATCGGTTCTTTCTTGTTCGTTAAGTGTTAGTCCGATTTTAACTTCTCTTTTATTGGTTGAATCATTTGAGATATCAACCGTCTTAGTTTCTTCAATTATCGGTGTTTTCTTTTTGAGTGTTTCCATTTCTTTAATAATTTCTTTGTCTTTTTCATTGTTAGTTAAGCAATGCTCGTCATCTTGGGTTAGAGAAGAACACAAGAAATAAGGAGAAGAAGAAATATTATTATACTCTGAGATCATTACATCAAAGAGTGATATGTCCTCAGGGACTTGATCACTAACTATCCTAGGAAAATCAATAGAGGGGGAAGGTGCTACTACTAAAGACCTAGATGACTCTATAGGGAGAGACTCCAACTCAGACACTGACTCAGACGACTCTTCTAACATTGGTCCTTGCCCTGTCGTGATGGATATTTTCCTTTCACTTGGAGTAGTCACCTTGACGGTCTTGCGCCACCCTTGTAGTGATCCTTCAGCTAGAGTAATTAGCTTCGAGGTATCGAAGCTTTCGCTTTCTAGGACTGTTTAAATGAGCGAGGAGTTATCCTCTTTGTAAGTTGGCTCATTCTTTTCTCGCCCAAACAATAACCCATGACGTTAAAGTCAAAGCATGGAGGGGCTTTCTCCTTATGGATAGGAGTTGGGATTTCATATATGAAATAACAATCCAAGAAAATCTCAAATCCCGGTTGCCTTATTCCGTTTACGACAAATGGCTCGGGAAATTCATGGCATGGATAGTCCTCTCCTTCTTTTATAAATTGACCATTAAGCGTGAGAAGGTACTGATCCATTGGGATTGCTTTCTTTTGAGTGCGAGCGTCTCTACGTGCCTTTGATTTCTCCTGGGCTCGCTTGAGATCTTTCCGAGTCGGTTCGAAACCAAGTCCGAAAGTGTCTAACTTAGGGAGGCTAAGTGACTCCAGCGGTTTTGCTATTCCCTTCTTCTTTCCTAGGGTCATCCCAGGAAAATGTCCTTGTTTCTTCATAATAGCATTTACAATCATGTTGGAATGGGGGTCATGGCAAAGAGAGGTCCTTTCATCCTCCTGGATTAAGGAGACCTCTTCGTTAAAGCCCCATAAGTCTTCATCATCTTCGTCGTGCTCCACATTAGTTATGGGATTTTCTATAGACTTGATTCTCATGGGTGAAGCATCGATGGTGATAGGAATTCCTCCAACTATAGCTTTTACTTGTTGGTGGAGAGATGAGGGGATGGCCTTTAGGTCATGAAGCCAAGGGCGCCCCAACAGCAAATTGAATGAAGCTTTAATGTCAACTACTTGGAAAGTAGTAGCATGTTCTATCGCTCCTGCCGTTACATTCATGGTAATTTTACCAAGAGCTTGACGACGAGTGTTGTCGTAGGCCCTTATTCCTTGTATAGACGGAATTAAATCTTCATCCTTTATGCCTAGCATCCTCACAGTTCTAAGTGGATAGACGTTGATGGTCAATCCATTGTCTACAAGAGTCATAGGGACGTTCATTCTCTTGCAGACTACCGTGAGGTTTAATGCCTTGTAATGTTTATCACCTTCTGGAGGTAAATCCTTGTAAGAAAAGGTGATCAAATTAATTAGACTAGGAAGATCGCTTGTGAGGAAGTTAGCCAACCCCTCGGGAGTGGTGTCAGAATCTATCCCTATTTTGTCCAAGGCATTCATTACGGCCAACCTATGTTCTCATGATGTCGCCGAAAGTTTCCATACGTTCATCTCAACTTTTGTTTTCTTAAACTGCTTGACAATATCGTTGTCTTCAATGATAGGTATGGGAATTTGTGGTATGGTTGGCATGGGTTGTGTTGAAACGGGAGGTTGCATTCTCCCGGATCTTGTGAGGACGTCTATCGATGAGTCTTCTTCAACCCAAAAGTCATCCATGGCGTATGACACAGAAGGTGGAGATCCTACTATGTCTTTTAAGTAGACGTCTTCTTTATCACTGTCCCAAACTCCAATAATGCTTGCATCGTCTTCTTGTGGAACTTGGACTAGTTTCTTTTCATCAATCATTTTCTGAATTAAATCCTTGAATTTACAATAGTTTTCAATAGTGTGACCCCCTGATTGATGATACTGACAGTAATATCTATCTGTCCTTTTCAGTGATTGCAGGGAATAAATTTCAAGTGTTAACCCCTAGCTTGAACCCCACTGTGATCATACACTAAAGTACGGTGGCGTCCAAAAGGGAAGAAGATAGAGCAAAAGAGTCGCCAACAAGTTTTAGGAACTTGTAAACCGTTCACAGGGTGAAGGTTACACCCCTTAACGATCCAAGAGATCGTCAACTCCATAAGGTCTAGAACCAAATAAGGGTTCGGGGATGAAGGTACAAATCTAACCTAAAAGAGATTGAACCTGCCCTAATAATAGGCCTCTACTTTATTCAGATAGTATTCATGTGCGCTTTATAATTAATATGTAATCAATAGGATTAATCCTAAACCTGTTTATCTATGTTGGTTGAATTTAATGCACAAACAAATCTATTATTGGCGATCACTTGAATTATAATCAAATTAACCCTAAACAAGATTATTAATCAATCTTATTAAGTGTGATTACAAGTACAAATTCCCTTTAAACATGCAATAAAAGGTGTGATCAAGCAATAACAATAAATATAATATCAAGCAACATAATAATAATAATAATGATCATGATAATAAAATTATCATCATCATCAAGATAATAATAATCATAATAATAATCGTCATAAATAAAATAATAATCATTATAATCATAACCATGTTCATGTTAATATTAAAGCATAATAACAATAGCAAGATTCTAGGCATGATACTAACAAGATTAATAACAAACCCTAGCATGTCACTAAGCAATAAAAATCAAATCTTTAACCCTAACATGATACTAACAATCATAAATATTAAGAAGAACATAGGAAGCATCATAGTAATCATATTTGATATTAAAATTACCCTAGACATGATACTAAGAATATCATAATAACAACATAAACATGATCATAACATCAATAAATCAATTAAATTACTTACTTTGATGCCTCGTACCTCTTTCTAATAACAAAATACACGCGTTAGTAACTTCGAGGAAAATAATAATATAAACAATTAAATTAAATAATTGAAAGAGAGATTTGGGACCAAACCCTCATAAATTAAACCTTTCACGTCTAGGGTGAAGACAACTTCGAATATGGCTAGGTGTTTCTAGGACTTGTGAATGCGGAATTTTGTATTTGAAAAGCTAGTTTAGAAAAGAGAAAGAGAGAGAGATGAATGAAGGATTAAGGAAATCTTTATGAGAATTAGCGAATGAAAGAATAAGAATTGAAGAGAATGAGAGAGAATTGAAAACTGGTTGTAGGTGAATGAAAATGGAGTTTTTACGTCGTTATTTATAGAGAAAATCAGCAAAAATATAAAATTTACAAAATAGAGCATTGGCGCACGTGAAACAGAGCTGGCGCCAACATTAGGCTATTGGCGCCAGGCGCCAATGCCTGGCGTTTGGCGCTTACACTGTTTTTGACGCGCTTTCTTAAATCAGATAAATTTTGCTGTACAGGAGGATAAAATCGTATCTTTTCCTCAAAAATGTTCTTTGACTTTAATTAAAACTCTGAAAAGTCAACAAAAATCAATTTATCAATGCTAATTGAATTAGTAATGAAAAGAACCTTCTAGAAGAATCTAGAAGACTAAAACTATTCCTAATTGCATTAGGAATGATAAATCATATTAGTTCATCCCCTAGATCATTGGGCCGAATATAAGGCTCAAACCGGGCCCAGTTTAGTAAATTAGTCATAACTTCCTCAATATTCATCGGAATTGGGCTTATAATATATCGTTGGAAAGCTCTTGTCAAGCCCCATCCAACTACACTACTATTGGACCCGTATCATGGACCAACCAAACTGGATTGGCTGTTTTCTTAAAATAAGTTTTCAAAAACAGATAGAAGAGAAAAGAAATTAAAACTATCCGCAACACTAGACTTTCCACACTTTCGCTTCATTCGATTATGATTCGACGTGAAAGGTACTCATCACTGGGTATGGCTTTGGGGAGACACAAATGGGTGTATACAGTGATTCGAATGGTCTCGGTTTGAGAGGTTTGATCTCGCCACTCTCGGAGAGCATTTCGAACATTTGTGCATATGGAATCCCAATTGGAGTGTAAATTCTATTACTCTTCTTGGGTTTTTCAGTGACTTGTAAAGGAAAACACTTTGCCTCATAAGTCGTTCTCATGGGTGTGAATTCTCTCTTGGGTTCATCTTTCGGAAGTGGAACCTCGTCATATTTCTTTTGAAGTTCCTTTATAGCCTTGAGAGTTTCACGTAGCAAATGCGATCATTCCATCATAGACAGTGTGAGCGATTGTATGTCCTCTTTACTTGCTGGTTCTAAAAGGTTATCCATGGCGTTGAAAAAGATTTCCTCATCTTCTTCGATGGCATGGATTTCCTTAACCGGTTTAATGAGAGACGAGGGGTCAACCTCGTTTTCCTCATCAGAGATAGCCAAGGCATGAGCGAGAGGTGCATTATCAATACTTGGCTTCTTACTGGCAGGGGGCAATGGTAGCTTGTTGTTATCGATTAAGTCTTGGATAGCTTCCTTAAGCTTCCAACAGTTTTTGGTGAGATGGCCCCTACCTTGATGGTACTTGCAATGTGCATTGGGGTTTCAATTAGCCGACCTCTTTTCGACTGGTGGGTCCCCAAATGGTCAAATAGGAGTTATAAGACCTTTTGCATTTAATCGATCGAATGCGGTGTCATAAATCATGCCAATAGGAGTAAAGTTCCTCCTAAATGGTTTCTTTTGTCCTTGATTGTTCATAGCAAGGACTTTACCTAGGTTAAAAGTGCTAACGCTGTTTGAGTGGGTGATTTTGGAAGAAGAAGGGTTGTCGTTCTTCTTTCCTTTCCAGCCACTGTTGGAGTTATTGTTGGCACCTTTTAACTTAGCTAAGTCGTCTTCAATATTGATCCCAATGTCGTAGACAGCCTTGAAGGTATGGAGATTGTTTTGATATTTGAGATGATTGGAATATTTTCCTTGAAGGTTTTTATGAACAACCTTACAGATTCTTTTTCACTTGGCACCTCGATCATCTTAGCTGAGGTTTCTCTCCATTTATTAAAGAAAGAGGTGAAGCCTTCGTTTTCTTTCTACTTGAGGATTTCAAGCTCCCTATGGTCAGTCTCAACTTGAATGTCGCATTTGTATCTATCAACGAAAGCGTTTTCTATGGACTCCCAGGTGGAGGTCTTTTCTTTTTCGAGAGAAAAGAACCATTGTTGGCAAACGGTCTTGAGAGATAGTGAGAACAGAGAGGGGAACACCTTCTTATCGATACCCTTTATACTCATTATTGTTTCGAAGGCTCTTAAATGAAACAAGGGTTATCAGTTGCTTTGAATTTTGGGATGTCGTTGGCATTGAACTTCTGCGGAAGAAGATCTTTGTCCACCGAGACCCCTTGTGAAGTAAGCGCTTGAAACTTGTAGTCGCTAGATAGCTTGCTTAGACTCTCTTGCATGAGGTCCATCTGTTGTTGTTTCACGGGGTCATCAAGCTTAGGTGTGAGGAGCTTCAGTGCCTCAGTCACGGTAACCAGTTGGTTCCTAAGCTCATTGACTTCTTCTTGTGTTGCCATTATTGTCCTAGCTTTCCTATTACGAGCTATGGGTTTGTCGAAAAGTTGGACTTGTACGAAAAGGTTGTCTTTGATTAACCGTCCTTCCTTTCTTGACCACGCGCTGTAATTTAAACCAATTTCTTTTTAATTACTTGACTCGAATCGACTTGACTTTATGGTTTTTAAAAGAGGAAAAAATTAAAAAAAAAAATGTGTGCATATTTTTTAGGCAAAAATAATGTATTTATTTTTAGGGAACTAAGTATAGTTTTTAAATTGGAGGATTAATATTCGACTTACCCCCTAAAAAAACGACGGAAAATACGCGCATACAAGACTCTCTTAGACATGGTCAAAGTGTGTGTATTGGTGTGTGCGTTGAGTGTAAGTGACATATTTGTACTCTTGTATAAGACCATGGGACTTAGTGCCTAAACTCAATTAATGACTCAACTAAATACTATTGACAGCGAAAATTAACCGAATTAATTAGCAAACTGGTTAATTAGACAGAATGTGATGACTCGATCAATAACCCGAACTGTCGTCAAAACAACGGGACTGGCGCTTCTCTTTGTAGTGTAGCGCCAGACGACAGAGATGTCGCTAGGCGCCACACTCCACAGAGTGGCGCTACATTTTAGACTTTGGCGTCAATGCTGGAGCTTCAATCTGAGACTGTTTTCGGTGTTATTAATCAACAGGGGCATGCCTAAAGTCGTACTAGGACAGTTCTGATTAAAATATTTGACTTTATTTATTCAAATTAATTAATTAGGCAAAGATTTTTAAGTCATTAATTTATTTGATTCAACACAAGTCAAACAAACGGTTAAGAAAACATAGTATATGCACAACAAATAATGCACAATTAGTCAAGTAGGCACAATATGATGCAATGAGTTTGCAACCTAATCATGGCTCTAGTTCTCTAAAGTTCGGGATATGGTTTAGTCAATATAGGGTCCATGGTTAATTTTCCGGATGCACCGCGTGGAAGCCTAATCGTGAAGGGTTGGCGCAAGTGGATGGGACACCGCGAGTTTTAGAAAAAACTCGCTTCCATGGTTTGGTGAATTCAACATTCTCGGATTTACCCTTTGTTGCTCAGAGCGTTCAATCAGGTAGATGGAGCATGAATTCCCAGAGGGTTATGTCCATATGTAGAACACATATGGGTTTCAGAAAAGTGAGAAAAAACTCAATCAGGAAGTAGGATCGAGCAAACAATACGAAAAACTGGTCAAAATTAGAACGCATATTTCTGGCTCGGTATTGGAAGAATTTGGCGCCAGCAAACAGAGATTGGCGCCAAGTTTTAGCTGTAGCGCCTGTCAACAGAACTGTCGTCTGGCGCTATAGTTAAAATTCTGGCGCTAATGCTCTGGTGCCTGACGTTAATTCCTACATGCCTCTGCAGCTTTCTGTGCTCGATAAAATTTTCCAGTTTCGCGCAGTGTTATTTCGGTCCTAGTTGTGAAAGATATTTCTCAAATTTCCTACCTGTAAAATCCTATGTTTTAACTCATTACGGATGGTCTTTTCCAATGAGATCTTTTTTATGCATATGACAATAATGTTATTCAAAATTACGCACATGAAATACTTAGAACGTTTCGAGTCTCATCCACTCATTCTAAATCATTGCCGAAACAAATTGAGGAATTAAAATAGAAATCCTCCCCAGTGGAGTCGCCAAAAAACTGTAGGGAATATTTCAAGCGTTAACCCCTAGCTTGAACCCCATTGTGACCATACACTAAAGTACGGTGGCGTCCAAAAGGAAAGAAGATAGAGCAAAAGAGTCGCCAATAAGTTTTTTAGGAACTTGTAAACCGTTCATGAGGTGAAGGTTACACCCCTAAACGATCCAAGAGATCGTCAACTCCATAAGGTCTTGAACCAAATAGGGTTCGGGGATGAAGGTACAAATCCAATCTAAAAGAGATTGAACCTGCCCTAATAATAGGCCTCTACTTTATTCTGATCGCATTCATGTGCGCTTTCTGACTAACATACAATCAATAGGATTAACCCTAAACCTGTTTATCTATGTTGGTTGAATATTAATGCACAAATAAACTATTATTGGCAATCACTTGAATTATAATCAAATTAACCCTAAACAAGATTATTAATTATCTTATTAAGCGTGATTACAAGTACCAATTCCCTTTAAACATGCATAAAAGGTGTGATCAAGCAATAAAAATAAATATCAAGCAACATAATAAATCATAATAATTATCACAATAATTATAAAAATCATAAAATTATAATCATAAATCATAATCATATCACCGTTAAAGCATAATACTAGCAAGATCCTGGCATGATACTAATAATATTAATAACAAACCCTAGCATGTCACTAAATAATAAAAATCAAAGCTTTAACCCTAACATGATACTAACATGAATAAATATTAGGAAGAGCATAAAAGACATCATACTTTTAATCATACTTGGTATTAAAGTTACCCTAGACATGATACTAGGAATATCATAATAACAACCTAAACATGATTTCTACATCATTATATCAATTAAACAATTAAAATACTTACTTTGATGCCTCGTACCTCTTTCTAATAACAAAATACACACGTTAGTAACTTTAAGGAATATAATAAACAAAAATTAAATCAAATAATTGAAATAGAGGTTTGGGACCAAACCCTCAGAAATTAAACCTTTCATGTCTAGGGCGAAGACAACTTCGAATATGGCTAGGTGTTTCTAAGTCTAATGAATGCGGAATTTTTATGAATTAGTGAAAAAGCTAGTTTAGAAAAGAGAGAGAGAGAATTGATAGATTGTAGATGGTTGTGGATGAATCAAAACGGAGTTTTTACGACGTTATTTATAAAGGAAATCAGTAAAAAAGATAAAATATAAAAAACAGAGTTCTGACGCGTAAAACAGGAATTAGCGCCAAACGCTGACCTTGGCGCCAGACGCCAAGGCTAGCGCCAGGCGCCAAGCGTAGCGTCAGGCGCTACAGCTGGCGTTTGGCGCTGACTTAGAAATTCACGCGTTTTCTTAAAATCAGATAGAAATTGCCGTATAGGAGGATAAAATCGTATTTTTCCTTAAAAATGCTCTTTGATTCTAATTAAAACTCTGAAAAGTCAACAAAAGTCAATTTATCAGTGCTAATTGAATTAGGAATGAAAAGAACCTTCTAGAAGAATCTAGAAGACTAAAACCATTCCTAATTGCATTAGGAATGATAAATCCATATTAAGCCCTCCTCTAGATCATTGGGCCGCATATAAGGCTCAAACCGGGCCCAGTTTAGTAATTTGGCCATAACTTCCTCAATATTCATCGGAATTGGGCTTATAATATATCGTTGGAAAGCTTTTGTCAAGCCCTATCCAACTACACTACTATTGGACCCATATCATGGACCAACCAAACTGGATTGAATGCTTTCTTAAAATAAGTTTTCAAAAACAGAGAGAAGAGAAAAGAAATTAAAACTATCCGCAACACTAAACTTTCCACACTTTAACTTCATTCGATTATGATTCGACGTGAAAGGTACTCACTGAGTTTGGTTTTGGGGAGACACAAATGGGTGTTCTGCAATTACACACAACTATAAAATACACCATGATTTCTAGTAAAGAACATTATTAAATCACATATATAACATCACAAGAAATATATATACCCGGCCTAAGATGAATATTATAACTATAAATATAATTGGTGAAAAATGAAAGAAATAAAAAATTTGAAAACTGACATTTTGACAATGAAATTTAAAATTTGGAAATTTAAAAATGAAATCTTAAATTATTTTTGGGTGAAATAATTGGAGAGAGAGCAAAACTAATTGTGGAAAATGATAATTTTTGAAAAGATTTTAACAGTTAATGTGAGCCATGGGTAGATCTTTTCTCGTAATTAAAGATTTATGCTGAAAAAATCTGGCATGTTTATTATTAACTAACATGATGTTCTTTTCGCTTTTTTTTAAGCTTATTTGGTGCTTGCATTTTATGGAGAAGTGAATGTCATTTTTGCCCGGGCGCGTGGTACACCCGGGTGTAGAGTCAAGAGTTGCCTATTGGTAATGTAAAGAACATATAGTTTAGACTCAAAGAACATTATACTATCGATTTTTGATTTGGGTATTTTATACCCGGCCAGGTGGCCCAATCAGAAAGCGCCACGTGTCCTCTAAAGAGGTGCCATTTGGACCTATGGAATGATGACACGTGGAAGGCGGACACTCTCCTGTCCTACGCAGACTGATGATCCAGCATGGACTATTCTGATGGCGACACTGGGCACCCAAAAGGTGCCCAAAGGCCTTTTGGGCTCAGTGACACGTGTCACTCAGGGATTGCCCCTGGGATGGCGGCCTTCAAAGGCCCAAATCCCGAGGCGCCGCAAAACGGCGTGACCTAATTCCTAGGTCACCAGATCCTAGGAGGGGCACACTTTCCAAAAGGACCCTATAAATAGGGACATTCTTACATTTATGAAAGGACAGAGAATATACACGCAATACGAGACAACACGTCACTTATCACAGAGCTGTCGTTTTCAAGGAACACACAGCACTTTACCTGAGCTTGGAATCCGAGCAGATAAACTTTACTTCCGCACGTTTTATTACCGAACGCTTACTAACTTAATCTTCGGAGACGGACCATCGACCATCCGACGGTCCATTTGCTTTGCAGGTACAGGCGTCCTTTGCTGAATCCAGTCTCAGTGTTGTAACTCTCCCAAGGGACAAAAACCCCCGAAACATTTGGCGCCGTCTGTGGGGAGAGTACCTCTGAAATGGCTTCACAAGCACCTGTACCGAACCCAGAGGCCAATCGGCCTCCAGAAGACGTAGAGGTCCAAACGGATCATGACTCAAGTGACGACGCTGATGTCGAAACCTATGTGGATCCAAATGGATCCCTCATCTCTAAACGCATCCGCAGTAAGGAGAGGCGGGAGCGCCACCATGACCAGGCAGGCCCAAGCAAAACTACTGGTCAGCCAAAGAAGCCCTCGGGGCGGCCAATTGATCCTTCCCAGGCGGCAGGATCGACTCCCGTCACTCGAGATGAACTAATGACACTCCTGAGCAGCCTCAGGGGTGAAATCAAACAACTCGCCTTAAAGAAGTCGCCTGCTCCTAGAAAGGAGCAATCGGCCAAGAAGCCAGCCCAAGCTGGCAAACAGAAGTCGGTAGGGATCGTCATCCTTCCCCTAAGGAGAAGGCTCGGCCCCAATTTGACTTTACTCGGCTCCGTTTCCTAGAAACGGGCGCAAGAAAACCCATCCGGCACATACAGCCGAATGGTAGCAAGAAAACATTCTCTGACGCTCAGCAATACATTGAGGAGAAGAGAACCCAGCTATCAGAGTCGGCTTCAACGTCGACTTATCATGATAGCTTTTGGAATACCTCTGTGAGGTGTTCCCAGTCTGTACATGAGACTCCAGCAAGCAGCCTACAGGTTCAGTCTGGTCCTCATATGATTCAGTCGTCCCAGTACATGGCACAACCATTGTACCAAGCGCCAGTTTTACCTTACATGCAACCTGCCCTCTTTGGAGGACAGGCGGCATACGGCTATCAGCCGATGGACTGGCAGCTTAGGCTGCAACACCTTGGAGATCAACCCTCTGCTTTCTCTAGGGAAATAACTGAAGCCGTACAGCCGGCTAAAGTTAAAAACGTTATGGTTGGAGCCTATGACGGGACCTCCAACCCAGAAGACCACCTGCTAGCATACACCCACCTCATGTATTTACAGGGGTTGGATGATGCCGCATGGTGTCGTTGCTTTCCAGCCACCCTGAAGGGCATAGCCCAGCAATGGTTTGGCAATCTGCCGGCTGGTTGCATAAACAGCTTCAAGACGCTTGCGTTCTTGTTTGCTTCAAACTTCTCTATGAACATCCCTGCCAAAAAGACAAGCCTTGACTTGGGCAATGTACAGCAGGGAGGTAGAGTAGGCTTGCGTTCCTATGTCAGGCGGTTCAATCTGGTCCGAATCCAGATTCATGGGTTGTCTGATGAGGTCGCTTTCACAGACTTCTTTAAGGGTCTGAAGGACGGGTCTACTTTTAAGTACGAACTCGTCCGTAAACAAATCTTTACTCTGCAAGGAGCCTAGTGAAAGGCGGAAGCCTATATACAGGCGACCGAACTCTGCTCCTCCAATAAGCAGTCAGACCATAAGAAGTCCGACCGGCAGAAAGAGAGTCGGCTTGCTCAGCCGGCTCCCAAGCCAGAAGAGAGCAAAAAGAAAAAGCAAGTCTGGGCCATTGATAACTCTGATCAACCGGCCCAGAAGAAGAAAAAGGAGTGGAAACCGTACGTCCCAAGGTACGAATTCCACAAGGACTGCTGCTCCATCCTCTTGGAAATTAAGGATCGGCTGACTCTTGAAAAGCCGACTCCTATGAAAGGTTCCGCCGAAAATCGGAACAAAAACAAGCATTGCCATTTCCATGAGGATGTTGTCCATGACACGAACGACTGCTTTAGTCTCAAGCGGGAGCTCGACCGTCTGGCCGACAAAGGACAGCTGAAGTCCTATGTGAACTCCAAAGTGACTTCAAAGGCAAATCCGGGGCAGTCCAAGAAAAAGACTCCCCAGCCTGCTGTGAGTGCCGAAACTGATGAAGATCCGGTATACACCATAGCAGGCGGATTTTCCGGTAGTGGCCCGACCATTCGGGGCACCAAGGACCATTTGAGAAAGATGGTCAACTCTCTTGAGGAAGGGGATGCGGCAGGCACATCCACCTTCCCTAAAGTTGTCATCACCGAGCAGGACAGAGGCAAAGTCCGTCGGCCGCATGATGACCCTGTTGTCATTGAGTGCAAGGTCGCCAACCAGTTAGTTGGCCGAATTCTGATAGACACAAGAAGCTCCTCTGACCTCATCAGCCTCAAATGCTTATCCAATCTTAAGTACAAACCGGATAGCATGATGGAGGTCTCCCACACCCTTGTTGGGTTTGGGGGAGGACTTGTGCACCCAGTCGGACGAATTGACCTACCTGTCCGCCTGGGAAGCAGGGGAGACGGTCGGCACATGACCATCCGTTTCCTAGTGGTTGAAGAGCTCACAACTTACAACCTCATCTTCTGTCGTCCCACTCTTAACGAGTGTAAGGCCGTCATCATCCCTGCTCTCATGCTACTCAAGTATGAGAAGGATGATGGAACAGTCGGCTCCCTTAATGGGGACCAAACGACGGCTCGAGAGTGTTACCTATCGGACGTCAAGCCCGCGGCCGTAGCATATGGTCGGGGCAAGCAAACAATCGACCTCGACGATGTCGAGGAAGAACAGTCGGCCCCACCAGCCGGAAAGAAAAGAAAGACTGATCAGCTGGTGGTGGTCAAAAAAGGAAAACAATAGCAATCACTGACCGGGGAACGGTCGGATGACCTCCGTCCTCAGCCTACGTGTGAACACATTGATATCCCTCTGGACGACAGCCGTCCAGAGCGGACTGTTAAGGTGGGGACGATTGCATTTGCAAAGCTGGGTGAAAGCCTTCACCAGCTGCTGAGGGAATTCAAAGACATCTTTGCCTTTGAAGTGGAGGAGATGCCAGGCATCAGCCCGGATCTCGCTGTCCACAAACTCGCCGTGGATCCTAAAAAGAAGCCCATCCGGAAAAAGAAAAGAAACCACGACAAAGAAAGAAGTCAGGCGGCAGCTGCCGAAGTAAAAAAGCTGTTAGATGCCAAGTTCATTCGGCCGTGCAATTTCCCTGAGTGGGTAGCTAACGTTGTGTTAGTAAAAAAGTCGAATGGAACTTGGCGGATGTGTGTTGACTACACAGACCTCAACAAGGCATGTCTAAAGGATAGCTATCCATTGCCTAAGATCGACAGTCTGGTCGACTCAACAGCCGGACATGCCTTGATGAGTTTTATGGACGCCTATTCAGGTTTCCATCAGATCCCCCTATTGAAAAAAGATCAAGAAAAGACGACATTCGTCACTGATCAGGGGTTGTTCTGTTATACGGTGATGCCGTTTGGTTTGAAGAATGCGCCTGCTACTTTCCAACGAATGATTAACACGGTCTTCATTAATCAAATTGGAAGGAATGTAGAGGCGTACATTGATGACATGATAGTCAAATCCAAACAACAGGCGGATCATCTTGTTGATCTCCGAGAAACATTCGCCACACTCAGGCGGCACAAGGTCATGCTAAACCCAAAAAAGTGTGTCTTTGGTGTTGAGTCTGGGAAGTTTCTTGGATTTTTGATTGACCAAAGGAGAATAGAGGCCAACCCTGAGAAAATACAGGCGGTAATCGACATGCAGTCGCCCCGTACTGTAAAGGAAGTGCAAAAACTAACAGGTTGTCTGGCACCCTTGGGGAGATTCCTCATTCGGTCAGGCGACAAGTGCCTCTATTTTTTCCAGGCAATCAAAAAGAAGACAAACTTTGAATGGGGGGATGATGCAGAGGCGGCCTTTCAAAAGCTGAAAACTCATCTGCACTCTTTGCCGAGGCTTGTCAGCCCTTTGCCCAAAGAGAAGCTCTTCATGTACTTAGCCGTCTCTGATCATGCCCTCAGTGCCGTTCTCTTAGCTGAAAGAGACGACATCCAGCTCCCGGTGTATTTCATTAGCCATGTTCTGAGAAATGCAGAGCTTCGGTACCCCATGGTTGAGAAATTCGGCCTTGCCCTTTACATGGCCATCAAGAAGCTTAAACCCTACTTCTTGGCGCATGCGGTAGAAGTCTATACTGACCAACCGATCAAACGGCCACTCACAACCTTGGAGTCTTCTAGATGAATGCTCAAATGGGCGATTGAAATGCAAGGATTGGAAATCACTTACGAACCAAGGAAAGCAATAAAGGGGCAAGCATTTGCCTACTTTATTGTGGAAATGACAAGGCCGGTTGCTCCGGATGATACTAGTCAGGTTTGGAAAGTGTATGTGGATGGAAGCTCAACTGCGAACGGCTGTGGTGCAGGAATTATCTGTCAGTCTCCTAAAGGATACAAATACGAGTATGCACTACGGTTCAAGTTCCAGGTCTCTAACAATGAGGCCGAGTATGAAGCCCTGCTTGCTGGCATTCGGTACTGTAAGGCAGCAGGGGCAAAGAAAATTGACGCCTGCTCGGATTCACAACTTGTCGTACTCCAAGTCAATGGGACGTACGAGGCCACTCATCCGGCCATGATTAAATACTTGCAGGCGGTCAAGGATGAAGTTGGGACACTTGAAGAATTCAATCTAAGTCAAGTGCCCAGGTCTTCAAACAATCAGGCGGATGCTCTGTCCAAGCTGGCATCATCCGCCTCCTGTGAAGCGCCTCGGTCAGTTTTCTAGGAGGTCATGGAAAGAAGAAGTATATCTGAGGAAGACCCCATTGGAATTCTTGACCGAAGCTCAACCTGGATGGACACCATCCGGGCCTATCTTGCAGACGGCACGCTCCCTGACTCACCACAGGAGGCGGTTGTTCTAAAAAAATGAGCGGCTAACTTCGAGTTGCGACAAGGAGAACTCTTCAGGGCTGGTTTTCTGAAACCCCTGTTGAAGCGTGTTACCCCTGAGAAGGGTAAGGAAGTCCTCGAAGAGTTGCATTCGGGGTTCTGCGCCTCCCATATAGGTGGCAGATCCCTCGCTGCCAAGGCCAGGCGGCTTTACTTCTGGCCAACTCTAGAGTCGGATGCAATGGAAATGGTAAAAATATGTGACAAGTGCCAAAAATTTGGCAACTCATCCATCGTCCGGCTACAGACCTGACGGCCATCCACAGCCCAATACCTTTTGCCAAATGGGGCATGGACATTCTGGCGCCATATACAGCTGCACCAGGCGGCAAGCGTTATATACTGGTGGCTGTGGATTACTTTACCAAGTGGGTAGATTCAGAGGCAGTCAAAAACATCAAGACAAAATATGTCATTTCCTTCATCCGGAGGAACATAATCACTCGTTTCGGGGTGCCCATGTCTATGGTTTTTTACAATGGTCCTCAATTTGAGACGCCTCAACTCAAGACTTGGCTGGGAGACCAGGGGGTCTCAAGCTTCTTTGCATCAGTCGGCCGGCCTCAAGCAAACGGCCAGGTCGAAGCCTTCAACAAGTTAATCTCAGACGGGATTAAGAAGAAAATTGAACGGGCTGGTGGCCTTTGGGCGGATGAATTACCACATGTCCTCTGGTCCATCAGAACGACTGCTAAAGGGACAACTGGAGAAACCCCATTCCTTATAGTTTATGGAGCAGAAGTTGTTTTGCCCATTGAGCACTATGAGCCGACTCTTCGAATCATGCTATATGATGAAGAGGCGAACTGGGAGGCCATGCGCCTAGAATTGGACTCACTTCCAGAGCGCAGGGGCAATGCTGCCTTGCGTCATGAGATATACCGCCTGAGAATGACTCGGGCTTACAACAAAAGATTACACAAGCGTCCTCTCAAAGTGGGGGACTTTGTGCTACGGAAAATGGAGGCAGTCGCTAGGGCGAACGAGCAGGGAAAGCTAACCCCAAATTGGGAAGGCCCCTACCAAATCTATGAGGAAGTAAGAGACGGCACCTACCGCCTGGAAGACCCAGACGGCAGGCAGCTGCCTAGAACTTGGAATGTAGACAACTTGAAAAAGTACTACTTCTAAGTACGAATGTAAAGACCTCAAATTTGTTATCTCAAGTTTTGTTAATGAGAATATGCCTTCATTTCCCAACTTGTCTTTTTATTTAAGTTTCTTAGTGTCTCCTGTACAAAATACAGACGGCCAATGCGTTTGGAAAGTGTCTATCCCAATAGCAGACGCCCCAATCCTTCTGAAGGAGCCGATTGCTTTAGAATAGTCGTTCCTACGAAATTCATTAAGTTAATATCGACACTTAACTAATATTTACCCAACCATTTAAGAGGCCTAAGGCCAGATAAAATCATGATGAGGCCCATGGCCGGATATTAATAAACAAAAAGAGACCGAATGGTCACAGTCTGCTCCAACATGAGTATGACCGTCTGCTCCAACATGAGTCAGATAACCGGCGACGTCCATTCGGGCAAATTCGTTGAGGAGAAGCATCTCCCATTTGGGTGGCACATTGCTCTACAAATATAACAAGCGGCCCTACCGAATGCTAAGGCAGCATTCGCAGTCATTTGTTTTAATCGAAAGTGAAATCTAAAAGGCCTGAATTTTCTAACTGTTCTTGTACAGCTCAAAAATGGTCAATGTTTCACAAGTAGAGGCTAAAGAGGCATTAAGCCGGATGCGCCTGTTTTTGCCCAGGGGCAAAGCAGGCGGAACATTCTTGTTAATATACAAGTTAACTACTTAAGCACCTAATGAGGCTTTTGACCGGATGACACCTGTTCTTTGCTTTAGGGGTAAGACAGGCGGACAATTCTTTTTAAAGAACATTTGCTAGGTTATAAACTTATCTTATCTCAAAGAGGCCTATGGCCGGATGCGCCTGTTTTTAGCTCACAGGGCAAAACAGGCAGAAGTTTTCCCCTAGCAAAATTTGCTAAGTTGGAAATTTGAGTTTTGTTTGAGTCAATGGCCGAATGAAAACTTTAAAGTTGCCAATTCTGGATGGACGTCTGCCGAGTGGTTTGGGGCAATCACCATAGTGATTGATTGACTTAGAAACCATGAATACTCTTCTAAGTATCAATAATTTCCAAGTTAATCAATCCAATAAACCGAAACCACTCGACATCCATCCAGGGGCAAGAACATTCGCATGGTATACAGGTTATAACACTTAGCCAAAAACATGCAATGAAAAATTCAAAAATGCAAAGGACAACAGTATGAATAAACTCAGCCAAATGGCCGAATGATATAAATTAAAAAGAACAATCGCCATCAGACGACTGGTTAAGATTGTTTTCTGGCAAAGCCAAAGAAATTGTTAAAGTACCCGACCCCTTGGTCGGTAAAGATACACCAATACTCGGCACGCAGGCCGGAAAAACAAGTACATGGCCATTCGGCCGCAGAAAAAATAAAAAGCTTAAGCGATCAGGGGAGAGTCTCTTCATTGGCAGCCGGCATGTTGTCCTTCGGCTGCTCTTCATCATTTTTCTCTCGTCCCTCCACCTGATCTTCCTCCTCTCCACCAGAGAACGACTCCCCAGACAAGTCGGACCTAGAGCCTTCCTCGGCCTCAGCAGCAGCCTTAGCTGCACTCTCAACCTCTTCAAGAAGGCGAGCGTCGAATGCTTTGCTGGCATCATCAAACTTGGATTTCCAAGTCTGATAGTCCGAGTCCGGCTGCACAGCCTCCCAAGTGTCCCGCATGATGGCATCATAGTCGCTCATCATTTGCTTAACAAGAGCTTCTCTCTCTTGTTCAGCTACGGACTCAAACTTGGTCTTCAGCTGATGCTCCTGGTTGGTGAGGCGCTGCTCCAGGCGGCCCACCCTCTGGTTGGCTCTCTCGGCCTTTTCCTTGGCATCCTGAAGAGGCTCGAGCTTGTCCTTAAGACTTTTGACTTCTTTTTTAAGGGAAGTGATGTGCAGGCGGGCCGAGTCTAGGTCCTTCTTCAGCTGCAGATTGGCTTCCGCCTGCGAATACATCATATAAAGCGTCAGAAGCTCATTCTGAGCAATATCAAATTGAGCTCGATCCAAGGCGGACTCGGCTCGAGCATTAGCGGCTGTTACCTCTTTGGACTTGTCCTTGAGGGGTTGCCTGAGCCCTTGGACGCGCAACATGGCCTACAAAAAGAGCCGAATGGTTAAAACCAGGCGGATAAAGACTTGAAAAAAAAAAAAAAGAATTGCTTAAGTTAGGACTCATACCTCGCAGAGGTTCCCCAAGATGTCGTTCAAGTCCAGGATGCCGACTCCTCTGACAGACGCCTTGTCATCAGGATCAACCGCCCTCAACATGGACTTGGCCATCTGGATTACAGTCGGCCTCTGCACAGGGACTGAGAAGGAAAGAGAGTTAGAAAAATAACACAAGTATATCTAAATGGAAGAACAAAAAAGGCGAATGGGTTTTACCGTCGTCCTGAGCTTCCTCCTCTTTCCCCAAACTCCCCCTCTCTCCTGCTGAGCCGACAGCAGTGGTGGGTTGCTTGAAGCCACCCTTCGATGTCCTCTGGACATCCGGTTTGCTGATCCCCCTATCAGCTTCGAGAGAAGAGGCTTCTGGGCCTCTCTTGGGCTTGTGAGCAATGTGCTTCCGACCGCCCTTGCCGGATGCGCTCACATCACCCGCCCTTGTCTTTTGGATTTTAGGGTCGGATGGTTTTGAGGGAGATTTGGTAGGGGCACCCTACATCAACACAAGATAAAACAAGTTAGAAATCTTTCGGACAAATTTAACATTGGTCAGAAATGATAAGTATAACGAGTTCTCACCTTGGGGGTGCCGCAAGTATTCTGCTCATCCACCTTGGTGTGGGTGGTTGCCTCTGCCCTGTTTAGGACATTTGATCTGTATCGAGCAGCAGATACAGCCGGCTTCCTTGAGGCCGAGAGCTTCTCCCTTGCCTTGTTTACAAAAATGAACAAGTGTTAGCACCATCAAACAAGTATTGAAAAGCAAAATGAAATTGCATATAAAACAGACGGCCGACTACCTCTCGGCATTTCAGAGCTTAGCCCACAGGCGGCTAAGAACGTTCCCTCTTCAAACCATTTGTACAAAGGGAGATAGCATTGAGGGGTGACCTCCTTGTCCCCCTCATCATTCGTCCTCACGGACATGGTAAACAACCCCTTGTCCATGATCTCCTCCTTTGCCCGCCTAGGAAGAGGCGGCAATGCACTCCTGCCTGCTAGGAGAGGTGGATTCTTATTCCACCTGTTATACTTTTGGTTCAGGCGGCTGTCGGCAGACTTGACTATGAAAAACTTAGTCCTCCAGTCTTTCCACTTGTTCTCTTTGCCAACAGCCATCATGTACCCCTTGCAAGTGGTCAAGGTGTACCAGCCCTCACCGCCCCTAGCAGGCGCCCTGCTCAGATAGTGCATGTGGGCGAACGCTTCAAAGCTCGCCTCCACCTGCAGCATCTCACAGGCGGCAACGTACCCCAGAATATTAATCCAGGAGTTGGGTACAAGTTGCCAGATACCCAGTTGGTATCCATCCAAGATCCTCTCCACGGCCGGATGGAGAGGGAAGCGGAGGCCAGCTTGGAAGGCCGCTTCATAGCAGCCGAATGCTCTGTCCTGATAGCTGGCCAGGCTCGGCCAGGTAATGGTGTCGTCCTTATTAGGGACCGACAAAGTATAGCCATAGCCCAGAACGACCTTGCGCCTAAAATTGGCAAGGCCGGATTCCATGGAGCTCCGCCTGCTGGGCGGAACATGATGATAGTAGGGGACTCTCTCCAAGCGCCTGGAAGCGCTCGGCTCGGCCCAGCTTTCCCCCTTATCCACTGCCAGGGACTCCCTGGCAGAACCTATTTTCGTTCTTGCCTCCTCCGAAGTTATGGAGGCGTCCTCTGAAGAAGATGACGAGGTCGACTCGTCATCAGAGCTCTCATCAGATCTAGGGGACCGCCGACTGATGCCAGCGGGGTCCTCCCCCAGACTCTCTTCCGGCACCTGTCCAGAAGGCCCGGGTTGGTATTCTTCATCCGCCTCCCCCAGGATTCCATCACTGGGAGTTCCACTAGATGTGGGCGAATGGTAATAAGTGTGGGTTGGAGGAAGATAAGAAGGGCTGTCAAGATTCTCCGACACCTCACTTCGAGGCACCCTTATTGAGCCGTCTGAATAAAAAGTCGACCCATCCGAATGGTAGAAAATTCCATCGAAGCTACATTGTCTTGTTGTTCTTTTGGTTCTGGCCATAGTGTCCTGCACAGACACGGAAATAGTCGGATTCGGAGAAGTTCGCAAAGCAGGGTCTTTGGCCAAGCATTCGTCACTACTAGTTCTAGATTCAGCCGTCCTCGGTGACCGGCTGATCACTATCCTATGCCGTGCCGCATGCGATTGGGGAACCATTTTTTCAAAAACAAAGAAAAAATGAAGAGTAAAAGAAAAAACATGCGTTACCTTTAGAAGAAGGGTGAAAGACGCTTGGTTGACTGAAGAACGGTCGGACAGTTGGCCGAGTGTCGGATGCTTGAAAAGTTAAAACGCTTAGGAAATTTTGAGATTCTTTAAGTCAAACAGTCCAAGATTCTCCAAAGATTCGTAAAGGTGTGAATCCAAAGGGGGGGGTCAAACCTCACTATTTATAGGGGGGTAAAACCCTAAAAAATTTTCCCTCCAACAGTAACTTTTTGAATCCAACCACTCGGATACTGACACCTATCACAGGTGTCACGTGCAACGTACGTGACCTCTGTGAGGGGCAAATGATTTGGGTATTTTATACCCGGCCAGGTGTCCCAATCAGAAAGTGCCACGTGTCCTCCAAAGAGGTGCCATTTGGACCTATGGAATGATGACACGTGGAAGGCGGACACTCTCCTGTCCTACGCAGACTGATGATCCAGCATGGACTATTCAGATGGCGACACGTGTCACCCAAAAGATGCCCAAAGGCCTTTTGGGCTAAGTGACACGTGTCACTCGGGCATTGCCCCCTGGGATGGCGGCCTTCAAAGGCCCAAATCCCGAGGTGCCGCAAAACGGCGTGACCTAATTCCTAGGTCACCAGATCCTAGGAGGGGCACACTTTCCAAAAAGACTCTATAAATAGGGACATTCTTACATTTATGAAAGGACAGAGAATATACACGCAATACGAGACAACACGTCACTTATCACAAAGCTGTCGTTTTCAAGGAACACACAACACTTTACCTGAGCTTGGAATCCGAGCAGATAAACTTTACTTCCGCACGTTTTATTACCGAACGCTTACTAATTTAATCTTCGGAGGCGGACCACCGACCATCCGGCGGTCCGTTTGCTTTGCAGGTACATGCGTCCTTTGCTGAATCCAGTCTCAGTGTTGTAACTCTCCCAAGGGACAAAAACCCCCGAAACAATTTTCATGCGCAAAACATTTTCTTTAAAGGTTTAGAGGGGCATTTTCCATCATTAGGATCCAATTTGAGATCGAAATTGACAAAAAATGATCAGAAAATGCCTTTACGCAAAACGAGACATTTTATGATCATTTTTTGTCGATTCTAACCTCAAATTGGACTTATAGGACAAAAATACCCCCCAAAACCCCTAAAGACCACGTGGTTGACACGAAAATCGAAAAATTTAAAAAAAATTCCATTTGGTTTTAGACGACAGGTGGTAAAAAATAATTTATAATTTTTTATTTGGTGGTAAAATAAAAGTTGTAGAGTTTTGGTGGTAAAAAACAATTTTTTTGATTTTATTTTTGTTTTTTTTATTGGTAAAACTCAAATTTTGCTTTGAAGAATAATGCCTTTATTTTCTATGGGATGTACTGTGAGCATGATACACCAACCTCTTTCAAACTCTCCCTCAACGTTTCTAAAATTTCTTAATCCATGTGTATGCTTATCTTACACATGCCTTGGGTATATGGCGAATTCAAATTATTACTTGCATATGAATGGACAATTAGTACAGTAGAAAGTTATAATATATGCAGAGCTATCAAAAATTAAAATTCATTAATTTTAAGAAAAGTAGAATGTAAAACTAATATTTAAAATTTATAATATAATGAAGTGAATAAATAATACAAATCACACTTTATAGTTTATACTGAAAGTCCAGCATCTATTAAGATCAGCAATATAACATCATTATTTAATCAACATGAAATAAATAAAAGCAACAAGAATCGGAGTATTAATTATACAAACATAAGGGGACATCAATTGCATTATTTGTTGGTAAATATGTGGAGGGGCAAAGCCAAGATCTAGGATTGTATATGGTATATATCACTGTCCTTGTGGCCATTCTAGGACTATTCACAACAAGCCATTATTGAAAAAAAAAAAATACAATGCACAAGTTACATATAATAAGAGTTTTAAGTTGCACTTGTTCATGATTTCATTCGCTTTGACTTGTTGAGCCTTCAAAGTTTTGCAGAGAGCATATTCTCTTTGAGAAATTGTTTTCTTACACTTGTGAAATGAGTGTTCATTAAATAATCTTCTAAATTTATGCGTTTCACATCAAAGTCAAAGATTTTCTTCTCTTCTGATGACATTTTTTCCATCAATTTTTGTGTGTTCTTGTCGTTCACCCTGGCCACGAGAATATAATCATCATCTTAAAACCATTTATAAAACTTGTGCTATATTTTGTTGCATCTTCAATGCAAATGATCAATATATTTAAACATATGAGAAGTAATGAAATTTACTGTATTAAAGATAGATAATATGGATTTTTGTAGGGTTTTTTTTTTTTTTGTTAGAACTAGTAAACTACCTATTAAAAGCCATTTTTGGAAGAAACTACTTAATAAAAAAGTATTGTAAGAAACTACATATTAAAAGCTGTTTTTCGTGAAAAACTACCTAATAAAAAAATACTATAACTACCTACTAAAATGAAAATGTTTAAAAGACTACCCTTTCACCGGATCTTCACCGTTGACTAATTTTTCGGCATTGACCACCCATTGGTAATCACGTGAACTTTTAAATCCTTTTTTTTCCATGCCCCACAACTAATGCCACTCATTGTGTGACTAGCCAAGGGTGGTCAACGCCAGAGAAATTAGTCAAAGACAAAAATCTAACAAATAATAGTTTTACAACATTATTTGTTTTGATAGGTAGTTTCTTACATTTTTTTTTTTTATTTTAATAGGTAGTTTCTTACAAATTTTATTTATTTTAATAGGTAGTTTTCTACAATATTATTTTATTAGGTAGTTTCTCACCAAAAAAAAAAAAAAAAAAAATTGTTTTAAAATTTAGTTTCTGACAAAAACACATCCCGACACCCTGACATGTCCTAGAATAGAATTGTATAATATGGAAATTTTATTTTGTTTGATTGTTCATCTATAAATTAGATTTTACGGGGAAAAAAAAATAAAACACATAATTTTCATACCTCAAACAAATCGTCATAGTGCACTTCATTATTGTCCATCAATTTGTATAGTATTGAATATTACATAGGATAAAAGGTTAAATAACGGTAGGGATGATTATATTGTTAAGAGTGTAAAGAATTAAATAAAAACAAGGGCAAAATTGGAATATAATTATTTTTAAAAAAATTAACTTATTCTGCATTTAGGTAAAATTCTTCCTGTATTTAGTACTCCCCATTATAAATTGCTTTTTTATAATTTTTTTTTCCCCAAAGTTTTCAAGACATAACTTTTTTTTTTTTTTTAATTACAAAATTTCAAGACATAACTTTAACCATAAATAAATATACAAGATTATTAATTTACAATAATAGATAATCAGCACGGTAAAAACGAAAATTTTTGTGCACTTGCGCACACAAACTCAAACGATATACTTGTGTCTTCTTCTTACAAAATGTCTTGATGTTTCCTTAATTAAGCATTTGAGAAATTCACTCATATTATCATTCTTGATCTCTAAATTAAACCTTGGCCTTCTTTGATCAATGTTATGAATGTATCAAAAGTAGGAGATTATTTTTCACTATGTTATGAAATGAATAGAAAGTAGGAAACAATTTTACACTATGTTATGAATGTAACAAAGTCAAGAAATTATAGATATATAGAACACAAGTTCTTACATATGGCTAACCAAACCGTGCGGCCAACCATCATAGGGATTGCTTTGTTAGTGTTACAGGAGTTATTTGAACAGAGTTTTAATGGTTACTCGGTTAGTATTAAAGGTGTTACTCGGTCAGTGTTATAGGGGATACTTTGTTATTTTATAAGTTGCCACACAATGTGGCTATCAGCACACAAAACGAGCTATATATAGAAATTTTAAATAAGAAGACAATTAAAATTGATAGAATTTACCGTAATTTGCTGAATAAGAAAGGCTCATAAATAGCTGCCATGCGAACAAGATTGCGATGTAGCTTATCATTTGAAGAACTAGAACCCATTCCAAATAATATGTATTCACCGATCGATGAGAAGAATTCAATGTCTTTTACTTTGATCAACTCTCTACTTGGTGTTATGAATGGATGCAATGTAAAGTAATTCTTGCACAACTTCATCAATATTTCGCATGTTAGGGGATTCACCATAGAAGATGTGACATGGTAAATTTCTAATCCGGGCTCTCCAATTATCCCGCGGTCGGCAATGGCTGCTATCATGGCATTTACGACCATATCAACTGGAACCTAATTACAGATATAAAAATGTCAATTTACAATACTTCAAGTTAGTTTAACTTCCATCAAATAATAAAAAATAAAAAAAAGTTATTTAGAACATGTGATATGTTGATTTTTTATTTATTTATTTATTTTATTATTTTATTTATTTTTTTTTTTTTTGATAGGTAAGCCTTACCTAGCCGGAATTAAGGATGTTAATTAGTGGAGTGGGTTAAGTAGGAGACCCACCCCAGTGGGCGGGGATGGGTCTTGGTTTGGTGGGTGGTGGGGCGGGAATGAGGATAACAATCATACCCGTCATGGGTGATGGGGTGGGGTAGATTTTACATGGTACCCGCCCCATCACCGTTCCGCTCCACCCGGCTCATCTCCACCTAACACCCACATCTATATATTTTTTTAAAAAAAATTATATATACTTATATCTATTTTATAATAAAAAAATTATGTAAAATAAAATAGTAGATATAATAATTTATAGTACACTAATATTATAACTAAAAAAGTGTATAATATCAACATTTATATATATATATATATATATATATATATATATATATATATATATATATATATATATATATATATATATATATATATATATTAATTATGTTGGATTGTGTATTAGAAGGTAGGGCATAGGCAAGTCTTAGGTGGGGATTTAGTGGGGATAGATATTTAAGCGGGGGTGGGGCGATGATGGTTTTGGAATTGTACCGGCCGAGGCGAGGATGGGGAAGAATTTCATATTTGCCGCGAGGATGGGGATGAAAATTTTAGGTGGGGATGAGCATGGGAAGTCCAACATTCGTCTCGTCCCGTCCCGTCCCATTGATCTGACATCCCTAGTCGGAACCCCTTATAGGTCAACCCGACCCTGATTAACGGTCTAGACAATTTAGGAGAGTTGAGATACCCTCCCCCCCCCCCCCCCCCCCCACCCCAACCCCAACCCCAACCCCAAATTGTTACTAGTGGAATTAAACTTCCAAACTGATTATATGTTGAATTTAATAGTAAGTATATATTACGCTAATTATTTTCTAGAATAGTACGTATATGGGATGCTAAATATAAAAGAAAACAGATGGAATATAATAAGATACATACGATATCTACTATTGCTGCTGGGTCTGCTAAAATTCCTTGAAGCTGTCCTTTTCCAAAAGATACGATTGTTGGTTCTATCCCTCTGTATCCTTCAATCCATCCGGGGAATGGATCACTATAAATGCTTTCAACCAATGTTGGGCGAATGATGACAACTGGCAATTTATCACTTATTTCGGTTAGCAACATCTCTCCCATGGCCTTTGTTAGTTGATAAGTGTATGCCCATCCATGATATTTTGCCCTAAAAAAATTCACATGTTAATTAATCATAAATAAAAAAAAATGATTCAAATGACCAATCGACTAGGGTTTGATTACATGATTCATCTTAATTACCATGTATAACATAATATAAAACAAACAAACATGAATAACACGTGTCATTTGCTGGTGCTATTTTTTTCCTCAACATCCTCCCCCTTTTAGCATTAATTTTTTATTTTTTGAATATGTGTATAACACAACTATAAATATATTATTCCTAGCCAATCTTATATATTATCTTTATAATACTTGTATTACTTTTTATTTTGTTTTCTATTTACTTAAAATAGTTACACAAAACTTTGAGACTTATTTATCAAGGGATCGGAGAATAAGCTATGATCTAGAAAGTTGAAATATGGTGGAGAGTATAAAATAACATACCCAAAAATACAATGTTAACATTTAAATTAGCATTATATAATTGTATGGTGGAGTTCAATTCATGGTGTTGTTTTGAAATCTTATGAAATAATATTAATTGAGTTAGTTTTATGTTAAGTATTTGTGTAACAATTTTACCAACTAGCTTATAGATTTTTTTTTCCTTCAAAAAATCTATTAATTACTATTAAAACAGGTCATGCTTACTTCGATCACTTTGGACATATGTCAAGCTATCACTTTGGACATATGTCAAGCCAATACAGTATATGACATCAGCTTTAAGTTTTTTTAAAAAGTTATTCTACTTAGCTTATTTTTTGGAAGTACATTGTACATTGTATTGTATATATTTTTTTTCTAATTAAATTAATTCATTAATAAAAAGTCATACAACATCTACATTATATAGTTTTATTGGGAATAACATGCATCATTGATATAATATAATGTATACTATTTTGAAATATTTTCAACACAACTAATCAAAAATAATAATTTTTTTTCTCAATTATAGTTTTAACAATTTTTGCCTTATTATCATATATTTCTTGTATGCATTGCATTTTTTTATTCTACATGAGTTGCCTTATTTTTATATTATATCACAAATTAATTATGGAAAAAAGACTATTACTACTACCGTGCATCGCACGGGCACTAATTTAGTATATTAAATTATTATGGCGTACTTATTTCATACAAAATAATTTTCTATAAATTTAGTTAAAAATTGTTAAGAACTGTAAAATAGACAACTTTTTATAGACAAAACGCTCACAAATGTAACAATTTCAAACTATATTCACTTCACCTAACCAAAACAATATTCAGTAAAACTAATTTCAATTTAGCAAAAATTAGTGCAGTTCAATAAAAAATAATTTAAGTTCAGTATTAATAATTTTTGTTAAGTAAAAATTAGTAGCTTTAATGAAGAAATATAAAAATGAATCAGTAAAAATAATCAATTTAGCAAAATTAATTTCATTTCAATAAAAATAATTTCAATTCAGCAAAAATAATTTTACTCCAGCAAAAATAATTTCACCACAACAAAAATATATGGTGAATTGAAGTGAACAAGCTTTAATTTCACATAAGTGTTTGCAAAAAAATCCACTTCCCCCCCTTAGAAGCTTTACAATATGGGACCAAAATACATTGCGTATTTTTGTGAGATCATATATACTCCCTTTTTTTTTTTTTTTGCATCAGTTTGACCGGCACATTTATCGAGATCTAACTTTGATCATTAAGTAATTGTCTATTATTAGTAAAATTATACGAGTAACAAAATTATATATGAAACTAGACATTATGACCAATCGATCTAATGATATATTATATAATAACATTTATTTATTTTATAGAGGTGAAAAAATTAAGTCAACCATGGTATGTAAATAGTGCAAAAATTAAAATGATGCATTATTAAAAAAAATTTGGAAAGAGAACTTTGTAATATATTATTAATTCACCTTTCATTCTTACCTTCTCAAACCTAGCTTTGCCATCTCTAATGATAATTCATTGTTAGGAATTTCTGAAGCAATTTTTGCAGCCAACTTGAATTCGGCTTCGATGTCTAGTGTTTTTGAATTCCAGCTCCGTCCCTCCGGTAGGTCTTCTTCCATGCCTATGGGCGTTTCCATAAAAACTCCTTCTACCTTTTTCTTGGTGACTAAAGCTATATATCGAAACAAACAAATATCTAGTGTTAGGGTTATGATCTTTGAAAATACTACATACCTAAATATGATGTCCTCTTTTGTTTTTCATTCTATTAATTAAATGAAATAATTGTTGGACTATTATACTATTTCTACACTAGTGTCTGAACAACTTTTGAGATTTTCACTAGTGGAAATTAAAAAAATAAAAAAATAAAAAAATAATTAAAAAAAAAATAGAAGAATAACCTTTTGGTTAAATAATCCGTTAACATAAAACTTCAACCAATATAAAACTTTTGGTTGACTTGGTCCTTTTACACTGATCAAACAATCAATATATATTTACCTTTAGTTATTACAATCGAATGACTCACATGTTTTGTATATTATTTATCGATATTTTTGTAATTTTGCAACTTCAAAAGTTATAACTTATCAATTATTGGAATTTGTATACTTTGTATTACGTATTTTCCATACCAGTCGAAACTTGTAAGAAAAGGGGGGTTTTCTTGCAAGTCATAGTGAAGCCAATTAGTCTTGAAACTCCTTGCACATTCACATTGAGTAGTGTATCATATCTGTAAAGGAGATTAAAGAATGTTAAAACCGTTGTACGGATTGATATGATATTAATCTATTCTACCTTATCATATTATATCATATTGTAAATTCCTAATAAAGTTGAGTTTTGTAATTAGCCATTACATGCCCGGGCAGATGGGGAGGAGACCCGTGCCCTAATGAGACTTGCACGCAATTAACTATTCTTATTTGCTAGCGGGTCTAGTAGTTTCAATCTTAGTTCATACGCTTAATACTTTAGATGTATGTGTGGATGAGTATTATGATTAATCTTATGTCTTTTGTTTTACATTAGATTAACTGATTTGACCATTTGAGTTGATAATCCTATGTAATCTCTAATCATGCTATAGCTATAGTAGTAATGGAGCTTCCTTGATTGTAACAATATAAATTGATAATGACAATGTTAATGACGTTAAATTTCCCCTCATATTGAAATGTTACTTGTCAATTTTGTACTCACTTCTAGTTGTTTTTAATAGTGGTTAGGTGGTTCATATTTTGCTCTATGACTAATAATTATTTTATCAATTATGTTTGTTTCGTAATGGTAGTCTTTGTTAATTGACAATTTTTTTTTCAATTATTTAATGTGATTATATTGAATTATATTATTATCGACTAGTATTAGTCCTTGGTGGTACCAAGATTAAAATCCTAGCTTTAATTTTCCATAGTTATGTATCATATGACTTATATAAAGGGGAACAAAATCATTTCAATTTCCCTAATCACCCCAAAAATTCTATGTGACTTAATAATATGCTTCACCGGCCTGTCTCAAAAAATATTTTCATAACTTTAAATATACTAATTGTGTTGCGATTTAAAAATTAAAATTGTTGATAAAATACTTTAATGCACCTATAATTCTAAAAACATTATTTTAAAATAATTAAAGATATTGAGAGAAAAATAAACCTCCCATGCCATTCGGTACTACCAGCCGCATTTATAATCACGTCAACTTTATTTGCAATGTCAACAGCCACGTTGGCATCCATACCAAGACAAGGTTCACTAAGATTTCCAATAACTGGAATAAGTTTGCTCTTCATGAACTCCTCGTATTTTTCTCCATGCAATTCTTTCAACCGCTTGAATAGATCGGTATCTACGATCTAACAACCACATTCAATAACAATTTATAAGACTTGGGTTGGATTCTCATCAAACTCACCTTGGGAGGATTTCCCTTATTCCCCCTTTTCAAGGTGAGTGTTTACCTTACCATTAATAAAAAAAATTAACCATTAATAAAAAAAATTAATTATTTATAAGAATTTCAGGAAAATAGAATATTAAAATACTGTATGTTTTCTGTAAGGACATTTTGTGAAAAACTACCTTATAAAACACTTTTTTTTGCGAGAAACTACTTAATAAAAAAAATGTTGTAAGAAACTACCTTATAAAAGGATAATTGTTGTAAGAGACTACCCTTGGTCGAAAAGTCACCGTTGACTTTTATTTTCCGACGTTGATCATGTCACGTGCCAATTAAGAAAAAAGAAGGGAATGGGTGAATTAAAAGTCACGTGATTGGCACATGATGTGGTCAACGCCGGAAAATGAAAGTCAACGTTAACTTTCTGACCAATGGTGGTCTCTTACAACATTTACGCTTTATATGGTAGTTTCTTACAACATTTTTTTATTAGGTAGTTTGTCGCAAAAAAAGTGTTTTTATACAGTAGTTTTTCACAAAATGTCCTAATAATAAAATTTAATAAGCACATTATAAAATCTCTTATTTATTTATTTATTTATTTATTTTAACTATCTATATATAATCAACAAATGATAAGTAAACATGTAACCATTAGTTATAGATGGAAGAGTTTCGCTACACACAACTTATCCAACCGAGCTATGTTCTTCACTTTCAGCCACCTCAAATTAAAATGTTTTCTAATGTTATTAGTCCAAATTAGGCTTCATTTTTTTTATTATTTTTTTTTACAATAAAATTACATTTTAATATTAAATATATCTACTTTCATGGTCTTCGCCTAAAACTATTATTACTTATTTTATTATTATTTATTTTTTTTCACATTCATTATATTACTTTTCAATAAACTATATATTATCCCACTATCTTTATATTACAATTAATTAATACTCCAATTAACCCACTGACCTCTTATTTTATTTTAGTCAATTAAATTACTCAAAATTGTGGTTCCGTGTAAGTGTAGCACTTAAGAAAATACACAGAGAGAGTACATATCTTATAAAACACCATTTGATACATTTTTTTTTTCATTATAAACTAGCGTACTTGTAAAATCAAACTTTAATCAAATCTTGACAATCAGATAATATCGGAAAATATTAGTTCAAATCAAATAAATAAAATTAAAGTGAACTAAACATAGCCTAAGCGTGTAAACTACTTACTTCCTTTTTTAGTCTTTCTCGAGCAGCTTCTGCATTTTTGGCCCTCATCAAGAGATAAACCTTCTGTACCTGTGGAACTTCCCGCAACAATTTCTCTACAAAAACTGTTGCATGCCACACATCACACATTATTTACAGATTTAATTTGAAGGCTCAAATATCCATTGCTATATATGCAAGTATTTATGTATCCTAAGTTGTCTTCTGCCTAATAATGCATATGCAATAGGAATGTGATTTGATCTCTTACATGTAAGGTATTTTTTTGATGGCACAAGCTAAGAGTTTAACCAATTAAGCTAACATCTACTTGAAAAACTTGGTTCTATTTTGAAATCTTCAAGGATCAATGAAAAATAATATTTTGAAATCATAATAATAGATTAAAAAAAAAAAGCCTTAAAATATGAAACAAAATAGTTATATAGACTCAATTAAAAAGAATAAGTAGCGATAACGGTGAAGGTAGCACACTAGCACCCATGCATGGATAAATGTTGCAGACTATATATTTTAATGCATCCTACGTAGAAAAGTTTCTCCACCGGCTAAAAACAAGAAACCGATCATTTTCAATCTATTTGTCATGTATCAATTAAATTGCTTTATCAACACTACTAGAGATGGTTATTGAGTAGTGTAGCCCAATGATAATAGGGTTAGTGCCAAGCTTAAAGGGCTTTTAATGGACAGAACCTTTAAAGAACAGGGCCCTTATTGGACAAGGTCAATATAGGGCCAAAATGTGACCCTCTTTGACCTAACCCGCAATTGACCCGCACCCGACCCGCACAATAAACAGGTCTAAGACGACTATTAATTTTGAGCAAGTTAAAGAAATTAAAAATAATAGAAATTTATAGCACTATTACCTTTTGCTATAAATCCAGTGGAACCGGTAATGAAGAAATTTTTGTGCTTAAGGAAATTGACGATACCAATACCATGAAAACATGGGTGGTTGGACATGGTGTAAATCGACTCGATAGAAAAGTAAGGAAAAAATTGAAGATGAAGAGAAGCTAGCTAATAGTATCCTTAAATAAGATACAAGAATCAGTTGATGATGATTCACGAGAGTTTATAATAACGTGACTGAGATGGTGAAGTTGGCTTAATAAGGTTGAGGGAAAATAATTAGGCTAATATTAATCACAGTACACATGATTATTCCTGCTTGGCTAATGGTGTATTTATAGTATTGTGTACTTGTTTAATATATGAATTAATTATTTGCTTATATAATAACGTTTTAAGCGCCGAATTTTCAGGTTGATATAATTTTATGGATTATTTACTAATATATCAAGTACGATCACTTTGTTTAAGTTAAAATATACGGAGTATAAATTATTTGATAGAGAAATTAGTTTTTATTTTAAAATCACATACAAGTAATCAATTCAATCAGACTTATTAACAACCAAATCAAACCCATAAGTAATTGCTTTATTTTTTTAAGCAGTGTTTATTATTATTATTATTATTATTATTATTATTATTATTATTATTATTATTATTATTATTATTATTATTATTATTATTTTCTATTCGAGTGCTCAACATGCATGGCCAACAATGCAAGTTATTGAGACAATTGAGTTACCTTTAAAAAAAAAATTGCGAGTATAACATTTTATTAATAAATATCAAACACAATTGACTTTGTAAATTGCACATATTAATATACTATAGAATAATGCCCTGTAAAAAAGAAAAAGAAAACGAAAAAGAAAAAAAGTATGGAGTAATGCTATTCAGGATTGCACCCAGCCAAATAAGTTTCAATGCCAATTTCACACAGAGTATGAAAAAAACTACTCCCTCCGTTCTTAAATTACATGAAAATTTTAAGTTACAACAGCATGTATCTTGCTAGGTACATACATAAATAAAATAAAATAAAAAAAAAAAAAAAAAACAACATGTAGCTGTTTTGTAAAAAAAAAAATCAATTGTTTTGTAAAGAACATTCAATTTTTTTTAATCTAAAGAACAACTGTAATATTATTCAAGAACATGATATTACTTTATAATGAACATTACTTATATGTATCCATCATAATTTTAAGACAAACTTCAAAGAACAATTCACAATAACAATGAACATTTATCACAAATAAAAGTACATTATATTGACAATAAAACAACATGGACATATGTTCTTTCCACTTTTTTTTTTTTTTTTTTTGGGTGCAAATATGCTCTTTTTACCTAAGGTATATGTTCATTACATTTTAAAAGTATGTTCTTTTCACTATAGCAATAATATGTTTTCTACATTTATATAATATGTTCTTTCCGCGAAACGTCTGTACCATGCAAGGTACCCACGCGGCCACGCCTATAGGAACTAGGAACTACACACTGTAAATTACATATCTATTTCTAAATTTACACGGGAATTAAAGAATTTGAAGTAACCTTAAAATCCATGATTAGAAAGTATAATGGAAATTAGAAGTCATTTATTGTTGTATTTGAGTAAAAAAAAATAGAATGATATTAAATGCATGCACATATCATCAATCATTTGAATTGAAAAAGGATTAATCACATTCGTTTTTGAAAAAAAAAAAAACCAATCAAATTCATTTATTGTGCTGCACATGGATTACAATTGCTCACATGGACCAATTAAATTATGGTTTCTATGCAACCATAAATTGCCAAATGGAAAAGTAATTAAAATAATGTCACATCACACTAATTTAAGGATAATTTGGGGACATGTTAGGGAATAAATTTAGAGTATAAGGATAATTTGGTAAAATTTCACTTACTAAAAAAGGAAAGTAGAAATTTAATTTTAAAACCCCAAAAAAGAAAAGTATGAATGTAATTTAGAGACGGAGGGAGTACGTAATTCATACTATCAAGATTAACTTTAATGAGTTAAAGTGGACATGCCTAAATCCTAACTTATTAAATACAAATTCAAATTTTACAAATAAATTTTTTGTTGTCAATAAAATGATCATCTAAGCTCGAGGCTAAAGGATTTGCAAATCTTTAAGAGTGTAGACATCTACTTTTGGCCTCCCGTCCCGACAGGAAGTGCAATGACGATAAATAAAACCATCTTTGTGTTGGATCGAAGTAAAGAATGCTTATGGATGACTGTCTAAACCGCAAAGACACAAAAAGACTAGCCTATCCCAAAAAAATGCAAAACAAGGTCCAATTAACTAAACTCGATCATAAATAGGCTTAGGCTCGAGCTTAAGACCCAATAATGACGGATTTAGAGGCACTTAGGTTAAAATTAAAGTTGCTGCAGAAAAAAACCGCGCGCATCTAAAAGAGTCACGCTAGTCGGGCGCGCGCAACTAATTTTGTTGCGCGCAACAGCCAACCCAACTTTTAGAGATGCGCTCGCGGAAGATTTAGAATTTTATAAAATATAGAATCGAATCTTACCATAAAACGGCGCGCAAGACATTCACTTGCGCTGGGATGTCGCGCGCAACTCATCCAGCTGCGCGCGACACCTGCTGCGACAGAAAGCTTAAAACCCTAATTGCACCCATTCCCTATAAATAGGGGCTTAATACGAGGCTTAAACACACAAAAATTAACCTAAAATCCTGGCAGAAACTCTTGTGAACTTGTGCTTCCAAACCCTCTAGTCCTAAACACTCACCCCTCTTAACATTTGTTACTATGGTGGAGGTTCCCGAACAAGAAGGAGTCCATAAGTGTTCTAAACGGAGATCTAGCAAAGAGAAGTGGTAATTTTCGAGCACTTAGCTTAGATAAATCACAATTACTTTTCTTGTTTAAAAAAACTTTAATCAATAAAATAGTGTTGTTTGACCACTTTAAAAGGAAATTTAATTAATCAATTGCACGTAGTATCTTGTGTTAAATAAGATTAGAATTGAATAAGTAATTGATTGATTGATCACCTAAGCCAAGGCGAATCTTGTTTATTTTTGCTCCATTCATAAATTTGAATTAAATAAAGAATAACCACTTTGCAATGTAATTCCTACGTGATTAATGCTTGTAAATTAAATCAACTAACTTAGTTTTAGGTATCGCGTTGCATATATTGTTTGGTGATGAAATTGTAAAAAAGTAAGAGTTAGTAGAGGCCGCACTAGGACTAGAATGACGATTCTCCTTTAAAGTGAACGTTATTTTAGTACCCTCGCTCCCGAACTCATTTCTGGTTTATGTAGACCAATTTGGGCATGAGTAAACTTATGATTTGTGCTAAATATCCCATGAACTCCACATGGGAGAAAGGCATGAACGAGGTTTATGGGTTTTTTCAAAACTTATTGGCGACTCCTACTTGTTTCTTACAAAAAAGCGTGATGATAAAATCAATTATAATTTAAGATCCCCAAAACAGTCAGAAATTCAAATCCTAATACCCCATAACAAGTGTAAAGTCCTACGCTTTTAAATGACCATAAACATCTAAGAAAGGACCCCCTCGATGGGATCACCCTCCTTACAAAGGGCTTTAACCCTTCTGGCCTTCTCCCTTCGTCCTTTTGGACGTCAGTCACGTCACTTATTAGGTTGTTCCTTCACCATATTACCTGACCCAACCAAGCCACCATAGTTCAACTGGAAGTTTGAAATAAAAAACAACAAAATTCTGTTGGAAATCGATAAGTATAAGCAAGGACAAAATCTTTTATAAGATATTTTTGATGTATTGCAATCATATTTACATTGAGTCAACCATCAAACAATCCCATTCATTAATGATTTGTGTGTACGGATTGATTTTATTCCTATCTAAATAGAAATTTTGTCAACAATTACCAATTATAGCCTCTGTTTTGAAAACAACTGTCTTTTAAATTTTTTTTTTTTAAAACAACTAGCACAAAAAATTTAAAAGTTAGAGTAGCACTACCACATTAGTATTTCCGGCTAGAATCTTCGGTGATAGGGGCCCACTTTTCACCTATATAAACAGTTATATAGAGAGGAGAGAGAAACTCATATTGGAGGGAAAGGTGAAAAGTGGGCCCCTATTACCGGAGATCCTAGCTGGAAATACTAATGTGGTAGTGCTATTCTAACTTTTAAAATTTTTGTGGTAGTTGTTTTAAAAAAAAATAAATTAAAAGGTAGTTGTTTTCAAAACAGAGGCTATAATTGGTAGTTGTTGACAAAATTTCCTATCTAAATTTTGATATTATGCTTATTTCAATATGTAAAATCTTAGTTGTATTCAAGTATTTGTTGACTGTTATATTTTATTATTTTACTCCTTTTGTTCTATTTGTTTTACAGTAATTGATTTAAACAGGGAAATTTTGCATTAAACCACCTTTTATAACCACTTTTTTGCAGGAAACCAACTTATAATTTTTTTTCGCAAAACACACCTTAATATAAATTTTTTTTGCAAGACCACACCTTTCCCCGGAAAATAGAGTTTGACCTTGTTTTCCGGGGTTGACCTGACCACGTGCTTTGCACATGACCCCCTAAAACCACTAACCCTCCTTTTTCCCCCGCCCCCGCCCCAGCCCCCTCCCCCTTCTAGTGGCCGGCAACCACCTCCCTCCTTCGTCGCCGGCAACCGCATCCCCTCCCTTTCCCATTCCCGTCCTTAAATAACCCAACCCTCAAGCCCAACCCATTCCCGTACCTTCGTGAAGCGCAACATTCATGGCGGTTGACGAATGATGGAGTGTGGGTCTAGGTTAATAAATCGAGCAGCGGTGCTTTAGATGTAAAAGGAGGAGAGAGAATTCGTGGGCAGCGCTTCAGGAAAGTAGGTGGTGGTGGATCTCGGGGTTCAAGTGGTGAGAGTGAAGGAAGTGATGGTGGTTAGGTGGAAGGGGAGGAAAGAGAATTAGTGGGTTGGGGGAAAGGGAAGAGAGCAGGCTCGACAGCGCAGGGGTAGGGAGGTGGTTGCCGGTGCCTGTAGCTAGCAGGGTTTGGCAGCGGGTGGGGGAAATTGATTGGCTGGGTTTTTTGTTGGCTATGGAAAGTGGTTGGCCGCCGGAAAATTGGTTAGTGCGTCGTTGTAAGGTGTCACGTGCAAGACATGTGGTGGGTCAACCTCGAAAAACAAGGTCAAACTCTATTTTCCGGGGAAAGGTGTGGTCTTGCAAAAAAAATTTAGATTAAGGTGTGTTTTTGCGAAAAAAATTTTATAAGGTGGTTTCCTGCAAAAAAAGTGGTTATAAAAGGTGGTTTAATGCAAAATTTCCTTTAAACAGTGTACAAAAACCTATTCTAGATATCAATCAATAGTGTTTGGTTAAATTGAATTTTAAGAAATTCTTTATGATGATCCCTTACTTTGCTCTGCACACATGCGAATCCTCTTAAAAATCAATTACTACCTCTGTTACATTACATATTAATTACAACTTTGAAATATTGTATGTCTCACAAATATTACCCCAAAGTTGCAACTAATATAGTAATATGTAATGGAGGTAGTATACAAAATGACCTTATTTAAAATTTTTATCACGAATATGACACTAATGAGTGCTTTTTTTATTTAAGAAATCAAACTATAGTTAGATATTTTTAAAAAAAAAAAAAAAAAAAACAGGCCACCCAGCCACCTTCACTGTCAACCAGCTGTCGTCATCACCTTCACCTTCAACCAACCGCCACCACCACCTCTACCCACATCCTTACCTTAAATTGATACCCCCACCAGACCCACGCCCGTTACCTTCTTTAGGCCCAGAACCATACCCAACACGAACCACTTTTCCTCTTCCCACCATAACCCATGACCCTCCCTTTGTATCTCCTTTAAGTCTTGACCTCTCCGCCAATAGCAAATTGTAGACACCCAAATATGTCTCCCCAAAACCAAACCCAGTGATGAATACCTTTCATGTCATTTGATTATTTAATAAAGCGAAAGTGTGAAAAGTCTATTGATGAGGATGTTTTTATTAAAATATCTCTGTAGACACTCATTTTGTCTCCCCAAAACCAGACCCAGTGATGAGTACCTTTCACTTCGAATCATAATCGAATGAGGTGAAAGTGTGGAAAGTTTAGTGCCGCGGATAGTTTTAATTTCTTTTCTCTTCTCTCTATTTTTGAAAACCTATTTTAAGAAAACAGTCAATCCAGTTTGTCTGGTCCATGATGTGGGTCCAATAATAGTGTAGTTGGATAGGGCTTGAAAAGACCTTTCCAACGATATATTATAAGCCCAATTCCGATGAATATTGAGGAAGTTATGGCCAATTTACTGAACTGGGCCCGGTTTGAGCCTTATATGCGGCCCAATGATCTAGGAGAGGGCCTAATATAGATTTATCATTCCTAATGCAATTAGGAATGGTTTTAGTCTTCTAGATTCTTTTAGAAGGTTCTTTTCATTCCTAATCTAATTAGCATTGATAAATTGACTTTTGTTGACTTTTTAGAGTTTTAATCAGAATAAAAGAACGTTTTTGAGGAAAATACGATTTTATCCTCCTGTACAGAAATTTCTATCTGATTTTAGAAAACGTGTCAAAATCTTAGTCAGCGCCAAACGCCAGCATTAGCGCCTGACGCTAAGCTTGGCGCCTAGTGCTAGTGTTAGCGCTTGGCGCTAATGTCTACAAAAATTCCGCATTCACTACAAGAAAAATAATTTTGGGCAACGGATTAATAATTTATGGGCGACAAAAGTAATAATCATCGCCCAAACATTTAATTATGGACCACAAGGTAATTTTTGTCACCCAATGTACAATAAACATGCGACGAGCAAGATCTGCGTTGCCCTTATTCATAATTGGGCCACGAAATTATTGATAGTTGCCCATTAATATGACTGGGGTGACAAAATAACTTAACCCATTTCCCAAACCAAATAAATTAGATTGAATGATGTTTAATGTCGTTGCCCATCCATTAAAATTAGGCGGAAATAAAACCCGCTCAATAGAAATCCCAAATTTGCCAAAACTTCAAATACGGAGTATTGTTATACTAAAAAACACAAACTACTTTCTCAGTTCAGTTCTTCCCTTTCCTCTGTCACCTATTCATACCAGTACTACCAGAAGCTCGCGAAAGCCATTGTAGAAGTATTATTTGTGCATCTTTTTGGTCAATTGTGTTTCTTTATACAATATCTAAAATCTAAGTTTTCCTTTTCTCAATATAATTTTCTAGTTTGTAAATTTGTCAAACCCTAATTTGTTTGTTAATTTTGTAGCTAGGTGGTCCGGCAGTAGTTAAGGGAGGCGATAACAACGGCTTCAAGGCGTCCTCTTGTATAGTGGTTAATATCAATTGAGTTTTCTTTTCTGTAAAAAAAAAAAAAAAAAAAAAAAGATTTTGAAGCAAAATATTTGTTCTTTTCTATATAATCGAGTGACAGTCGAGTTTTCTTTCAGTAATTAGATGAAAAATATGTTCTTGAAAATATTCTATGCTAATTCTAATTTTTCCAATTTAGATCAATGACGTTATTAGTTTTGGTTAATTTCCCTGATTTTGTTTGGATGTAAGAAGATTAGATGACATATTAGTCCCAAGAAATTATAAGGATTCATATTAGATAGGTAAGATTAACCCAGAATCTGATTGAATTTTAATTGCTTGTGTAATATCAATTATTAGAGGATATTAGAGGATATTAGCTCGCTTAATATTCGGTGAGAATTATATTGTATTTAGGGTGTTGAAGGACAATGATATTAGTTTAATTACTTTGATAAGTGGTTTTCTATCGGGTCTGATTTTTTATAATTTCAGTTGTTGTTAGTTTGTTACAGATTTACAATATAGAACTTAACATTCTAATTATTACATGAGCAAATTGAGTACATATAGAGAGATTCAATTATAAGAGAACATATCTTATTTTAAAATATGGCAATTTAGAATCTTTATTTGAACTACCCATGTAATATGAGTGAGCAGAATCAATAGAGTATGATAAATATTGACTTTCATTCTGATTAACTCATGTGCAAATAAGAACCTGACTATAATGAACCACGAACTAATTAATTTTTTTGCTTAATTGTAAAGATCCTTCTATTACCCCTTTTGTTCAGGAGCTTAGGAGCTTCAAAGAAGATCTGAACATTAGTGTTTCTTGATCAAGCTACCAATATTCAGGTTGGTGTTTTTTTATTTGATTGCTTTTGATTGTATTATACTTCTATATATATATATATATATAGAAGTATAATACAATCAAAATGATATCTATATGGTTGAATTTTGAGTATGTTTCTTTGATGAGTACTAGCTTAATTATTATCATTTTTGTGCAGCTATGTGATTTGAATAGTACCTGAACTTATTGCTTTAAGAGATATGTTTTGACGAAATTTATCCAGTAGTATGCCTTGGCCAAATTAATGTAAGAAAAATGATATAATAAAGAAGCATCTTTGCATATGATATGTGTAATTGTGTATACACTTTTTGACTTAATTGGTGTGCTTAATATATGGATTAATAATTAGTTTATGTGGATGGATAGTTCTTATTAATTGGTGTGCTTAGGATATGGATTAATAATTAGTTTGTGTGGATGGATAGTTCTTATTATTAACTTGTAGATGACTAATTTTTTTTGTTCTTTGTTTTTATAATTTATTATTAAAATTTTGACTACAAAAAGCTATCACTATGTAAAATAGTATGCCTAAAAGAAAATATAAAGAAGAATGGTACTTTGTATTTTAGATTTTAGGATAACACAAAAATCCTAAGCATTAGCTATACTTTGATATTTTTCGGAAGTGGAGGTGATTAACTTGGCATAATTTGATTGTTTTTAGGAAAAATTGCTAGAATAATCCCACCTTTGGGCCGTCCGCCCAAAATAATCCCACCTTTGGATTATTTTTAAATAATCCCACCTTTATACCAAATCCGCTCTAAATGGTCCTGAGTGACTAGTAACCGGTTGAAGAGGTAATTTTTTTTATTAAATTTAATTTACACATGTCACAACCTGATTTGTCCAAATTTAAAAAAATAAAATAAAATCAAAGTTTCAGCCACCACCATCCCTGCCACCACCCAAACCCAGAACCACCACTGCCACGAAAACAAACCTCCACCAACCCAGAAACCACTGCCACCGAACAAGACCAGCAACGAAAATAATCCCACCAAGCCAACCCCATTAACCCAACCCTTTAACCCCATACAGACGGAGACAAGCTGCCAACATCGGGGAAGGGGAAAGAGAGAGAGGTCGGAATTGCGACGGAGGAAGGAGAGAGAGAGGCCGGAATGGCGACGGAGGAAGGAGAGAGAAATGCCGGAATCGCGTGAAGGAGAAAGTGTCGAATCGGGAAAGGGGGCTGGAATCGGGACGAAATTTGGACGGGGCAGGGAAGGGGGATTGGGATTGGGACGGGAGAAGGGGCGAGTCGGCGGTTTAGGGGGAAGGAGGGTGTTTAGCGCGATCAGGCTGTTAGGGCTGTGTGGCCGTGGCCGTGGAAGGTGGTCGGGGTGGTGGGGCTGCGTGGCCATGGAAGGTGGTCGGGCTGTTGGGGTAATTAATTAATAATTTATTTATTTTGTTTTTATTTTTTATTTTTCCACCAATTAAATGTCGACACGTGTCATGCAACTTGCTATAGCAAGTCAAATGAGCGGTTGGGACCATTTAAAGCAGATTGACATTAAACGTCGGATTATTCAAAAATAATCGAAAGGTGAGATTATTTTGGACGGATGAGCCAAAGGTCGGATTATTCCCGACAATTTTTCCTTGTTTTTAACCTATAAACTTTTTCTTGATTTTATAACTAACTACTATTATGCTGTTACGGACTATCTTTTATTTTAAATTTCAAGAATGAATAGAGATCGAACTTGGATGAACCACAATGGTATAAAGGATAGACGAAAACCAGAGTATAAAGCAGGAGTCGACGAGTTTTTAAAGTTTGCTTATAGGGAAAAAAATGATGACACCTTGTTGAAATGTCCTTGTTTAAACTGTAGATTGAGTTTGGCCCATGATCGAAAAACTATGCAATGCCACTTACTAGTATATGGTATAGATAGTAGTTATAACCCATGGGTGAGTCACGAAGAAAGTGGTGGGCTAGATGTTAATAATGAAGATGATAACACGATGGAGGCCTCAGATAATGACGACGATGATGATATACCATTTGATGACATGGCTCCATTGGTTTTTGTTGCTACAAATGCATGGAATAATAGTACAACTTATGAGGTTCACAGTGATGGTGGTAACGCCATGGAGTTTGGTTCTAGTAATGGCAATGATGAAACTCCTAGTAAGGAGTTAATGACATTGCTCGAAGACATGGAGGCCGAATTATATCCAGGGTGCAAGACATTTAAGAGATTAGAGTTTCTTATCACATTACTACACATTAAAGTTAGCAACAAGTGGAGTGATAAGTCTTTTTCAATGTTATTGAATACATTACATAGGGCATTTAATCATGATAAAAAATTTCCATCTAATTCTTATGAATAAAAAAAATATACAAAAGCATTAGGATTGGATTATGTTAAGATCGATGCATGTGTTAACCATTGCATTTTGTATCGCAGGGAGTTTGAAAATGAAGAAAAATGCCCTAAATGCTTGAATCCTAGATGGAAGGAAAAAGTTGTGCAAGGTGGTGATGTGTCTTCTGGTGACGAAAACGAGGGTGTTGTTGAAAAGAAAACTCGAGTTCCTCAATTAGTTTTACGTCATTTTCCTCTCATTCCAAGGTTGCAAAGGATGTTTGTCTCCTCAAAGTTAGCAAAGGACATGCGATGGCATAAGGATGAATGCTCAAAAGATGAGGTAATGAGACACCCAGCTGATTCAGAAGCATGGAAATCCTTGGATAAAATATATCCAGACTTTGCTGCTGATGCTTGTAATATACGCTTGGATTTGGCAAGTGATGGCTTTAATCCCGATGCTAACATGAGTAGCAGATATAGCATTTGGCCAGTGATGTTAGTTCCATATAACTTACCTCCTTGGATATGCATGAAAAGTGATAACATGATATTATCTTTGCTAATTCCCCGTCCCAAATCTCTGGGAAATGATATAGATGTTTTTTTGCAACCTCTAATTGATGAACTAAAGGAATTGTGGGAGATAGGGGTAAAAACTTTTGATGCTCATGCCAAAGAGACATTTAATATGCGAGCAGTGTTGTTGTGGACTATTAGTGACTTTGGAGTACTAAAGGAGAACGTGCATGCCCTAATTGTCATAAAGATACAAGATAAGCTTGGTTAAAACATGGGCGCAAATATTGTTATATGGATAACAGAGTGTTTTTAGAGCCAGATCACAAATGGAGACGTAATAGGAATTTGTTTGGTGGAAAAGTTGAACGGGGTCCTCCTCCTACTTCACTTACAGGACATGATGTTTTAGAGCAATTGAGTGGCTATTCAAATGTGGAATTTGGAAAAGGTGTTACCAGAAAACGAAAGAGAGGCGAACAATACATTGTGCATCAATGGAAAAAAATAAGTGTTTTCTTTCAATTGCCATATTGGAGACATCTTTTAGTGCGACACAACTTAGATGTTATGCATATAGAAAAAAATGTTTGTGAAAGTATATTAGGCACACTACTTGATTTATCAGGGAAGAATAAAGACACCTTAAATGCGCGATTGGACTTAGATGATATGAAGATGCATAGTCAATTACATGCCAAGCATTTAGGAGATAAAAAATATAAAATCCCTCCAGCAACATACAACCTAAATTTGAATGAACGAAGAAAAATAGTCACCTTTTTGTCTAACTTAGCTTTTCCTGATGCATATGGTTCAAATATATCGCGGTGTACATCTTTACAAGATGGAAAGATCATGGGAATGAAAACTCATGACTTCCATGTTTTCATGCAAGATTTGCTTACCCCTGCCTTTAAGGGTGTCATAGATGAGAAAGTGTTGGAGCCTTTAAGGGAGCTCAGTTTATTTTTCAAGCAATTATGCTCAAAAAATTTGAAGGTTTCATTCCCTTGAGCAAGTTAGAACGTATATTCGTTCCTGCATTTTTTGATGTGATGATACATCTTCCAATTCACTTGGCCACTAAGGCTAGGATTGTCGGCCCAGTACATTATTGATGGATGTATCGTTTTGAAAGGTAAGGTTTTAATTTATATAAAAAGGAGGTTTTATACATAAATAAATACTTATAGATTATAACTAACTTTTTTTTTTAAAAAAGGGCGATGAGGACATTTAAATCATATGTACGGAACAAAGCTCACCCTGAATCTTCAATTTCTAATGGGTACATAGAAATGGAATGTCTAACATTTTGCTCGAGATATATTTCTAAGATTGAGACGCAATTTAACCGTCTAGATCGAAATGACGATATCGATCATCAACAACTCCATACCCTGTCCGTTTTTTCTAAATTGGGCAAGTCTTTAGGGAAGATAAATATAAAGCAGCTGGCTTTTGATGAATGGAAAGAAGCTCACCTTTATGTTCTAAAAAATTGTGACGAAGCACAACCTTTCTTAGAGTAAGTGTTATGATGTGATTGATTTGAAATTTTTTTTATTAAATATATATACAATTAACTAACTATTAGTTCATAAATTTCTTTGGTTAGTGAGTATCTAAATGATACGAGTCTTCCAAAGATTGACTTTTACAAGTGGTTTGAGAATAGGGTAAGTGAGCACACCCTTTTTTTTCCTATTATATATTTTTTTCTCTTTTCTTGATTGTTTTCTTTATTACTTATTGTGAAATACAGATTATTAAGCTGTGGAAAGATGGGGATGTAAGGATTACCGAAGAGTTATTTTGTTTAGTAAGAGGACCCATGAAACGTGTTGTGACTTATGATTGATATATCATTAATGGATTTAGATTTCACACCAAAAAACGGCAAAGAAATCGAAAAACTCAAAATAGTGGTGTGGTGGTTAGAGGCGATGAGGAAAGTGGAGAAAAGAATTTTTATGGGATTTTAGAGGAGGTTATTGTGTTAGAGTATGGTGCCTTAAAAAATCGAACAAGTCCCAAAGTTGTTTTGTTTAAGTGTAAGTGGTTTGACGTGTTTAGTGACGGGAAAGGGATTAAAAAAGACAATTTAGAAGCAGTGCTTATCAATGTTACTCGGAGGTTAAGAACCAATGAGTCATTTGCTTTAGCTTCTCAAATTGAACAAGTTTTCTATGTGACTGCTCATAATGAAACAGATTGGAGATATGTAATTAAGGCAAATCCACGAAACTTCTTTGATTTACCTAATGATGAAGATACTCATGAAAGCGAATCATTATGGGATCATGTGGCTCCACCGGTTACTAACTATGAAAATGAAAATGATGAAGACATTAATATAGTTAGGGATGATGTTGAAAATGAAGTGGTGTACGCTAATATCAACCAAGGAGATGATTTCATTAATGAGGATGAAGAGGAAGAGGAGGAAGAAGAAGAAGAAGAGGAGGAGGAAGAATTGTCTAATACAGAATCTACATTGCAGGCTCTTGACGATGACCTTGAAGACAATGATGATGACAGTGATAGTTCTAGTGAATAACGTACTTAGCATATAAAAGAGTCATTTATGTATATATTTGGAACTTTTTAAATAATTAAATACGCTTAGATGCTTTATCAAAGCTTTTGCTTTAGTTATAATGTCTTCTCTTGGTTTAACTAATTTTCTGTTTTTGTTTATGTATTTGTGCAGAGTAAGTAGTAGCTAACTGTAGCTTTTCTAATTGTTGCTTTTATAATATAGATTATGTTTTAGTTCACTTACGCTAATGGATGATAAAAGATTTAAGCAATGAGCTTGGTGATTCTAAATAGTATATATTGAATTCGATATAGGTGAAGAAGTGGCTAATTAAGGAGTTTGTTTTAGTTAACTAACTGGTTGGTTTTTGCAAGGTATAAAGGGGCTGGTACTCTGATCAACAGTAGTTAATATGTGTTTTCTCCTCAATTCTAGCTTAACATGTGGGAATTAAAATGCTCTTTCAGTGAGTTAACATGAATATTGCTTGTTTATTGGCCAAATTTTTTATTTTTGCAAAGCAGTATTCATTAACTCACATAATAGTATGCATATAGACAAGTATAAACCATGTTTCCTAACAACTTTTTGCATGATTTTTGCTTGTTATCTTTGAGGAAATGATCTCTACAATGTTACCAGTTAGTTTCATGCTCATAAGTCACTTCTTTTGAACTACATTTTATGTTGCTCTGAATGCAGAACCATCTCATTTAATGCTACTAAAATCCTGTAATCCCCATTTCTGAGATATATGATGATGTGTTCACAATATAAGTTAATTATGCCAACTTATAATCTGATTTTGATTCTACTTTGAATTGTGACTTGAGCAGAATTGTTTTAATTTAAGAAAACTTTAAAATCAGAGCACATTGATGTACTTTCTGCCAGAATTATGTGAATGTTTGATTGTCTTATTTATATGTAACTGATTCCGACTCGTATCAAACTCTGACTGACAATTATGATGACTTGCTTTAGTTTATAACGCGCCAACTCTTAATTTATTTAATTATTTAATTTTTTGTAGGAAAATGTCAATCATTCCAACTTCATCAGAACAACATCAACAAGAAAATGAGATTCAACAACCACCACCAAGGTTGACTTATCGTGAAAAGCGAAGGATTGACCAAGCTGAGCTTCGACAAAAATTCCCTGATCGTAAGAGGCGTGGCCTTACTGGGGGTTTAAAATATGCTTCCAAAAGAGCAAGAAATCCAGAAGAAAAGATTATGTTAACTTTTATAGATGAGCTTCGACGTGTGGTTGGTGAAAAGGCAAATGAGTTCATATGTGATTGTAGCAATTGGGTGGAAGAGTTTTGTCCTTTGAATGCATTGTATGCCTATTACACTTGATAAAATTACCTTTTATCATTTCCATTTCTTAACGTGTATGTCGATGATTATGATTTTAATATTTTCTTTTTGTCACAGGAATTGGGCTAAAATGGATCCTGATGCGAAGAAAAGTTTATTTATATGAAAAGATTTTGGTGAGTCAAAGTATATATAACATAATTATAAAAGTTATATATAGTTAGATAAATTAGCTTAATAATGATATGTTGTGTCAGATTTATTTTTATTTTTAACTTGATGATTTACTAGGCAAAATACAATTCACCTGAAAAGATTGGTGGTGCGGACGCGACTGATGCATTGAGCTTTCAATGTTCTATATTATATAGGCATTGGAGGTTTAGACTCAAAGAAAAATACTATAGAGGCAAAACAAAGTCCAACTTTTCGACAAACCTATAAGTGCAACACAAAATGGTTTAATTTACAGCGCGTGGTCAAGAAAAGAAGGATGATTAATCAAATATAACCTCTTCGTACAAGTCCAACTTTTCGACAAACCTATAGCTCGCAAGAGGAAAGCAAGAGTCATAATGGCAACTCAAGAAGAAGTCAATAATCTTAAGAACCAACTGGCTATTGTGACTGAGACACTTAAGCTTCTCGCACTTAGGATCGACGATCCCGTGAAGCAACAACAAATGGACCTCATGCAAGAGAGTTTAAGCAAGTTGTCTAGTTACTACAAGTTTCAAGAGCTTTCATCATAAGGGGTCTCGGTGGACAAAGATCTTCTTCCGCAGAAGTTCAACGCCAAAGACATCCCAAAATTCAGAGCAATTGACAACCCTTACTTCCATTTAAGAGCATTTGAAACAATAATGAGTATCAAGGGTATTGATAAGAAAGTCTTCCCTTCTCTTTTCTCACTATCTCTCGAGACCGTTTGCCAACAATGGTTCTTTTATCTCGAGAAAGAAAAGACCTCTACCTGGGAGTCTATAGCAAACACTTTCGTTGATAGGTACAAGTGCAACATTTAAGTCGAGATGAACCATAGAGAACTTGAAATCTTAAAACAGAAAGAGAATGAAGGCTTCACCTCTTTCTTTAACAAGTGGAGAGAAACCTCAGCTAAAATGATTGAGGTGCCAAGTGAAAAAAAGTCTGTGAGAGTGTTTATCAAGAATCTCCAAGAAAAATATTCTAAGAATCTTAAATATCAAAATAATCTCTATACCTTTAAGGCTTTTTATGACATCAGGATTAATATTGAAGATGACTAGGCTAAGTCAAAAGCTGCCAACAATAACTCCAACAGAGGCTGGAAAGGAAAGAAGAACGACAATCCTTCTTCTTCCAAAACCGCCCACTCAAATAATGTTAGCACCTTTAATTTAGGAGAATTTCTTGCCATGAACAACCAAGGACAGAAGAAACCATTTAGGAGGAACTTCACTCCTATTGGCATGAGTTATGACACCGCATTTGATCGATTAAATGCAAAAGGTCTTATAACTCCCATTGGACCATTTGGGGACCCACCAGTCGAGAAGAGGTCGGTTAACTGGAACCCCAACGCGCACTGCAAGTATCACCAAGGTAGGGGCCATTCTACTGAAAGCTGTAGGAAGCTTAAAGAAGTCATCCAAGACCTAATCGACAATAACAAACTGCCGTTGCCCCCTGCCAACAAGAAGCCAAGCATCGACAATGCACCTCTAGCTTATACTCTGGCTATCTTCGACGAGGAAAACGAGATTGACCCCTCATCTCTCATTAAACCTGTTGAAGAAATCAATGCCATAGAAAAAGAAGAGGAGACCTTCTTCGATGTCAAAGATAGCCTTCCAGAACCGGCAAATAAGGAAGACATATAATTGCTCACACTATCTATGAAGGAGGCATCGCAACTACTACGTGAAGCTCTCAAAGTTATGAACGAACTCCATAAGAAATATGATGAGCTTCCACTTCCAAAAGAAGAACTGAAAAGAGAATTCACACTAGTGAGAACGACTTATGAGGCAAAGTATTTTCCCTTACAAGTCACTGAAAAACCACAGATGACATTTGGGCTGAAGAAGATTCATCAATAGATGTCCTCACAAGATCTGGGAGAATGCAACTTCCCGTTTCATCGCAACCTATGCCCACCATACAACAAGTTCCCATACCTATCATCGAAAACAATGATATTGTCAAACAGTTTAAGAAGACAAAAGTTGAGATGAATGTGTGGAAACTTTTGGCAACATCTCGAGAACATAGGTTGGCTGTAATGAATGCCTTGGATAAAATCGGGATAAATTCTGACACTACTCCTGAGGGACTAGCCAACTTCCTCACAAGTGACCTTCCTAGTCCGATTAATTTAATCACCTTCTTTGAGAAAGATTTACCCCCAGAAGGTGACAAACATTACAAGGCATTAAACCTCACGGTAGTCTGCAAAAGGATAAATGTTCCCATGACTCTTGTAGACAATGGATCGGCTATCAATGTCTGTCCACTTAGAACTGTGAGGATGCTCGGCATAAGGGATGAAGAATTAACTCCGTCCACACAAGGAATAAGAGCCTACGATAATACTCGTCGTCAAGCTCTTGGCAAAATAACCCTAAATGTAACGGCAGGAGCAATAGAACATGCTACTACTTTTCACATCAAAGCCTCATTCAACTTGTTGTTGGGACCCCCTTGGCTTCATGATCTAAAGGCCGTCCCTTCATCTCTCCATCAACAAGTAAAAGCCATAGTTGGAGGAATTCCAATCACTATCGATGCTTCGCCAATGAGAATCAAATCCATAGAAAATCCAATCATTAACGTGGAGCACGACGAAGATGATGAAGACCTATGGGGCTTTAACGAAGAAGTCTCCTTAATCCAGGAGGATGAAAGGACATCTCTTTGCCATGACCCCCATTCCAACATGATTGTCAACACCATGCTGAAGAAACACGGACACTTCCCTGGGATGACCCTAGGAAAGAAGAAAGGGATCGCAAAAATCGCTGGAGTCACCTGGCCTCCCTAAGCTAGATACTTTCGGACTTGGTTTCGAACCAACTCGGAAAGATCTCAAGCGATCCCAGGACAAGTTGAAAGCACGTAGGGACGCTCGCATTCAAAAGAAAGCAATTCCAATGGATCAATACTCTCTTACGCTTAATGGTCAGTTCATAAAAGAAGGAGAGGACTATCCGTGCCATGAATTTCCCGAGCCATTTGTTGTAAACGGCATACGACAACCAGGATTCGAGATTTTCTTGGATTTCTACTTCACTAATGAAATCCCATTTCCCGTCCACAAGGAGAAAGCACCCCCATGCTTTGACTTTAACGTCATGGGATTATTGTTTGGGCGAGAAAAGAATGAGCCAACTTACGAAGAAGATAACTCCTCGCTCATTCAAACAGTCCTACAAAGTGAAAGCTTCGACCCCTCGAAGCTAATTACTCTAGCCGAAGGATCACTACAAGGGTGGCGCAAGACTATCAAAGTTACTACTCCAAGCGGAAGGAAGATATCAATCACGACAGGGGAAGGACCGATGTTCGAAGAGTCGTCTGAGTCAGAGTCTAAGTCAGAGTCTTCCCCTTTAGAGTCTTCTAAGTCTTTAGTAGTAACACCTCCCCCTCCTATTTCTTCTCCTAGGATAGTTAGTGATCCAGTCCCTGAGGACATATCACTCTTTGATGTAATGATCTCAGAGTACAATAATATTTCTCATTCTCCTTACCTCTTGTGTTATTCTCTAACCCAAGATGACGAGCATTGCTTAGCTAACGATGAAAAAGACAAAGAAATTATTAAAGCAATGGAAACACTCGAAAAGAAAACACCGGTAATTGAAGAAACTGAAACAGTTGACATCTCGAATGATATATTAAACTCATAAAAGAGAAGTTAAAATCGGACTAACATTGAATAAACAAGAAAGAACCGATTTAATTAACTTGCTTAAAGAATTTATCGATGTATTTGCTTGGTCATATGAAGATATGCCAGGCATTAAAAGAGAAATAGCTCAACACACTATACCACTAATTCCAGGAATGAAACCTGTAAAACAAAAATTGCGTCGAATGAAACCCGATGTAGCACTTAAAATAAAAGAAGAAGTTCAAAAACAAATAACTGCAGGTTTCATCAAGGTATACAAATACCCCGAATGGGTCGCCAACGTCGTCCCAGTTCCAAATAAAGACGGAAGGGTAAGGATGTGTGTCGACTATCGAGATCTAAATAAGGCAAGTTTAAAGTTCGACTTCCCTTTGCCACACATCGATATTCTGGTAGACAACACCGCAAATCACGCGCTTCTCTCATTCATAGATGGATACGCAGGGTATAACCAGATTCTCATGGCAGAAGAAGACATGGAGAAAAAAACCTTTATAGCACCATGGGGCACTTACTGCTACACGGTAATGCCATTCGGGTTGAAAAACGCGGGTGCTACTTACCAACGTGCAGCAACTGCCTTACTCCATGACATGATGCATAAAGAAGTCGAGGTATATGTCGACGACATGATTGTAAAATCAAAAGACCATCCAGGCCATCAAATAGCCTTAAGGAAATTCTTCGAAAGGCTAAGAAAATATAACATGAGGTTGAATCCATCAAAATGTGCTTTTGAAGTCACCTCAGGCAAGCTCTTGGGATACGTCATAAGCTCTAGAGGAATAGAAGTAGATCCAACCAAGATTAAAGCAATCATGTCAATGCCATCACCTAAGATCGAGAAACAAATTCGAGGATTTATTGGCCGGTTGCAATACATAAGTAGGTTCATATCAAAACTGACGACGATATGTGAACCAATCTTCAAGAAGCTCAAGAAGAATGTACCGGTAATATGGGATGACGAGTGTCAAAAAGCCTTTGAAAAGATCAAAGCCTATCTCGAAAATCCTCCCGTATTAGCGCCATCATTTCCCGAAATACCTCTTAGGTTATACTTGACGGTTACCAAAGAGACAATGGGAGCCATGCTAGCACAAGAGGTAGAAGGCAAAGAAAACGCAATCTATTACCTTAGTAAAACGATGCTTGAATACGAAACACGCTATACACCGCTCGAGAAATTGTGCCTCGCCTTGGTGTGGGCCACAACTAAGTTAAGACATTACATGTTGGTACATACCGTTTTCGTAGTTTCCCGATTGGATCCACTTAAATATCTGTTCAAGAAATCTACACTCAATGGACGCATATCAAGATGGGTAGTCAATCTAGCCCAGTTCGATGTACGGTTTATGCCACAAAAAGCCATTAAGGGATCCGTGGTGTCAGACTTTCTAGCAGATTTTCCAATAGAAGACTCGACACCAATATAGGACAATGAATTTCCATATGAAGACTTAATGGTCACTGAAGATGATACTTGGACCTTGTATTTCGACGGAGCCTCTAACCAAAAGGGATGTGGCGTCGGAGTGCTACTAGTATCACCTAAAGAAGAGCACTGCACGTTCCAATCTCAATAAAGCTTGATTTTGATGTTACCAACAATGCTGCTGAATATGAAGCATGTGTGGTAGGCCTTGAAACATCTTTGGCATTGGGAGTAAAGAATTTAAGGATATTCGGAGACTCTTCTTTGATCATCAATCAGATATCTAAAAGGCGGAAAGTAAGGAGCGAAAGCCTAGCCCCTTACCAAACCTATCTGGAAACTCTTACCGATCAGTTAGAGAAGGTAGAATACACATATCTACCTAGAGAAGAAAACCAATTTGCTGATCCCTTGGCAAGATTAGCCTCAATGGTTAGGATTCCCATGGAAATCGAGCAAATGCCTCTAACTATCGACAAAAGGCACAAACCAGCATATATCCAGGCTATAGAAGACGACGACTTAGTCCTAGGCGAAGAAGAAGAAGAAGAAGAATCGTGGTACACAGACATACTCAACAATGTCACCAGTAGTGAATACCCTCCTCATGCTGACAAAAGAGCAAAGCGAGCATTGAGACTTTTGGCTTCTCAATATGTACTCATAGACAACGAGCTACATAAAAGGGTACCTAAAGGTCGAGCTCTCCTATGTGTAGGAAAGGTGGATGCACAAAGAGTAATGAGAATAGTTCACGAAGGAATATGTGGCTCTCATGTAAATGGCAAAATGTTAGTCCAGAAAATAATGCGAGAAGGATATTATTGGCTTACAATGAATAGGGATTGCCATCAATACGTAAATAGATGCCCTAAGTGCCAAATTTATGTCAATTTAAAGCATGTCCCTCCATCTTTGCTCTACACCTACACATTGCCATGGCCATTCTCTACATGGGGAATTGACAGAATTGGCAAAATCACTCCCTAGGAACAGGAGGCCACAAATTTATTCTAGTAGCAATCGATTACTTTACGAAGTGGGTCGAAGCGCAATCATACGCTAAACTCACTGCAAAACATGTAGCACTCTTTATTGAGAGAAATATTATTTGTCGATATGGAGTCTCACATGAAATGATAAGTGACAATGGAACTCACTTTCAAGCCGAATGTGAAGAATTGCTACAAAAATACGGCATTCAACATCATCATTCTTCCCCTTATAGACCTCAAGCCAACGGAGCAGTCGAGGCAGCTAATAAAAATCTAAAGACTATCATCGAGAAAATGACAGAAAATTATAAGGATTGGCCTGACAGGCTTCACTTCGCATTGTGGGGTTATCGCACGTCAATCCGTACATCAACGAGAAATACGCCATTTTCCTTAGTATATGGAATGGACGTCGTACAACCTATCGAACTAGAAATACCATCTCTACGCATTGCGTTAGAGAGTAAACTTGATGAAGCTGAATGGACTAGGGCAAGATATGAAGAATTGATTCTACTCGACGAAAAACGACTAGAAGCTCTACATCACACTCAGTGTTATCAAACTCGTATGGCTGGGCATTTTAATAAGAAGGTCAAGACAAGAAACATCAAAGTAGGAGATTTGGTATTAAAAGCACTACAGAAAAATGTTTTAGACCCAAGGGGAAAATTTAGACCTAATTGGTCTGGCCCCTACATTGTCAAAACAATCCTGTCAGGAGGTGCAGCAAAACTAACTGATATGGATGGCAATGAATTCTAAAACATGACTAATCTTGACCAACTTAAAAAATACTACCAATAATTACTTGAGTAGGATACTCAAGAGAGCTACGTTCGGCCTGATTCCTTAAGAAAGGATACGTAGGCAACCCTTTACGGGTGCGGCCACTTTATTTTTCGACATCTCCGCGTCCCAAAATCAATTAAAAAGTCAACAGAAAATCGGCGAATTATTGGCGTCGCAAAACAGAGCCTGGCGCCAGCCAGAAGTCATCAACGCCAGCCGATGGAATTGGCGCCTGGCGCAAGACTTCAATGGCAGGCGCCAAATGCCAATGATTGGCGCCAATTTAGGAATAAAATCTGGGCGAATTTCGGTGTTTTTCAGAAAATTTTCGACTTCCGTACTCGAAGAATTTCTGGAAAATTAGTTTTTTCAATTTTCATAGCTTTAATAAAATAAATTTAAAGTAAAACAATTTAATTGAAAGCTAAAATTTCATTAATAAAATAAAATTACATTATTGATGGAATTTAAATAAGGCTGAAATAAATTAACTTTTAATAAAAATAACAATCTAAGTCTAATAAATCTAAAGCTAAGCAATGCTTTTAATCTTTCTTTTCATTTCTAGCTCTTTTCCAATTCTTTTCTGCTTCCTCCTCTTCATCCATTACTTTAGCTAGTAGGCATCCTTTAGAGGACCTACATTCAATCTTGGAGTAGATGGTCTCCCCTTCAGCTAGCACTCCATGCTTCTTTTCCATCCAAACTTTTTTGTCTGTGGTGTCAGCTTTCCTTTTTCCTTTGTCTTTGGTAGTATTTTTCTTCCTAGGTATTGTAGGTGTTTTGAATTCAATTATTGCACCTAAGAGTTCTTTGGCAGGAGTCACCCTGTCACCTAGATGATTCTTCACATCGGTTCTACCCTGATCAATCGAAGATTTCTTCAGCAACCACTTCTTTACATCATTAGGCAAAGAAGGAGGAACTTTTTGGGTAATCACTTCCCATAAAGGTCTAGCGCTCCAGTAAGCATCGAATCTATCTACTTCTTGAGATACAGGGTACTCATAGGGAGGACGAAGATCCCCGGAAGGAATTTTCTGAAGCAAGCCGTATTGTCTTTTTACCCTGCAGGGATAATAATAAGTAAAACGAGACAAGCTTGGAAGACGGCAGAAAGGTTGCTTGTTAACACCAACCATCCTTTCTATTTTCCACCATGGGACGACCCACTTGATAGCAAAATCACGTGATTCAAATACTTTTCTCAACCCATGGCACCAAATTTTAGGAATGCGCTTCTTCCTTCTCACGAAGCAATTGGGAGTATATTTTTCAATGTCTTCCGGAGGGCTAGTTAATCCTAGCCTCTCCATTAGCCACATCTGTAAAAAAATTGCAATGAAAATAAATTATTACAATACAAAAATATATTTTTTTGATTTCTGTCGTCCGGATTACTACGAGGTCTATTGCAGGGAAGCCTAAAATAGCACCAAATTCCTCTGGCAAAGGGCTAATCTCATCATACCCTATTCTGAAACAATGAGTATCAACATTCCAAAATTCTAGAGCAGTATGTATGAAGTCTAGGTCTAGATCTACCCCTTTGATGCCAAAAATTCCCCCCAAGTGAAATAAATCTAATTCTTTTCTATCTCTAGCATTAAGAGATCGACACCATTCATGAGTGTATTGGGTGAAGGTTTTAGTGGCTAAAGACATGATTATTATTTTTTCTAAAGAAGAGAATAATCTTATTCGCTAGAATTATAAGAAGAATCGGCTGGGCAGGGGGCTATTTTTGCACAAATTGCGAAGAGTTTAAATCAGAATGAAACACGGAGTCAGCGTCAATTGGCGTCAAACACCCGTGATTGGCGCCAACCGCCAGAGCTTGGCGCCACACGCTAAGTGTAGCGCCTGGAGCCACGCGCCATAGTGTGGCGCCAGCTGGCGCCAAGTCACCAAGACAACCGCGCGTGCTCGGCTTGCGTTTTTAATATTAAACTCGAGTCGGTTAATGACTTTATGGCTCCGTTTAATTCTCATAAACATCCCTTTTTTTATCCTTTTCTTAATTAATTTAATATAGATATTATTTTTTTAATTTATATTATTCTTTTTGGACTTTATTTTAAATTCCAAACACCCCACATTCTATTTAATTTTTTCCTTTTTTGTTTTTTCTTTTTTGGGGGAGAGAGTCGGATACCCTCCATCAATAATAAAAATGACGGAATTTTTGCGCAAAATTGTTGTCACACTTTTCTTGCACACACAAACATACACACAACAATAAATAAATTCATAATAATACAAAATGTGTCTAAATAATGAGTCAAAGGCAAAGTTGTATAAAAAAAGTCAAAATAAAATATATACAGGAACAAACTACGGCGACGGAGGACGTAGGCCCATCATGTTGTAAAATTGCGCCGTACGAGTTGTCACCTCCCCACCGACTCCAGCTCCAGCTCCAGCACCAGCTCTAGTCTCTATAGGAGGAGGAAAACTCAAGATAGGACCACTCCAGCCAGGATCAACCTGAGGCTGAGGCCGCGGAGGCTGCTGCGATGACGAGCCCACCTCGTACACCCCACCACCTCTGAAAGCCGAGGTAGCCTCTCCTACCGGTGCAGTGTGACCACCCTCAGAAGAAGATCCCGAGCCCTCTGCAACGTCGGCTCAAGAAGCCTTAGAGCGACCGCCTCTACCCCCTGACGAAGTGCGACGACGTCTCGAGCTAGACCTCGCTGGAACCCTCCGCCCCTCAGGTCTCGTGCGGGTGTGAGAAGCGATAGGCTGGCCCTGCAAAAAGAGTTAAATTAGAAACAAAGTAAAATTGAAGTAGCAATGCAAAAATAATGAGTAAAGAAAGGCTACCTCTCGGACGACATCATCCCGACGAGAGGTGGCCGCGTTTCTCATCCGGACGAGCTGGCTCCGGAAGGCATCTATGCATCGTGCCATAGCCAAAACCACTTCGCGTGAAAACTGTCAGAATAAGTCAGTAAAAATGCATGATATATGAACACAAAATTCTGAAAAAACTAGGCTTACTCGAGTTTGGTGGCGAGGAATCGACCGCTCTACGAAGCACTCGCCCTCGGGAGCCAGAGAAATCATCTCCTCGATCGGCCCGTACATCCCTTGGTAGTGGATAGACATACGGGGTGGCACGAACTCTGCAGTACCATCCTGGTAAAGCAGAAAAAATCAGTAAAGCATTACTTGGGGGCTACTTAGTGAAAAATAAAAAGTAAAGAACTGAAAATCTTACTCCCACATCCTCAGCCGGTACGGGGGCTGGAGCTAACAAAGGTAGTAGCTCCTCAGCATAACAGCGCGCGAGAATCACATGGGACCGCCAAGGGTTACCAGTTCCCTCAGACATGCTCGACAATCGCGCCTCGTCGAACATATAACGTGGTGGAGCGGCAGGAACGACGAAGACATCAGAAGAGTGCTGTCTAGCGACCCTCTCTCCTAAGTACGCGACCGCTCCATAGGTCCCCAGAAAATAGCGACGCTCAGCAGAGTACTGTGCGGCTAATCCAGGGACTGTCCAACCGCCCCACGGTCGGTATACCACCTCAGGTCCCTATAAAAAGCATCAATCAGGCAAGAATATATCTAAAACACCGCGGAAAAGAAAGATAAATGATAAAAGTCGTACCGAGATGATCCAGCTCCGGACACGTGCAGTAGACATGTCCACATGGTGGCCGTCCCAAGAGGCGCTCACTGGAAATCCCCTCGGCGATGGTCTCGCCGGCGCAACGGAAGGAAAGTACTCGTAGAACCAGATCTACAAGGAGTTAAAAGTGTGAGTAAATGCTAACTAATATGTAGGGCTAAACTTTATTGGGAATAATGTTTACCTCTACGACCTTCCAAAAAGCAGACAAAGCAACGTTCGTCTTAAAGGACCGGTGACGACACGAGTCCCTCAGCGCACGAACGAAGTCAGCATAGGCCAAGCTGGCCCAGTCATAAGTCTTGATCCGCTGGAGATCACGGACAGCAGGAAGGTAGTAAAGCAATGCCCTACTACCCTTGTCAGGAGAGAATGTCCCTGACAACAACATCAGCACAAAGATGCGCACCCGCTGCTCTCGGGTGGTCGCATCATCGTCAAGAGCCGCTGCCAGCGTCGAGCGGCGAATTCCCCTAGCACTGAACTAAGTCGCCTCGACCTCAGCTCGGGCTCGAATAGCAATCGGCCCCAACAACTCCTCGACCTCTGAAGATAAGACGTTGATCCCACCGTCAAACGACAGTGGCATAGAAGTGAACTCTAGTCTTGTGATGAGACTGAAGTCCGTAGGGGTGACCATCATCTCGCCCCAAGGGAAATGAAAGGTGTTGGTGGTGTCCCAGAAGAACTCCACCAAAGCGCGCACTACGTGATGACCTCCGCTGGAGGCGACCATAGCCTCGGAGGTCTCAAACAGAGTAGCTAGCCCGCAAGACTCCCATAGGAGCCTCGTCTAAGGATCCCCGGCGATGTGCATCCTGTATAAATCGCCTAAACCGTCACAGTCAGAGCCGTGATGTTGTGTCCTCCCGGGCTCGGTACCCTGTCTCATCCTCTAGGAAATGTGGTGGACAGGGGCGAAGAACAGAGTCCGCTCGTCCCACTCCGGAAGCCGACCGAGTGAAGTGGATGGCGTGGCGTCGTCCTCTACGGGCTCTTGCTCTCGTCTAGTGTTTCGGGACCGTGAACCCGAGCCTCGCTTTCTAGCCATGCTACATTGTGAAGAATTATCATGAATTAAGGTTCTATAGTAACTAAGGTTCTCCTAGCCGCATGATAATATGTTCGCGAAAAACAGAGTACGTAGTACTAAAACAGAGCACAAATTCAAATTGAGCATGACAACATTTTTTCAAGCAATAAAACAATTTCTAGCAATACTATAGTAATTATTGTGACAAATTGGACAAGAATTGCTAGCAAAAACATCAGGAACGAGTCACATTGTTCTTCACGACCTTAAGAGGTCCAACAATGGCAAATTGCTCATTTCTTCACCAAATTGAGTCAAAAAAGTCTCAAATTACTCCCAAGGCAATATACAAACATAATCAAGCAAATTCATGGCATAAAACTTGACAAACAAAGCAAATTGAGCATTATAAATTTCGAATTTTCATGAAATTCGTGAATAAACATGCCAAGAATTCATAAAAACTGATGTGAGTTTGAAGAAAACTTACATAGATCAGAAAAATAGATGAGAAGAGCTTTGATTTGCAACAAATTTGAGCGAATTCGGCTGAGAAACGAGCAAGCAATGAGCAATTGAAGCTTTCGGTTTCCTCGAGCAGTTTCGCGACGAACGGAGCAGCAAAATGAAGAGGAAAGGGGTATTTAAGGGAGATTCTGTGCTGGCGCCAGTCCCTATGCATTAGCGTCACAAATTAGGCTTGGCGCCTGGCGCCAACATCAGCGCCTGACGCTAACACCAAATAGCTGGCGTTGATTGTTTTTCAGCGACGCCAAATAATCCAGCCACCTGATGAGGTTGTGCTAGCCTTCTGCAACATATTTTTGGGTTCCTTGGTACGCCAGTTAGCCCCTCTAAGCAATTTGACATGATTTAGTAATCGGTTTGATTACATAAAGTGATCGACCTGATAAGAGATCGTCTCACTTAGCTTAAAGCGCCTAAGTATTGGCTCATTAGCAAATGGGCACCGACATATAGGTTCAAAAGCAAAAGGGCACTGACATACAGGTTCAAAGCAAAAGAGCGCCGACGTACAGGCATAGCGGAAGCAAAGTTCCGGCGAACTTTTAAAGATCGACAGGCATGGATCTTCGGTAATTTCCTTTGGAAAATTATCGCATCAAATGAGGATGACTTCAAGAGAAGATATCTTCGACAACGTTTCCTAGCTTGCGGAGAGTTGTCGCGAACTACTGGAGGTCATTTCGGGCGAATTTTTCTTCGATAGTATTCCCTAGGATGTGGAATATTATCAATGCGGATGAGGATTATTTCAAGCGAAATAATCTTCGATAGTATTTTCTAGGACGTGGAATATTATGAATGCGAATGAGGATTATTTTAAGAGAAATAATCTTCGATGGTATTCCCTAGGATGTGGAATATTATCAATGCGGAGGAAGATCGTTTCAGGCGAAGCAAACTTCCAAATTTCGAAGCAGTTACAGGCGTAGCGGTTTTCAAGCGGGATGGCATTCTCTAGCTTGCAGATGGTCATCACACAATTTGGTTACTTTCAGAGACGTGTGCTCGACGGTGCAAGATACGCGTTTTTAACTCTTTTATCTGTTTAACTAATGCTAGTTTTGCAGGTATCGGCGTTACAAGAGTGATTTAGGATCGCAGAACGTTCAGAATCATTCTCCATCCCTATCGATACTTTGACTTTTGTTTTCGAAACTTGCGTTTCTCCAAACTCAGTCAAAGTGGGGGCTTCCGTAGACACCCATTTGTGTCTCCCCAAAACCAAACCCAGTGATGAGTACCTTTCACGTCGAATCATAATCGAATGAAACGAAAGTGTGGAAAGTCTAGTGTTGCGGAAAGTTTTTATTTCTTTTCTCTTCTCCATGTTTTTGAAAACTTATTTTGAGAAAATAGCCAATCCAGTTTGGTTGGTCCATGATATGGGTCCAATATTAGTATAGTTGGATGGGGCTTGCAAAGACCTTTCCAACGATATATTATAAGCCCAATTCCGATGAATATTGAGGAAATTATGGCCAATTTACTCTACTGGGCCCGGTTTGAGCTTTATGTACGGCCCAATGATCTAGGGGAGGGCCTAATATGATTTATCATTCCTAATGAAATTAGGAATGGTTTTAGTCTTCTAGATTCTTCTAGAAGGTTCTTTTCATTCCTGATTCAATTAGCATTGATAAGTTGACATTGTTGACTTTTCAGAGTTTTAATCAAAATCAAATAGCATTTTCGAAGAATTTATATTATTTTATCTTCCAGTACGGTAAACTTATCGGATTTTCGAAAACGTGTTAAAATCGTGGTTAGCGTCCAACCTCAGGCCTTGGCGCCTGGAACCAGGCCTGGCGCCTAGCGCTAGCCATTGGCGCCTGGCGCTAGAGCAAGTGCCTGGCGCCAGCTCTGTTTTCTGAGCGTCAGACTCTGTTTTGTTAATTTATCTTTTTTGGCTGATTTTCTCTATAAATATCGTATTAAAAACTCCGTTTTCAATCATCAAGATTCATCAATTCTCACCATTCATCAACATTCATTAGCATTCTTTTAATTCTCTCATTCATCTCCTCCTAAACTTGGTTTTATCATACAAAATTCCGCATTCGCAAGACTTAGATACACCTAGCCATATTCGAAGTTGCCTTCGCCCTAGACGTGAAAGGTTATAATTTCTAAGGGTTTGGTCCCAAATTTCTATTTCAATGATTTAATTTAATTGTTTGATTATTATTTTCCTTGAAGTTACTAACGTGTGTATTTTGTTATTAGAAAAAGGTACGAGGCATCAAAGTAAGTACTTTAATGGTTTTAATTGATGTTATGATGTAGATATCATGTTTTTATTGTTATTATGATATTCCTAGTATCATGTCTAGGTTAATTTTAATATTAAATATGACTGCTATGATGCCTTTTATTCTCTTCCTAATATTTATTCATGTTAGTATCATGTTAGGGATAAAGATTTGATTTTTATTGCTTAGTGACATGCTAGGATTTGTTATTAATCTTGTTAGTATCATGCCTAGGATCTTGCTATTTTTATTATGTTTTTACATGATCTATGATTATATTTATTATTGTTTTGATTATGATTATAATTTTATTATTGTTATAATTATTATTATTATTTTGATGATGATTATTTTATTTATGATTATCATTTCATTATTATAATTATTATTCATGATTATTATTATGTTGCTTGATACATGTTATATTTATTTTTATTGCTTGATCACACCTTTTATTGCATGTTAAAAGGGAACTTTGGTACTTGCAATCACGCTTAATAAGATAATTAATAATCTTGTTTAGGGTTAATGTGATTATAATTCAAGTGATCGCCAATAATAGTTTATATGTGCAATAAATTCAATCAACATAGATTAAACAGGTTTAGGGTTAAACCTAAGGATTGCATGTTAATTAAAAAGCGCACATGAATACGATCAGAATAAAGTAGAGGCCTATTATTAGGGCAGGTTCAATCTCTTTTAGGTTGGATTTGTACCTTCATCCCCGAACCCTAATTTGGTTCATGACCTTATGGAGTTGACGATCTCTTGGATCGTTAAGGGGTGTAACCTTCATCCTATGAACGGTTTACAAGTTCCTTAAAAACTTGTTGGCGACTCTTTTGCTCTATCTTCTTCCCTTTTGGACGCCACCGTACTTTAGTGTATGATCACAGTGGGGTTCAAGCTAGTGGGATTAAAGCTCAAAATTATTCCCTACAGTTTTTTGGCGACTCCACTAGGGAGGATTTCTATTTTAATTCCTGAATTTGTTTCGGCAATGATTTAGAATGAGTGGATGAGACTCGAAAAGTTCTAAGTATTTCATGTGCGTAATTTTGATTAACATTATTGTCATATGCATAAAAAAGATCTCATTGGAAAGACCATCCGTAATGAGTTAAAAACATAGGATCTTACACGTAGGAGATTTGATAAATATCTTTCACAACTAGGACCGAAATAACACCGCTCGAAACTGGAAAATTTTATCGAGCACAGAAGACTGCTGAGGCATGTGGGAAGTAGCGTCAGGGGCCAGAGCATTGGCGCCAGTATTTTAATCGTAGCGCCAGACTCCTGTATTGGCGCCAGGCACTACAGTTAAAATCTAGCGCCAGACTCTGATTGCTGGCGCCAATTTCCCCCAATACCGAGCCAGAAATATGCGTTCTAATTTCGACCGGTTTTTTCGTATTGTTTGCTCGATCCTACTTCCTGATTGAATTTTTTCTCACTTTTCTGAAACCCATATGTGTTCTACATATGGATATAACCCTCTGGGAATTCATGCTCCATCTACCCGATTGAACGCTCCGTGCAACAAAGGGTACATCCGAGATGTTGAATTCACCAAACCATGGAAGCGAGTTTTTTCTAAAACTCGCGGTGTCCCATCCACTCGCGCCAACCCTTCACGGTTAGGCTTCCGCGCGGTGCATCCGGACAATTAACCATGGACCCTCTTTGACAAAACCATATCCCGAACTTTAGAGAACTAGAGCCATGGTTAGGTTGTGAACGCATTGCATCATATTGTGCCTACTTGACTAATTGTGCATTATTTGTTGTGCATATATATTCTATGTTTCACTTAACCGTTTGTTGACTTGTGTTGAATTTAAATAAATTAATGACTTAAAGAATTTTTCCTAATTAATTAATTAATTAATTATTTAATTTGAGTCAATAAAGTCTATTTTTTTTTAATCGGAATTGACCTAGTACGACTTTAGGCATACCCCAGTTGACTAATAACACCGAAAACAGTCCCAGACCGAAGCTCCACTATTAGCGCCAAGGTCTGAGCTGTAGCACCACACTATGGAGTGTAGCACCTGACGACAGCTATGTTGTCTGGCGCCAAGCTCCACAGTGTGACGCCAGTCCTGTCGCTTGGCCGACAGTTCGGATTATTTGTCGAGTCATCACCGAAAGTCAAATTAATCAGTTTTCTGTTTAATTCGGTTAATTTAGCTGTCAATAATGTTTAATCGAATCAATGATCGAATTTAGGCACTAAGTCCCACGGTCTTACACAAGAGTCCAAGCATGTCTCTTATACTCAACGCACACACCAATACACATACCTTGACCATGATTAATAGAGTCTTGTGTGCGCGTTTTTTTTTCGTCATTTTTTTAGGGGGGTAAGTCGGATATTAATCCTCCAACATAAAAATATATATATTATTTTTGCCAAAAATATGCACCCTCTTTTCCTTTTTCTCTTTTTTTTTTCCTTTAAAATAAACCATAAAGTCAAGTTTATTCGAGTCAAGTAATTAAAACGCAAAATGGTTTAATTTACAGCGCGTGGTCAAGAAAAGAAGGACGATTAATCAAAGATAACCTCTTCGTACAAGTCCAACTTTTCGACAAACCTATAGCTCGCAAGAGGAAAGCAAGAGTCATAATGGCAACTTAAGAAGAAGTCAATGATCTTAAGAACCAACTGACTATTGTGACTGAGACACTTAGGCTTCTCGCACTTAGGATCGACGATCCCGTGAAGCAACAACAAATGGACCTCATGCAAGAGGGTTTAAGCAAGTTGTCTAGTGACTACAAGTTTCAAGAGCTTTCATCATAAGGGGTCTCGGTGGACAAAGATCTTCTTCCGCAGAAGTTCATTGCCAAAGGCATCCCAAAATTCAGAGCAATTGACAACCCTTACTTCCATTTAAGAGCATTTGAAACAATAATGAGTATCAAGGGTATTGATAAGAAAGTCTTCCCTTCTCTTTTCTCATTATCTCTCGAGACCGTTCGCCAACAATGGTTCTTTTCTCTCGAGAAAGAAAAGACCTCTACCTGGGAGTCTATAGCAAATGCTTTCGTTGATAGGTACAAGTGCAACATTCAAGTCGAGACGGACCATAGAGAACTTGAAATCCTCAAACAGAAAGAGAATGAAGGCTTCACCTCTTTCTTTAACAAGTGGAGAGAAACTTCAGCTAAAATGATTGAGGTGCCAAGTGAAAAAGAGTCTGTGAGACTGTTTATCAAGAATCTCCAAGAAAAATATTCTTAGCATCTTAAATATCAAAATAATCTCCATACCTTTAAGGTTGTTTATGACATCGGGATCAATATTGAAGATGACTTGGCTAAGTCAAAAGCGGCCAACAATAACTCCAACAGTGGCTGGAAAGGAAAGAAGAAGGAAAATCCTTCTTCTTCCAAAACCGCCCACTCAAATAATGTTAGCACCTTTAATTTAGGAGAAGTTCTTGCCATGAACAACCAAGGACAGAAGAAACCATTTAGGAGGAACTTCACTCCTCTTGGCATGAGTTATGACACCGCATTTGATCAATTAAATGCAAAAGGTCTTATAACTCCCATTGGACCATTTGGGGACCCACCAGTCGAGAAGAGGTCGGTTAACTGGAACCTCAACGCGCACTGCAAGTATTACCAAGGTAGGGGCCATTCCACTGAAAGTTGTTGGAAGCTTAAAGAAGCCATCCAAGACCTAATCGACAATAACAAACTGTCGTTGCCCCCTGCCAGTAAGAAGCTAAGCATCGACAATGCACCTCTAGCTCATACTCTGGCTATCTCCGACAAGGAAAACGATATTGACCCCTCATCTCTCATTAAACCTGTTGAAGAAATCAATGCCATAGAAAAAGAAGAGGAGACCTTCTTCGATGTCAAAGATAGCCTTCCAGAACCGGCAAATAAGGAAGACATACAATTGCTCACACTATCTATGAAGGAGTTATCGCAACTACTACGTGAAGCTCTCAAAGTTATGAACGAACTCCATAAGAAATATGATGAGCTTCCACTTCCAAAAGAAGAACCAAAAAGAGAATTCACACCAGTGTGAACGACTTATGAGGCAAAGTATTTTCCCTTACAAGTCACTGAAAAACCCAAGAAGAGCAATAGATTCTACAGTCCAATTGGGATCCCATATGTGCAAATGTTCGAAATGCTCTCCGAGAGTGGCGAGGTCAAACCTCTCAAACCGAGACCATTTGAGTCATTAGAAAGGACAGATAGATATTACTGCCAATATCATCAATCAGGGGGGCACTCTATAGAAAACTGTTTCAAATTCAAGGATTTGGTACATAAAATGATTGATGAAAAGAAACTAGTCCAAACCCAACAAGAAGAGGATATAACCATCAATGGAGTTAAGGACAGTGATGAAGAAGATGTCTACCTAAAGGACATAGTAGGACCTTCACCTTCTGTATCATACACCACAGATGACATTGGGGCTGAAGAAGATTCATCAATAGATGTCCTCACAAGATCTGGGAGAATGCAACTTCCCGTTTCATCGCAACCTATGCCCACCGTACAACAAGTTCCCATACCTATCATCGAAGACAATGATATTGTTAAACAGTTTAAGAAGACAAAAGTTGAGATGAATGTGTGGAAACTTCTGGCAACATCTCGAGAATATAGGTTGGCTGTAATGAATGCGTTGGATAAAATCGGGATAGATTCTGACACTACTCCTGAGGGACTAGCCAACTTCCTCACAAGTGACCTTCCTAGTCCGATTAATTTAATCACCTTCTCTGACAAAGATTTACCCCCAGAAGGTGACATACATTACAAGGCATTAAACCTCACGGTAGTCTGCAAAAGGATGAATGTTCCCATGACTCTTGTAGACAATGGATCGGCTATCAATGTCTGTCCACTTAGAACTGCGAGGATGCTCGGCATAAGGAATGAAAACTTAACTCCGTCCACACAAGGAATAAGAGCCTACGATAATACTCGTCGTTAAGCTCTTGGCAAAATAACCCTAAATGTAACGGCAGGAGCAACAGAACATGCTACTACTTTTCAAGTACCCTCTTACGCTTAATGGTCAGTTCATAAAAGAAGAAGAGGACTATCCGTGCCATGAATTTCCCGAGTCATTTGTTGTAAACGGCATACGACAACCAGGATTCGAGATTTTCTTGGATTGCTACTTCACTAATGAAATCCCAACTCCCGTCCACAAGGAGAAAGCACCCCCATGCTTTGACTTTAACGTCGTGGGATTGTTGTTTGAGCGAGAAAAGAATGAGCCAACTTACGAAGAAGATAACTCCTCGCTCATTCAAACAGTCCTACAAAGTGAAAGCTTCGACCTCTCGAAGCTAATTACTCCAGCCGAAGGATCACTACAAGGGTGGCGCAAGACTATCAAAGTGACTACTCCAAGCGGAAGGAAGATATCAATCACGACAGGGCAAGGACCAATGTTCGAAGAGTCGTCTGAGTCAGAGTCTGAGTCAGAGTCTTCCCCTTTAGAGTCTTCTAAGTCTTTAGTAGTAACACCTCCCCCTCCTATTTCTTCTCCTAGGATAGTTAGTGATCCAGTCCCTAAGGACATATCACTCTTTGATTTAATGATCTCAGAGTACAATAATATTTCTCATTCTCCTTACCTCTTGTGTTATTCTCTAACCCAAGATGACGAGCATTGCTTAGCTAACGATGAAAAATACAAAGAAATTATTAAAGCAATGGAAACACTAAAAAAAAAAACACCGGTAATTGAAGAAACTGAAACAGTTGACATCTCGAATGATATATTCAACTCATTGAAGAGAAGTTAAAATCGGACTAACATTGAATAAACAAGAAAGAACCGATTTAATTAACTTGCTTAAAGAATTTATCGTTGTATTTGCTTGGTCATATGAAGTATGCCAGGCATTAATAGAGAAATAGCTCAACACACTATACCACTAATTCCAGGAATGAAACCTGTAAAACAAAAATTGCGTCGAATGAAACCCGATGTAGCACTTAAAATAAAAGTAGAAGTTCAAAAACAAATAACTGCAGGTTTCATCAAGGTATCCAAATACCCCGAATGGGTCGCCAACGTCGTCCTAGTTCCAAAGAAAGACGGAAGGGTAAGGATGTGTGTCGACTATCGAGATCTAAATAAGGCAAGTCCAATGTTCGACTTCCCTTTGCCACACATCGATATTCTGCTAGACAACACCGCAAATCACGCACTTCTCTCATTCATAAATGGATACGCAGGTTATAACCAGATTCTCATGGCAGAAGAAGACATGGAGAAAACAACCTTTATAACACCATGGGGCACTTACTGCTACACGGTAATGCCATTCGGGTTGAAAAACGCGGGTGCTACTTACCAACGTGTAGCAACTGCCTTACTCCATGACATGATGCACAAAGAAGTCGAGGTATATGTCGACGACATGATTGTAAAATCAAAAGACCGTCCAGGCCATCAAATAGCCTTAAGGAAATTCTTCGAAAGGCTAAGAAAATATAACATGAGGTTGAATCCATCAAAATGTGCTTTTGAAGTCACCTCAGGCAAGCTCTTGGGATACGTCATAAGCTCTAGAGGAATAGAAGTAGATCCAACCAAGATTAAAGCAATCATGTCAATGCCATCGCCCAAGACCGAGAAACAAATTCGAGGATTTATTGGCCGGTTGCAATACATAAGTAGGTTCATATCAAAACTGACGATGATATGTGAACCAATCTTCAAGAAGCTCAAGAAGAATGTACCAGTAATATGGGATGACGAGTGTCAAAAAGCCTTTGAAAAGATCAAAGCCTATCTCGCAAATCCTCCCGTATTAGCGCCAGCACTTCCCGGAATACCTCTTAGGTTATACTTGACGGTTACCAAAGAGACAATGGGAGCCTTGCTAGCACAAGAGGTAGAAGGCAAAGAAAACACAATCTATTACCTAAGTAAAAAGATGCTCGAATACGAAACACACTATACACCGCTCGAGAAATTGTGCCTCGCCTTGGTGTGGGCCACAACTAAGTTAAGACATTACATGTTGGTACATACCGTTTTCGTAGTCTCCCGATTGGATCCACTCAAATATCTGTTCGAGAAATCTACACTCAATGGACGCATATCAAGATGGATAGTCAATTTATCCCAGTTCGATGTACGGTTTATGCCACAAAAAGCCATTAAAGGATCCGTGGTGTCAGACTTTCTAGCAGATTTTCCAATAGAAGACTCGACACCAATACAGGACAATGAATTTCCAGATGAAGACTTAATGGTCACTGAAGATGATACTTGGACCTTGTATTTCGACGGAGCCTCAAACCATAAGGGATGTGGCGTCGGAGTGCTACTAGTATCACCTAAAGAAGAGCACGTTCCAATCTCAATAAAGCTTGATTTTGACGTTACCAACAATGCTGCTGAATATGAAGCATGCGTGGTAGGCCTTGAAATAGCTTTGGCATTGGGAGTAAAGAATTTAAGGATATTCGGAGACTCTTCTTTGATCATCAATCAGATATCTAAAAGGGGGAAAGTAAGGAGCGAAAGCCTAGCCCCTTACCAAACCTATCTGGAAACTCTTACCGATCAGTTAGAGAAGGTAGAATACACATATCTACCTAGAGAAGAAAACCAATTTGCTGATGCCTTGGCAAGATTATCCTCAATGGTTAGGATTCCCACGGAAATCGAGAAAATGCCTCTAACTATCAAAAAAGGAACAAACTAGCATATATCCAGGCTATAGAAGACGACGACTTAGTCCAAGGCGAAGAAGAAGAAGAAGAAGAAGAAGAAGAAGAACCGTGGTACACAGACATACTCAACTATGTCACCAATGGTGAATACCCTCCTTATGCTGACAAAAGAGCAAAGCGAGCATTGAGAGTTTTTGCTTCTCAATATGTACTCATAGATAACGAGCTACATAAAAGGGTACCTAAAGGTCGAGCTCTCCTATGTGTAGGAAAGGTGGATGCACAAAGAGTAATGAGAATAGTTCACGAAGGAATCTGTGGCACTCATGTAAATGGCAAAATGTTAGTCCAGAAAATAATGCGAGAAGGATATTATTGGACTACAATGAATAGGGATTGCCATCAATACGTAAATAGATGCCCTAAGTGCCAAATTTATGCCAATTTACATCATGTCCCTCCATCTTTCCTCTACACCTACACATCTCCATGGCCATTTTCTACATGGGGAATTGACATAATTGGCAAAATCACTCCCCAGGAACAGGAGGCCACGAATTTATTCTAGTAGCAATCGATTACTTTACGAAGTGGGTCAAAGCGCAATCATACGCTAAACTCACTTCAAAACATGTAGCACTCTTTATTGAGAGAAATATTATTTGTCGATATGGAGTCCGACATGAAATGATAAGTGACAATAGAACTCACTTTCAAGCTGAATGTGAAGAATTGCTACAAAAATACGGCATTCAACATCATCATTCTTCCCCTTATAGACCTCAAGAAAACGGAGCAGTCGAGGCAGCTAATAAAAATCTAAAGACTATCATCAAGAAAATGACAGAAAATTATAAGGATTGGCCTGACAAGCTTCACTTCGCATTGTGGGGTTATCGCACGTCAATCCGTACATCAACGGGAAATACGCCATTTTCCTTAGTATATGGAATGTACGCCGTATAACCTGTCGAACTAGAAATACCATCTCTACGCATTGCGTTAGAGAGTAAACTCGATGAAGCTGAATGGACTAGGGCAAGATATGAAGAATTGATTCTACTCGACGAAAAACGACTAGAAGCTCTACATCACACTCAGTGTTACCAAACTCGTATGGCTAGGCATTTTAATAAGAAGGTCAAGACAAGAAATTTCAAAGTAGGAGATTTGGTATTAAAAGCACTAAGGAAAAATGTTTTAGACCCAAGGGGAAAATTTAGACCTAACTGGTCTGGCCCCTACATTATCAAAACAATCCTGTTAGGAGGTGCAGCAAAACTAACTTATATGGATGGCAATGAATTCTCAAACTTGACTAATCTTGACCAACTTAAAAAATACTACCCATAATTACTTGAGTAGGATACTTAAGAGAGCTACGTTCGGCCTGATTCCTTAAGAAAGGATACGTAGGCAACCCTTTACGGGTGCGGCCACTTTATTTTTCGACATCTCCGCGTCCCAAAATTAATTAAAAAGTCAACTAGAAAATCGGCGAATTATTGGCGTCGCAAAACAGAGCCTGGCGCCAGCCAGAAGTCATCAGCGCCAGCCAATGGAATTGGCGCCTGGTGCCAGACTTCAATGGCAGGCGCCAAATGCCAATGATTGGCGCCAATTTAGGAATAAAATCTGGGCGAATTTCGGAGTTTTTCGGGAAATTTTCGACTTCCGTACTCGAAGAATTTCTGGAAAAATTAATTTTTTCAATTTTCATTGCTTTAATAAAATAAATTTAAAGTAAAACAATTTAATTGAAAGCTAAAATTTCATTAATAAAATAAAATTACATTATTGATGGAATTTAAATAAGGCTGAAATAAATTAACGTTAAATGAAAATAACAATCTAACTCTAATAAATCTAAACCTAAGCAATGCTTTTAATCTTTCTTTTCCTTTCTAGCTCTTTTCCAATTCTTTTTAGCTTCCTCCTCTTCATCCATTACTTTAGTTAGTAGGCATCCTTTAGAGGACCTACATTCAATCTTGGAGTAGATGGTCTCCCCTTCAGCTAGCACTCCATGCTTCTTTTCCACCCAAACTTTTTTGTCTATGGTGTTAGCTTTCCTTTTTCCTTTGTCTTTGGTAGTATTTTTCTTCCTAGGCATTGTAGGTGTTTTCAATTCAATTCTTTCACCTAAGCGTTCTTTGGCAGGAGTCACCCTTTCACCTGGACGATTCTTCACATCGGTTCTACCCTGATCAATCGAAGATTTCTTCAGCAACCACTTCTTTACATCATTAGGAAAAGCAGGAGGAACATTTTCGGTAATCACTTCCCATAAAGGTCTAGCGCTCCAGTAAGCATCGAATCTATCTACTTCTTGAGATACAAGGTACTCATAGGGAGGACGAAGATCCCCAGAAGGAATATTCTGAAGCAAGCCGTATTGTCTTTTTACCCTGCAGGGATAATAATAAGTAACACGAGACAAGCTTGGAAGACGGCAGAAAGGTTGCTTGTTAACACCAACCATCCTTTCTATTTTCCACCATGGGACGACCCACTTGATAGCAAAATCACGTGATTCAAATACTTTTCTCCACCCATGGCGCCCAATTTTAGGAATGCGCTTCTTCCTTCTCACAGAGCAATTGGGAGTATATTTTTCAATGTCGTCCGAAGGGCTAATTAATCCTAGCCTCTCCATTAGCCACATCTGTAAAAAAATTGCAATGCAAATAAATTATTACAATACATAAATATATTTTTTGATTTCTGTAATTAAAAATATTATTTTTCTACCTGTAATAAAATTGGAGAACCGCGAAGAGGCGCTTTTGGGTCCCTTTTCAATTCATCTAGACTAATCATAGTCTCTCCAACTATTAATGGCATTGGATTTCTCCCTGATTCAATTTGTTCTAAAACAGTGGTTATAATTGATTGACCCTCATTATTTTTACCAATACTAAGAAAAAGTTGATTGAGCATGCAAAATAAGAACGCCCTTCTTCTGTATATATGAAAAGATTCAGAAAGAGGTTTATCAAAATAATGGCGTGCGAATTCTTTCAAATTAACTATGTTGCCATTCACTATTTTTGATAAATCCCTTTCCTTTAAATTAAAGAAGCGCTCAAAATCCTTATAAAAGTATGCATCTACTCTAGGGATTACTACGAGGTCTATTGCAGAGAAGCCTAAAATAGCACCAAATTCCTCTGGAAAAGGGCTAATCTCATCATACCCTATTCTGAAACAATGAGTATCAACATTCCAAAATTCTAGAGCAGTATGTATGAAGTCTAAGTCTTGATCTACCCCTTTGATGCCATAAATTCCCCCCAAGTGAAATAAATCTAATTCTTTTCTGTCTCTAGCATTAAGAGATCGACACCATTCATGAGTGTATTGGGTGAAGGTTTTAGTGGCTAAAGACATGATTATTATTTTTTCTAAAGAAGAGAATAATCTTATTCGCTAGAATATGAGAAGAATCGGCTGGGCAGGGGGCTATTTATGCACAAATTGCGAAGAGTTTTAATCAGAATGAAACACGGAGTCAACGTCAATTTGCGTCAAACACCCGTGATTGGCGCCAACCGCCAGAGCTTGGCGCCACACGCTAAGTGTAGCGCCTGGCGCCAGTTGGCGCCAAGTCACCAAGACAGCCGCGCGTGCTCAGCTTGCGTTTTTAATATTAAACTCGAGTCGGTTAATAACTTTATGGCTCCGTTTAATTCTCATAAACATCCCTTTTTTTATCCTTTTCTTAATTAATTAAATATAGCTATTATTTTTTAAATTTATATTATTCTTTTTGGACTTTATTTTAAATTCCAAACACCCCACATTCTATTTAATTTTTTCCTTTTTTATTTTTTCTTTTTTGGAGGAGAGAGTCGGATACCCTCCATCAATAATAAAAATGACGGAATTTTTGCGCAAAATTGTTGTCACACTTTTCTTGCACACACAAACATACACACAACAATAAATAAATTCATAATAATACAAAATGTGTCTAAATAATGAGTCAAAGGCAAAGTTCTATAAAAAAAAGTCAAAATAAAATATATACAAGAACAAACTACGGCGCCGGAGGACGTAGGCCCATCATGTTGTAAAATTGCGCCGTACGAGGAGTCACCTCTCCACCGGCTCCAGCTCCAGCTCCAGCACCAGCTCTAGTCTCCGTAGGAGGAGGAAGACTCAAGATAGGACCTCTCCAGCCAGGATCAACCTGAGGCTAAGGCCGCAGAGGCTGTTGCGATGACGAGCCCACCTCGTACATCCCACCACCTCTGAAAGCCGAGGTAGCCTCTCCTACAGGTGCAGTGTGACCACCCACAGAAGAAGATCCCGAGCCCTTTGCAACGTCGGCTCGAGCAGCCTCAGAGCGACCGCCTCTACCCCCTGACGAAGTGCGACGACGTCTCAAGCAAGACCTCGCTGGATCCCTCCGCCCCTCAGGTCTCGTGCGGGTGTGAGAAGCGATAGGCTGGCCCTGCAAAAAGAGTTAAATCAGAAACAAAGTAAAATTGAAGTAGCAATGCAAAAATAATGAATAAAGAAAGGCTACCTCTCGGACGACATCATCCCGACGACAGGTGGCCACGTTCCTCATCCGGACGAGCTGGCTCCGGAAGGCATCTATGCATCGTGCCATAACCGAAACCACCTCACGTGAAAACTGTCAGAAAAATAAGTCAGTAAAAATGCATGATATATGAACACATAATTCTGAAAAAACTAGGCTTACTCGAGTCTGGTGGCGAGGAATCGACCGCTCTACGAAGCGCTCGCCCTCAGGAGTCAGAGTAATCATCTCCTCGATCGGCCCGTACATCCCCTGGTAGTGGATAGACATACGGGGTGGCACGAACTTAGCAGTACCATCTTGATAAAGCAGAAAAAATCAATAAAGCATTACTTGGGGGCTACTTAGTGAATAATGTTTACCTCTACGACCTTCCAAAAAGGAGACAAAGCAACGTTCGTCCTAAAGGACCGGTGACGACACGAGTCCCTCAACGCACGAACAAAGTCAGCATAGGCCAAGCTGGCCAAGTCATAAGTCCCGATCCGCTGGAGATCACGGACAGCAGGAAGGTAGTAAAGCAATGCCCTACTACCCTTGTCAGGAGAGAATGTCTCTGACAACAACATCAGCACAAAGATGCGCACCCGCTGCTCTCGGGTGGTCGCATTGTCGTCAAGAGCCGCTGCCAGCGTCGAGCGGCGAATTCCCCTAGCACTGAACTAAGTCGCCTCGACCTCAGCTCGGGCCCGAATAGCGATCGGCCCCAACAACTCCTCGACCTCTGAAGAGAAGACGTTGATCCCACCGTCAAACGGTAGTGGCATAGAAGTGAACTCCAGTCCTGTGATGAGACTGAAGTCCGTAGGGGTGACCATCATCTCGCCCCAAGGGAAATGAAAGGTGTTGGTGGTGTCCCAGAAGAACTCCACCAAAGCGCGCACTACGTGATGACCCCCGCTGGAGGCGACCATAGCCTCAGAGGTCTCAAACAGAGTAGCTAGCCCGCAAGACTCCCATAGGAGCCTCGTCTCAGGGTCTCTGGCGATGTGCATCCTGTATAAATCGCCTAAACCGCCACAGCCAGAGCAATGATGCCGTGTCCTCCTGGGATCGGTACCCTGTCTCACCCTCTCGGAAATGTGGTGGACAGGGGCGAAGAACAGAGTCCGCTCGTCCCACTTTGGAAGCCGACCGAGTGAAGTGGACGACGTGGCGTCGTCCTGTACGAGCTCCTGCTCCCGTCTAGTGTTTCGGGACCGTGAACCCAAGCCTCGCTGTCTAGCCATGCTACATTGTGCAGAATTATCATGAATTAAGGTTCTATAGTATCTAAGGTTCTCCTAGCCGCATGATACTATGTTCGCGAAAAACAGAGTACGTAGTACTAAAACAGAGCACAAATTCAAATTGAGCATGACAACATTTTTTCAAGCAATCAAACAATTTCTAGCAATACTATAGTAATTATTGTGACAAATTGGACAATAATTGCTAGAAAAAACATCAGGAACGAGTCACATTGTTTTTCACGACCTTAAGAGGTCCAACAATGGAAAATTGCTCATTTCTTCACCAAATTGAGTCAAACAAGTCTCAAATTACTCCCAAGGCAATATACAAACACAATCAAGCAAATTCATGGCATAAAACTTGACAAACAAAGCAAATTGAGCATTATAAATTTCGAATTTCCATGAAATTCGTGAATAAACATGCCAAGATTTCATAAAAACTGATGTGATTTTGAAGAAAACTTACATAGATCAGGAAAATAGATGAGAAGAGCTTTGATTTGCAACAAATTTGAGCGAATTCGGTTGAGAAACGAGCAAGCAATGAGCAATTGAAGCTTTCGGTTTCCTCGAGCAGTTTCACGCCGAACGCAGCAGCAAAAAGAAGAGGAAAGGGGTATTTAAGGGAGATTCCGTGCTGGCGCCAGTCCCTATGCATTGGCGTCACAAATTAGGCTTGGCGCCTGGCGCCAACATCATCGCCTGGCGCTAACACCAAATAACTGGCGCTGATGGTTTTTCAGCGACGCCAAAGCATCCAGCCACCTGATGAGGTTGTGCTAGCCTTCTGCAACATATTTTTGGGTTCCTTGGTACGCCAGTTAGCCCCTCTAAGCAATTTGACATGATTTAGTAATCAGCTTGATTACATAAAGTGATCGACCTGATAAGAGATCGTCTCACTTAGCTTAAAGCGCCTAAGCATTGGCTCATTAGCAAAAGGGCACCGACATACAGGTTCAAAAGCAAAAGGGCACCAACATACAGGTTCAAAGAAAAAGAGCGCCGACGTACAAGCATAGCGAAAGCAAAGTTCAGGCGAACTTTTAAAGATCGACAGGCGTGGATCTTCGGTAATTTCCTTTGGAAAATTATCGCATCAAATGAGGATGACTTCAAGAGAAGATATCTTTGACAACGTTCCCTAGCTTGCGGAGAGTTGTCGCGAACAACTGGAGGTGATTTCGGGCGAAGTTATCTTCGATAGTATTCCCTAGGATATTATCAATGCGGATGAGAATTATTTCAAGCGAAATAATCTTAGATAGTATTCCTTAGGACGTGGAATATTATCAATGCGGATGAGGATTATTTCAAGAGAAATAATCTTTGATGGTATTCCCTAGGATGTGGAATATTATCAATGCAGAGGAGGATCGTTTCAGGCGAAGCAATATTCCAAATTTCGAAGCAGTTACAGGCGTAGCGGTTTTCAAGCGGGATGACATTCTCTAGCTTGCAGGAGGTCATCACACAATTTGGTTACTTTCAGAGACGTGTGCTCGACGGTGCAAGATACGCGTTTCTTAACTCTTTTATCTGTTTAACTAATGCTAGTTTTGCAGGTATCGGCGTTACAAGAGTGATTTAGGATCGTAGAACGTTCTGAATCATTCTCCGTCCCTATCGATACTTTGACTTTTGTTTTCGAAACTTGCGTTTCTCCAAACTCAGTCAAAGTGGGGGCTTCTGTAGACACCCATTTGTGTCCCCCAAAACCAAACCCAGTGATGAGTACCTTTCACGTCGAATCATAATCGAATGAAACGAAAGTGTGGAAAGTCTAGTGTTGCGGAAAGTTTTTATTTCTTTTCTTTTCTCCCTGTTTTTGAAAACTTATTTTGAGAAAACAGCCAATCCAGTTTGGTTGGTCCATGATATGGGTCCAATAGTAGTATAGTTGGATGGGGCTTGCAAAGACCTTTCCAACGATATATTATAAGCCCAATTCCGATGAATATTGAGGAAATTATGGCCAATTTACTAAACTGGGCCCGGTTTGAGCTTTATGTACGGCCCAATGATCTAGGGGAGGGCCTAATATGATTTATCATTCCTAATGCAATTAGGAATAGTTTTAGTCTTCTAGATTCTTCTAGAAGGTTCTTTTCATTCCGGATTCAGTTAGAATTGATAAGTTGACTTTGTTGACTTTTCAGAGTTTTAATCAAAATCAAATAGCATTTTCGAAGAAATTATATTATTTTATCTTCCAGTACGGTAAACTTATCGGATTTTCGAAAACGTGTTAAAATCGAGCTTGGCGTCCAACCTCAGGCCTTGGTGCCTGGTGCTAGCCATTGGCGCCAGCTAGCCTGGGTTGGCGCCAGCTTTGTTTTCTGAGCGTCAGACTCTGTTTTGTTAATTTATTATTTTTGGCTGATTTTCTCTATAAATATCGTATTAAAAACTCCGTTTTCAAGCATCATGATTCATGAATTCTCCCCATTCTTCATCATTCATTCATTAGCATTCTTTTAATTCTCTCATTCCTCTCCTTCTAAACTTGGTTTTATCATACAAAATTCCACATTCGCAAGACTTAGATATACCTAGCCATATTCGAAGTTGCCTTCGCCCTAGACGTGAAAGGTTTTAATTTCTGAGGGTTTGGTCCCAAATTTCTATTTCAATTATTTAATTTAATTGTTTGATTATTATTTTCCTTGAAGTTACTAACGTGTGTATTTTGTTATTAGAAAGAGGTACGAGGTATCAAAGTAAGTACTTTAATGGTTTTAATTGATGTTATGATCTAGATATCATGTTTTTATTGTTATTATAATATTCCTAGTATCATGTCTAGGTTAATTTTAATATTAAATATGATTGCTATGATGCCTTTTATTCTCTTCCTAATATTTATTCATGTTAGTATCATGTTAGGGCTAAAGATTTGATTTTTATTGCTTAGTGACATGCTAGGGTTTGTTATTAATCTTGTTAGTATCATGCCTAGGATCTTGCTATTTTTATTATGCTTTAACATGATCTATGATTATATTTATAATTGTTTTGATTATGATTATAATTTTATTGTTGTTATAATTATTATTATTATTTTGATGATGATTATTTTATTTATGATTATTATTTCATTTTTATAATTATTATTCATGATTATTATTATGTTGCTTGATACATGTTATATTTATTTTTATTGCTTGATCACACCTTTTATTGCATGTTAAAAGGGAACTTTGGTACTTGCAATCACGCTTAATAAGATAATTAATAATCTTGTTTAGGGTTAATGTGATTATAATTCAAGTGATCGCCAATAATAGTTTATTTGTGCATTAAATTCAACCAACATAGATTAAACAGGTTTAGGGTTAAACCTAATGATTGAATGTTAATTAAAAACGCACATGAATACGATCAGAATAAAGTAGAGGCCTATTATTAGGGCAGGTTCAATATCTTTTAGGTTGGATTTGTACCTTCATCCTCGAACCCTTATTTGGTTCATGACCTTATGGAGTTGACGATCTCTTGGATCGTTAAGGGGTGTAACCTTCATCCTATGAACGGTTTACAAGTTCCTTAAAAACTTGTTGGCGACTCTTTTGCTCTATCTTCTTCCCTTTTGGACGCCACCGTACTTTAGTGTATGATCACAGTGGGGTTCAAGCTAGTGGGATTAAAGCTTGAAATTATTCCCTACAGGTTTCCTTATCTTTTTTTTTTTACATATTAATTTTTTCTTCCCTTATTAATATAGCTATTATATTAATTATATTATCTTTTTTTTTCTGATTTTTATTTAAACTAATTTCCAAGTTTTTATAAAATCCAATATTTTTTTATTATTTGACTTTTTCTTTTTTCTTTTTTTCTTTTTAGGGGAGAAATCCGGATACCCTCCATCAATAATAAAAATGACGGAATTTTTGCGCAAAATTATTTTTTCACATTTCATTGCACACACAAACATGCACATAACAATAATAAAAAATGAAAAAACATGATAAATAAGGAATAAAATCATAATAGTATGTATATACAAAACATGTCTAATTAATGAGTCTAACTAAAAGGCAAAGTTCTATACAAAGTCAAAATAAAATAAATAAAAGCACGGGAACAAACTACGGCACCGGGGGACGTAAACCCATCATCTGATAAAACTCCAATGTACGAGGAATAACCGCTCCACCAGCTCCGGCCCCAGCTCCAGTCTCCTCGGGAGGAGGAAAACTCAACTCAGGACCCGTCCACCCAAGATCAATCTGAGGCTAAGGCTGTTGCGATGACGAGCCGACCTCGTACATCCCACCACCTCTAAGAGCCGAGGTAGCCTCTCCCTGACCTACAGGCGCAGCATGTGCACCCTCTAATGAAGAGCCTGAGCCCTCTACTGCCTTAGTACGAGCAGCCTCAGAACGACCGCCCCGACCTCCCGAAGTAGTGCGGCGACGTCTCGAGCTAGACCTCGCCGGATCCCTCCGCACCTCAAGTCCCGTGCGGGTACGAGAAGGAATGGGCTGACCTTGCAAAGAAAATAAAATCAGAAACAGGCAAAAAAGAAGCGGTAATACAAAAAAACATATGAAGGGAAGACTACCTCCTGAACAGCGTCATCTCGACGGCAGGTAGCCACATTCCTCATCCGGACAAGCTGGCTCCGGAAGGCATCTATGCATTGTGCCATCGCCGAAACCACCTCGCGTGAGAACTGTCAGAAAAATAAAGTCAGTAAACATACATAACATATATGTACAAAGGTTGAAATAAACAAGCTTACCCGAGTCTGGTGGCGAGGAATCGACCGCTCCACAAAGCGCTCGTCCTTAGAAGCCGGAGGAATCATTTCCTCAATTGGCCCATATGTCCCCTGATAATGGATAGACATATGGGGTGGCACGAACTCAGCGACATCATCCTGATAAAGCCAAACAAAATCAATAAAGCATTACTTGGGGGCTACTTAACTTAATGTAAAAGCTGAAAATAATACCGCCACATCCTCAGCAGGTACAGGAACTAGAGCTAACAACGGCAGTAGCTCCTCCCCATAGCACCGCCCAGGGATCGTGTAAGATCGCCAAGGGGTACCGGCTCCCTCTGACATGCTCACCAACCTCGTGGCGTTAAACATGTGACGTGGTGGAGGAGCAGGAACGACAAAGGTGTCGGAGGAATGTTGAATAACAACCCTATCTCCAAGATATGCAGCTGCTACATAGGTCCCTAAGAAATAGCGACGCTCGGCAGAATACTGCGCGGCTAGCCGAGGGACTGCCAAGTCGACCCACGGTTGGTACAACACCTTAGGCTCCTGCAAAGAGCGTCAATCAGCCAAGAGTTTATTTAAGGCATCGCAAAATGTCAAATAAGGAAAGAATCATACCGAGATGATCCAATCTCGGACGTAAGAAGTGGACATCCCCACGCGGCGGCTGTCTAGGAAGCACTAACTGGAAGCTTGCGCGGCGACGGTCTCGCCGGCGCAGCTGAGGGGAAGTACTCGTAGAACCAGATCTACAAAAGACAAGTTATCAGCAAGTTCTAGCTAAAATCTAGAGCTAAACTTTATAGGGAATAAAGGATACCTCTATGACCCTCCAAAAGCCGGACAAAGCAACATTCGACCCAAAGGATTGATGTCGACACGAGTCCCGCAGCGCTCGAATAAAATCAGCATAGGTCAGGCTGGCCCAGTCATAAGTCCCGATCCGGTGAAGATCGCGAACGACAGGAAGGTAGTAAAGCAGCTCCCTACTACCCTTGTCAGGGGAGAACGTCCCTGACTGCAAGATGAGTGCAAAGATGCGCACCCGCTGCTCTCGGGTAGTCGCACCATCGTCGAAAGCCGCTGCTAGAGTCGAGCGGCGAATCCCACTAGAGCTGAACTGAGTTGACTCTACCTCAGCTCGAGCCCAAATAGCAATCGGATCCAACAGCTCCTCGACCTCAGGAGAGGAGACGTCGATCCCTCTGTCAAACGGCAGTGGCACGGAGCCAAACTCCAGTCCTGTGATGAGACCGAAGTCGGTAGGAGTGATCGTCATCTTACCCCAAGGGAAGTGGAAAGTGTTGGTGGTGTCCCAAAAGAACTCCACCAGAGCACGAACTACATGGTGACCCCAGCTAGAGGCGACCATAGCCTCGGAGGTCTCGTACAGTGCAGTAAGGCCGCAAGACTCCCATAGAAGACTCGTCTGATCATCTCTGGCAATGTACATCTTGTACAGATCGCCTAAGTCGTCACAGCCAGAACCATGACAGCGCGTCCTCCCAACAGTGATGTCTCGTCTCCCCCTCTCGGAGATGTGGTGGACGGGGGAAAAGTACAAAGTCCGCTCATCCCACTCAGGGAGTCGGCTGAGCGAAGTAGACGACTCGGCATCGTCCTCTACGGGCTCGTGCTCCCGTCGAACGTCTCGGTACCGTGAACCTGAACCTCGCTGTCTAGCCATGCTACACTGTGCAGAATTATCATAAATTAAGGTTTTATAGTATCTAAGGTTCGCCTAGCCGCATGATGCTATGTTCGCAAAAAAACAGAGTACGTAGTACTAAAACAAAGCACAAATTCAAATTGAGCATAACTGCATTTTTCAAGCACTCAAACAATTTCTTGCAATACTATAGTAGTTATTGTGACAAATTGGACAAGAATTGCTAGCAAAAATATCAAGAATAAGCCACATTGTTTTCCCGACCTTAAGAGGTCCAACAATGGCAATTTGTTCATTTCTTCACCAAATTGAGTCAAACAAGTCTCAAATTACTCCTAAGGCAATATATAAACATAAGCAAGCAATTTCATGGCATAAAGTTTGATAAACAAAGAGAATTAAGCATTCTAAGTTTTGAATTTTCAAGAAATTCGAGAATAAACACATGCAAAATTCATTAAAACCGGTGTGAGTTTGAAGGAAACTTACATAGATCGGGAAAATGGATGGAATAAGCTTTGATTTGCAACAAACTTGAGCGAATTTGGTTGAGAAACGAGCAAGAACGGACCAAACGAAGTTCTGAGAATTCTCGAGCAAGAAACACGAAGAACAGCAGCGGAAATGAAGAAGAGAAGGGTATTTAAGGAAAACCCGACTCTAGCGCCAAGGGCCAGACCTTGGCTTCGGTTGATGGCTTTAGCGCCTGGCGCTAGCTCCAACGTCTGGCGCTACAGCCAGATTATTGGCGCTGATGTTATTTCAGCGGCGCCAAAATGTTCAGCCACTTAGTACGGTTGTTCCAACTTTTTTGCAATATGTGTCGGGTTCCTTGGTACGCCAGTTAGCCCCTCTAAGAAATTTGACACGATTTTTAGTAATTGGCTTGATTACATAAAATGATCGCCCTGATGAAATATCGTCTCACTTAGCTTAAAGCGCCTAATCATTGGCTCGTCGCAAAAGGCACCGACATACTGGTTCATTCAGAAAAGCACCGACGTACTGGTTCATTTAGCAAGAGGCATCGACATAAAAGTTCACAAGCAGCAAAGCGCCGACGTACAGGCATAGCGGAAGCAAAAGTTCAAGCGAACTTTTAAAGATCGACAAGCGGAGATCTTCAGTAATTTCCTTTGGATAATTATCGCAACAAATGAGGATAGCTTCAAGCGAGGATAGCTTCGGCAGCATTCCCTAGCATGCGGAGAGTTGTCACAAACAACTGAAGATGATTTCAAGCGAAGTTGTCTTCGATCGTGTTCCCTAAGATGTGGAAGATGGTCACAAAGCGGAAGAGGATCGTTTCAAGCGAAGCAATCTTCGATAGTGTTCCGTGGTTTGTGGAATATTATCACGGCGGAATTGGAGCCAGTTACAAGTGTAGCAGTTTTCAAGCGGGATGGCATTCTCTTGCAGGAGGCCGTCAAAACAACAAACATACAGCAGCAAATCGGTTACTTCCAGAGGCGTGTGCTCGACGGTGTAAGATACACGTTTCTTAACTCTTTTATCTGTTTAACTAACGCTAGTTTGTAGGTATCGGTGTTACAAGAGTGATTTAGGATCGCAGAACGTTCTGAATCATTCTCCGTCCCTATCAATACTTTGACTTTTGTTTTCGAAACTTGCATTTCTCCAAACTCAGTCAAAGTGGGGGCTTCTGTAGACACCCATTGGTGTCTCCCCAAAACCAAACCCAGTGATGAGTACCTTTCACGTCGAATCATAATCGAATGAGGTGAAAGTGTGAAAAGTTTAGTGATGCGGATAGTTTTAATTTTTTTCTTTTCTCTCTGCTTTTGAAAACCTATTTTAAGAAAACAGCCAATCCAGTTTGGTTGGTCCATGATATGGGTCCAATAATAGTGTAGTTAGATAGGTGTTGGAAATACTTTTCCAACGATATATTATAAGCCCAGTTCCGATGAATATTGAGGAAGTTATGGCCAATTTACTGAACTGGGCCCGGTTAGAGCCTTATATGCGGCCCAATGATCTAGGGGGGGGCTAATATAGATTTATCATTCCTAATGCAATTAGGAATGGTTTTAGTCTTCTAGATTCTTCTATAAGGTTCTTTTCATTCCTAATCCAATTAGCCTTGATAAATTGACTTTTGTTGACTTTTTAGAGTTTTAATCAGAATAAAAGAACGTTTTTGAGGAAAATACGATTTTATCCTCCTGTACGGCAATTTCTATCTGATTTTAGAAAACGCGTCAAAATCTTAGTCAGCGCCAAACGCTAGCATTAGCGCCTGACGCTAAGCTTGGCGCCTGGTGCTAGTGTTAGCGCCTGGCGCTAATCTTCGTTTTACGCGTCAGAACTCTATTTTGATTTTTTATCTTTTTGGTTGATTTTCTTATAAATAGCGTTCTAAAAACTCCGTTTTCATTCAGCAACTCTCATCAAGATTCTCTTGATTACTCTGTCTCTTTCTCTCTTTTCTAAACTAGCCTTCTCACAAATACAAAAATTCCGCATTTATTAGATTTAGAAACACCTAGCCAAATTCGAAGTTACCTTCGCCTTAGACGTGAAAGGTTTAATTTCTGAGGGTTTGGTCTCAAATCTCTCTTTCAATTATTTAATTTAATTTGATTTAATTATTATTTTCCTTGAAGTTACTCACGTGTGTATTTTGTTATTAGAAAGAGATACGAGGCATCCAAGTAAGTACTTTAATTGTTAACATTGTTATTATGATATAGAAATCGTGCTTAGGTTGTTATTATGATTCCTAGTATCATGTTAGGATGTTTTCTTTAATTTAATGTTTAGGTTGACAACAATAAATTCCTAGTATCATGTTAGGATGTTTTCCTTAATTTGATGTTTAGGGTGACAATAATAAATTTCTAGTATCATGTCTAGGGTAACTTTAATATTAAGTGTGATTAAAAGTATGATGCCTTTTATGTTCTTCCTAATATTTATGATTGTTAGTATCATGTTAGGCCTTAAATTTTGATTTTTATTGTTTAGTGACATGATAGAGTTTGTTATTGATCTTGTTAGTATCAAGCCTAGGATCTTGCTATTATTATGCTTTAAAATTAACACGATTATGATTATGATTATTGTTGTGTCAATTTATATAATTTAACGTAATTTGTTAATTAGCGAATTGTTTCACATAATTTGTTAATTTACAAATTGTTTTACATAATTTGTTAATTTACGAATTGTTTTACATTATTTGTTAATTTACAAATTATTTCATTTTATTTGTTAATTGACGGATAACTTATATATATAATTTGATTATTATTATGTTGCTTGATTATATTATTTAATGCTTGATCACGTCTTTTATGCATTTTTAAAGGAAATTGGTACTTGTAATCACCCTTAATAAGATAATTAATAATCTTATTTAGGTTTAATATGATTATAATTCAAGTGATCGCCAATAATAGTTTTATTTGTGCATTAATATTCAACCAACATAGATAAACAGGTTTAGGGTTAATCCTATTGATTGCATGTTAGTCAGAAAGCGCACATGAATACGATCAGAATAAAGTAGAGGTCTATTATTAAGGCAGGTTCAATCTCTTTTAGGTTGGATTTGTACCTTCATCCCCGAACCCTATTTGGTTCAAGACCTTATGGAGTTGACGATCTCTTGGACCGTTAAGGGGTGTAACCTTCACCTCGTGAACGATTTACAAGTTCCTAAAAACTTGTTGGCGACTCTTTTGCTCTATCTTATTTCCCTTTGGACGCCACCGTACTTTAGTGTATGATCATAGTGGGGTTTAAGCTAGGGGATTAACGCTTAAAATATTCCCTACAATCTCTTCTTTCTGTTTTTGAAAATATTAACCTATTTTTAAAAAACGTGCATTCCAATTTAGTTTGGTCCATGATATGGGTCCAATAATGATGTAGCTGGATGGAGTTTGAAAAGACCTTTCCAACGATATATTATAAACCCAATTCCGATGAATAATGAGGATGTTATGGCCAAAATACTAAACTAGGTCCAAACCGGATTTTACCTACGACCTAATGATCATGTGGAGGGTCCAAAGGTTTAATCCTATTCCTAAAATAATTAGGATTAATTCGAAGCTTCTATAAGTTTCTAAAAGATCTTAATTATCCTTTTTGAAAAGATAAGATTAAAGAATTTGAGTTAAATAAAAACTTTCCTTTTTTAAAGCTTTACTTTTTCTTAAATCCTAATTCTATTCGAATTTAAAGATGTTCAAAGACAGCCAGATTTTATTTTCTTGCCTCATAATCTTTATCCAAATATTATATGGTTGGATAGATCTTAAAATTATCTTTCCAATGATATATTATAATATTAAATCCAAGCTATAACGAAAAAGATATGAATGAGATATGAAACTCTATCCAAAACTGACACCGTCCTACTATTTTGGCCATATCTTTTTATCTACAAAAGATTTTAATCTGATTTTAATTGGGTTGGAAAGTATACTTCAATATATTTCCAACGACATATTATATGCCTTATTTGAACTTCTAGATCAAAAGATATGATAAAAAAAAAATCCTCAAAAACTGCTATTCATCGAGTTTTATTTCGATTCGAATTCGGATTCTCTTCTTATTCTTCGACCCTCTTTTTTCTCTATAAATAGAGGTCATATCTCCCCTTTTCAATCACCAACTCTCATCAAGAAATTCTTGATTCTATCTTTCTTTCTAAGCCTAGCTTTTTACAAACACAATTTCTCATACATTAGCACTAGACACATACACCTAACATAATTCGAAGTTGTCTTTGCCCTAGATGTGAAAGGTTTAAGGTTTTAATTTTTGAGGGTTTGATCCCAAATCTCTCTTTCAATTATTATTTTATTTAATTGTTTAATTTTATTATTTTCCTTGAAGTTACTAACGCGTGTATTTTGTTATTAGAAAGAGATACGAGGCATCCAAGTAAATTCTTTAATTATTTACATTGTTATTATGATGTAGAAATCATGTCTAGGTTGTTATTATGATTCCTAGCGTCATGTTAGGGTGTTTTGATCTTCCTAGTATCATGTTTAGGGTAATTTCTAATATCAAGTATGATTAAAAGAATGCTTCCTAGTATCATGTTTAGGGTAAAGAATAAATTGCTTAGATCAATTATGATTCCTGCGATGCTTCCTATTTTCTTTCCTAATACACTACAAGATATTATATCAAAGAGGGCAATTTAAATTGCCCTCTTAGGTTCAAATTTTGCCCTATTAGGCAAAGAGGGCGATTTTAAAATCGCCCCCAAGTTGCCCTATTAGCTTCGTCCTATTAGATTCAAAGGGCATACAAATTTTTCACCTTCTTTGTTAAATATTAAAGAAGGCAAAATTTTTCGCCCTCTTTGATCAAAATAAAACAGGGTAGAATTTTCGCCCTCTTTGATTGAATCAAGAAAAACGAAAAGTTTTCTTGCTCTTTGTAAACAACTCAAACAAGTTAATTTATATTGCCCTCCTTGCTCAAAATTCGCCCTGTTTGATCAAATTTTAAAGGGCAAAATCAAAGTCGCCCTCTTTGTTCAATTTTTAGTTTTTTTTTTTTTAAATAATTCTAGGAGGGACTACATTTAGTTAATAAGCATAAATTTCTAATTTTTTCATTATATATACAAAAGTACTAACAAGTTTTCCTTAATAGCAAATATTTAATAATTCTAGGACATCTTTTCATCCTTGCAGCTTCAAGCATCCTATTTTTTTTCCATCGGATCATTTTTACAAGAAATGCAACAAGCCTTTTGGTGTCCTCCATCCCCAAGACATCAGCACATTGACTTGATCCCCTAACTGCAATCTTGACAGAACAAGCCTAATGTAAATTAATAAAGAAATTTATTAGTATATAGAACATATCTCAAAGAATAAAGCAACAAATTAGTATATTATTGCACTATTAATAATGACTATGAAAGGGTAATTTGAAGGTTAGCATCATTATTCTAAGCAACCTTCATTATTCTGAACAACCTTAACATGTCTCACTCTCCTAGAAATAACTACATCATAAACATAATTTGCAAATAAAAATGCAGCGTATAGTCCAGAAAAAGTGAAACATATACCAAATGATCTTTTGAAGCTCAAAATCAGACTCATAAACAACCAAGTGAACCCCTAAAAAAGCATAATCAGCCATCCATGCAGGGGAAAAATAGTCTTTTCACTTCTTATCTTGTCTTCCAAAAGCCATAAATCCAAAATTAAGTATGCTAAACTCAGAACAATATTTACAGCAGCAGAAAAAATTTTGAAAGGGTAATTTGAAGGTTTTAGGGAACGTGGGAACTTGATGATGAATAATGACTATGATTACTATAAGAGGCAACTACTCGGAGCTAAAACAAATCAGACCACACTTGATAGCTCATTACCAATGAATGTCAATGAGCTATACAAGATAGTATATGCATATGTCAGTAAATAATAGCAAAACACTGATAACACATACCACAAACCATACAGTTAACCATGGATGCCCAAAAATATCAAAGTAGAAAAAGATACTTCGTATAAAATATTACCTCTATTAAGCATCAAGGCCAATCGTCTCCATGACTAACCGAAGCTTTTGTTCTAGGTCTTCTTGTTTCTTCTTAGATGCTTCCAATTCAGCTCGCATCATATTATTTTCATTTTGTAGTTTTTCAACATTTTGTTCCAGCTCAGCTCTACCTATCTTTCCATCTTTAGACGACACCGGGTGCTCTTTGCCTAAACCTCGGGCATAACCTGAACGATGTCAAAGAACCTTCACATAAGCTTCTTCAAGAGTAAGATTATCAATACCCTTTTCACCAATTTCTTTCTCATGCAACTCCCTTAATTCCTTGAACTTCTCCTCGGCCTCATCGTCAAACTTCCCATTTTTATGCCTTACAAGATAAAACAAAGTCAGAATTTTAAAATAAAGAAAAACAAAGTGTTCGTGCATTAGACAAATATTCAATATACCTCTTTGATTTCTCCCATAACTTTAAATACATGGGATCATCATTATCTTGGGATGAGGTGGTTACATTTGAGCTAGAACCATTGATTTCCTATCAAATCAATGGTTCTAGCTCAAGTTCCTATCAAATCACATACATACACTTATTAATTTTAGCAAGATCAATAATAAATCTGCTAGTTCAGCATAAAGACAATAAGATTTTCTAATAAAAGCATCAATATTAACAATCAAAGGGGGCACAACTGCTGAATAACAGCTTGGTATGTACCAGACATTCAATTCAATTCTATACAGAAAGTCTGCTTATTTTTGTGACTAACACATACTGAAAAGTCGGTCTGCCAGACTCGTAATTTTCCCCATTTGTCACTATTAGTGGCCTTGAAGAACAGAACAAGCAAAGTATCATAAATTCATAAATTATGCTCACCAATTCATAAATTATGCGAGCTGTTGATTTTGCACCACATGGCGACTTGATCTTCTTTGCAAGAGCATTTGCCCGATTCTTCTCACTCCTTTCCTAAAGATTACAAAACAACATATAGGATAAGTAAAGGGGAAGAACTGACAATTGCAGAATTTTGATTACAAGGGCATTCCTATAACTTACCTTTTGTTTAGGAGAGCTCCAACAGTTATAAACAAGCCACTTCCATTGTTCAAGTTTTATTGAAGGTGGGCAAGCACGCTCCGCCTCTAATAAAGATTTGCGATTTGAAAAATAGTCGGCCTTCAACCTTTCTCTCCAATGCCTATAAAGGGTTGAGCATTGAATCTTTATTGCTTTGCGAATGTGTGCACCTTCACCCAATTCGTACTTTGACTGCAAGAATATTTTGGATTTTGTGGCAAGTCAAAGTTACTTAATATTCAAGACAAGGCAGAGGATAATTAACATTAACATTTCAATACCATCTGTTATTTCAATTTAGCTACTAGATATGACAGTTTAACTAACTTGCTAAGCCAATAAAAAGAGCAAATCACTAGTGTAGTAAAGCTGCTAGAGATTAGCACAGAACATAGAATTTATTATTAACATTCACAAGTTCGATAATGTTAATTCAGACTCAAAATTCTACAGCAGGTGGAACATAATCTCTCTATCACATTCATAATTCCTCTAAAATCTAATTAATTAAAATTTTGTGCTAATCCTTGCATATAATTATACCTTAATCCTTGCATATAACTGTTCTGAAATCCCTTCAGGCATATCACTCCATTTAAGAACATCAAGGGGGCAAATCTCCTTCACCAAATAAGCACACTCAACAACAAATTGATTTGCACGCTCACCCACAACAGCTCCTAATGCTGGAGGAATATTAACCTTGAGCTTTCCGGGTTGAATGCTTCGCAAATTTTTATACTTGAGTGCTCTACTTGGATCATGAAAGGGACCTAATTGAAAATAATTACACAAATCAGCTACAAAACAAAACTATAAATAGAAAACAGAATAGAAAGCATAATACATTACCGTTTCTTTTCTTAGGTTGTTGAGAGGTCGATGATTAAGTCTCCAGATTCATTGTTCTTCTTCTATACCAAACAAAATCTGGTTTAAAACCACAAACAGAAAATAGAAAATATAAACAAAAAACTGAAAATATAAACAGAAAACAGAAAATAAAAACAGAAAATAGAAAATAAAAACAGAAAACAGAAAATAAAATAGAAATAAAAGTTCTGAAGTTCTGAAGTAGCATAAAACAGAAAACAGAAACTTATGTATAAAAGTAGTATATTTTACATAAGTTTGAGATTTACAAAAAAAGACAAAAGATGGAATAACAACAAGTTTAGTCGTTACCCGAGTCCAAATCATCATCATCATCATACTCTTCTTCTTCTTCTTCTTCTTCTTCTTCTTCTTCTTCTTCTTCTTCTTCTTCTTTGAGTTCTTCTTCTTCTTCCAAAATCTCATTCTTTGACTCAAAATCAAATGAGTTAACTAACATAGGAGGGACATCATTTCTTGGTAAAATCTCATCACCTACATCATTCACTATTGAGTTAGGTATTCCTAATTCAACATCATCATTCTCATCATCACAACCACTATCATCAACAATTGGAAAATTGTAGAAGTTACGAGGAATTGTCTTAATAACGATTCTCCAATTTGGCTCATTGTGTGCCCTCACGTAATAGACTTGTCCAACTTGGGATTCCATAGCAAATGGCTCATTGGTTTGTAAAAACCTTTTAGTGTTGACACTAATTGTGCCAAACTTGTCCCTTTTTATCCCTCGTGATTGACATAACACTTACTCGTGATTGAAACCAATCCTACACTTGGTTTTGGCCCACAAATAGAGGCATACTCTCTGTTCATCATATACATGTTAGTGGTATTTCACATAATGATGAATTAATGATTAAAAGAATAAAAAGATATAGATGACTTACTCCACAAAAGGTTGTACTTCTGGACAATTCATAAGAACATATAATTGAGCTTGCTCCCAATATAAGATGCTCAATTGCTTGAATGTTCTTCTACCTAATGGATTTCCCTTGTTTTGAAAAACTGATAGTTTAAACAATGGAGAATGATAATTCTTATCCAAGTCATTTCTACTCATGCGATTGAATTTTGTCTCAACACCACTTAAATATCTAGAGACGAAGGTAAGACATTCTTCCATTATACGGGCATTAGCTATAGAGCCTTCTGGTTGAGCTTTGTTAGTTGTAGTAGGCGGCTTCATGGTGTACATTTCCCTTCAAGAAATAACCTTATTAAATGATGCCATAAATAAAACAATTTCACATATTAATGTAGATGAGCTATAAGATTACCTTTCAAATCGATATTGCCAACGATATTACACTGGCCCAGCAAGCTTGGCCTCACTAGCCAAGTGGATTGGGAGGTGAACCATAATATCAAAGAATGATGGAACAAACACCTTTTCAAGCTTACAAAGAGTTATTGCAATACTCTTTTCCAATCGCTCCAAAACATCAATTTTTAGAGTTTTGGAGCAAAATTGCTTGAAAAACAAGCTTAGGTTCTAACACTTGCTTAGGAAAAATGCCTTGAAATGCCGGTGTAAGCAAATCTTGCATAAAAACATGACAATCATGGCTCTTCATGTTCGAGATTTTTCCATCTTCTACACTTGCACATCGAGCTATGTTAGAAGAGTAACCATCTGGCACTTTAACCTTAGACAACCACTCTGATACTCTACGCCTCTCAAGCAATGTCAATTGATAAGGAGCTCTAGGGATGGCATATTTATCACCTACCTTAATAGGTCTCAATTTCTCATGCATGTTCAACTTCAACAAATCCTTTCGTACATTCAAAGTGTCCTTTGTCTTATTAGGAATATCAAGTACAGTTGCTAAGATACTATCACAAATATTTTTTTTCAATATGCATCACATCTAAGTTATGCCTTACCAAAAGCTTACTCCAATAAGGGAGTCTAAAGAAGGTACTAAACTTCTTCCATTGGCCAAACAAGTATCTTTTGGTTCTCTTTCTCTTCTTCCCAAATATCACATTCGGAACACCATTAAATGCTTCTACTATCTCATCCCCCGACAAAGGGATAGGAGGTGGTCGTCTTTCTATTTCTCCATTGAATGATTTTCTATCCATTCTCCATCTATGATCAGGATCCAAGAATCTACGATTAGCATCAAAGAATTCTTTCCTTCCAAGTTTCAATCTCTTGTGTGAAGTATCTATGTGACATGATGGACAAGCAAGTTCACCACAAGTACTCCAACCACACAAATTTCCATAAGCAGGAAAATCACTCATTGTCCACAATAGGGCTGCCTTCATTGTAAAGTTTTGGCGACTATGTGAATCATAAGTTTTCAACCCAACTTCCCATAATTCTTTAAGTTCATCAATCAACGGTTCTAAGAACACATCAATATCCATTCCAGGAGACTTAGGACCGGGAATTAGGAGTGACAACATGATGTATGGACTTATCATGCACATCCATGGTGGAAGATTGCATGGCACCAAAAACACTGTCCAAATGCTGTAATTAGCGCCAAAATGTCCACCGGGATAGAAACCATCAGTCGAAAGACCTAATCTCACATTACGTGGATTGATTGCAAACTCAGGAAATGATTCATCAAGCTTCTTCCATGCCATTGAATCAGATGGGTGCCTTAATATGTTATCATCAAGTTGTTGCCTCTCTTTATGTCATCACATGTGCTTTGCAATTTTCAATGACATGAAAAGCCTTTGAAGCATTGGCACTAAAGGAAAATGGCGAAGAACCATACGAGGTACCTTAGGCATTCTTTGTGAGGCCCCTTGAGATTCCGAGAAGGTAATACTATCATCAAATTCACCGCTACCTTCCTTCAATCTTGACTCCTCACAAATAGGGCATGAATCAGCATTTTCATACTCTTTTCTATAAAGTATGCAATGATTGACACAAGCATGAATCTTCACATAACTCAACCCAAGGTCTTTTGTGTAATTTTTGGCTTCATAAGAGCTTTTTGGAAAGTTTGGGTCATAATTAAAGGCCTTTTGCAATGAACTAAGGAGCCCACAAAAATGATTTCTCACTCCAACCCCCACTAACCTTAAAGTGTAAGCGAGTTACAATGAATTTAAGCCTTGAAAATGTTTTACAACCCGAAAATAGCTCTTCTTCTGCATCTTTCATCAATTTATAAAATTTATCGAGAATCTCAAAACAATCTCCACCCCCTTCATCCCCATCGTGCTCCTCCAGCACTACATTTGTCGCATCATGTACCAAAGAAGCCAACTCATCTGATACAAGAGGATCTTCATCATATAACTCATCACCTTCCTCCTCGGACATCTCCATCTCACCGATGTCAAGGAATTGTTCCTCTCCATGGAATTCCCATGGATTATAATCAGGGTCTATTCCCACTCGAAGGAGATGAACACGCATTGTCGTTCGGTCATGGTCAAAGTAATTTAGACAATTCAAACAAGGATGCCTCTTCTTATCCCTAGAATTAGGGTTAGTGTCCTTGAAAGAAAAATCAAGAAAGAATTTAACACCATTTCGGTAACTTGGTTGAAGCCTACCTTTGACCATAATCATTTCCTGATAAAATAAAAATAATTTTGATTTGCTTCTCCATAATCTATCTGACATTACTAGCATAAATAACAACTCCCAAAAACTTGCAGAATCAACAAATTGACAAAAAAATTGACAAATGTAGAGCAATACTAACATGCAGGAACAAATTGACAATAAAAAAATCAACAAATTTAGAGCAATACTACATGTAGGAACAAATTGACAAAAAAATCAACAAATTAAGAGCTTAATCACATAGTTTTGAGCCAAAATTTACCAAAATTTTGAGACACAATTAGAGCGACTTCAAGCAATGATTTGGAGCGAAATCTGACTTGCAATCTGAACGACTTCGAGCAATGAATCTGAACGTCTACTAGGAGTGAAGAATTAGAGCAAAGAATTAGGTCGACGAATTAGAGCAAAGAATCATAGATTTGCGATTTGCGATTTAGGGTTCATACATTTTTGGGGGAAAACGTTCAGAGAGAAAACGTTTAATTTTTTATGTCCTTTTGTTTTGATAGAGAAAACCTTTGTTTTATTTTATTAAAATGTTTATTGACCAAAGAGGGCAAAAAAGGAATTCGCCCTTTTTGCTATTGACCGACGAGGGCGAAAATGGAATTCACCCTGTTTGTTTCATTTTTGTTTTGTAAAATAGAAAAAACGTTTACTCTGTTATTTTATTGAACAACGAGGGCGAAAATGGATTTCGCCCTCTTTGCTCTATTATAGAGGATGATTTTGTGAATTCGCCCTCTTTGCTCTATTATAGAGGAAGAAAAATAAATTCGCCCTGTTTGCTTTGAAGTACAAAGACGAAAGTAACATTCGCCCTCTTTTCTCTCTAATAAAAGGGCAATTATAATTTCGCCCTCTTTGATAGAAACTACAAGGCAAAATCAAACTCGCCCTCCTAGAACAATGTATATCGCCCTCTTTGATCTTTTTTCTTGTAGTGATATTCATGTTAGTATCATGTTAGGGCTAAATATTTAATCTTTGATGTTTAGTGACATGCTAGGGTTTGTTATTAATCTTGTTAGTCTCATGCCTAGGATCTTGCTATTATTATTATGCTTTAACATGATTATGATTATGATTATTTTTATAATTATTATTATTATGATTATCATAATTGTTATAATTTATTTCTATTATTATGTTGCTTGATATTTATTGTTATTGCTTGATTACACTTTTTAATGCATGTTTAAAGGAAATTTGTACTTGTAATCACGCTTAATAAGATAATTAATAATCTTGTTTAGGGTTAATATGATTATAATTCAAATGATCACCAATAATAGTTTTATTTGTGCATTAATATTCAACCAACATAGATAAACATGTTTAGGGTAATCCTATTGATTGCATGTTAGTTAGAAAGCGCACATGAATACAATCAGAATAAAGTAGAGGCCTATTATTAGGGCAGGTTCAATATCTTTTAGGTTGGATTTGTACCTTCATCCCCGAACTACCAGTCATGGTTAATTCCAGACCTATTGGAGTTAACGATCTCCTAGATCGTTAAGGGGTGTAACCTTCACCTCGTGAACGGTTTACAAGTTTCTAAAACTTGTTGGCGACTCTTTTGATCTATCTTCTTTCCCTTTCGACGCCACCATGCTTTAGTGTATGATCACAGTGGGGTTCAAGTTTGGGATAATGCTTGAAATATTCCCTACACAAACTATTTTAGCTTCAGCACTTGAAACCACCCCACTACCCAAATCTGAAAGTCATTTTGATTTAGGTGGGGGTTAGGGTTTCAGGTTTCAGATGAAGGTGGTTTTGGTTTAGCTGGTGCCGGGTGAGAGGGAAGGGGCGGAAACGGGATGGTGAAAAGGGAGGAGGGCAGGACGATGACACGGGCTGCTGGCTGGGTTTAAGTTTCGGCTGAGGTGGTGTAACACCGTAGAAATTCCTTCCTTTTAAAATACATGTTTTTCCCTGTTTAAAACTTTAAATAGGAACATTTAAGATATTACTGCCACCGCGTAAATGGCTAAGGATCTTATCAAAGACACACAGCGGAAGACTCTCCTTTAAAATAATTTAAAATGACCCAACTTTAAAAGTTAACTCACGAAAGTAAAGTCAAACAAAAGTAAAACAAAGCCAAACCTACAACTTGGAACCATTGTAGGCCCTTAACAAAATAAATTCAACTTAAAACTTTTACGTTAGTCTCACAATAGCAATATCATAATATAAATAAAGCAATAACACATCATATACTTATGGAAACTAGCATGATTCGCTCTTCACTCATGCCCATCATGAATATGCTTCATCACCTGAAAAGTTTCTCTCTACTTGTTTCCACTACTCTCCATTAGAAATAGGTCATCATAGTAGGGGTGAAAGTTCGGTGTTTGGTTTGGATTAAGGCCCGAACCAAAACCAAACCGAATTAATTCGGTTTTGAATTTTCCAAACCGAATTAGAATTCAGTCCAATCCAACCCAAACCGAATTTTTATTACTAAAACCGAATCCAATCAAGAAACCGATTTTTTTCCAAGGATTATAAAGTCAGAAGCTGAAATTTGTTGACATTAATTTTTAAGGTTTAGAAACATTTAAAGAAAACCAGACAAATTATATAATGTTAACAATAAATCAACTAAAATCTGATAATTGACAAAAAAAAATCTCATAATTTATTTTGTTACATATTTAATGGAAAATTTACATATTACATAAGAAAATATTCAAATGTCTTGTTCTTTCTTGCAAAGACACTTGCCTCATCATAAACTTCATATCCATGTTCAACATTACAAAAAAAAACCATCAAAATTACAAAACCAAACACACGAGACTTGTGTGCTGTAAAAAATTGAATTCGTAGATCTAATTATACTGTTTTAAGTGTTGCATGTGAATTTGTGAAATATTGTTGAGGGAAATTGATGAATAAAAATGGAGATTGAGCAATAACTATTAAGAAAAGATGATGTATGAAGAATCTTACAAGAATCTATAATAAGATTATGATAGAATGAAAGATTTTAGAGGAGAGATATTGACTAAGAATGAAGGACGAGAGAGAGGGTGATGAACTGATGAGAGAGAAAGAGATGAGTGGCGTTGAATTGAAGGGTTGTAGAATTAGGGTTTTATTATCTTCTATTTATATGGAAAAGCCAAGGCTAGTTGTTTGGTGGGCTGTAAATTTGAGCCTTAACTTAAAATCACATCAGGCTACACATATAATTCGGTTTGGTGTTCGGTTTTTGGTTTTGAAAAGGCCAAAACCGAATCCAAACCGAAAAATCAAATATTCAAATATTTCAATCCAAACCGAACCGAATTGAAAAAAAATCCAATCCGAATTGATAATTCGGTTCGATTTGGTTCGGTTTTTGGTTTTTATCGAAATTACTTTCACCCTTACATCATAGGGCCAAGGTAAAGACAAGGCCAACAAACACACAAAACACACAATCAGCAAAGCTGAGTACATAAGCTTATTTAACACACTAACATGCATTTACCTATCAACCCATAACTTACCTTGTTGCACCAATTTTTTAAGCACAAACATTTAACAAAACTTCTCAACTAGACAACTACATAATTTTTTTAGCGTTGATTACGCATTGAACGGGTTTCCCAACTAACCTCCCCCAATAAATGAGGTTACTGACACGAGAGCTAACCGTGCCAACATCAAATAACCACTCGTAAGTGGCGGAATTCCTGCGCATAATAATAATAAATGGAATGTACAACGTTCTGTACTCCAGTAGAAGTTATGGTTAAATATAAAACCCCATAATTCCCCCCATATGTTCATACTCAAGGTATATACGTTCCAAGAGTTTTGGTGCGTAATCTCTTTCACTTTACGTTCTTTACAATTTATTAATTTGGTGATGACTCTCAAAACATGACAACATCAAACATCATGATTATTCAAACAATTAAACACTTTAATTCTTGAATAATTAGTGACCACATAATATTTAATGTTGAAGCCTTTAAAAATCTACCTCGGTGTCAATGACACCTTAAACGCATAATGCGTCACAAATCCTATCTCTCGGTGTTGAAAACACCTTAAGTGCACTAAGGCACCAACAAACAATTTATTCCTCGTATACATAGACACTTACATAACTCCTTTCTCATGCTTAAAGCATCAATAAAAACTATATGAACCATAATAAAATTCTCTTTTAATATTCCAAACCAAATTAAATATTTTGTTTTATTAAACATGCTTTCTATCATGCCATAAATAAAAGTGTGTTTCATATACAATATTCCAAACTATAATTTTCGAACCATTAATCCATCACAAATAATTCATGCTTCAATATATGTTCAATCATCAATAACAACCAAATCATAATTTCCATTTCAAATCTATCATGATACAACTTGTAATAAATTAAACACATTTAGCATGCTACTACACCAATAAAATCATGCTAAGTACGTTAACGTACCTTGTATACGATCTTAAAATCGTCACGACTAATAGAAATCACTCACTTCAAAGTCTCCTACAATTTAAAATCATAGAAAAGTATTAGAATCCTTTCTACACAAATTTCCAGCAATATATACTATTATTAAACCCCTCATAATTTAATTATTAAATAAGATGAAATTATATTTAAAACACCATACTTTAATCCCAATTAATTGGTAATTGAAATTCCATAAAGAAATTTGATTTTTAATGTACTACCAAAAATTCCAGCATTATACTTCAATGAAAACTTGCTGTAATTAAGCCTTAAAACACCTAAATCAAAAGGTTTAAACTATCTTATACCATTATCCTTCAATAATTAATAATTTATGAATCTAGGGTTTTAAAATTGGGGCTTTTTTATTAAAATTAAAATCTGACAATTAAACTACATGATACTCATAATCAAACGTCATAATCTAATCACAAAACTCATAATTAATAATTAGATCTAGGATTAAATTGGTTTTTTTTAAAACAAAAGAACATTTTTTTTTGTTCTAAATTCCGGGCAGCCGACAGCAGGCCTGCGCCGCTGCAAGTGGACGGCGGCTCACCGGTGGTGGTGGTGGTCGGTGGTGGTGATGCCGAAAGAAAGGGGAAGGAAAAAAAAGAAAGAAAAAGAAAAATAAGGAGAAGGGATAGAAAGTTTACCTTCGTCTTCAAATATTATAAGTCAAATTTATGACATTAAATATATAAAAAAAAGCTTGTAGATGACATGAAACTTTTATATATAAACCAATATAGTAATATTTTGAAACTAGGAATGGAAATCAAGTGTTGTTTGGGTGACAAAAAAAAATCATAGGAAGTTAAAATTTCTAGGATTTAAAATTCTTTTGCGTTTTTTGGTTAACAAAATCATGGGAAGTAGAATTTCCTAGAAATTAAAATTATTTTGTATTCTTTGGTTAATAAAATTATGGGAAGTAGAAATTCCTTTGAAGCACAAAATGGAGGATTATTTAATTACCAAGAGAGACATAGGTAAATGGAACATCCCATGGGAATTTTCACTTCCCATGGTTACCAAACACGATTTGGTATTTTCTAGGGATTTCAATTACATGGGAATATAAATTTCCAAGGATTTTGCATTTCCCACATTCAATCAAACGAGCCCCAATATTCTTATTCTTATTATTATTATTATTATTATTATTATTATTATTATTATTATTATTATTATTATTATTATTATTATTATTATTATTATTATTATTATTATTATTATTATTATTATTATTATTATTATTATCTACTGTGATAATTTTCCGCCTTTTATGTTAGAAATATTGTCTAGATTTGATCTAATCACTTATCTTCAACTCTTTAAAAAGTCCCCATGCACCTTACGGTAGCACAAGTTTTGCTCCAATTTTACTGTTCCTTATGAACAGCAAAATAACACCCCTGCCCTTTACCTCCTTTGATGAATCACCAGATTTCCAGGGGTAGGATTTTCTTTTTAATTTCCTTCGTTGCTTAGTGTACATTTGTCTGCTCTCTCTTCATTCACTTTCTCTCTCCTCAATTGAATCCTTATTTTTTTTATCGTGATTGAGTTTTGATCATTAGGGTTTCAATTAATTGTGAAATTCGGTTTATTTCTTGGTTGTGAGGATAGATCATTGTGAATTTAGGGTTTTTCTTGGGAATTTGGGTGAAAATATGACAGAATTTTGTTGAGTGAAGAAGGATGGGAAGTACAGAAATATTGGTGAAGCAACTTGGAGTGACGAGGCCGAATTCTATGGCGGGACCTTCTACTGTTGATTTGCAAGAACTCGGGCATTGGAGAAGGTTTGTTGATTTGATTATTGAATTTTTAGTTTTAATTAGGGATTCTTGTTTATGGTAATAAATTGTTTTTGATCGCTCGTTTTGGAATTTCAGTTTTTGGTTGAGTCTGGTTTGTATGAAAGCGATGACGAAGTGGCGAAGAGGGAACACATCGGTTTTGGCTCGCTGTAGAGAGGTATAAGAACTAAATTAGTGTGTGTTGAAGTTATGTTCTTATTTCTAACATGAATTTTAGTTGATTTGGTCGAATTTGGGAATTCTGTTAGTTGATTGTCAATTATAATTGTCAATTAGTTGACATAATTGTATGAATGCCCTAGACTTGCTGAATTTGTAATATAAACGAGGTTGGTGTGATCATACATGAAAAGCGGATTGATTGTTGTTTACATTTGATTAGGTTGAGATTACTGTACGATCAAGCTAATTTATTTTGTACAGAATAAAAATGTTCAGAAGAGTGCGATAGCAAACCAGTAAAGCAAAGAAAGCTAACAATCAATCATCCTTTCCACTAATTTTCTCCTCAATGTAAAATATCTAATTAATTGAATTGCCGGAGATGAGGGTGAATCCGCAAAGTCCACTAATGTTTCCTGCGAAGCAAAGGATGCTTGCATTGGGTTTTCGATGGTGTTGAAACCTGTAGACACCCATTTGTGTCTCCCCAAAACTAAACCCAATGATGAGTACCTTTCACGCCGAATCATAATCGAATGAGGTGAAAGTGTGGAAAGTCTAGTGTTGCGGATAGTTTTAATTCTTTTCTTTTTCTCTGTTTTTGAAAACCTATTTTAAGAAAACATTCAATCCAGTTTGGTTTGGTCCTTAGGAAGGGTCCAATAATGGTGTAGTTGGATCGGGCTTGAAAAGAGCTTTCCAACGATATATTATAAGCCCAATTTCGATTAATAATAAGGAAGTTATGGCCAAAATACTAAACTGGGTCCGGTTTGATGTTTATGTGCGGCCCAATGATCTAGAGGAGGTCCTAATATTGATTTATCATTCCTAATGCAATTAGAATTGATTTTAGTCTTCTAGATTCTTCTATAAGGTTCTTTTCATTCCTAATTCAATTAACATTGATAAATTGACTTTGGTTGACTTTTTAGAGTTTTAATCAGAATAAAAGAGTGTTTTAAAGGAAAATACGATTTTGCCCTTCTGTACGGCTAAATTTTATCAAAATTAAGAAAACACGTGAAATTAATGATTAGCGTCTAACGACAGGGATTAGCGCCTGGCGCTAGCCTTAGCGCCTGACGCTAATGTCCAGCGTCTGGCGCTAAACTGTTTTATTCTCGTCGAAACTCTAATTTGTTTTTCTATCCGTCCGGCTGATTTTCTCTATAAATATCCTCCTAAAACCTCCGTTTTCAATCATCAATTCTCATTAACAACAATAATTTTTCTTATTCTCTCTAGCTTTTAAGAATTCTTCTCTTTCTTTAGCTTTCACTACGAAATTCTGCATTCACAAGACCTAGAAGTACCTAGCCAAGTTCGAAGTTGCCTTCGCCTTAGACGTGAAAGGTTTTAATTTCTGAGGGTTTGGTCCCAAATATCTCTTTCAATTATTTAATTTAATTCTTTGTTTATTATTTTCCTTGAATTTACTAACGTGTGTATTTTGTTATTAGAAAGAGGTACGAGGCATCAAAGTAAGTGTTTTAATTGTTTACATTGTTATTATGATATGGAAATCATGTTTAGATTGTTATTATGATTCCTAAATTCATTTTAGGGCGTTTTGATCTTCCTAGTATCATGTTTAGGCTAACAACTATACTTTCTAATATCAAATATGACAATTGTGATTCCTATGATGCTTCCTATTCTATTCCTAAAATCATGTTAGTATCATGTTAGGGTTAAAACTTTGATTTTTATTGTTTAGTGACATGCTAGGGTTTGTTATTAATCTTGTTAGTATCATACCTAGGATCTTGCTATTATTATGCTTTAACATGATTATGATAAATATGATTATTTTATGATGATTATTATTATTATGATCATTATAATTGTTATGATTATGATTTTGATTATTTTTGTTATAATTATTATTGTTATGATTATTATTATGTTGCTTGATTATATATTATTGTTATTGCTTGATCACACCTTTTATGCATGCTTAAAGGGAATTGGTACTTTTAATCACGCTTAATAAGATAATTAATAATCTTGTTTAGGGTTAATTTGATTATAATTCAAGTGATCGGCAATAATAGTTTTATTTGTGCATTTATATTCAACCAACATAGATTAAACAGGTTTAGTGTTAATCCTAATGATTGCATGTGAGTTTGAAAGTGCACATGAATACGATCAGAAAAAAGTAGAGGCCTATTATTAGGGCAGGTTCAATCTCTTTTAAGTTGGATTTGTACCTTTATCCCCGAACTACAAGTCATGGCTCCAGGCCTATTGGAGTTGACGATCTCTTGGATTGTTAAGGGGTGTAACCTTCACCTCGTGAACGGTTTACACGCTCCAAAAACTTGTTGGCGACTCTTTTGCTCTATCTTCTTTCCCTTTTGACGCCACCGTACTTTAGTGTATGATCACACTGGGGTTCAAGTTTGGGGTAATGCTTGAAATATTCCCTACAAAACCCTTCTCTTTCATTTACCTTATTATGAGCATGGATATGGGTGAGATTTTCTGTATTTTTTGCAATTAAATTGTTTGTTTTGTTTGGGGATTTAAGGGATTGTTTGATGTAGGGTTGATTGAATTGTTTGGGTAACTGTTAGATTTTTTTATTTTAATTATGTTTGGTTATAATTGAAACTAATGATTAATTTGAGGTAGGTTTTCTTTTAATTTTGTTACCCTTTTGATTTTGGAAAATTGATTCGAGTTTATGCTCAAACTATTCATTTGGGATGTTTTTAATTGATTTTTCACTATTTTCATAGCTACTTGGGATAATTTGTTATTCTAATTAACACCATTTCTTGATGAATTCTCTCTGAAATTCGAGTTATTAGTGATTTTATGTAAAATTTAGAGTTTTGACTATCAGTGATTTCCAATTAGCCATAGTTTGGATAATCTCTATATTTTATACAAGTTAAGAGAGGTCAATAGTATTAGTTTTGCGCAGTTTGTTATGCTTTGCTTTTTATCATCTTGTTTTCGATTTCTATTGGACTCTCATAGCTCAGGGTTCATTTATTTTGCAAAGTTAGATGCCCTTGCTATAATTATTTGTTGTCTGACATTGTTAATATTCATTGTTTAAATAGATTAGGGATGAGCTGAATGATGAATCTGTTGCTGTAAAAGATGCTTACGGTGATGATCGACATGTCAGGTAAATTGCTTATGCTTTGTTTTAATTTAGATTTTAAGGTATTGGTCTAAGGATCAATGAAAGAAGCATCTCTGCAATTAGAGGTTAAGGATTCTTAAGGCTTTGATATTAGTGTTATTACCTTAAATTAGGACCATACTCTAAGTAATTTTAGGGTGATGTGGTGAGATATTTGGGTTTTTGGTTGCTAGCTAATATTTATTTGATTGCATGTTTTAATAATCTTGATTATTTGTAATTAGGTTAATGTTCATCGGTAATTTATTATCCAGTAATATGATTCTTCTAAGTTGGATTATTTTATTGAGAATCAAACTAATTTTATTTCAATAAGTTAAGACCCCACCTGCAAAGTAAATCAATCGAAAAATTCTCCATTTTTGTAACAACTATTATGATTTTATTTTATTTTATGATTGATTCAGTATTTGGTGTTATACAGATGTGTCAACTACTACGATTGTTCAGATAGGGCCAGTGGTTTGTTTTTTGGAAATTTTGATTTTTACCACCTTACAAAAACTCAAAAATTGCTTTTACCACCTCCACATCAAAAACTTTTATTTTACCACCTGATAAAAAAATTAAACATAGCTTTTACCACCACAATCGTACTCTGGTGACGAAAAGTTATTATGGGCCCCACAGTAATGACTATTTTTTCAAATTAGCCTCATTCTTCCTTGATTTTTCGTTATAAATAACCCAGGTGACTCTTTTCCTCAAAAAAATTGATTGAATCCTTGATTTTTTTGCGAATTTCTTCCCAAAAACCCAAATTCGTTGTACCTAATCAATCCCAGCATTCAATTGTACCAAACTTAAATTTGTGCTCATTTAACAAAGTCCATTGAGACAGAATTCAGAAGGAGGTACGAAATTCAATTAAATAAAAAATACCATGAATTAGTATGTATTTTTTTGCAATTCTTGTCTTAATTATGTTCCAATTTTTATGTTTGATTGTAAGTGTGGATATGAGTTATGAATTGAGCCCTAATTTCATATTTAAAAAATTAGGGTTCATGTTAGTGTCAATTAATTTGGGTTTTTTAAATTTACAATCGTTTAATGTAATTAGGGCTTGGCAATGGTAATTGTGTTCAATTAGAAGTAATGTTGATGCTGGTGATTGTCAATTGCATCAGGAAATGTCTTTGATAAGTGTATCACCATTAAAAGAAAAAAGATGTCAATGTGTAGTACCAATGGCAAGACTTACTTCCTGGACAAGGGAGAATCCTGGACGCTAGTTTTGGTCCTACAAGTTCTATGACCCTGTGACAGAGACAAGGGGTTGTAAAGCCTTTGAGTGGGTGGATCAGCCAGATGGAACACCTTGGCAAATAGAGGTCATTAATAACTTGATACTTGACAAGAAATTGATGAAGGGTGAGATAACTGATTTGAAGAGGGAAGTCGATGATGTTAGTTGGAAGAGGAGGTGCTTGCTGAATGAGATTGATTGCTTGAAGGTCAAGTGCAAGACACTTAATTATGTCAGGAAGAAGATGAGAAAGGAGGTTCATGGAAAGGAAGGAACAACAAAGAATTTGGCTATTGTAATTGGTGTTGTTGTGTTTTGTTGTGTTGGTTTGGTTATGGCTTTGTATTTTGCTAGTTCTTAGGATTATTAATGTGGACATTTGGAACTTTAGTTAAGATTTTATGGCTGTTGTAAGGGTTGCAATTCATGTATTTGGATAGTTTCTTAATGAAATGAAATGTTTTGAATACTCTATTATTTGCTGCCAAGTAAAGCTTGCTTTAATTTTTAGTGCCTAATTTTGTCATTCCTTTTTCATGTTAGTAGCAAAAGGCAAGTAAAGGTTGCTCTAATACATACAAAATGTTGAAATTTTCTTCACCAAAAGAGCACAACACAAGTGCATCTAATATTTTGTCCAACTAAGTAGTTGGTACACAAAAGAAAACCTAAAAAATTAAGTTGTTCTTGAAGTACAAATTATCTAAACTATTACAAGCTGCTTAAACTCTTCATCTTGCTCTTTGTAACTGGCAGCTTGGCTCTTGGTTGTGGTGGTGCTTGAGCTGGCTGAGATGAAGTCACTACTGGGGGTTGACTTAAACTCTACTTTCTGGCTCTGGTGGTAGGTTGACTCAGAGATGCCAGAGCTGATGTTGTTGCTGAAGGCTAAGATGATGATGTTCTTGCTGCTGTAGTAGGCTGGGATGATGCTGCTACTGTTGTAGAAGGTTGTGACTGTGGCATTGTCAATGCAGCCTGCAATTCATAAGAACATAGCGCTCAGTTTTTTGTAGCTCAACCTAAAACACATAGAATCAAAAGTGAATTGTTGCATACCTGTCTAGCAGCTTTCTGTTCATTTTTCTTTCTCTGTTCCTGCATCCAAGGTGTATGCAGTTGTGGCCTTCCTCCTTTGGGATTTGGTGCAGGTTGTTGTGGTTGCTCTAGTGCAGGAGCTTTCTTACATGTTTTTCCATAGTGCCCAAACCCCCCACAATTACTACATTGCTCCTTGATTTTTTATTTTTTTCCCTTGGGAAGTAGCAGTAGAAGACCCATCTCCTTGTTCAAGCTTTTTTTTTTTAGTCTATTTGGCTGCACTTTCATCACTGGTGGCAAAGGCTGTCTTAGCTGCACTCTCTCCCAAAGCTTTTAACCAGGCATTGGTTGAATGGGAGACTCATATGCATCTAGGTAAGTGACCCTGGATGCACATACAACTCTGGGTCCTCTCTCTTGTCCATAATGCAAGCAAATGCATGGTGTAGACACCTAAAAATGTCTCCCCAAAACCAAACCCGATGATGAATAACCTTTCACCGCCACTATTGGTCAGGTTTAGTATTTAATCCCGAGAGTGCTTAAAAAATCGTATTTTATTAAATTCATATTTTTGAACAGTCCCTGGATTAGTCTTGATGTTTGGTAAAAGCATAGTTTTAATTTCAGCCCAAACTTATTAATTAATTTTTAGCCCAAGCCTTTTTTATTTTATTGTTTTATTTTTTATTTTTGGCCCAAACCCTTTATTTATTTTTATTTAATTATTTTCTTATTTTAGCCCGAATAATAAAAAGTCAGAAAAGGCCCAAAATTATCAATCGGCACTTAAAATGCCGAAGGAAATTAGGGTTAAAAATGTATTTAGACGGAAAAACAGGCTGGAATTTCCCGCGCCACGACAGGTACCTACCGTGTCACGGGAATCCTTCCCGTCTTACGGTGGGATTTTCCGAGACACGGGACATTCCGTGTCTTTTCCGCGTAAACCCTTAACGCGTTTTTATCCCGTTTTCTAAATATTTCCCGTGTCATGCAAATTTGTACCGTGTCACGGGAAAGTTTCCCGGCTGACGGTGGGATTTCCCGTGTCACGGTACAGTTTGACCGTGTCATGGGATACTTTTTTAGGGTTTTTATCATTTTAGGGTTCCGTGTGCTTCCTCAGCATATTTTCCCTATAAAAACCCCCTCATTTATGATGAACGGGGCACCGAGTAATTCGATTATTTTATTTTCTCTCTTCTATGCTTTAGCCTAAACACTAGCCTACCCCTTTTTATTTCAAAATTCCTTCTTCAAGTACTCAAAGGAGTACATACTTCACTCGTGGTTCCATCCTTAAGCCAAGGCGTGAAAGGTAGAATTGTTTGAGGGTTTGGCCCCAAAATCAACTTTACTTTATTTAATTTAATTTAATCATTGCTTTATTATTTCCTTGAAGTTACTAACTCGTTTATTATTTTGTAGTTGCAAACAAACAGAGTCAAAGTAAGAGTCATGCTCCTTTTATTTTAGTTATTTTTCTAACGATTTTATGTTGTTGGAATTGTGATTAAATTGGTTTTAATATTAATGTTATTCTATTATTTTTATTGATCACCATAATGCATGTTAAAGGGAATATGTAATTGAAAATCACGCCTAATAAGATAATTTGGACAACCGGTTTAGGATCCCTTTTAATCTTATTATTAATTGAAGTGATCACCAATATTTTAGAATTATGTGTTTTTAGGCGTCGCTCGAATTGGGCCTACGTTAAAGCATGTGGTGAATATGCTTGGCACTCATAGGAAGTGGGAATTGACATTACGATTAGGGACAACGATTAGGGACAAAAAAAAGTAGGGAGCCGCCAACAAGTTTTTAAGGAACTTGTAAACCGTTCACGGATCATAAAAGGCAACCACGATAAAGGGACAACGATAGGCAACAACGATTGAACCGTGAAGGTTACACCCCATTCATAATCCATGGGATTACTAACTCCATATGGTTCGAAACCACGAAAGGAGGATAGGGGATGATGGTACGAAGTGAGTCATGGAGTCACATTCGCCCGTATTGGCCTCTACTCGATTCTTATAGTGAAAAGTGATTCCTGCGATCTCAAAGGCATATAAACAAAGATTCAATTTGCTCCAAACTATCGTTAAGCTGAATTGGTTTAATATTAATGCAACACATAATTCTAAAATATTGTGATCACTTGATTAAATAACAAGATTAAAAAGGATCCTAAACCGGTTGTCCAAATTATCTTATTAGGCGTGATTTTCAATTACATATTCCCTTTAAACATGCAATATGGTGATCATAATGGCAATAGAATAAACATCAATATTGGAAGCAATTTAAAAATAATAGCGTTAGTCAAATCAAATATAAAATAACCTAATCATGATACTAGCAATATAAAATAAAATAAGAGTAATTAAGTGATTAATTACTCACATTCCGCGCGTTCCTTTAAATTGCTACATCACGAATAAACTGTTAGTAACTTCAATAAAAATATAAATCAAATTGAAACAATTAAATTAAATAAAAATTAGAGTTGATTTGGTCCAAACCCTCAGTCAATTATACCTATCACGCCTTGGTTTAAGTATAGAACTTGGGTATTGTATGAACTCCTTGGAGTGCTTAATTAGGGGAATTATTTTAAGGGAATAGGGTGCCTAGTATTTAGGCTAAAGAGGGAGAAGAGAATTATTTTGTGATCAAGCTTTTTAATGATTGAAAAACGGCTGATATGACCTCTATTTATAGGGAAAAAAAAAGGTCGAAGAATCAAGAAAAGATAAGAATTCGAATCGGATAAAACTCTTGTGATAGACAGCAGTTTTTGCGGTTTTTGTTTTTATCATATCTTTTGAACCAGAAATTGGAATAATATGAATAAGATATGGTTGGAAATATCTTAAAGTCTTCTTTTTAACCCAATAAAAATTAGATTAAAATATTCTTTATAACAAAAGATATATCCGAAATAGTGAGACGGTGTCAGTTTTGAATAGAGTTTGACATTTTATTCATATCTTTTTCGTTATAGCTCGGAATTGATATTATAATATATCATTGAAAAGATAATTTCAAGGGCTATCCAACCATATAAAATTTGGATAAAAACAACGAGGCACGAAAATAATATCTGTCTATCTTTGAACGTCTTTCAATTCGGATATAAATAGGATTTTCAAAAAGAAAAGTTTTATTCAATTTCAAACTCTTTAATCTTTTCTTTTCTAAAAGGATAATTAAGAACTTTTAGAAACTTATAGAGGCTTCTAATTAATCATAATTATTTTAGGAATTGGATTAAATAATTTGGACCCTCTACATGATCATTGGGTCGTAGGTAAGGTGGGCTTAGGTTCGGTTTGGGCTCAGTTTAATATTTTGGCCATAACTTATTCGTTATAACTCGGATTTGGGCTTGTAATATATAGTTGGAAAGCTCTTTTAAAGCCCCATCCAAATATTCAATCATTAGACCCAAATTAAGGACCAAAATAAAATGGAATTAACGTTTTTATAAAAAGGACATGAAATGATTGATTTTAAAGGACACGAAATGAATTATTTTGGGTTTAAAGGCACGAAAAGAGGAAAATAAGTTATGGTTTGGGGAAATGGGCTAGGAATTGGGTTGGTTTATGAAATGGAAATATGGATTTAAGCACTCCAAAAATTAAATACTCAACCCGACCAATAATGGTGGTGAAAGGTTGTTCATCATCGGGTTTGGTTTTGGGGAGACATTTTTAGGTGTCTACAGAAGCCCCCACTTTGACTGAGTTTGTAGAAACGTCAGTTTTGAAAACAATAGTCAAAGTAGTAGATAGGGACGGAGAATGATTTAAGACGTTCTGCGATCCTAAATCATTCTGTATACGCCGATACCTGCAGAAAAATGTTAGTTCTACAGATAAAAGAGTAAAGGGATAGAATGCGTATCTGACACCAGTGTATCGGTGACAAATGAGTTTGGTAACTTCCTATGCTTGAAGGAATCCACCGGATGACGTTTGTTGAAATGCTTTCCATGCTTGAGGAAAGCCGATAGATGAGTTTGGTAGCTTTCTAAGCCTGAAGAAACCTACCGGATGACACTTTCCATGCTTGAGGAAAGTCGACGTATGAATTTGGTGTCATTCTATGCTTGAAGAATTCCACCAATAATGCTTTCCATGCTTGAGGAAAGCCGACAAAGGAATTTGGCGGTTTTCTATGCTTGAAGAAATCCACAGGATAATACTTTCCATGCTTGAGGAAAGTCGACAGATGATGAGATTGCAAGTCTCTGTGTATTGAGAACCTTGCGTCATGAAATGATGGTGGTTCGATTGTCCCCGAACGTGGGCTGTAGATGGTTCGCTTGTCCCCAAACGTGGGTTGTAGATGGTCCGCTTGTCCCCGAACGTGGGCTGTAGATGGTCCGCTTGTCCCCGGACGTGGGCTGTAGATGGTCCGCTTGTCCCCGGACGTGGGCTGTACATGGTCCGCTTGTCCCCGGACGTGGATTGTAGTTGATCGCTTGTCCCCGAACACGGGCTGTAGATGAGACCTGCAAAAATAAATTTGCCAATGGACTCGTATATATTGTGATTGACTTGACCACTGACTTGACCAAGTTTGACTTGATGTGACATGACATGTGTATGACTTGTGAGTGTGTGTGTGTATATGTGTGTGTTCAGGCACAAGCAAACGAAGATGCAAAAGCAAAAAATTTCCGTCAATTTTTGTCATGAGTGGAGGATACCGACTTTCTCCCGAAAAAGAAAGATGTGAAAACTGAACTTTTATTTTCGAACTTCCCTCAATGAGAAAATTTTGAAAAAGTTTTTTTTTTTTAAACTTCCCCAAAAGAAAATACGCGAAAAAAGGAAAGAAGTTTTGAACTTCCTCGTTGAGCAAGACAAAATGAATTGCATGGATTGAATTGCTTTTCTTGAAAATAATGTATGCATGATGCATGTCCTTAGGCCAGGAGGCTAAGGACAATTACATCATGTGACACGATAGATGAACTTAAGTCATGGAGCTAAGCATCATATATGGTGTAAAGAAGCAATCTTGAACGTCACTTAGGTCTGGAAGCTAAGCACGTATATAGATGAAGTGATTATTGCATAATGAACGTTGCTTAGGTCAAGGAGCTAAGAACTATATGCTTTGTATTATTACAAATCATGGATATAGAAATATTGCTCAGCACATTATGCGATGCATGAAACAAAGAACATTGCTCAGGTCAAGAAGCTAAGCAAGTATACAACGTTTCTTCTGATGAATATTGTCTTGAAAGATGATGAAGCATGCGCGATAAGGATACAAGATTTCATGATAAAGGGTTCCTAAGGGAAAGATGATATGGATATGTATGTGTGAAAGAAGTGTGTGAAAGTGATACTAAGGTGGTTGCAAGGGCTATGGTGATGGAAATAGATGTGAGAAGTGTAAAAAATGATGACACTTTAGGCTGGGTAGGCTAAATGATGTGGGTTCAAGTCCCCAAGTCTAGCTCTAAATGGGTAGGGGTAAGCATTGGATATTCTTTGACTCGATCATGCATGGATATGAATATGAATGTGGCCGCACCTCGATGTGAGGTTGCCTACGTATCCGTTAGGAATCAGGCCGAACGTAGCTCTAACCGAACTTTGCACAAGTGTATGTACACCTCAAAAAGGTCTTTCAAGGGTTGTAATGTGGTTAAGCTGATGGTTTAAAGAAGAAAGGGGTAAAAGGCTCAAGACCCGAGAGAAGCCCCCAAGATATGCAATTATGTATTAGACTTTGTTAGCTTTATTTTCAACATTTTTTTGTTTTGAATTTCTTTTTTTTATTATTATTATTTTGAATCAATGTAGGCAATCTCATATCATGCGGTCCATCACTCACTTAGCATTCATGTTTCTCAGGCACGGTACCAAGCACTCGATGAGAGACGCAATTTGAGACGTGTTCATATCAAAGACATTGGAACACTTGCCTTTAGACATTGTTTTATTGTTTCTTTGCTGCTTTCTTTTTTTTTTTTTACTTGCTTTTTGAATGTTATACAATTACACATCTTCCAATCCCAGGGTTAAGTGAATGTGGGTTAAATAAATGAAGGTCAAACGTTAGACGAGGCTCAAAGTGGTTGATGAAAAAATGGATATGTGATTGAATGGTTAATGGGGAATGAATGGGTTGCAAATGTACCTCAAGTAATTGGTGTACCTTGTGTTTAGTTCGGTAATTTTTTTTTTTTTTTTTTTTTCTAATTACATGATCGAATGTAAAGGAAAGAAATGCTCATTGATGAAACATGACATATAGACATAAGGATATGGAGAACCTATGCTAGACTTATTAGGGGAAAAAGGATGAAACGAAAGAAGAAAAAAAAATGAAATCTTGTATAGAGACTTGTCTTGTGCTTCGTCTTCATGGTTGCTTATGAATTATTTGTTACCGCCAAGAGGAACAAGAATTTTGTTATTGCTAATGCTTTGATTGGAAGAAAAGAAGGAAGGAATGACGTTCCCCTTATTCTTCCAACTCTTAACTAGTGATTCTTGAACTCGAGTATTATAGAACAAAATGAGCTCACTTAATGCTTTGACTCAATACTCAGATTGGAAAGGAAGAGTGTATGAAACAATTTTGAAATCTGATGGGAAATACTCCACTCATTCCTATTACGACGGAAAATGATGCATGCATGGTCCTAGTATACGATCATAAACAATATAGTGCATTACTCGAAGACAAAGTGTGTGCAATGACTCAACATGTGTGATTAGGTGAGTATATTAAGACTCATGGTATGATCGCATGGCTAGACATGAACACGTTGTGAAAAACAAAGGACCCAATGACCAAATAGCACGGAAGACTAAAAGACAAACTAACTTGATTAATTTTGTCAAATTTTAATGTTTATGCTATTTACTAGGTGAAAACGGTCCATTGGAAATCGTTATTCATAAGTAAGATCAACCACAATAAAAAACGAAGAACACATGTTAAGGTTAGCATAAAAATTGATCACAAGAAACTAGGAAGAGTACTAGAATTCTAGAAGAGTTATGACTCATGGGTATAAAAAAAATAAATAAATAAAAATAAAAATCTATAATACTATGTTCTATGAGCTGACAAGGATTAAAGGACTTGGCTAAGACTAGCTTGACACGATTTTTTTACTTTTTTTTAAAAAAAAAACACAAAAGGTAACGCTAAAAAGACACCTAAACTGGACAGGCTGTAGTATATCGGTTATTACTTTTGATATGTGACTTTGATTAGGACGAAACCAGCTCTAAATGAAAGATAAAACCCGGGGCTACAGATCCATAGGTTGCACGACATGTAACTCTTTTTAGAACTCCAGCTATGACCAAAACAAGTTGACACTTGTGCAGTATACGAGAATAAAAATGCGGGTGACTCAAAAATCAAAACAAAATCTATGGCTCGACTCTAATAATAAAAAAATAAATAAATAAATAAAATAAAAAGGGTTTGATAAGAGAAAAAAAATAATTAAAAAAATTCAATAAAAAAAAAGCACATATAAGCATAGTGTCACGCATGATGCAATGAAGTTTGCAACCTAAAGTCAAGTTCTATGTTCGATTATGGTCAAGCTTTTGGGTGTCAAAGGGTATCATAGTTAAGAGTTTGGACGCGTTAGCAAGGCAGCCTTCCTTGAGGGTGTATGCCAACGGGCGGCTCCGCGATTTCGTGATGAAATCGTACTTGACTCCATGGTTTGGGTGGATTTAAAAACTCGGATGAACAATTATTGCCATGAGCGTTTTCGGGTTGATAGAGCATAAATCCCCCGGGCTAGCCACATACGTAGAACACGTACTATTGTGGAAAAATAGGTAAGCTAAAATGCATATACATATGTGACAATGCCAATTAAATCACAGGAATATTTTTCAAGAATCTTTCAAGTCTCATCCACTCATTTCAATTAAATACCGATCACTCAAATTGATAAATAACCAAGAATCCTCCCCAGTGGAGTCGCCAAATTGTAGGCATCGCTCGAAGTGCGCCTACGTTAAAAGCATGTTGTGAATATTCTTGGCACTCATAGGAAGTAGGAATTGAAATTACGATTAGGGACAACAAGTAGGGACAAAGAAAAGTAGGGAGCCGTCAACAAGTTTTTAAGGAACTTGTAAACCGTTCACGGATCATAAAAGGCAACCACGATAAAGGGACAACGATAGGAAACAACGATTGACCCGTGAAGGTTACACCCCATTCATAATCCATGAGATTACTAACTCCATATGGTTCGGAACCGCGAAAGGAGGATCGGGGATGATGGTACGAAGTGAGTCATGGAGTCACATTCGCCCGTATTGGCCTCTACTCGATTCTTATAGTGAAAAGTGATTCCTGCGATCTCAAAGGCATACAAACAAAGATTCAATTTGCTCCAAACTATCGTTAAGCTAAATTGGTTTAATATTAATGCAACACATTATTCTAAAATATTGTGATCACTTGATTAAATAACAAGATTAAAAAGGATCCTAAACCGGATGTCCAAATTATCTTATTAGGCGTGATTTTCAATTACATATTCCCTTTAAACATGCAATATGGTGATCATAATAACAATAGAATAAACATCAATATTTGAAGCAATTTAAAATTAATAGCGTTAGTCAAATCAAATATAAAATAACCTAATCATAATACTAGCAATATAAAATAAAATAAGAGTAATTAAGTGATTAATTACTCACATTCCGCGCGTTCCTTTAAATTGCTACATCACGAATAAACTGTTAGTAACTTCAATAAAATAATAAATCAAATTGAAACAATTAAATTAAGTAAAAATTAGAGTTGATTTGGTCCAAACCCTCAGTCAATTATACCTATCACGCCTTGGTTTAAGTATAGAACTTGGGTATTGTATGAACTTCTTGGAGTGCTTAATTAGGGGAATTATTTTGAGAGAATAGGGTGGCTAGTATTTAGGCTAAAGAGGAAGAAGAGAATTATTTTGTGATCAAGCTTTTTGATGATTGAAAAAGGGATGATATGACCTCTATTTATAGGGAAAAAAAAGGTCGAAGAATCAAGAAAATATAAGAATTCGAATCAGATAAAACTCTTGCGATAGACAACAGTTTTTGCGGTTATTGTTTTTATCATATCTTTTGAACCATAAATCGGAATAATATGAATAAGATATGGTTGGAAAGCTCTTGAAGTCTACTTTTTAACCCAATTAAAATCAGATTAAAATATTTTTTATAATAAAAGATAAAGCCGAAATAGTGAGACGGTGTCAGTTTTGAATAGAGTTTGACATTTTATTCATATCTTTTCCGTTATAGCTCGGAATTGATATTATAATATATTATTGGAAAGATAATTTCAAGGGCTATCCAACCATATAAAATTTGGATAAAAATTATGAGTTAAGAAAATAATATCTGTCTATCTTTGAACGTCTTTCAATTCGGATATAAATAGGATTTTCAAAAAAGAAAAGTTTTATTCAATTTCAAACTCTTTAATCTTATCTTTTCAAAAAGGATAATTAAGATCTTTTAGGAACTTATAGAGGCTTCTAATTAATCCTAATTAGTTTAGGAGATGGATTAAATAATTTGGACCCTCTACATGATCATTGGGTCGTAGGTAAGGTGGGCTTAGGTTCGGTTTGGGCTCAGTTTAATATTTTGGCCATAACTTTTTCGTTATAACTCGGATTTGGGCTTGTAATATATAGTTGGAAAGCTCTTTTAAAGCCCCATCCAAATATTCAATCATTATACCCAGATTATGGACCAAAATAAACTGTATTAAACGTTTTTATAAAAAGGACACGAAATGATTGATTTTAAAGGACACGAAATGAATTATTTTGGGTTTAAAGGCACGAAAAGAGGAAAATAAGTTTTGGTTTGGGGAAATGGGCTATGAATTGGGTTGTTTTATGAAATGGAAATATGGATTTAAGCACTCCAAAAATTAAATACTCAACCCGACCAATAATGGTGGTGAAAGGTTGTTCATCATCGGGTTTGGTTTTGAGGAGACATTTTTAGGTGTCTACAGTGTTGCATTAATATTAAACCAATTTAGTTAAATAATAGTTTGGAGCAAATTAAATATCTTTGTTTGTATGCCTTTGAGATCGCAGGAATCACTTTTCACTATAAGAATCGAGTAGAGGCCAATACGGGCGAATGTGACTCCATGACTCACTTCGTACCATCATCCCCGATCTTCCTTTCGTGGTTCTGAACCATATGGAGTTAGTAATCTCATGGATTATGAATGGGGTGTAACCTTCATGGGTCAATCGTTGCTGCCTATTGTTGTCCCGTATCGTGGTTGCCTTTTTATGATCCGTGAACGGTTTACAAGTTCCTTAAAAACTTGTTGGCGGCTCCCTACTTTATTTGTCCCTAATCGTATTATGTCAATTCCCACTTCCTATGAGTTCCAAGCATATTCACAACATGCTTTTAACGTAGGCGCATTTCGAGTGACGCCTACAATTTGGCGACTCCACTGGGGAGGATTCTTAATTATTTATCGATTTGAGTGATCAGTATTTAATTAAGATGAGTGGAGGAGACTTGAAAGATTCTTTAAAAAATATTCCTGTGATTAATTTGGCATTTTTGCATCTGCATAGACGTTTTAACGTCGCATTCAGGTCTGTCCCGTAAGAAAAATTGGATAAATTGGTTGCGCGCGAAGGAAAACAGGGCACCAGTCAGATCTTCTGACTGTCGTGTCACGGTAAAGTGCATCGTCTGACGGTGCACAGTACCGCGACACGGGAATTTTTGCCGTGTCACAGCAGTCCTAAAATCAGTCCGGTGGCTTATTTTCTTTCCTCACAGTAGACTTCCTTCGATTTTTCTGAAAAAACGTATGTGTTCTACATCCGTCTTAGCCCCGGGGGATTTAAGCTCTATCGACCCAGAAACGCTCATGGCAATAAGGGTTCATCCGAGTTATTAAATCTACCCAAACCATGGAGTCGAGTTCGATTTCATCACAAACTCGCGGAGCCGCCCGTTGGCATACACCCTCAAAGGAGGCTGCCTTGCTAACGCGTCCAAACTCTTAACCATGGTACCCTTTTGACACCCAAGGCTTGACCAATAGTTGAACATAGATCTTGACTCTAGGTTGCAAACTTTTTTTATCATAGTGCCTAAATGCTATGTGGTTTTTTGGTGCTAACCTTCATGTGTTTGCTATTTTGTTTAACCCATGACCGAGGGTTTTTATTCTCACATAGTAATTAGTACGGACCTAAAATCGGTTAAAATCTGGAAAAACCACAAAACTGACCTGGAACTGCGCACCGTGTCTCGGCGTGTTCTGCTGCGCCACGGTGAACAGTGCCGTGACACGGGGCTCACTACCGTCTGACGGTAGACTGCACCGTGTCATGATAGTCTGCACCATGACACGGTGCCCAGAAAAGTGTCATGTTAATCTTTTTTTTATTCTTGTGCGTACGTATGTGGATGATGTGTCCGGTTTGGTGTCATGTCTAGTTGTACGGTCAAAACACGCGTCCATAACCTCACCTAATCACTCGCATATCGTGTTCACACACTTTTTTCCTAAGTCGTGCACTACTTTTTGACCGTATTTTAGGGTAGTCTTGTTTTTTGTGTCGTTTTTTTTTCGTAGTAAGTCGGATGGTATCCTCCCTTTAAAAATAAACAAGTAGAATTTCAAAATTATAGATTTTTTTTTTTTTAAAAAAAAAAAAAAATTCCTGTGCCACGTCAGCATCCACCGTGGCACGGGAATGGGTGCCGCGACACGAGACTGTCCACCGTGTCACGGCACAGTCCACCGTGGCGCGGTGGACTTGCAGAAAAAAAAAAAAAAAAACATATCGTGCCACGTCAGCGTCCACCGTGGCACAGGAATGGTTGCCGCGACACGGGACTGTCCACCGTGTCACGGCACAGTCCACCGTGGCACGGTGGACGTGCAAAAAAAAAAATCTCGTGCCACGTCAGCGTCCACCGTGGCATGGGAATGGTTGCCGTGGCACGGTGGACCTGCAAAAAAAAAAAAAAAACCCACCGCGTCACGGCAGCTCGTCACGTGACACGGTACAGTCTTCCGTGTCACGGTGCCCTTGAAATAAGTCCAGTCAGCTTTTTTTTAAGTCTTCCGTGTTAATTTGGTCCTCGCGTCAGTCATTTTGGTTATTGTTCACATGTCTAGCCATACGATCATACCACGAGTCTTATGACATCACTTAGTCACTCACGAGTCCTGTATAGTCCACATACTTTCTTTATGTTCCGACTCGAGTCGTGCACCAGGTCGTTTATGATCGTATATTAGGTTCATGCACCCTTTTTTTCGTCATAAATAAAAAAATGAGTGGAGTTTTCTCACCTGTTTTCAAATGTCCATTTTTTCCTTCCTTTCCTATCTTGAGCAATGAGTCAAACAATTAAGTGAATTATTTTATTTCACAGTACTTGGTCAAGGAACAAGGATAGATTAATACGGTTTGAGTCATTACCGCAACAATCTCTCAGATCTAATAGGCGTTCAGAGAGAACTTTGCCATCTCCATTACTCATCACCTTTCAATGGCCACTAAAGAAGATATTAAGAACATCAAAAAATCCATCGAGGCACTGTCTGCCATGATGCAAACCCTTACCACTAGGGTCACTACCATGGAACAAAACAAGGTCACTGTTTCCACCCTTGACAAACTGAAGGAACAAATGAGTAAGATTTCTGAGGATTTCACTTATGTGGAACGACCTCCCACTCCTTTGGATGTGAAGGACAGACTCCCTGAAAAGTTCTCCACTGCTGATATTCTAAAGTTCAAGCCTACTGACAATCCAATATTCCATTTGAAGGCATTCTCTACAACCATGGCTCTTAAGGGATTGGACGTAACACTCTTCCCTACGGTGTTCCCTCTCTCCTTAGAACATGCTTGCCAACAATGGTTTTATTCCTTAGATGTCAAGCATACTGCGACTTGGCAAGATGTCACCGACAGTTTCATGAATCGTTACAAGTGTAACATTCAAACTAAAACTTCTGAACGTGAACTCTCCATTCTCAAACAGAAAGAGAATGAAGGCTTCACCGCTTACCTGAACAGGTGGAGGGAAACAACTTCACTCTTGGTAGATCCCCCCAAAGAAAGAGAGATGGTTCGCCTCTTTATTCAAAATCTGACTCATAAATATAGGGAACATCTCAAATTTCTTCCACTGAACACTTTCGAAGCTGTATACGACATCGGCATCAATATCGAGGATGAGCTAATAAAGACTGCTGGTAGTAACAATAATAACACTTGGAAAAACAAGAAGAACGACCATCCTTCTTCTTCATATTCTAAGCACGAAAATACTACCAACAATATAAGCCAAGTTGATCTCAATGAAGTGTTAGCTCTTGATACTCCATTGCCCAAGAAGAAAAGAACTTACACTCCTTTAGGAATGACTTATAATGCGGCCTTTGATCGCCTTTACAGTCAAGGCTTGATCACACCTATTGGGCCATTTCCAGAGCCAAAACCTGAAGAAAGGAGCGCCAAATGGAATCCCAATGCCTATTGCAAGTACCATCAAGGAAGGGGCCACACTACGGAGCAATGTTGGAATTTGAAGGACGTCATTCAAGACTTGATGGATGCAAACAAACTTCTTGTCCCTTCAGGCGGCAAGAAGTAATGAATACAAGGCACACAGATCCTTCGTGTAAGATTTCATGATTTCTTTCTTTATCATTCTTCTCCATTCCCCCATTCATGTCTAGCATAGGTTTTCCACTTTGAATTTTTTATATGTTTCATGTATTTCGTTCACCTTTTCCATTAATAAAATGAGCAATTTTCCTTTACATCTCGATAATAGAATTTTTCATTCATTCATTCATTCTCAATAAAAAAAAAAAAAAAAAAAAAAAAATCAATTACCGAACTAAACCAAGGTACACCAATGACTTGAGGCACCTTTGCAACCATGTCATTCCCTGTTAACCGTTCAATCACATTCCATTTCTTCATCAACCATTTTGAGCCTCGTCTAACGTTTGGCCTTCATTTCTTCAACCCACATTCACTTAACCCTGGGATTGGAAGATGTGTAATTGTATAACATTCAAAAAGCAAGTAAAAAAAAAAAGAAAGAAGCAAAGCAACAATAAAACAATGTCTAAAGGCAAGTGTTCCAATGTCTTTGATATGAACACGTCTCAAATTGCGTCTCTCATCGAGTGCTTGGTACCGTGCCTGAGAAACATAAATGCTAAGTGAGTGATGAACCACATGATCTGAGATTGTCTACATTGATTAAAAAGAATAAAAAAAAAAGAGAAAAAAAAAAGAAATTAAAAAAAAAAAAAAAAAAAAAAAAAAGGTTGAAAATAAACTTGCAAAATTCAAAATTTTCAAATTCAAAATTACACATCTTGGGGATTCTCTCGGGTCTTGAGCCTTTTACCCCTTTCTTCCTTAAACCATCAACTTAACCACATTACAACCCTTGAAAGACCTCTTTGAGGTGTACATACACTTGTGCAAAGTTCGGTTAGAGCTACATTCGACCTGATTCCTAACGGATACGTAGGCAACCTCACATCGAGGTGCGGCCACATTCATATTCATATCCATGCATGATCGAGTCAAAGAATATCCAATGCTTATCCCTACCCATTTAGAGCTAGACTTGGGGGCTTGAACCCAAATCACATTAGCTTACCCAGCCTGAAGAGTCATCATCTTTAACTCTTCTCACATCTCTTTCCATCGCCATAACCCTTGCAGCCAGCCTTAGCATCACATTCACACACTTCACTCACACATCCATATCCATATCAATCATCCTTCCCTTTAAGAGCCATTGTTTCAACACTGTGCATGTTTCATCATATTTAAAGACAACATTCAGTAGAAGAAACATTGTATACTTGCTTAGCTTCCTGACCTGAGCAATGTTCATTGTTTCGCATAATGTGCTAAGAAACATTTATATATAAATGATTTTTAATCATACAAAGCATATCGTGCTTAGCTCCTTGACCTAAGCAACGCTCATTATGCAATAATCACTATACGTGCTTAGCTTCCAGACCTAAGTGACGTTCAAAATCGCTTCTTTATACTGTATATGATGCTTAGCTCCATGACTTAAGGTCATTCATCTATCGTGTCACATGATGTAATTGTCCTTAGCCTTCTGGCCTAAGAACATGCATCATGCATACATTATTTTCAGGACAAGCAATTCAATCCATACGATTCATTTCGTCTTGCTCAAGGAGGATGTTCAAAACTTCTTTCCTTTTTCATTATTTTATTTTAGGGAAGTTCAAAAACTTTTTCCAAGTTTTTATCGAAGGAAGTACGAAAATAAAAGTTCAGTTTTCACATCTTTCTTTTTCGGGAGAAAGTCGGTACCCTCCACTCATGACAAAAATTGACGGAAAATTTTTGCTTTTGCATCTTCGTTTGCTTGTGTCTGCACACACACATATACACACACACACACACTCACAAGTCATACACATGTCATGTCACATCAAGTCAAACTTGGTCAAGTCAGTGGTCAAGTCAATCACAGTATATACGAGTCCATTGGCAAATTTATTTTTGCAGGTCTTATCTACAGCCCACGTCCGGGGACAAATGGACCATCTACAGCCCACGTCCGGGGACAAGCGGACCATCTACAGCCCACGTCCGGGGACAAGCGGACCACCATCATTTCACGGCGTAAGGTTCTCGATACACAGAGACTTGCAATCTCATCATCTTTCGACTTTCCTCAAGCATGGAAAGTATTATCCGGTGGATTTTTCTTCAAGTATAGAAAACCGCCAAATCGGCTTTCCTCAAGCATGGAAAGTATTATCCGGTGGATTTTTCTTCAAGTATAGAAAACCGCCAAATCGGCTTTCCTCAAGCATGGAAGACACTATTGGTGGAATTCTTCAAGCATAGAATGACACCATATTCATCAGTCGGCTTTCCTCAGGCTTGGAAAGCGTTATCGGTGGATTTTTTCTTCAAGTATAGATTACCGCCAAGTCGGCTTTCCTCAAGCTTGGAAAGCGTTATCGGTGGATTTTTCTTCAAGTATAGAAAACCGCCAAGTCGGCTTTCCTCGAGCATGGAAAGCATCATCGGTGGATTTCTTCAACCATAGAATGACACCAAATTCATACGTCGACTTTCCTCAAGCATGGAAAGTATTATCCGGTAGGTTTCTTCAGGCTTAGAAAACTACCAAACTCCTCAGTCGGCTTTCCTCGGGCATGGAAAGCGTTTCAACAGACGTCATCCAGTGGATTCCTTCAAGCATAGGAAGCTACCAAGCTCATTTGCCACCAATACACTGGTGTTAGATAAGCATTCTATCCCTTTACTCTTTTATCTGTAGAACTAACATTTTTTTGCAGGTATCGGCGTATACAGAATGATTTAGGATCGCATAACGTCTTAAATCATTCTCCGTCCCTATCGGCTACTTTGACTATCGTTTTCGAAATTGACGTTTCTACAAACTCAGTCAAAGTGGGGGCTTCTGTAGCCACCTAAAAATGTCTCCCCAAAACCAAACCCGATGATGAAAAACCTTTCACCGCCACTATTGGTCGGGTTTAGTATTTAATCCCGAGAGTGCTTAAAAAATCGTATTTTATTAAATTCATATTTTTGAACAGTCCATGGATTAGTCTTAATGTTTGGTAAAAGCATAGTTTTAATTTCAGCCCAAACTTATTAATTAATTTTTAGCCCAAGCCTTTTTTATTTTATTGTTTTATTTTTTATTTTTGGCCCAAACCCTTTATTTATTTTTATTTAATTATTTTCTTATTTTAGCCCGAATAATAAAAAGTCAGAAAAGGCCTAAAATTATCAATCGGCATTTAAAATGCCGAAGGAAATTAGGGTTGAAAATGTATTTAGACGGAAAAACAGGCAGGAATTTCCCGTGCCACGGCAGGTACCTACCGTGTCACGGGAATCCTTCCCGTCGGACGGTGGGATTTCCCGTGACACGGGAGGTCTGCCGTGACATCGGACATTCCGTGTCTTTTCCGCGTAAACCCTTAACGCATTTTTTATCCCGTTTTCTAAATATTTCCCGTGTCACGCAAATTTGTACCGTGTCACGAGAAAGTTTCGTGTCTGACGGTGGGATTTCCCGTGTCACGGTACAGTTTGACCGTGTCACGGGATACTTTTTTAGGGTTTTTATCATTTTAGGGTTCCGTGTGCTCCCTCAGCACATTTTCCCTATAAATACCCCCTCATTTCTGATGAACGGGGCACCGAGTAATTCGATTATTTTATTTTCTCTCTTCAATGCTTTAGCCTAAACACTAGCCTACCCCTTTTTATTTCAAAATTCCTTCTTCAAGTACTCAAAGGAGTCCATACTTCACTCGTGGTTCCATCTTTAAGCCAAGGCGTGAAAGGTAGAATTGTTTGAGGGTTTGGCCCCAAAATCAACTTTACTTTATTTAATTTAATTTAATCATTGCTTTATTATTTCCTTGAAGTTACTAACTCATTTATTATTTTGTAGTTGCAAACAAACAGAGTCAAAGTAAGAGTCATGCTCTTTTTATTTTTATTATTTTTCTAACGCTTTTATGTTGTTGGAATTGTGATTAAATTGGTTTTAATATTAATGTTATTCTATTATTTTTATTGATCACCATAATGCATGTTAAAGCGAATATGTAATTGAAAATCACGCCTAATAAGATAATTTGGACAACCGGTTTAGGATCCCTTTTAATCTTATTATTAATTGAAGTGATCACCAATATTTTAGAATTATGTGTTGCATTAATATTAAAACAATTTAGTTAACTAATAGTTTGGAGCAAATTGAATATCTTTGTTTGTATGCCTTTGAGATCGCAGGAATCACTTTTCACTGTAAGAATCGAGTAGAGGCCAATACGAGCGAATGTGAATCAATGACTCACTTCGTACCATCATCCCCGATCCTCCTTTCGTGGTTCCGAACCATATGGAGTTAGTAATCTCATGGATTATGAATGGGGTGTAACCTTCACGGGTCAATCGTTGTTGCCTATCGTTGTCCCTTATCGTGGTTGCCTTTTTATGATCCGTGAACGGTTTACAAGTTCCTTAAAAACTTGTTGGCGGCTCCCTACTTTATTTGTCCCTAACCATATTATGTCAATTCCCACTTCCTATGAGTGCCAAGCATATTCACAACATGCTTTTAACGTAGGTGCATTTCGAGCGACGCCTACACATGGGTACAGGGTATCCCTGTCAACTCCCACCTATAACATGTGCAGGTCCTAGCTGACAAGTCAACAGTGCACTAATCATCCTTGTATTGCACTTCGTAGCTGTCTTCCCCAGATGCAACCATTGTAAATGCCCTAGCATACTTCTCTAAGCCATCAAAAAACTTGTTCACATATGGGGTAAACAGACCCTCCCATTTTCAAGCAGCCTCCCACTTATCATTACTCCTCTTCATCATGTACCTTCTAAACCATTCCATTTGACTAAGAATGGGCTTATCCCTAGCTTCCCTAATGACAACATTATATGTCTTACACATGTTGTTTAATAACATGTTAGACTTGCAACTTGTTGAGAAAGCATGCCTTGACCAGTGGTACAGTGGGGGGATGTTTGCAAGGTATTCATAAGCTTCCTCATTCAAGAAGTTAATTAACTCCATAGCCACCTAAATTCATACTAACAAACACACACACACACACACACAAACACACAACAGATTCAATAACCCAAATACTACATACAGTCAAAAGGAGGATACATCAACACAAGTATTACACATAGATGTAAAGAATGGGTCAAAGTTTAGAAATTACCACTATGCTTGCCCCATGAAATTGCAACTTGAAATTTGCCCAGATGTGTCTCACACAGAATATGAGCTCTACTTTTGGGACAACTTCTGCAAATGCTTCAATCAATCCCTAAAACATTGCAAATCAAATATTGTTAGAAAATGGAGCTATTAATGCTACATAGAGTCAAAAAAGCTAGTAGAGTTATGAATTACTTACTTTCTACCTATCAGATACAAAAGTGAGGCAAACTCTTGATCAAAACAGCCTAGTGACTCCATCAGACTTTGAAGAAACCACACCCAAGTCTCCTTATTCTCAATCTCACAAGTAGTCCAGGCTATTGGAAAAAGGTTGTTATTTTCATCTTTGCTTACAGCCACCAATATTTGCTCAGGATATGATCCTTTAAGATTGCACCCATCCACCCCTATGATGGGTCTACAACAAGAAACAAACCCATAGCTCAGTGGAGCTAGACACATATACATCCTCATTAAGATAGGCCTCTGAATTTGGTCCATTGAATCCACAACCACATGCAGCTGTTGCCTGGGTTATACTTCAGGAAAGCTTTTCTATAGTCCCATACCCTAGCATATTGCTCAGCTGCAGACCCATATATGATTAGTTTGGCCCTGCTCCTTGCTAACCATGCCTTGAAGTAGCCAACCTTAATCCCCAAATCAGTCAATGCCCTCTCTTAAATCTGTCTTATCTTCCACCCTGGGTTACTCCTAAATTCTTCCAAGTACCTGTCTGCCAGAAATTCAGCTATAACCTTCTTGTTCATCTTTGTCCTAACACACATATGCTTCCCCTCACTACTAGAAAATCCGTCATTTTTGGACGCTTTTAAAGCCTTTTTCCGACGCTAAAAAGCGTCAAAAATTTATTTCTCGACGCTTCAAAAAAGCGTCGAGAAAACGTGAGTCGAGAATATTAGTCGTCATCAAAAAGCGTCGCGAATCTCGACACTATACTGTGTCCAAATCTTTATACGATGCGTCGGAATTCACAGTAGTTGGCGCACTTTCTTAGCTTTAGCGACACTTTTTTGTGTCTAGAATCATAAAGATAGCGACGCTTTTTTGTGTCCACAGTTTCATATATTTGATGTTAAGTATTTTGCCGACGTTTTTTCTGTCGATATTTTCTTTGTTAGGGACGCTTTTTCTTGTCCATATTTTTTACAAAAATATCTAGAATACAATAAAAAATTATTTCCCACTAAAAATTATTACTAGTTTTCAAGTATTAATTACCAATATATACACAGCAAAATTAGGCAAATTTTTTTTATTGCATATAAATATATATATAGTTTATGTACAATATCTAATAGCAATGAGTTTTCTATTACAAAAGGTATAATTCTTTCTTATACCAAGGAGCCAATAGTTCAAAAGTACAAACAAGAGGTAATTATACATAAGCACAGAACAAAGCCAATCATAGGCATCACTAATAAGACATCTAAGCTGGAGGAAATAGGTGGCATCAAACTTCGACAGTAGGAATACATAACTCCCTTTCATAAGGGGTCTTCACGCAATCTGGGATAGAATAATAAGTCCTATGGCCAATAGCCATATCATTACAACCTTCAGCAAGATTATGGGCAATGACATTGATATCTCTACGAACATGCTTTAATCTCCACCTCTTCAAGTTTCCTAATGCTATTAGCAATATCATTTATTATGGAAGCAAGGGGATGGTCGATAATGAGGTCGAAGGTGTCAATTAAACATCACCTTAATAGAAATTGCATCCGTGAAAAGCTCCACTTTCTTCACATCAAAAGCCTCGACCATAGCCAAAGCATCTCTAACAGCATAAAGCTCAGCTGCTAGCGCCGTGACAGCGTTGTATTTGTTGGAGAAACCCAATAAACAAGTCCCATCATCATTCCGAATCTCTCCACCACTAGCAGCAACATTAATCCTCCTCCAAGAGCCATCTGTATGGATTCTTTTGAACCCAAGGGGGGGGGGGGGGGGGGGGAATCCACTGCTGCTGCAAAGGAACAGCAGGGCAGAGGGTCTTCAGGGACAGAATGCGGCATTAGTAATAGCTCCATCCTCGCCTGAGGGAGGGTGGAAGACAGAGACAGCAGACTGAGAGGAACCAGCAATCCCAGCAGAGATAGGGATAGCAGCAAAATTAGAATACTGACAACATCATCGAGAATAAAAAACAACAGCAACAACATTGCATAGCAACAATAGCAAGGTCGACAACAGTGTGGTCAACGTCCTGCAACAAGAACATTATCAATCATTTCAACTAATGACAGAAATAAAATTAGTAATATATACGAATACCGACCAATTATAATGATTCAAAAAGAAACCACACCTAAGACATTAAAGCAATAACTAGAAAACCACCCCCTTCTTTCAAATCCTCACCATTCATGATTCAACCCAAAAATACAAATTTTATCGCAACAAAAGCAAACATAACCCAAAATTAACAAAAGTTCACGATTATAGAAACATAGGGAGCGGAAACCATGGACCAAGCTAAATTAAACAAGCAGCATATATAAGGATAATATATTTTTATGTGTTGCATTATTATACAAGCCAACTAATCAAATGTCAAATATATAAATAGAGTAGAAATAGCTCAAAATAGCTTCCGGTAATGTCAGATTTTTGTTTCTAGATAGTGTGAGTTTTTACAGGTAATGTGAGTTTAATATCAGAAGTTGTAATTTTTTCATAGCAATATATATATTCTATAAATGATCTTGCATATTTTGAAGACAAAAGTACCTTCTAGAATCCTCCCCACCAAAACCTACAGAGAAAAATGAATGGATAAGTAATTAAAAAAGTATACATATAAGATATATTACAACAAAACAAATCTTAATAGTCAAATCTTGAGGATATACAAAAGTAGCCCAAACATGTTAAAGTCAAAATGGTTCATTGAAATGAAAATATAAAATCTATTTTTAAGGAATAAATTGGACAATTTGAGAAAATAGGGAGCAAAATATTTTTGCACAAGGCAATAAGACGAAAACAAAAGCTTGAAAATACAAAATAAAACAAACAAACAAACAAACAAACAAACCACCACCAATTAGCATAGGTTTACAGATGAAAGATATTCACCAACATACCTTCCACCAAGACTACGATTTGATGGTCTTAAAAGCCACGGTTTTGGTTTTCGAGATTCCACAATCTAGCAACTCTGGAACCTAGAATATCAGACAAAAACCCAGGGAAACCATTCATACACTATAAAAATAAGAGATATATGTAAGAAAATTGTACATACTTGCTTATCAATGTTTCAGTTTGATCCCATGTGTCTAGCTTCCATACTTCCTTCTCTGTTAATGGTTATTATAACCAAGCTCCATGAGGGGATTCATCCACGAAAATAAAATATCTATCATCAAGGTAAACAAAATAATAAGGCAACTTGTTAAAGAACAGAACACTTCAGAAATTGAGACTACATGTTTTGATGTATATCTTATTAGGATATCATAAGCAAGCAACAAGTCCTTCCTTCAATGACAAAAGTTTATAAAATCGTCTAATTAGCCATCTTAAACATGTTTACAAGTTTCCAACTGAAATTGCTTTTATACATATGACAAGGAAAATGTGATTATGATGTCTCTTTAATTACTATCTTGAAAAGGAAAATGTAATTATGATGTCTAATCATTAACTAGAAGTGATTCAAACATTTTAGAATTTAGAAAATCATCAAATATAAAATTAACAAGGATGGAAGATCAGCTCCCAAAGGATGCCTACTCAACATCCAACTGAATAGTTTTGAAAACAAAAGTTAAGAGAGGAAATAAACCATACTAGAGAATATGTTAACATGCCTCTCCGGTTAGATTAGTTCTCCACCAGGAAGTTCCTCGTACTCACTGTCATCAATTTGTTCATGCCTTATGGGAGTATACCCCGGGTAAGGATCCAAACAGAATGCCCAAATTCGACAAAGTCAACTAAAATTCATGTCAGAAATAAGAACATAACTTCAACACACACCAATTTAATTCTTATACCTCTCTAAGGCGAGCCAAAACCACTTACCTCTTCGCCGCCTCGTCATCACTTTCATACAAACCAGACTCAACCAAAAACTGAAATTCCAACCCATTCACCTTAAATCACCATCTAATATAACACAGTCAGAGTTATATTCTTCTGATCAAAATTCACAGCCCACAAAACTAATTAACCAAATTGGTAACTAAATGAACTCTATCTACACCCAATCGCCATAATTATAAACAAACAACATCAATTTATACAAAAACAAACTAACTACTCAGAAAAACATGAAGCAAAAACTAATGCAATAATCAAAATCTGAAATCAACACAATGTAGACCCATTAAAACCCAATTCAAAATCAATCAAATCAAAATGTTAAGAACAACAAATACCCAGAAAAATTAGAATAAAAAAAATAAGGTTACCTTGGGTAAAACAAGCACCAAGCTTAGCATAAGAAGAAAGCTTAACATCAAGATTACCTTCAATCTTCCGGGCTTCTTTTTGGAGATCTTCCCACCCAGATTCCTGCAACTCCATACTCAGATCCGACATCCTACCCACCTGAGCTGATTACCACAACCCACCAGACTTAAGAAACCTTGAAATATTTACTGTACAATCAATTAAACCCATCATCTGACCATACTTTGGTAACATTATTGGGAAAAAAAGCTTTAAAAACAATCCACAAACCCAATTTCGAATAAAAAAGAAAAAAAAACAAAAACAAAATATACGCCTTAATGTTGTCGGCACAGAGATGAGGAACAAATTGATTAACATTAGACAGATCTGAATGTATAATTGATGTACCTTAATTTGAAATGATTTAGAGAGACAAAGATCTAAACTTATATTGATTTACCTCATTTCGAAATAGAATAGAGAGGGACGATGAATGAAAATGTAACTTTGAAACTGATGTAGCACGCTTTGAAATTGATTCAAGAAGGGCGAAGATCTGAATTTGAATTTGATTCACAGAGGAGCGAAGATTTAAGTTTGAAATTCATGGTTCCATGAGCCTCTTTGTAGAATTACGTATGAAGATGAGAAGAATAGTTAGGGTTGATAACTGAGTCACTGAGTGGTAGTAAGGGGTTGGTTTGTTTTTTCTTTTTTCCTAAATTTTGACATTGTGGGTGTTGAATTCACGTGTTAGTCACGTGCTAGATTTTCTCGACGCTAAAAAGCGTCGGTAAAACACGCATAGTACATTTCAGAGCTGACACTACCAGTCTAGCGTCGAAGGCCCAGTGTCGAGAAAGTACTCTTTTTGTTTAAAGACTTAATCTGCCAGGCCTCTAATTTCACTAACCTAGAAGCATAGAACTTGAATCTACACTTCCTCCCTTTCATACATGTACACTTAACCAACCTTATGGATGGCAATGGGGCGGGTCGGATGTGGATGATGGTACCTCCATACCCATACCCGCCTAAAACTCTTATACCCATCCCCGCCCCACCAACCGTGGCGAGTACAATATCCACATCCATACCCGCCCCACCAAGTACAAGATAGGATCTATCCCCGCCCCATCAACCACTTGGATATTCATACCCGCCCCAAAATCGTCCTAAACCCTTTGCCGTGATGCTCTATTGTATCACATTAATGACAATTATATCAAATGAGATTAAGAAAATTGGGGCTTTCACTATTCAAGCTTATTGGGTCTTAGAAGGTATCAAGTTTCATAAATTCTCAACTCTTCTAAAAGAATATGGTGCGGGTATAAGGTGGGTACGGGGCGAGGCGAATATGGGGCGGGTCTACTCTAAAATCCAGATCCGCCCCATCACCCATGGTGGGTACACATTTTATACCCATCACCCGCCAAACCTCCCTCCATCCCTGCCCCACTTGGGCGAGGATGGGGCGGGTCTCCCATTTAACCCGACCCACTGCCATCCCTAACCAACCTAAAACTTTTTTCGTTGTAGTTGCAGCTGCACCTTCTTCTATAGTAAGCTGTAATCCTTTTACTATCATTATGCAATAGGTAGTACTCATATCTATTCTCAATTGCATGTTGCCTCAATGCTTTCCTAACCACTTGAACATTGCTAAACCTTAAACCCATTTCAAATTGGATAGGCTTACTGAAATCTGTGTCAGCATTAAACCAAGTACAACCAGCATTGTCATCATCTGACTCACCATCTAAGCTCCTGAGCTAATTAGAATCATTCTCAACTTCTTCTTCAATACTTACTTCAATAGATCTCAAATTGGTGTCAATTTCAAACCTAGGATCCTTAGCCTCCTCTAGATCTTCACCTACACCTTTCAAGTTGCCCTTGACTTCACTTCTAAGTTCCTCTAGGTTTTTCCTTAACCACTCCTCCTCATCATCATCTTCATAAAAATCCTCTCCTCCCTGCTCCCACTATAGTCCTAGATCACCGTGTCCCGAATCGGAAGACTCAATTTCTCCCTCCCCATCCTCAACCTCTTTGTCGTCCTCATACACCAACTCCTTCCTTGCTCCTTTCTTAGTTTCTGCAGCTCCCTCAACAACCTTCTCCTTCCCCTTTTCTTCTGCAATCAACTTACTAGAACCTCCCTCAGCTAACTTTCCTTTTCCCTTATCTTTTGCTTTCACTATCTCTACAGCTGTGGTAACCCTATAACTCCTATCCTCACCTTCTTTGTCATGAATCACAATAACCTTTAACCTTGGGCTTCTCCTCACTTCAAGGCTAGTATCCTTACTTTATATTGGGTCGGTCTTCAATTTTATAGGCCCACCCAACTTCTTCCTTAGTTTGGTCCTTTATTTTGAAATTAACTCATTACCATATATAAGCTTAAAAGGTGTTCTCTCAGTGGCTTGAATTGGCTCATGGCTAGTCACATACAACTCGATTTCCCCATCTTTATTCACTGTCTCAAGGAAGACCTTTACCTCATCTTCACTAACCAACTCCCTTTTTACCAGTTACCCAAGACCTCCCTTTCTGTTTATACCAACAATTAAATCCCTTTGGCACCCTCACATTAGCATACACAAAACCATGTATAGCTGACTCCCTCAAGAAGCTAAGTGTACATTATCAATGTTAGAAACATTAACATGTTTCCTCCAAAAAACCCAACCACCATCACAATATAACTACCTTCTATTTTTACCACCTATTAAGGGTATAAATGCACCCCCAATGTAATTTTAAGGTTCACTTTATCCATTCTAGCTGTAACATATTCAACAACAAAACAAACACAACAATTCAACAATTTCAGTATTTAATTGCACAATTGCTAATTTCAAATTACATCTATTCACCAATTGCTAATGCAACAACAAAAACCAATTAACCTTACTGTGCACTTATTTAACAATAGCCAAATAAAGCTAACCCTAATGAACTAATTACTTAAAAATTACACAGTGTAAACAAGTCACTGATTCACATAATTAGGGTTTATAATTGTTTAGTTCACATATTCCCAAAAATAGTTTATTTTACCCCAAATTACACCCAATTACCCACACAAAGTACAGCATGGAACTTAGAAATACCTCTTTTGTCATGATTCAAGAATCATTGTCAGCAAAGAATCAAGCTTTTGGACCACGACGCGTTGAAAATGATACCTTCTTGCTGAGTTGTTGCGAATTTTGTGGTCCCAAATCTTCTCCAGATGCCATTGATGATTGTGAGACTTAGGGTTTACCTTTTTACAGAGAGAAAGAACAAAAAATGAGAGGATAGAGAGTTAATTTCAGAAAAATTAATGGAGGAAGGTGAGAATTGATGACAATTTAATGGGGAAGGTGAGAAAAGAAAGAGAGAGAGGTAAATTGGGTTTGTACTCTTAAAAGTGGAGGAAAATGAAAAATGGTGGGGCCCACAGCAACTATCCGTCACTGGAGTACGATTGTGGTGGTAAAAGCTATGTTTACTTTTTTTATCAGGTGGTAAAATAAAAGTTTTGGATGTGGAGGTGGTAAAAGCAATTTTTGAGTTTTTGTAAGGTGGTAAACATAAAAAATTTCTTATTTTTTTATTGCTAATTAGAATGTTAGGGATCCCTATTTCATTAACTGGAATAAGGTATCAGCCTTTTCTGTGCTTCAAGCAGCTTGTAAATGTTTGATTCTGTTGAATAATTTTGAGAATTGGAGACATAATTTATGTTAATTAATTATATTACTTAGGCAAAGGTGTTGTGTATAATTAATAAAGAATATTAAAGAAAATTAACTTGATTGAAGGTTGATAAAGAAGAACTCAAACTTTGGTTTGCTGCCCCTGTCCTTCGCCCGGTCAGCCGCCCGATCGTGGTAGTGCTCGCCCGATCGGGCGCGAGGGTGGCCAGGAAATTGCTTTCTTCACCGCCCGATCGGGCAGTCGCTGCCCGATCGGGCGCGAGAATGGACTTCTGGAATTTGGGGCAACCGCCCGATCGGGCCACCACCGCCCGATCGCGAGCGAGAAGTTGCCTGGAGTGGACGTCAATTTCCGCCCGATCGGGCGCGTGTTAGAGAGGAAGGTGAAACTGACGGTTTCGTCAGTTTTGCAGGAAGATTGTCAGTTATCTTCTTGACTTTTGGAGTAGATTATGCTTTAATATATATATGTTCTATGAACATGTATTGAATACACTTAAGAAAAATCAGAAACTTATTTTTCTTAAAACCTCTTTGCAACATATTATCATCATCATAAATCCAAAGGCTTATCTACATTGAATTGTAATCATCCTACTTGTGATTGCAATTGTTTCTTCGTTGTATCTCCTAAGTAAATTTCTGTGAAAACCCGGTTGTAGTTTAGGGTCGGAATTATACTTTTGGGAAAGTGATTCCGTTCACGCCTTGAAGTTTTCCGGTTTAATTGTTTCCTATTTTTGTGACCCTTGATCATACACAAATTCCCCAACAGATTCAATGTTTAACTTATTAACATTTGGATATGCAATGCTACAGGATAAAAGAATGCTTAAGAATTCAAAATTACAAGTTTGAGTGAAAAGCCATGCAGAGAGCAGACGTATGTCTTCTTTTTTAGAAGTTAGTTTTATACTTTTTCGTTGTACTTTATCTGGTAATATAATGGAGTCTTCTGCTTTGTACCTGCAATACACTTATATAATTCATCCGTTTCTTTTTAGTTGACACGTTTCTTTAGTCACGTTTGTCAATGCACAAATTAAATCATTAATATCTTTAATTACCGATATACAAAAATTATAAAAAGTTGAAATTATGAAAATATACATTATGACGAATCTAACAAGATCCCACTTGATTATATTTTTTCTTACATATAAATCACAAAATATGGTCAAAGGGAGGTATGTGAATAGTGCTAAAGTTAAAACGTGTCAACTAATATAAAACAGAGGTAGTAACGTACTTAATAATTATTTTCTAGAAGTTAGTTTGATCTTTATTATTTTATTTTTTATTTTTTTTGCTTTTGTAGTTTTGTGTTTATTAATTAAGTTGCATTTTGAATATCCTGTGTGTGTTTACCTTCCTCACTTTCATCTTAATTTTATGTGTTGACTCATGTGGAGTTGAATTTTAGAAGTCTTATGAGAGAAGAGGAAGAGATAGTGATGTAGTTGGTTGGAGGTGTAGAATTGGAAGTGAGTGAGTGAATTAAAGCAGTAAGAATCACGAGAAATAACACAAGGCTTCCTATAATGTATGAACTCTCTCTCTTTCTAAACCTTTCCTTTTTACAAAATTCCGCACTCACAAGTTCTAGACACATCTAGCCAAGTTGCCTTCACCCTAGACGTTAATGGTTGATAATTTTTTAGGGTTTGGTCTCAAATCTCTATTTCAATTATTATTTAATTCTTTGATTTAATATTTTACTTGAAGTTATTAACGCGTGTATTTTGTTATTAGAAAGAGATATGAGGCATCAAAGTAAGTAATTTGATTGTTTAATTATTCTTTTGATATAGAAATCATGCTTAGATTATTTTAATTACTAGTATCATGTTATGATGTCTTTATATTCCTAGTATCATGTTTAGGGTAATAACTAAAATTTCTAATATCATGTATGTTTCTAGTATCATGCTTAAATTGCTTCCTATTTGTGCTATCATGTTAGTATCATGTTAGGGATATAGCTTTAATATTTATTAATTAGTGACATGCTGGGATTTGTTATTAATCTTGTTAGTATCATGCCTAGGATCTTGCTTTCATGAGATTGATAATATTATGATGATGATCGTTGTTATATTTTTGCTTGATATATATTATGTTATTGCTTGATCATGCTCTCTCTTGCCGGATTAAAGGAAATTTGTACTTGTAATCACGCTTAATAAGATAATTAATAATCTTGTTTAGGCTAATATGATTATAATTCAAGTGATCGCCAATAATTAGATTTGTTTGTGCATTAATATTCAACCAACATAGATTAAACAGGTTTAGGATTAATATATTGATTGTATGTTAGTCAGAGAACGCACATGAATATGAGAAGAATAAAGTAGAGGCCTATTTTTAGGGAAGGTTCAATCTCTTTTAGGTTGGATTTGTACCTTCATCCCCGAATATTCAGTCATGGTTCTATACCACTATGGAGTTTGCGATCTCATGGATCGTGAACACTACAAAAAAAATGTCTTTTTGTAGCGATTATATCGTAGTGATTGTACATTCGCTACAATATGCAAGTATGTTTGTGAAATAATTAAGGAAGTCGTATCGTTTTTACAATCGCCATGTTTTCCCCATATAAAATCGATACGGAAAACATAATAATACATAACCACACTATTTTACACATTTATATAATTTTGAGAAATCGTATCATTTACAATCACCACTAAATCCTAAAAATCGATACGAAAAGCCTTTTCAACACTAGATATATAAATATTGTTTGACAAAGAATACATAAAATATGCCATACCTTATTGGTGAAACATTTAATATAAGAGTTTGAGGTTGCATGTTCGAATCTTGTAAAGATCATACGCATGTTTTTTTTTTTAAGAAAATGAGTTAAACATTTATAGCGATTGTAATCGCTACAATAATCACCACGATTGGATGTAGTTTTTTGTATCGATTATGGAGGCCAACCCCAGCGATATTGAAAACCACTACTAAAGGCTAAGGTAACGGGGGATATTGTATCGAATGACCATTCGTTGGGAAAGCTTTTTGTTGCAATTATAATCGATACTAAAGGTTAAAATAATCGCTACCAAAAGGTTATTTTCTTGTAGTGGAAGGGGTGTAACCTTCACCCTGTAAACGGTTTACCAGTTCCTAAAACTTGTTGGTGACTCTTTTACTCTAACTTCCTTCCCTTTAAACGCCACCATGCTTAAGTGTATGATCACAGTAGGGCTCTAGCATGAGATGCTTGAAATAATTCCCTACAATGATAAAAAAAAATATAGTAATGTGGGATCTTGTAAGATTACTCATGATATGTATTTTTAAAATATCAACTTTTTATAATTTTGTTTCTTGGTAATTGAAGATATTAATGGTTAATTGTATGTTAGTCAGAGAGCGCACATGAATATGAGAAGAATAAAGTAGAGGCCTATTTTTAGGGCAGGTTCAATCTCTTTTAGATTGGATTTGTACCTTCATCCCTGAATATCTAGTCATGGTTCCAGACCACTATGGAGTTTGCAATCTCATGGATCGTGAAGGGGTGTAACCAACCTACAATCAACTTTTTTTAATTTAGGATTAATGTATTGATTGTATGTTAGTCAGAGAGCGCACATGAATATGAGAAGAATAAAGTAGAGACCTATTTTTAGGGCAGGTTCAATCTCTTTTAGGTTGGATTTGTACCTTCATCCTCGAATATCCAGTCATGGTATCAGACCACTATGGAGTTTGCGATCTCATGGATCGTGAAAGGGTGTAACCTTCACCCTGTAAACGGTTTACAAGTTCCTAAAATTTATTGGCGACTCTTTTACTCTAACTTCCTTCCCTTTAGACGCCACCATGCTTAAGTGTATGATCATAGTGGGGCTCTAGCATGAGATGCTTGAAATATTTCCCCACAATAATAAAAAATATAGTCATGTGGAATCTTGTTAGATTACTCACGATATGTATTTTTGAAATATCAACTTTTTATAATTTTGTTTATTAGTAATTAAAGATATTAATGGTTGAATTAGTGCATTGGCAAACATGATTAAAGAAACGTGTCAACTAATAAAAACGGAGGAAGTACTTTTTATAAGCAAGGGATAGTGAGTACAATTCACGTTGTATCTTGCAAGTAACATGGAGTAATACCAATCAAGATGTTGGGGCAGCCAAATAAGTTTCAATCCCAATTTTATATTGTTCACGAAAATTAAGTTTTGATAAGGGTTATTACCCAAGTACAAATTACAATTTAAATAAATTTTAATAAATCCTAATATGTTCAGATAAGTTCAAATAAAGTGAAAAGAACGCATTCTAAGTCCTAACTTATTGAATGGGAAAACACACATTTTCCAAAAAGACAGGTTTACGTTAATTTATTGTAAGACATGTTAAAGTTAGCACAAAAGTATTTAAAGTTACCTAGTACTAAAGTTATTATTTATCTAACGATAAAATTTATCTTACAAAAAAAAAATTATAATGTATTAGATTAATAATATTAGACTTTAGAATATGTAGTTATAAATCTTAAATAAATTACACATTAAATTAATTTCAAACCAATCACAAATTAAAAGTACCTTTAGGGATTAAAGTTATAAGAAAATAATTAAATTTATGCTAAAACTAACCATCTTATAATAAAATTAACGTACACCCGCCTTTCACAATACTTATTGATGTAAATATGTACGGAATTTTGTTGTCCCTAAAAGGTCGATTTTGCTTAGAGCTGTAAAAAACCGACCCGAACTGGTGAATCCGAACCGTTTCGAACTGTTCCGAAAAGGAACCGAACCGCTATGAACCTGTTATTTTAAAACCGTAAACTGACCCGACCCGATTTTTTAAAATCTGAAACTGAACCGATCCGAATGTTTGAGAACCGTTAATGAACCGTACCCGTTATCAAGCAGAACTGATACAACCCGAAACCGAGAACAACCCGAACCGAGTACTTCCGAACCCGATAGCAACCCGACCCATTGTAAACCGAAACCGATTAAATCCGACAAAAACCTGATAAACCCAAATCGTTTACAACCTGTAACATAATTCGCAACCCTTGAACCCTTCTCTCTTCTGGCCATTTGCAAATTTTCTTTTAGTCAAGTTGTTCCTTCACCGTATAACCCGGCCTCATTAAGCCGCCATTTTGAACTGGAATTTTGAAATGAAAAGCAACCTCAAAATTCTGTTGGAAATCGATAACTATAAGCATTGACAAAATCTTTTAGAAGATATTCCCAAAGGATTGCAAATTTGCAATTCATGTATTCATTGAGTCAACCATCAAAACAACCCATTCCTTTATGGTTAAGGGTCTGTTGATTGATATTATTCTTATTTTAGTGTAGATATTATTCTTATTTCGATGTGTATAGTATAAGGGTCTGTTCACATTTATTGAACTAAGCTGAGCTGAGCTGAACTGAACTGAATTGATTGGAGCTTAACTGAACTGATTGGAGCTGAACTGAACTGGACTAAACTGAGCTGAGCTGAGCTGAAATGAATATTTTATGAGAGAGGGAAATTAAGAGTTGAACTCAACTGAACTGAACTGAACTAATTGGAGCTGAACTGAACTGAACTGAAATTAAGTAAATGTGAACAGACCTTAAGTTTTAATCAAAACCGATGAGTAGAATGGGCGTTGCCCATTGTAGACGTGCTATAGATAAATTTTTTTAAAAGCTTTGTAAAATTGTAATTGTCGTTGTCAATTTAACATTGAGTTTTTTTTATTTTTTTTATTATTATTTATTTTAAAATAATAGTTTATTTTTTCTTAATTGAACCTTGTGTTTTACACTTATATAATTTTTTTTACATATTAATAACATACTTGGTAATTGGTGTAGATGGTAAAATAGTTTTTGCTCTTATAAGAGGTTGAAGGTTGAACGCCTTTTAATATATAGTATAGATTTGTTGACCTCATTATATTGTGCTCTTTTTTAATATTAAAGCCGCCCCTTTCTTTCATTTTCTCTTTCCTCTCTTTTTTAATATTAAAGCCGCCCCTTTCTTTGATTCAATATAGTTTTACGTTTTTGTTTGCTTTTTGTTCTCTCTACTAGTTTATTGTCGTGTGTGCATGGATTAAAAATATATTACTTGTTTGAAATAGTTGTCAATATTTTTAATTCAAATAGTATTTATAATCTCATTAATTAATTTTGAAAGAAGTATTGTATTTATGTAGTCTTAGAACTTAGGAAGAATTAAAAAAAAAAAAAAAGAAAAAAAAAAACAAATGATGATGTCAAAAATAGTTTTGGCGGGAAAGTTTTTCATAAAAAGTTGACATGTGTCTCTTAATGATAATGATGTCAGCATTTTATATTTTAGTAATAGTTAATAGATTTGTGAGAGTTTGTCCCAATTTTTTTGGATTTTTCCAACTTTTAGGGATTTTGATTTCATCCATGGATGAGAATTTTAATTTTAGGTACAATAATTGGGAAGGTGATTTGGATTTGTATGGGTAGACGTCGTATGGCTATTATTTAATGATATTAAAACTTCCTGTTAAAAAAAGTTGTACTCTTTTTGTTCTTTTTCTATATTTTTTTATATAAAGTACATATGAATCAATTATAGGCTTCAATCATTATTTTAATTAATTTTTGGTTGAATTGATTCTTTAACATGATATCAGAAGCAAGCATGGTTCAAATATCATCCACACCTATTTTTTTAGTGTTGGATATGGGGGCATGAATGAGGTTTTCTGTACCTTTATATGCTCAAATCTAAACATATTTATATTATAAAGAAATAATTAAATAAATATTACAACTCTTTTCGTCTCCGAATGAAAGTCACATTTTAGTAACCAATATAGTACGGAGTAATATTTTAAAATTTGGAAATCAATATTGGTAAAGACTAGAATAGACCCGGTCTACAATAAATTATTATAAACCCAACCTTATAGTATAGCATACGAATGTGATTATATTATACGAAATGTGATTATATTAATATAAAAGTGATTATATCATCCTAAAACTGTTATGTAAATGTATCACTCAAAAAGTGAATTTATCATTATAAAAAATATCAAATAGTAAATTACATCAGTCAAAAGATGATTTTTAAATTTTATCATCCTAAATATCATATAACTAATATATAAAGCTAAACTTTTAGTCAGGTCACGAAATAATGACACTTGACATTCTAACTTTTCGCCAAGTGCCGCGCCACCTTTGATAGATTTAAATAGATTTATAAGATAAAAAAGTTAGTTAAAAATTCTTTTTTCAATCAAATTAGGATAGAATTTTAGAATAAAATGGTTAGTTTAGGGTTTTATTTTCAATAAAATACCAAATAATAAACTTATAATTGGGCCACAAGACAACATCGTATAACATTTTAACTTTTCGCCAAGTGTCGTACCATATTGGATAAATATAGATAGACTTTGTAGAAAAAAAAGTTAATTTAATTAGAATTCTATTTTTAATCAATTAAATTGAATTATAATATAATTTTATCTTAAAATTTCATAAACAACCCGGGCATCACACGGCCACAAAACTAGTAATTATATAATCTCATTAAATGATTTACTATGACATTATATAATTCAAAATATGACTCACAAAAGGATAATTATATCATCTAAAAATGTGATTATATCATCCAGAATATGATTATATTAGTTGAAAGTGTTAAATTTTAGATTTACAATAATTTATTGTACACCGAATCCATACAAGACCTATTGATCAATATTATACGGAGTATGGGAGTAATACGCTAAAGACAATGCAAGCATATTGATGCACAAATGCACGTTTCATATTTTTGCTTGCGTTTTTTTTTTTTTTCAATCTAATTATCTTCTTTTTATATTAGAATTATTCTCCAAATATGACCTACTTAGTTGATGTGAAATTTTGGACAATAAAATATTTATCAATTATTATTTCATGTGATTCTTTCCACATCTTCCAATCATTATTTTTATCAATAACATGGAGAGACAAATTTGATTTGAATATAGCGGATTTGCGGTAAAGATAATATCTTCAAGATCTTTAATTAATTAATAACACATCTCTTGGAATATAGTTTCAACCCAAAGTATTTTTTTTAATAACACATCTCTTGGTATATAGTTTCAACCCAAAGTATTTTTTTTTTCTTCATAAACTTTCGCTATTAACCATTACCGATTGAGGGTCAATACTAATGATATTATTGATCTAATCAAATTTTTGGGAATTCCATTGTATTACCATGGATATTAATACACTGGTTACAAAATTAAATGAATAATTTTCAATAATTACTAACATGCAGAATTACATAACAACCCTAAGTATTTCTCTATGTTGTGCGTTCTCAGCAGCCACAGCAGTTTGATGCGTATTTACACAGCTAGTTCGAATCTCTTGAATAAAAGGCTCGGTTTTTAAACCTTTCTTGGATTTTGATAAGTTCATTATTATACAATTATGGTTATATGTATTCGATTTTCTTGAGGAAAAACGAATTAGTGAACCTAAAAGAAATAAGGATAGAACTTCCAAGGCTCGATTTAAAAACGACACTTGAATGCTCGGTTCATAAATCAAAGTTCAGCACAACAACAAAGTTTAACAAACCATAAACACATGATAAGATCACATTTTTTTTAATCAAATAATCAAAACTTTTAAATATGGTTTTATTAATTCTTAACCACGTGTTAATAAGCTAAACTATTAACCTAAAAATAATGTAGAACAGACTCTAATCCAGCTAGAAAACTAACCCTAACTTGGAAAAATAATATTTTACATATATAATCTTTAAAGTTAATCTATATTCCAGGTAAGAAAAATCCTTTAAAATAAAAGGTAAAAACTCGTAGGCAAAAACTAAATAAGCAATAACCATCATTATTACGTATCAAATATATATGACGTAATCTAAAGTTTTGGGGAGATAAACTTTTCTTTGAGAATGTGTTTTCTAAGGCCACGGAAATGAAAGTGGTAGAAATATTCATCCCTAATTATGTTTTTCACATCGAAGTCCAAAATTTTCTTTTCTTCACGAGACATCTTTTCATACAAAATTTGAGTGTTCTTGTTATCGAACCTGAGCAAATAAATAACTATGATTAGAATTGAAATCCATGTTGAGCAATGAGCATTTAGAAAACTTTAATTTTACTTGCAACATATGTAGAAAGAAAAAGTGAAAATTTGAAAATAAAGAGTGATAGAGTATAAAAATCAATATTCAAAGCTTTAATCAATAGGCATTAGCTTAAGTTTTTAGTTGACTTCATGTTTTAACAAAGGAAAAATTGTCATCATTAAACCCAACTTTTCTCCATCCGCCAATATTAATCCCAACTTTAGTTTATTCCCTATCACTCCCAGCTTTCAACCGTATTAATTTTTATCACCCCCAACCGGTCATCCAACCTGATGTAGGATGTTAATAGACACGTGTCAACACGTGGTAGGTCCAATTTTTTTAAAAAAAAATTAATAAAAATTCAGAAATTTTTTTTAAAAAAAAATCAAAACCCTAACCCCTACCCCAGTGTAGGTGGCAGCCACTGCCATTTCCGTTTTTGCCGCTTCCCCTTCCCCCGCCGTTTAAAGTCTTCAACTCCTCCTTCCTTCCCCGCTGTTTCCACCCCCTTCCTCCTCATGGTCGTTTCCGACCCTTCCCCTTCGTTTCCGTTGCTTCCCCACTGATTTCCGCCCTCTAATCCATTCCCCGACGAATTCTAACCATGTCCCTCCCATCCCAGCCGATTTCTGCCGCTTCCCCGTCAAAATCCGACCAAAAACTCCCATCCCCTTCCCATTCCGACATCCCTCTACCCTTCTCCCACCGTTTTTCGCCCCTTACATTCACTTTCTCGTTTAATTTCGACCACACTAATGCCTTTTCCGTCGAAATCCGACCTCCCCTCCTTTCTCCTCCCCAATTCCGACTGTCATTAACGGTGGCTACCGTTTTGGTTGGCTTTTTTTTTTTTTAAATAAATTTTACCATTCACGTAGTGCCACACGTGCAAAAAAAAAAAAAAAAAAAAAAAAAAAAAATCTAACACAGAAATGTTAATCCGATTAACTGGTTGCAGGTCAGTTGGGTGTGATAAAAATTAATACGGTGCAAAGTTAGAAGTGATAGGGAATAAACAGAAATTGGGGTTAATATTGACAGATTGAGCAAAGTTGAGATTAATGGTGGCAATTTTTCCTTGTTGAGGCCTAGCTTTTTTAAATAACACTCAAGCCCTCAAGCCAAAGCCTAAATACATCTTTGGGTGAGAGACTATGAATTCTTGGTTGTGACAAGAAATTAAAGATGTATTAAAACAATACTCCCTCCGTTTCAATATGATAGTCCCTTATGGAATCTATCACATAAATTATGAAAAGAAGAATATTTGAAATCTAACATTAAAGTAAAAAATAATTCATAAATAGTTTTGCCTTATTTAAACTTTTTTGTATATTTTAGGAAACCATCAAGTATAGTTGCATAATTCAAGGGAATAATTTCTTTAATTAGACTCATGTCATCAATGCACAATAATTAATTTAACCAATCAAAATTTAATATGTATAAAATAGGAAATAAAAACTAAGTTAAAAGTAGAGTACATTCAATATGTTTAACTTAAAATTGTAGGAACAAAATATAGAGAGTCTCGCTCTGAGTGCTAGGGTTCCCTACCACCGAGGTCTAAGTGTTACCCTTGTGAATTCAAGATCGATTTGCTCCCCTGCAGCGGGGCAATTTATTTGTTTAAAGTAATCGATTATGAATTATGGCAGAAGAAATTATTGATCAGTGGTCTAATCTTCGTGTCACTGCTGATGAGGAGGATATTGCGGACTTAGGAGAGTCGGGTGTTGAACCGCAGGCGTCTAAGATTGCACTATCCCTTGTAGGGAAACTTCTAACGGTACGAACCTTCAATTTTGATGCTTTTCAGAATACTATGAAACAAATTTGGTCTTTGAACCGTGGGGTGGTGTTTAGAAAGATTGAAAATAACCTATTTATCATCCAATTCTTCCATTGGCGTGATAAGGAAAAAGTTCTTGATGGAGCCCCTTGGAATTTTGACAATCAGCTACTTCTTCTCAAAGAAATCCATGGTAATGAACAACCTGAAAACATTGATATTAAACATTGCCCTTTGTGGATTAGACTGTACAACCTACCTCTTGACTGCCGCTCGGACTCTGATGTGCGTACGATTGTGGAGAAAATTGGGGTTGTGTTGGATGTTGAGAGTGATGAACTGGGCTGGGATAAGTCTAGGCGTGCTCGGGTTGTTGTGGATGTTACCAGACCATTGAGGAGAATTCAAAAAATTAAAAACAAGCAGGGAGGGGTTACTACTGTGCAGTTTAAGTATGAGAGGTTATCCACTTTTTGCTTCATGTGTGGCGTTCTTGGACACACAGAGAAGGACTGTTCTGAAGTTGAAGAAGACGACGAGGTGAATGAGAAGCCTTGGGGCTTATGGCTGAGAGCTTCTCCAAGAAAGGGGAGAGGCAAGATGAAGGAGGAGTTGACTAAGCTTAAAAATAAAGCGAAATCGCTATCCTTCATGACTAAACCAGTGATTGCTCGTAACAGGGATGAGAGAATGGTCTGTTCCAATCATATTGCCGATTTGGAGAATGATGTGAGCCAAGATAGTCCGAAATTCCAGACTTTATTGGCAGAAAGGGCTGGTGATTTGATTATCACGCAGGCTTCAACTGGTGTGGAGGAAGGATCAAAAGTAGTTGCGGGAGGTAAAGAGCAGGATGTAGGGAAGAGTGGGTTGCTGGGGGAAGTTGGGAGTGGAAAAGGGGAGGGAGGTAGTAAGAAAATAAAAAATACAGAGGAGTTGGGTGGGAAGGAGACTAGGGGAAAGGAGGCTGAGAGTGTGAGTGGAGCAGGAGATTTTGTTTTTTCTGCGAATAAAAGTATTCAAAAAGGGGGGTCAAGAGGTGTAAGAGGGGGAATAAAGCGAAGAGATAATTTTGATATTATTATGGGAGGGGCTGACGTAGGGGTGTTGGGAAAGAGGGAGAGGAGTGCTACTCAAGATGGGGAGGGAGAAGTGAGTAAGAAAGTAGTGTTGACTGATGACTCAACTGGATTGCGGTTGGCGGAGGCTGTCATGGAGCAGCCCCGCCAAGCTCAATGAGTATTTTAAGTATTAACTATAGAGGGATGGGCAATACCTCTGCAGTTAATAACCTCCGTAACTTAGTTAGGAGGGAGGCCCTGTCTCTAGTATTTATTATGGAGACGAAGCTGAGTAGTGGGGAAATGATGAAGATTAGATCAAAGTTGGTGGGTTCTGAAGGGGTGGCGGTGGATAGTTGCGGTAGATCATGGGGGTGGCGTTATTTTGGCTTTGTGATTTGAAGGTGCAATTGAGATCAATGTCAGTTCACCATATCGATGTGATTACTAAGTTGGGTGATAATGGGGTGGGGTGGAGAGTGACCGGATTCTATGGTTGGCCGGAGGTTCAAAATAGACATCTTTCATGGTTACTACTTTCCGAGCTTGCCAGCAAAGGGGATGAGCCATGGGTTTGTATTGGAGATTTTAACGAGATCCTTTCTGATTCGGAGAAAAAAGGGGGGAGGGATCGTGCTTTATGGCAAATGGATAATTTTAGGGAAGTTGTGGATTAGTGTGGTCTCATTGATGTGCCGTTTACAGGGTATGAGTTTACTTTTGATAATGGCCAAAGTGACGAAGATAATGTGCAATGTAGGCTTGACCGGGCTCTTATGTCTCAGAGTTGGTGTAATTTATTCCCGAGTGCCAAGTTGAAGAACTTGGATCGGGAATGGTCTGATCATGCTCCGATTAAATTGTTACTGAATATTAATGATGACTCAAAGGTGAAGCAGGAGTGTATTTTTTGGTTTGAACAAATGTGGACTGAGCATGAAGGGTGTGAGAAGGTGATTGAGCAGGCTTGGCTTCTTGGTGATAATTCGGTGGAAGGGAAAATTGAGAGGTGTGCTGAGGATTTGCGCATATGGAGTGACAAAGAGTTTGGGAAATTTTTTCGAGAGATACGGAAAAAAAGGAAGAAACTCGGTGAGTTAAATAGGGGGGTGCGTTCAGCAGCTAAAGTGGAAGAACGGCGGAAAGTGGTGAGGGATATTGCTGACCTTCTTCACCACGAAGAGGTTTACTGGAGACAACGGTCTCGGGCTCTGTGGCTTCAAGCTGGAGATCGGAACTCAAGCTTCTTCCACCGTAAGGCCTCTCAAAGGCGCACGAAGAACACTATTAGGTCCCTGGTAACTGATGATGGGGAGAGGCACGAGGATCTTGAGAGTATTAATGGTGTTGCGGTTGGATATTTTCGGACACTTTTTACTTCTGCTGCCCCGACTTTGTTTGATGATGCTCTTGCGGGGATCGAGCGTAGGGTGACTGATAATATGAATGCAAGTTTGTGTGCTAAGTTTACTTCGGAGGAGGTCTTGATGGCTCTCAAGCAGATGCATCCGTTGAAAGCTCCGGGTCCTGATGGTATGTGTCCTTTATTTTTTCAAACTTATTGGCACATTGTTGGTAATTCTGTTACTTCATTAGTGCTTAATATTCTCCATGGTGCTGTGATCCCGACGGATATTAATAAAACATTTATTATGTTAATTCCGAAAAAGAAGGATGCTGATAAAATGGCAGATTTTAGGCCAATTAGCTTATGTAATGTTGTGTATAAGCTAGTTACAAAGGTCTTAGCTAATCGGCTGAAAGCTTTTTTGGGTGATATTACTTCCGTCAATCAGAGTGCTTTTACTCCTGGGAGATTAATAACTGATAATATTTTGGTGGCGTTTGAGGTTTTTCATCATATGAAATATTCTGCTAGTAGTAGAGGTTCTCTAGCTCTGAAGCTTGATATGGATAAAGCATATGATAGGGTGGAATGGGATTTTCTGAGAGCTGTGATGATAAAATTGGGGTTTGCGGGAGCTCGGGTGGATTGCATTATGAGGTGTATTTCTTCTGTATCGTTCTCAGTTTTGATAAATGGAGCACCTTCAGGGGAGTTCACTCCTACTAGGGGTTTACGGCAAGGTGATCCTCTTTCCCCGTATCTCTTTATTTTGTGTGCGGAAGCGTTGTCTGGGTTGTTGAATAAAGCAGTGTTAGATGGATCTTTACATGGTGTTAGGGTGGCGTCTAATGCCCCTTCGATTTCACATCTCTTGTTTGCGGATGATAGTATTATTTTTTCTAGAGCTTGTGAAGAGGAGGTGGATGTGATTCGGAATATCTTGCAGGTGTATGAAGCGGCTTCGGGGCAACTAGTTAACTTTGACAAAACTACGATTTCCTTTAGTAAAGGGGTGTCGGAAGAGGGTCGAAGAGAATTAGCGCAGCGACTTGGGGTTAGATTGGTGGATATTCATGATAAATATCTCGGTTTGCCTACGGTCGTAGGGAGATCGAAGAAAATTATCTCTAAGGGTGTAAAGGAGAAAATTTGGAAGAGACTGCAAGGTTGGAAGGGGGGAATGCTATCTAAGGCGGGTAGGGAGGTCTTGATTAAGGCGATTGCCCAATCTATCCCTACCTATGCGATGAGTGTGTTTAAATTTCCCTCCTCCTTTTGTGATGAGTTGCGTTCTTTGGTGGCTAATTTTTGGTGGGGGCAAAAGAAGGGTGAGAGGAAGATTCATTGGGTCGCTTGGAGGAAGCTTTGTGAGCCGAAGAGTAAAGGAGGGCTGGGTTTCCGTGATCTTAAATTGTTCAATGCCGCTCTCCTTGGGAAGCAGGCTTGGAGACTCATTAAGTTTCCTAATAGTTTATTAGCTCAAGTTCTAAGAGCTAGGTACTTCGATGGTGGGGATTTTCCTAGAGCTGATCTTGGGTGAAATGCAAGTTATACTTGGAGGAGCATTTGGAGCGTGAAATGGGTAGTGCAAAAAGGAGTTAGGTGGCGTATGGGTGATGGTTTAAACATTCCTGTTTGGAGTATGTCGTGGATCCCAGGCACTCAATCCCGTATGATCATTAGTCCGATGGTGAACGAGGGTGAGAGTATGAGGGTATGTGATTTAATACACTTGCCAACCGCTTCTTGGAATTTATCGAAAGTCAATGAGATGTTCCTACCCTTCGAGAGAGATATAATTCTAAGTGTACCCCTGAGCTTTCGTTTGCCGGAGGACAGTCTTTGTTGGGAGCTGGAAAATAGTGGCGAGTACTCTGTAAAGTCAGCATACCGAGCTATCTTTGGGGAAGTGGAAGAAACCAATGTGGCATCGTCATCTTCAGTGTCAAATTTTTGGGGTAAAATTTGGCAAGCCAATACTCTCACTCGTGTTAAACTTTTCTTTTGGAGGGCATGTCGTGGTGCTCTGGCCACTGCTATGGGGTTGAGTAAACGGTTGCCAGATAGATCTTTGGTGTGTTCAGTGTGTAATGCGGAGGAAGAGTCGGAGCTTCATTGTCTTAGGCAATGCGTTATTGCTAGGATGATATGGGTAGGCAGTGATTTTTGTGACCAAGTTGGTGGTGTTCACCGAGATTTTGGAGAGTGGGCTTGGAGTATGTTTGAGGTGCTGCCTAGCTCTAACCATGGGCTATTTATGACTTTATGTAAGGAAATTTGGAATGCTAGAAATAAATGGTTGTTTGAAGGCAAAGCTTGCAATCCGATTGGCTCATTAGAGTATGTCTCTAAACTCATGCTCGAATTCAAGAAAGAGGAAGATGTAGCAGATCCAAGGACTAGCAATGGGGGTAAAAAATGGAAAACACCACCCGTGGGGTTTTTTAAGCTCAATGTCGATGGGGGCACTTGGGATAGCTGCGGGTCTAGTGTAGGAGTTGTTATCCGCAGCTCAGATGGGAATGCGCATTGGGCAGGGAAGTGGATGATGGAGGACAGGTGGGAAGCGATGGTGGTGGAGGCAAAAGCAATACTGCTGGGAATGAAGACAGCTGCTGAGCTCGGCTACAGGAAAATCATGGTGGAGAGCGATTGTTCAAGCTTGGTGAACGCAATTCGGAATGGGGAAAGGGGAAGCAGTAGCTTCCACTTGGTTCTTGATGACATATATCATGTTAGAGATTTATTTGATAGGGTGTGTTGGAGTGTCATTCGTAGGGAGGGGAATAAGGTTGCCCACGAGCTGGCTCACTATTTTCCGTGGGAACCGGGTAGTAAGTCTTGGTTTACAAACTTTCCTGCTTGTATTGATACTCTTATTGTTTCTGAGTTTCCTATGAATGAAAGTTGAGTGGCCCATAGGGTCGGTTATAAAAAAAAAAAAAAAAAAGAATACATTCAATATGGGTAGATTATTTTGAAACACCCAAAATAGTATATGGAACTAACAAGTTGAAACGGAGGGAGTAGCTAGTTTGACTTCTCCTAAAATAGAAGCATATATATATATTTTAAAAAATGTTTATAAAAATTAGTTAATTAATATGAAACATAGGGAGTAGATAATATTGTAATTTGCAGAACATAGCTCCCTGACAAATAATAGCCATTCGAGTGAGTTTGCAATGTAGCTTATGATTTGAAGATTTAGAATCCAATCCAAATAATATATATTCATCAATTGATGTGAAGAACTCCATATCTTTGACTATGATCATCTCCCCTCTTGGAGTTTTGAGTGGGTGCAATGTAAAGTACTTGAAAGTATATTCAAGGAATTTATGGCATATGAGCGGGTTCACCATAGATGATGCAACATGGTAAATATTTAGTCTGGATTTTCCCATGGTCCCATGGTTGGCAATGGCTGCTATCATGCATATACAACAATGGTTAAAGGAATGCATGGTTAGATTGATCTAGGAATTTTTGTACACCTTTTAATCATATACAAAGTGCGTACCATAGATGGAGGATTGAATTGACTATAAAAAGTTAGTACTTATAAATTAGTAGGTTACAAGTACTTTAAAATTATACAAAGTTTGATATTGAATTGAAAGACAAACAAATAAATCACATATTTTTTTATAAAAAGAATATCAAAATTATAATTTCTCATTAACGGTCATTACTTTAATCAGTTCTTAAGATATATAATGCATCTCCTTGACTCCTTTTCCCCTCTCTCACATTTTCGGCCTCTAGGTTTACAAATACATACGAGGTATTATTAGAGGATAAAAGGCTGAATCAAGTCAACTTTATGCCAACTACTCTCTCTCATTAGTTTATACAAACAAATCTCTAGGTTTTTATATACTACCTCGGTTAAATGTTATGTGCATATTAGGAGAGAATATTGGGGATATATGATATGTTTATTATAGCTAGGAAAAGATCTATGCAAGAGGAGATTCGCGCTTTGGAAAATAATGGAACGTGGGTTATGGAATATCTTCCACCAGGCAAGAAAGCATTGGGTTGTAGATGGGTGTACAAGATCAAGTATAGGTCAGATGGTAGCATTGAGAGGTTGAAGGCTTGATTGGTGGTCTTTGGCAATCATCAGTTAGAAGGAATAGATTATGATGAGACTTTTGCCCCAGTGGCAAAAATGGTTACAGTAAGGGTTTTCCTTGCTATTGTGGCTTCAAAGAACTGGGAGTTACATCAGATGGATGTGCATAATGCATTCTTTCATGGTGACCTTGACAAAGAAGTATACTTGAAGCTCCCTCCCGGTTTTCATTCCGATTCATCTGTTATAGTGTGTCATTTAAAAAAATCCCTTTATGGTTTAAAACAGGCACCACGGTTTTGGTTTGCAAAATTGGTCGCTGCCTTGAAAAGGTACGGATTTCTACAGTCCTATTCTGATTACTCTCTCTTCACTTACACTAAGGGGGATGTGCAATTGAATGTGTTGATATATGTTGATGACTTGATTATTTTGAGTAATGATTCCGCTGCAATTAAGTTGTTTAAGGGATATCTTAGTTCGTGGTTTCATATGAAAGATCTTGGTATTCTGAAATTTTTTCTTGGTATTGAGGTTGCTTGTAGCTATGCAAGGCTATTTCTTTCGCAACAAAAATATATGATGGACATTGTCACCGACGCAGGGCTACTTGGTAGTAAGCTTGCATTTTCCCCAATCGAGCAGAACCACCAACTTGGACATGCATCTGGGATAGTTTTGCATGACCCCGCTCAGTATCGTCAGTTGGTAGGTCGTCTCATTTATCTAGCAGTGACCCGTCCCTACCTTACATATGTCGTGCATATATTGTCTCAATTTATGAATGCGCCACGACAAGAGCATTGGGAGGGTGATTTGAGAGTCGTTCGATATCTGAAGGGTACTCCAGGACAAGGTATTCTTCTCCGTTCAGATAGTGAGTTATCTTTGACTGGTTGGTGTGACTTAGATTGGGCAGCCTGTCCACTCACTCAGCGTAGTCTCACCGGTTGGTTAGTTTTTTTGGGACAGTCTCTAATTTCATGGAAGTAAAAAAATCATCCCATGATTGCTAAATCGTCCTCCGGAGCAGAATATCGCTCTATGTCAGCGGTTACTTGTGAATTGAAGTGGCTCAAAGGGTTGTTATTGAGCTTGGGTGTGCATCATCCAAAGGCTATTTCTCTTTATTGTGATAGTCAGTCTGCGTTGTATATTGCACAGAATCCGGTTTTTCATGAGTGTACAAAACACATCGCAGCCGATTGTCACTTTATATGTGATGCTATTCGTGATGGCTTGATTGCACCCGCTAACGTGCCGACTAGGGAACAACTAGCCGATGTTTTTACCAAGGCATTGAGAAAGAAACAATTTGACTATTTACTTGGCAATTTGGGCATTCTAGACTTACATGCTCTAACTTGAGGGGGGGTATTAGGAGAGAATATTGGGTATATATGATATGTATATTATAGCTAGGAAAAGATCTTAGCATATCTTTCCTAATCGTATCTTTAGGAACTAGACTTGTATATATGCTTTGCCTTGGATGTGAATGAATACACAAGATTATTTTGCCTACCTTTACAGTGCAACTTTGGAATATTTTATATCTCACAAATAATACTCCAAAGTTGCACATAACATTTAATGGAGCTAGTATATAACAAATTATTCTGATCCATTTATGAAGATTTATGCGAAACTGATATAGATGTCAATGTTTCGACTACAATTAAATGAATTAGAAGGAAATCATCTTCATAATTTCAATAGAGTGATAGATCCACTCGTAGAATGAAACAATATAGGGTATAAAAGAGGGAATGAACAAATGCTCAACATACAACGATTATAGCTTTGTTAGTTAAAGGAGTTTTTGTATGTACTTGAAATTTGTTAGATTCATGTATCTTTTGTATATGTTGTATATTGAATTAAGTTTCGAATTACAAAATTCTAAATTGGTGTATATATAACTAATGAGTGTATTTGAGAAACAATTCAATTAGATGCACTAGTAGAAAAAACGTAATGGCAAGCGGTTCAAACCCCCTAATGGGAAGCAGTTCTGAACCGCATGAGTTTAGGGGGCTTACCAATAGCCATTTAAATGGCAAGCGGTTCAGAACCGCTTCCCATTAGAGGGGAAAGGGAAGCGGTTTGGCGCCAAAACCGCTTGCCATATGTTAATTTTTATATATAAATTAATAATAATAATATTAGCGACCTGTTTTGATATGCACATTAATCTGTAATTTTAAAAATTATTATTATTATTAATATTATTATTAATTAATATTAATAATTAATAATAATTAAATTAAAATATTACAAATTTAAGAATAATAATTCAATAACAATTTTATGCATAATAATAATAACATATATAAAACTCATAAATAATATATAGTACTAATTACAAATAAGTAATGTACATATTTAAATAAAAAAAAAAGATAGTAACTAATTAAATATTAATTGTTCATAATAACAAAAAAAACTCAATCTCATTATCTAACTAACACATATTATTCTACCTAGATGCCATAAAATGTCACAAAAAAAGCCCACATGTCGAGAATTTCATCAAATTCTTCCCTTGTTAAAGGGCCTTCCCTTTGAATCTTACAAACCTTTGAAAAAAAATATTACCAAACATTAAACATCATTCATATATTACATAAAATTCAAACTAATTAAATAATAATGCATATGTTAAATAATTCAAAAATCATTCATATTCATATTACATCACTCTATTCGGTGTCTAAGGTTTGAAATCACATCAAAAGAGGATTTTGTAATTTATAGGACGGTTTTTATCCAAAATCTCCCAAATAAGCCCTATATGACTTCTACTTTGCCCGATTTCTACATTTCTTATCTAATGAACTATTTCTTTATCATAAAATGTCAATATTAACTAGTCTTAGGTGTCTAATGTTTGAAACCATAGCAAATTAGCATTCTACTTAGTTTTAGGACGGCTTTTATCAAAATCGCCTGTTTGACTTCTACTTTGCCCGATTTCTACATTTCTTATCTAATGAAGTTTTTATTTATCATAACATGTCAATTATAACTAGTCTTACGTGTCTAATGTTTGAAATCATAGCAAATTAACATTCTGCTAAGTTTTAGGACGACTTTTACCCAAAATCGCCTATTTAACTTCTACTTTGCCCGATTTCTACATTTCTTATCTAATGAACTATTTCTTTATCATAACATGTCGATATTAACTAGTCTTAGGTGTCTAATGTTTGAAACCATAGCAAATTAGCATTCTACTTAGTTTTAGGACGGCTTTTATCCAAAATCGCCTGTTTGACTTTTACTTTGCCCGATTTCTACCTTTCTTATCTAATGAACTATTTATTTATCATAACATGTCAATTATAACTAGTATTAGGTGTCTAATGTTTGAAATCATATAAAATTAGCATTCTACTAAGTTTTAGGACGACTTTTACCCAAAATTGCCTATTCCACTTCTACTTTGCCCGATTTCTACATTTTTTATCTAATGAACTTTTTTTTTATCATAACATGTCAATATTACTTAGTCTTAGGTGTCTAATGTTTGAAATCATAGCGAATTAGCATTCTACTAAGTGTTAGGACGACTTTTACCCAAAATTGTCTATTCCACTTCTACTTGCCCATTTTTTACATTTCTTATCTAATGAACTATTTATTTATCATAACTTATCATTATTAAATAGTCTTAGGTATCTATTGTTTGAAATCATAGCAAAAGATCATTTTACTAAGTTTTAGGACGGCTTTTACCCAAAATCGCCTATTCTACTTCTACTTGCCCATTTTTTACATTTTATTTCGTTTGGACTTTTTTTTTCTCATACCATGCCCATATTACCTAGTCTTAGGCATGAATTTATGATATCACATCAAATGAGCACCCAACTAAGTTTTAGTATGATTTTTAACAAAAATCGGCGTAAGTGACTTACTTGGCTTATTCACTAACAATTACGCAAAAAATACACAAAATTGCATGAGGTGCCAATGACAAGGCCAAAAAATTAATCCTCGGGCTGCTTCCCATGGCTGATGCAGATGCTCGCTTGCTTGCACGGCTGCTGCCTGATTGCTGCTGCAATTGCCTGGTGGCTGCTGCAGCTGCCTGTGCAGCTGCCTAGGCTGCTGCTGCAGCGGCCTGTGCAGCGGCCTGGCTGCTGCTGCAGCTGCTTGGTGGCTGTTGCGGCTGCCTGGGCAGCTGACTGGGCTGCTGCTGCGGCTGCCTGGTGGCTGCTTGTAGTTGCCTGGCATAACCCGAGGTTGTTGCCTCGGGTGCTGTAGTTGCCTCGGGTGCTACAGTTGCCTCGGGTACTCACTTTCCCATTTTCTACATTTGTTTAAAATGACCTAATTTGTCCTCGGAGCAAACCCATATTAACTAGTCTTGGGTGTCTAAGGTCTGTAATCGCATCTAAAGATGGTTTTACTAAGTTTTAGGACGGCTTTTACCCAAAATCACCTGTTTGACTTCTACTTTGCCCGATTTATACATTTTTTATCTAGTGAACTATTTCTTTATCATAACATGTCAATTATAACTAGTCTTAGGTGTCTAATGTTTGAAATCATAGCAAATTAGCATTCTACTAAGTTTTAGGACAACTTTTACCCAAAATCGCCTGTTTGACTTCTACTTTGCCCGAAATCTACATTTCTTACCTAATGAACTATTTCTTTATCATAACATGTCAATTATAACTAGTCTTAGGTGTCTAATGTTTGAAATCATAGCAAATTAGCATTCTACTAAGTTTTAGGACGACTTTTACCCAAAATCGCCTATTTGACTTCTACTTTGCCCGATTTCTACATTTCTTATCTAATGAACTATTTATTTGTCATGACATGTCATTATTATCTAGTCTTAGGTGTCTAATGTTTGAAATCATATCAAAAGATCATTTTACTAAGTATTTGGACGGCTTTTATCCAAAATCGCCTGTTTGACTTCTACTTTGCCCGATTTCTACATGCCTTATCTAATGAGCTATTTCTTTATCATAACATGTCAATTACAACTAGTCTTAGGTTTCTAATATTTGAAATCATAGCAAATTAGAATTCTACTTAGTTTTAGTAAGGCTTTTATCCAAAATCGAACGGAAAAAAAGTAAAAATAGGTACCTCCTCAATGTGTTGGACTTCAGTGCACCTATTGACTATGTCAAGCATAAACCTCATCACATACAGGTCACGATCAACACCGTTGTCTTGTTGCGCACACTAACATGACACAAAGTTAAAGTTGTCATGCATAGCCATAACTCAAGGCAATTTTATTAAATAAATCAATATATCAAGGCTTTACCTTCGAATATTTCCACGTAGGACCCGCAACCGAACGACAATTCAACTTCTTCATAACACTTCAAATAAAACAAAAAGCATAAATTTAGGAACATAGCCACTCAATGACTTAGGTGGTGATATAAAACAATATATAGGAAGCGATATGAACCTATTCAATAGGTTATTCACTAGGAACTAACTTCCTTGGTGGCCATATACGAGACGAGTCAAAGTAGTAGATTGTGTTATTGGAAACACAAATCACCATAAGGCTCCAATGTAGACTACATATATATTAAAGCAAATATCAATCCATCAATTGTTATACGTCAACATCTATACTTAACAAACAACTTAAGAGTGACATATTTAAACTTACTCCTCAAAGCAAGGGGCTAATATGAACTTGTTTCCCGCACGCATTGATTCTCTAATATCCCACTCAAGGTAATCTATCACATCACGAGGGTTATGCAAGCATTTGGTTCCGGAGGTCTGCTCGGGGCATAACCACCCAACTGCTGCTTCACCATCGGGTTTACTACTTAGGAGCTCCTGTAGTGACCTTCAAGAAAGTAATGTGTGAAAGTAATTACTAGTTGCATTGTTTTGGTACGAAAATATCAAAAATACAATATATTTAGAAATAGTCTCGTTAATTTACCTCATGAAAGTCTGAATGATGGAAATGTTAAGCATGAACCGGTTACAAATTCTGTCACATCCTCTCTAGAAATGTATGCGATCGCATCCTCATCATAGTGGAACAATGCCTTAGGCAAGTTCACTTGAATATGTGTACCCGTAGGCAACTCACTAACACGGTTGTGAAGAAAAGTACATGCTTTTGAAAGCGACTTAAGGACATCGGCTTCTACTAGTGGAGTACAAGAAGCTCTCGAACTCTTCTTCGACACTTGTCCTTGTTCCATGTTCGGAGGACCTTCTTCCTTGGATTTTGGCTTCTCCACCTTCTTCCTTTTAGCGGACTGATTTTCCATAGTAATCTAGTTACACAAAAGACATGGTCATTACACAAAGCACATGTTAATCTAGTTACATACAAGTAGTGTTTACTTACCCCTCTTGCCAACCTACCGATCACGTGGCCATTGCACAAAGCTACCGATCACGTCACACAACTTAAAAAAATAATATTCCTCTCTAGGCACTGATAGTGGTAAGTCCTCAAACCCAGCAACTATAGAATCGATCCCGACCAAGATGTAATGGGTGCTAGTATTAGACTTAAAATGGACCTTGTCAAAAGGTTGTGCACTACCATACCCCACCAACTGCAACTGTCCACCATTTTTTTTCCTCGGGGTGAAGAAGCTCACAAGGCGTCTCTTCCTACATATTTGATTAGGAGTTAGGACATAAGTTATGAAATAACAAACAAAAGCCTAACATAAGAAAAGCTGATTAGGAAGTGAAGTTAACCTTAACATTTGGGAAAGGTTCAGGCATCGGATTTGCTCTCTTCAATGACTCTGCATCCATAGGACTAGGATCCTGCAAAAGTAAAATAATTAAACATGCAAACGACCTCGTTTGACGATCTTCATATGACGTAATTCGTCCTTGTACTAAAATTACCTCTCTCTCAACTACTGGATCGTCCTCGGGGCCTCCTGGGTGACTACATGAATCTAATGGGGTACTCGAGGGAAATGGAAAAAGCGCCAAGTTCATGTGCTTCAGAATGACATTGAATTGACTTTGCATCTGTTCTTGCAGCTCCGGGCGTATCTCCGCCTTAATTGATTCCTTTTCCTTCTCATCAATACGATGTGGCGAATTAACACTTGATCTACTTTTTCCTGATTTGGTGTATTCTGAACCCATCACCTTCTCCCACCCTAGTTGTTTCCCGCTAAAACCAATTACTCGCCCAGGGTGGTATGGTTTTCCCAAAGCTAAGGTGAAAGGATCATTTTTGATGCTTGGAGTCAGCTTGCCTTCAATCACTTCCGAAGTGTGATCAAGCTATAACAACACAAAAAGATATCGGTTCTAAGTAAGATGTACTTGACAAGAAAATATAATTAATAAGTAGTAAAGTTTGCTTACAAGTGCATCCGCTACTACTTTCTTATCCGGTTGCATAACATACTTGCTGGTTTTCTTGTCGATCCCATGCATAGCATACCACCAGTCAATTGCACGATTAAACAAAGTTGTGACCGTGGTAGAAAGTGGTTTATCAGATGATGACATTATGGATTTGGGGTATAGACCCGCTTTGATATACTTTGGTCTAGACTCCGCAAATGTCTTACAACCCATATGATGGCTGTGCAATTTCTTCCCGGCATTGATTCTAGCTTGTTCGCTTTTTTCCTACACATTCAGAAATATATGTTAGCATCAGTCTTTGTAAGAAACTAAAAATCAATAGCCTACTCTATTGATAAATAAAAACATACAAGTGCGGTCCTAGTGGAAGATTTTTCCACAAACTTCTCCTATTCCTTCACCGTAATTTGTGGATATAAATCCCACGGTTTCTTATCAGGTTTCTCCTCTTCTCCATCAGCAGTCACATTTTTCTTTGGTCTTCTCCTTCTTTTCTTATGGATCCATCTCGTCCTCAAGTAACTCTTGAAGTTTTTGAATCTCTCTTGTACAAAAGCTTCAAATACTTTTCTGTTGGCTGGCTCATCAGGAATACGGAACATACTCTGTAATTTGCGCAAACATCCATGTTTGGAAAGAAAAAAAAAGGAAAAAAAAGCCGCAAATCGGGGCAGCACCGCTGCAGTACCCAGGCTGCTGCCCATGAAGCTGCAGCAACCCAGGCAGCTGTAGCAGCCCAGGCTCCTGTAGCACCCAGGCAGCTACAGCAGCACAGGCAGCAGCCCAGGCAGCTGCAGCAGCATAAGCTGCTGCCCAGGCAGCTACAGCACCCAGGCAACAGACCAGGCTGCTGCCCAGGTAGCTGCACCAGCCCACGCAGCAGCGTAGGTAGCTGAACCAGCCCAACAGCTGCCGGCTGCAGCCCTCGGGATAGGCTCGGGGGTTGTTTTTGCAATTTTTTATAATTTTTTTTCCCTTAATATATATTAATTAATAATAATAGTTCTAGTGACCTGTTTTGATTTACACATCCCGTGAGCAGGTTATGCGCTAGGTTCGTAAATAATCATACTTACCATTGTATCGTCCCAAAATGTTTGAAGCAACCCGTGAGGTATATCGATGAACTCAAGTGTGATTGGTATTTTACGAGTTAGAATCCCAACTTGAATAGAAATTTGTCGCGCCATTGGCTAGTAGGTTGACCTAACTCATCAAACACCATAGGAACCCCGGGTTTCTTAAAAGCTTTTGTTGAACCCCTACTCCTTCTGTTCACCGGTGGCTTTACCCCTCCTCCACCACCGGTGGTTTTCACTTAGATTTGCATTTGAGTTTCACAATGTGAATCACCTACAAACTCGGAAACCACATTATCCTCAATAGGTGGGGCAGTTTTAGCTATACGCTCATAATCATCAAGCTTATGTTGGAACTCGTCATAAGCTTGGTCTTCCGGTTCCCCCATATCCGTCTCCTTATTAATATCATACAACTCGTCATCATCTTCATCATCCATATCCTCATCAGAATGAAGGTTCTCATCGGGATCCATGATATGTGCACACCTACAGTAAACAAGCAAAGCATGTTGTTAGTCATCAGTAATGGCAATCAAATCCGAGGCACGAAAAAAGACAAACACTTACCCAACTTCTTTGGTTTCATAACAAATTCACATATAATCCTCTTAACAATTCATATATTTAGTGTATATTACATGCTTATACGTTGAAAATGCAAAAAAATAAAACACTTCCTGAAATAAACAAGGTTGTCGGAGCAAAAGATATTTAGTAAATAAAACATGCATAAATAAAAGTACCTCATTCGTGTATTCCCTTATTGTGGTCAGATCGAATATAAGTAGCATCATCATCTACATCAGTTGCTACATCAAGTGTAGGAGTAGTGAAAGGGGGAGAATCATCAAATGCATCATATTCTTCCTCGTCCTCAACCTCTCCAACCCCCAAAATTCACCTTTTGCCAGCAAGGACGATGGACCATTTTGGATCGAACGGGTCAGTTACATAGAACACTTGCTTAGCTTGAGATGCAAGGATGAATGGTTCAAGACTATCCCGTAAGTGGACAAGATCTACAAGAGTGAAGTCATCATTTCTCACGTTGCGCCTATTATTATTGACCCATTTACACTTGAATAGACCAAACTTGAAGTCACGGTAATCTAGTTCCCATACTTCCTGAATTCGTCCATAGTATGATAATAGTGCGTCAATTGGTGATGTATCCTTTGCACTTGCAAATTCTCATGATGAAGCCACAAAAGTGGCACCACTATTTTGAGTCGATGAGGATTTCTGATCGCGACTCTCAGTCCAAAATGTGTACCCATTTATGTCATATCCCTCAAATGAATGAACATCTTCCTTTGGACCATAAGCTAGCCACTTTATTGTATCAAACACAGTCTCATCCAATTGACGCATCACATGATCATGGAACCACTTCACAAACATCTTATTATGCAACTGCATTAGTGCTCTTTCCCCTTTTGATGGATATTCAACACGCAAACTCTCCATGTGCTCTTCTAAATATGGGTGAACCTCTGCAATATGATGAAGCACAAATAGGTGAGCTTGCATGATTTGATCTTGAGCAGCCCAGATCCTTTTTGACCCGATTGTGCCATGACCATCAAGTCTCCCTTCATGTCGGGAAGTGGGAAGCCCAATAGGTTCGGCAACAGTAACATACTCTGCCACGAAATTCCCAATCTCCTCGGACACAATTCCTTGTATCATACTGCCTTCCGGATGGGCTGGATTTCTTACTTTATCTTGCAGTGTACCCATGTGTCGTTCAAAAGGGTAGAACCACCTCATAAATACTGGGCCGCACAACTTAATCTCACGAACCAAATGCAGAATCAAATGTACCATTATGTCAAAAAGTGACGGTGGGAAAAACATCTCAAATTTGTACAAAGTTACCACACCATTCGCCTGGAGAGCATCAAGTGTAAAGAGATCAAGAACTTTGCTGCAAATAGTATTGAAAAACCCACAGAGGCTTGTAATAACTTCTCTCACGTGCTTTGGTAAAATACCACAAATTGCAATCGGTAGGAATACTTGCATCATCATGTGACAATCATGGGATTTCATACTTGTCAACTTCAATTCTCTATTTAAGGAAACAAACCTTTTAATGTTTGACGAGAACCTAGATGGAAGCTTAATGTCATACAAACAAGCACAAAACCTTCGTTTTTCTTCCTTTGATAATGTGTAGCAAGCTAGAGGTAAATACACCTTTTGGTTCTTTCCTTTTCCATCACCTTTCTTCTTTGCGATACCCGTGGTCTTTTCCTTGCGCTTCCCCTTACGGTTTTGACCACCATCTTTGTTTCCTTTTTCCTTAACCTTCGCCATCCCTACCTTAGCTTGAACCCACAACTCCGGACGAACACCCCACGCTTGCAAATCTAACCGCGCACTCTTTCCATCCTTCGTTTTTCCAGGAATGTTCATAATTGTCCCAATAATTGCATCAGAAACATTCTTCTCTATATGCATCACATCGAGACAATGTCTAACATCATGTTCTTTCCAGTACTCAAGCTTCCAAAAGATTGATTCCTATTTAAAGAGAGCATGTGGGTCAATTGGTTTCGTTGTTTTACCAAAAACACATGGAATACCCTTCACTCTTGCATAAACCTCCTTTCCACTCAATGGCCTAGGCGCAACCCCCTCCTCAACTTTCCCATCGAAGGCCTTTTTCTGCTTACGATACGGGTGATCGCGCCTAAGAAATCTTCGGGTCCTCACGTACACATCTTTGCCATAGTGCTCAAGGTACACGTTCGGTGTGTGATCAATACAATTGGGACATGCTTTATGCCCTTTGTTCTTGTACCCGAACAGATTGCCATATGCGGGAAAATAATTGATGGTCCACATAAGGGCAGCACGCAAAAGAAACATCTCGTTCTTATGGGAAACATAAACGGTAACACCTTTGTAGGGAATATTTCAAGCGTTACCCCTAGCTTGAACCCCACTGTGATCATACACTAAAGTACGGTGGCGTCTAAAAGGAAAGAAGATAGAGCAAAGAGTCGCCAACAAGTTTTAGGAACTTGTAAACCGTTCACAGGGTGAAGGTTACACCCCTTAACGATCCAGGAGATCGTCAACTCCAATAGGTCTGGAACCATGACTGGTGGTTCGGGGATGAAGGTACAAATCCAACCTAAAAGAGATTGAACCTGCCCTAATAATAGGCCTCTACTAGATTAGTTTATTCTGATCGTATTCATGTGCGCTTTCTGACTAACATGCAACCAATAGGTTTACCCTAAACCTGTTTATCTATGTTGGTTGAATATTAATGCACAAAAAAATCTATTATTATTGGCGATCACTTGAATTATAATCATATTAACCCTAACAAGATTATTAATTATCTTATTAAGCGTGATTACAAGTACAAATTCCCTTTAAACAAGCATAAAAGGTGTGATCAAGCAATAAAAATAAATATCAAGCAACAAAATAATAATAATAAATTATAATCATAATAATAATCAAAACAATAATCATCATAATAATAATTATAATAATCATAATCATAATAATCATGTTAAAGCATAATAATAGCAAGACCCTAGGCATGATACTAACAAGATTAATAACAAACCCTAGCATGTCACTAAACAATAAAAATCAAACCTTTAACCCTAACATGATATTAACAATCATAAATATTAGGACGAACATAAAAGGCATCATACTTTTAATCATACTTGATATTAAAGTTACCCTAGACATGATACTAGGAAGATCAAAACGCGCTAACATAACATTAGGAATCATAATAGCAACCTAAGCATGATTTCTACATAATAACATCAATAAAAAAAACCATTAAAGCACTTACTTGGATGCCTCGTACCTCTTTCTAATAACAAAATACACACGTTACTAACTTCAAGGAAAATAATAAAACAAACAATTTAATTAAATAATTGGAATAAAGATTTGGGACCAAACCCTCAGAAATTAAAACCTTTCACGTCTAGGGCGAAGGCAACTTTGAATAATGCTAGGTGTATCTAGGCCTTGTGAATGAGGAATTTTGTAAGAAAGGGGGTAGGTTTAGAAAAGAGAGAGAGAGAGAAGCTTTAGCTTAGAGAGAGAGTTGATGATTGTAGATGATTCAAAACGGAGTTTTTAGAAGGCTATTTATAGTGAAAATAAGCCAAAAAGATAGAAAATCTAAAAAGAGTTCTGACGCGAAAAAACGAGGTTAGCGCCAGGCGCTAATGCTGGCGTTTGGCGCTAATTAAATTTCTGACGCGTTTTCTAAAATCAGATAGAAATTAACCGTATAGGAGGATAAAATCGTATTTTCCTCAAAAACATTCTTTTATTCTATTTAAAACTCACAAAAGTCAACAAAAGTCAATTTATCAATGCTAATTGAATTAGGAATGAAAAGAACCTTCTAAAAGAATCTAGAAGACTAAAACCATTCCGAATTTCATTAGGAATGATAAATCCATATTAGTCCCTTCCCTAGATCATTAGGCCGCATATAAGGCTCAAACTGGGCCCAGTTTAGTAATTTAGCCATAACTTCCTCAATATTCATCGGAATTGGGCTTATAATATATTGTTGAAAAACTCTTTTCAAGCCCTATCCAACTACACTAGTATTGGACCCATATCATGGACCAACCAAACTAGATTAGCTGTTTTCTTAAAATAGGTTTTCAAAAACAGAGAGAAGAGAAAAGAAATTAAAACTATCCGCAACACTAGACTTTCCACACTTTCACTTCATTCGATTACGATTCGACGTGAAAGGTACTCATCACTGGGTTTGGTTTTGGGGAGACACAAATGGGTGTCTACAGAAGCCCCCACTTTGACTGAGTTTGGAGAAACGCAAGTTTTGAAAACAAAAGTCAAAGTATCGATAGGGACGGAGAATGGTTCAGAATCTTCTGCGATCCTAAATCACTCTTGTAACGCCCATACCTACAAACTAGCGTTAGTTAAACAGATAAAAGAGTTAAGAAACGCGTATCTTGCACCGTCGAGCACACGTCTCTGAAGGTACTTGATTTGCTACTGTACTGTTGTATTTTTGTAATTTTGTATTTTTGACGACCTCATACAAGCTAGAGAATGCCACCTGAAGACTGCTAAGCTTGTAACTACCTCCAATTCCGCTATGATAGACTTCTGCAAGCTAGAGAACCCCATCGAAGATTGCTTCGCTTGAAACGACCTCCAGTTGTTTGTGAAAACTCTCCGCAAGCTAGGGAACGCTGCCGAAGATATCCTCGCTTGAAGCTATCCTCATTTATTGCAATAATATTCCAAAGAAAATTACCGAAGACCTACACTTGTCGATCTTTAAAAGCTCGCTTGAACTTTGTTTCCGCTATGCCTGTACGTCGACGCTTCTGCTACTTTTGAACCTGTATATCGGTGCCTTTTGCAATATGACCTAGTATGTCGGTGCCTTTTGCGATATGAACCAGTACGTCGGTGCCTTTTGCGATGAGCCAATGCTTAGGCACTTTAAGCTAAGTGAGACGATCTTTCATCAGGTCGATCACTTTATGTAATCGTAATCAAGCCGATTACTAAAATCATGTCAAATTTCTTAGAGGGGCTAACTGGTATACCAAGGAACCTAAAAAATATTGCACGAGGTTGGAACAACCATACTAAGTGGCTGAGAAGTCTGGCGCCGCTGAAATAACGCTAGCGCCGCTTATTTAGATGTAGCGCCAGACGCTGGCACTAGCGCCAGGCGCTAAGCCTTATCGATTGGCGCTAAAGCCTGTCGCTTGGCGCTAGAGTCAGGTTTTCCATAAATACCCTTCTCTTCTTCATTTCCGCTGCTACTGCTTGTTTCTTGCTCGAGAATTCGCTCAGAACTTCAATTCACTCGTTCTTGCTCATTTCTCAACCAAAGTCGCTCAAATTTGTTGCAAATCAAAGCTTATTCCATCCATTTTCCCGATCTATGTAAGTTTCCTTCAAACTCACTCCAAATTTAATGAATTTCGCACAAGTTTGTTCACGAATTTCTTGAAAATTCGAAACTAGAATTGCTTAATTCTCTTTGTTCGTCAAATTTTATGCCATGAAATTGCTTGATTATGTTTATATATTTCCTTGGGAGTAATTTAAGACTTGTTTGACTCAATTTGGTGAAGAAACGAACAAATCACCATTGTTGAACCTCTTAAGGGCGGGAAGACAATGTGGCTTGTTCTTGATGTTTTTGCTAGAAATTCTTGTCCAATTTGTCACAATAATTACTATAGTATTGCAAGAAATTTTTTGATTGCTTGAAAAATTCCATATATGCTCAATTTGAATTTGTGCTCTGTTTTAGTACTACGTACTCTGTTTTTTTTTTTTTTGCGAACAAAGTATCATGCGGCTAGGCGAACCTTAGATACCATAGAACCTTAATTTATAATGATTCTACACAATGTAGCATGGCTAGACAGCGAGGCTCTGATTCACGGTCCCGAGACGTTCGACGGGAGCATGAGCCTGTAGAGGACGACGCTGATTCGTCCACTTCGCTCGGTCGATTCCCTGAGTGGGATGAGCGGACTTTGTACTTCTCTCCTGTTCACCACATCTCTGAGAGGGTGAGACGGGGCATCACAGTTGGGAGGACACGCTACCATGGTTCCAGCTGTGATGGTTTGAGCGACCTGTACAAGATGTACATTGCCAATAACGACGAGACGAGATATCTATGGGAGTCTAGCGGACTGATTGCACTGTTTGAGACCTCAGAGGCCATGATTGCCTCTAGCGGGGGTCACCATGTAGTTCGTGCTTTGGTGGAGTTCTTTTGGGACACCACCAACACTTTCCACTTCCCTTGGGGTGAGATGATGGTCACCCCGACCGACTTCAGTCTCATTACGGGATTGAAGTTTAGCTCTGTGGCGCTGCCGTTCGACAGCGAGATTAGCGTCTTTTCTCCCGAGGTCGAGGAGCTGTTGGATCCGATTGCTGTTCTGGCTCGAGCTGAGGTGGAGTCTAATTAGTTCAGCGCGAAGGGGATTCGCCGCTCGACTCTAGCAGCGGCTTTTGATGATGGTGCGACTGCCCGAGAGTAGCGGGTGCGCATCTTTGCACTTATCTTGTTGTCAGGGATGCTCTCCCCTAACAAGGGTAGTAAGGCGCTACTTTACTACCTTCCTGCTGTCCGTGATCTACACCAGATCAGGACTTACGACTGGGCCAGCTTGGCTTACGCTGACTTCATCTGAGCGTTGGGGGACTCGTGTCGACATCGGTCCTTCACGGGGAACGTTGCTCTATCCGGTTTTTGGAGGGTCGTAGAGGTATACTTTATTTCCTGTAAAGTTTAGCTCTAAATTTTAGTTAGCACTCGCTGATAATTTTTGCTTCTTGTAGATCTGGTTCTACGAGTACTTTCCCTCAGCTAGGCCGACGAGACCGTTGCCGCGCAGGTTTCCAGTAAGTGCTTCCTAGGGCAGCCGTCGTGTGGGGATGTCCACTTCTTACGTCCGGGATTGGATCATCTCGGTATGGTTCTTTACATATTTGAACATTTTGTGATACCTTCGATAAATTCTTGTCTGATAAACGTTCTTTGCAGGAGTCTGATGTGTTGTACCGACCGTGGATCGACTTGGCAGTCCCTGAGCTAGCCGCGCAGTATTCTGCTTAGTGTCGCTATTTCTAGGGGACTTATGGAGCGGTCGCGTATCTTGGAGAGAGGGTTGCTATTCTGCATTCCTCATATACCTTTGTCGTTCCTGCTCCTCCACCGCGTCACATGTTTAACGCCGCGAGGTTGGTGAGCATGTCAGAAGGAGCTGGTACCCCCTGGCGATCTTACACAATCCCTGGGCGATGCTATGAGGAGGAGCTACTACCGTTGTTAGCTCCAGTCCCTATACCTGCTGAGGATGTGGCGGTATGATTTTCAGCTTTTACCTTTCGTTAAGTAGCCCCCAAGTAATGCTTCAATTATTTTGATTTGCTTTGTCAGGGTGGTCTTGCTGAGTTTGTGCCACCTCGTATGTCCATCCACTATCAAGGGACATACGGGCCGATTGAGGAGATGATTCCTCCGGCTCCTGAGGGCGAGCGCTTTGTGGAGCGGTCGATTCCTCGTCATCAGACTTGGGTAAGCTTGTTTATTTGCAACTTTTTGTCCATATATGTTATGTATGTTTACTGACTTTATTTTCCTGATAGTTTTCGCGCAAGGTGGTCACGGCGATGGCACGATGTATAGATGCCTTCCGGAGCCAGCTCGTCCGGATGAGGAATGTTGCTATATGCCGTCGAGACGACGCCATTCAGGAGGTAGCTTCCCTTCTTATGTTTTTGCATTACCGCTTCTATTTTGCATTTATCTTATCTTAGTTTCTTTTGCAAGGTCAGCACATTCCTTCTCGTACCTGTACGAGACCTGAGGTGCGGAGGGAGCCGACGAGGTCTAGCTCGAGACGTCGTCGTACTGGTTCAGGTGGTCGGGGCGGTCGTTCTGAGGTTGCCCGTACCGAGGCGGTAGAGGGCTCAGGCTCTTCATCCGAGGGTGCACATGCTGCGTCGGTAGGCCAGGGAGAGGCTACCTTGACTCTTAGAGGTGGTGGGATGTACGAGGTCGACTCATCATCGCAGCAGCCTCTGCAGCCTTATCCTTAGGTTGATCTTGGGTGGACAGGTCTTGTGCTGAGTTTTCCTCCTCCCGAGGAGACTGGAGCTGGAGCTGGGGCTGGAGAGGTTACTCCTCGTACGGCGCAGTTTTATGAGATGTGGGTGTACGTCCCCCGGCGCCATAGTTTGAACCTGTGCTTTTTATTATTTCATTTTGACTTTGTATAGAACTTTGCCTTTAGTTAGACTCATTATTTAGACATGCTTGTATATACATACTATTATGAGTTTATTCATTATTTATCGTTGTTTTTCATTTTTTATTATTGTTATGTGCATGTTTGTGTGTGCAAAGAATTGTGAAAATTAATTTTGCGCAAAAATTCCGTCATTTTTATTATTGACGGAGGATATCCGACTTTCTCCCCCCAAAAAAAGAAAAATGAAAAAGTCAAAAATATTGGATTTATAAAAACTTGGAAGTTAGTCTAAATAAAATTCGAAAAATAATATAATAGTTGTATTAATTAAGAGGAAGAAATAAATGAATATTTAGAAAAAGATATAAAAGAAGAATAAAGAAACCGTAAAGTCATTGGTCAGACTCGAATAAAAAAAACGCAGTTTTCGGAAAGCTCGTACGATAGGATACATTAGCGCCAGCTGGCGCCATGCATTTTGGTGTAGCGCCAGGCACTACAATTAGCGTTTGGCGCCAGGCTCTGGAGTCAGGCGCCAATGTTTGGCGTCTAGCGCTAATGAGCGTTGACTCCGAATCTTTCCTGGATTAAAACTGTGCTGATTTTGTGTATAAATAGCCCCCTGCCCAGCCGATTTTCTTCATAACTTCAGCAAATAAAATATTTTCTTAGCTTTTAGAAAAAAATAACATGTCTCTAGTCTCCAAAAGTTTTACCAACTATACTCATGAATGGTGTCGATCTCTTAATGCCAAGGAGAGAAAAGAGTTAGATGTGTTTCACTTGGGGGGTATTTATGGTGTCAAAGGGGTAGATCTTGATTTAGATTTTATTCATACCGCTCTAGAATATTGGGATGTAGATACTCATTGCTTTAGAATAGGGTATGATGAAATTAGCCCTTTGCCAGAAGAATTCGGTGCTATTTTAGGCTTCCTTGCACTAGATCTTGTAGTAGTCCCTAAAATAAACGAATATTATTATAAGGATTTTGAACGCTTCTTCAATTTAAAAGATAAAGATCTATCAAAAATAGTAGATGGTAGTCTTTTAAAAAAAAATAGTAGATGGTAGCATAGTTAATTTAAAAGAATTTGCGCGCCATTATTTTGATAGACCTTCTTCTGAATCTTTCCATGTTTATAGAAGAAGGGCTTTTCTCTTTTGCATGCTTAATCAATATTTTTTTACTAGTGGTAAAAATAATGAGGGTCAAGCAATTATATCCACTGTTTTAGAGCAGATTGAATTTGGGAGAAATCCAATGCCCTTAATAGTTGGACAGACTATGCTTAGCCTTGATAAATTAAAGAAGAATCCAAAAGCACCTTTTCGGGGCTCTCCAATACAGGTAGAAAAATAATATTTTTAATTACAGAAATCAAATATATATTTTTGTATAGTAATAATAATTTATTTGTATTGCAATTTTTACAGATGTGGCTAATGGAAAGACTAGAATTAATTAGCCCTCTAGACAACATTGAGAAGTATACTCCAAATTGCTTCGTGAGAAGGAAGAAACGCTTCTCTAAGATGGGGCGCCATGAATTGAAAAAGGTCTTCAAGTCTTATAATTTTGCCATCAAGTGGGTCATCCCTTGGTGGAAAATAGAAAAGATGGTTGGTGTCAACAAGCAGCCTTTCTGCCGTCTTCCAATCTTGTCCCGAAAGACTTTATTATCCCTGCAGGGTAAAAAGATAGTACGACCTACTTCAAACAATTCCTTTCGGTGATCTTCGTCGTCCCTATGAGTTCCCTGTCTCTCGGGAAGTAGACAAATTTGATGCTTATTGGATCGCTAGACCTTTATGGGAAGTAATTACCCAAAAGGTTCCTGCTTCTTTGCCCAATGATGTGAAAAAGTGGCTTCTGAAGAAACTCTCAAAGGACGTGAAGAAAAATCAAAGTAAAACTGATGTGAAGAGTCGTCTAGGTGACAAAGTGATTCCTGTTAAGGAGCGCTTAGGTGAAAGATTTGAGTTCAAAACACCTACAATGCCTAAGAAGAAGAGTACTACGAAAGATAAAGGAAAAAGGAAAGCTGATACCACAGAAAAGAAAGCTTGGGTAGAAAAGAAGCATGGGGTCCTAGCTAAGGGAGACACCATTTACTCAAAGATTGAATGTAGGTCCTCTAAAGAATGCCTACTAGCTAAGGTTATGGATGAGGAAGAAGACGCAGACAAGAATTGGAAAAGGGCTAAGAAAGAGAAAACAGATTAAGAGCATTGCTTAATTTTTCAATTATTAGACTTAGTTTTTTAAATTCAAAGTTAATTTATTTAAGTTTTATTTAAATTCCATCAATAATGTAATTTATTTTATTAATGAAATTGCAGCTTTTTAATTAAATTATTTACTTTTAATTTATTTTATTAAAGCAATGAAAACCGAAAAATTAATTTTCCAGAATATATGTTGGTTTGTGCCTTTTTTCTATAGTTAGAGGCATTTGCTCGATTTCCGTAGGAATCCTAACCATTGAGGCTAGTCTTGCCAAGGCATCAGCAAATCGATTTTCTTCTCTAGGTAGATATGTGTATTCTACCTTCTTTATATGATTAGTAAGGGTTTCCAGATAGGTTTGGTAAGGAGCCAGACTTTCGCTCCTTACTTTCCACCTTTTGGAGATTTGGTTGATAATCAATGAAGAGTCTCTGAATATCCGTAACTTTTTTACTCCCAATGCCAAAGCTGTTTCAAGGCCTACGACGCATGCTTCGTATTTAGTGACGTTGTTGGTAACGTCGAAATCAAGCTTTATGGAGATTGGAACATGCTCTTCTTTGGATGATACTAGTAGTAATCCAACGCCACATCCCTTTTGGTTTGAGGCTCCGTCGATATACAAGGTCCAAGTATCATCTTCAGTGACCATTAAGTCTTCATCTGGAAATCCATTGTCGTGTATTGGCGTCAAGTCTTCTATTGGAAAGTCCGCTAGAAAATCTAACATCACATATCCTTTGATAGCTTTTTATGGCATGAACCTTACATCAAACTGGGCTAAATTGACTATCCATCTCGATATGCGCCCATTGAGTGTAGATTTTTTGAATAAATACTTGAGTGGATCTAAATGGGAAACTACGAAGACTGTATGCAGGAGCATGTAATGTCTTAACTTGGTTGTGGCCCACACCAAGGCGAGGCACAATTTCTCAAGTGGTGTATAGTGTGCCTCATATTCGAGCATTTTCTTGCTTAGATAGTAGATCGCATTTTCCTTGCCTTCTACTTCTTGTGCTAGCATAACTCCCATTATCTCTTTGGTAACTGTTAAGTACAGCCTAAGAGGCATTCCCGGAAGTGCTGGTGCTAATACGGGAGGATTTGCGAGATAGGCTTTGATCTTTTCAAAGGCTTTTTGACACTCGTCATCCCATATTACCGGTACATTGTTTTTAAGTTTTTTAAAGATTGGTTCACATATTGTCGTCAATTTTGATATGAACCTGCTTATGTATTGCAACCGGCCAATTAATCCTCGAATCTGCTTCTCGGTTATGGGCGGTGGCATTGACATGATTGCCTTGATCTTGGTTGGGTCTATCTCTATTCCTCTAGAGCTTTTAACATAACCCAAAAGCTTGCCTGAGGTGACTCCAAAAGCACACTTAGATGGGTTCAACCTCATATTGTATTTTCTTAGCCTTTCGAAGAATTTTCTTAAGGCTACTTGATGGCCTGGGCGATCTTTTGACTTTACAATCATGTCGTCCACATATACTTCGACTTCTTTATGCATCATGTCATGGAGTAAGGCAGTCGCTGCACGTTGGTAAGTAGCACCCGCGTTTTTAACCCGAATGGCATTACCGTGTAGCAATAAGTACCCCATGGTGTTATGAAGGTTGTTTTATCCATGTCTTCTTCTTCCATGAGAATCTGATTATAGCCTGCGTATCCATCCATGAACGAGAGAAGTGCGTGATTTGCTGTGTTATCCACCAGAATATCGATGTGTGGTAAAGGGAAGTCGTCCTTTCGACTTGCCTTATTTAGATCTCGATAGTCGACACACATTCTTACTCTTCCATCCTTTTTCGGAACTGGGACGACGTAGGCGACCCATTCGGGGTATTTGGATAACATGATGAAACCTGCAGTTATCTGTTTTTGAACTTCCTCTTTTATTTTAAGAGCTACGTCGGGTTTCATTCGACGTAACTTTTGTTTTACAGGTTTCATTCCCGGAATAAGTGGTATAGTGTGTTGAGCTATTTCTCTAATAATGCCTGACATATCTTCATATGACCAAGAAAATACATCGATGAATTCTTTAAGCAATTTAATTAAATCGGTTCTTTCTTGTTCATTAAGTGTTAGTCCGATTTTAACTTCTCTTTTATTGGTTGAATCATTTGAGATATCAACCGTCTCATTTTCTTCAATTATCGGTGTTTTCTTTTCAAGTGTTTCCATTGCTTTAATAAGTTCTTTGTCTTTTTCATTGTTAGTTAAGCAATGCTCGTCATCTTGGGTTAAAGAAGAACACAAAGAGTAAGGAGAAGAAGTCATATTATTATACTCTGAGATCATTACATCAAAGAATGATATGTCCTCAGGGACTTGATCACTAACTATTTTAGGGGAAGGGATAGAAGGAGGAGGTGCTATAACTAAGGACCTAGATGACTCTATAGGGAGAGACTCTGACTCCGACTCTGACCCAGACGACTCTTCGAACATCGGTCCTCGCCCTGTCGTGATGGAGATATTCCTTCCACTTGGAGTAGTCACCTTGACGGTCTTGCGCCACCCTTGTAGTGATCCTTCCGCTGGAGTGATTAGCTTCGAGGGATCGAAGCTTTCGCTTTGTAGGACTGTCTGAATGAGCGAGGAGTTATCCCCTTTGTATGTCGGCTCATCCTTTTCTCGCCCAAATTATAATCCCATGACATTAAAGTCAAAGCATGGGGAGGCTTTCTCCTTATGGACAGGAGTTGGGATTACGTCTGTGAAATAGAAATCTAAGAAAATTTCAAATCCTGGTTGCCTTATGCCATTTACGACAAATGGTTCGAGAAATTCGTAGCATGAATAGTCCTCTCCTTCTCTTATAAATTGTCCATTAAGGGTAAGAGGGTATTGATCCATTGGGATTGCTTTCTTTTAAATTCGAGCGTCCCTACGTGCCTTCGAATTTTCCAGGGCTCGCTTGAGATCTTTCTGAGTCGGTTCAAAACCAAGTCCAAAGTGTCTAATTTAGGGAAGCCTGGTGATTCTAGCGGTTTTGCTATTCCTTTCTTCTTTCCTGGGGTCATCCCAGGAAAATGTCCTTGCTTCTTCAGAATAGCATTCACGATCATATTGGAGTGGGGGTCGTGGCAGAGAGCGGTCCTTTCATCCTCCTCGATTAAGGAGACCTCTTCATTAAAGCCCCACAAATCTTCATCGTCTTCATCATGCTCCATGATAAGTGACTTTTATGTCACTTTTAGGGTGTTTATTGAGTCGTATTCCGGCTTATTTTCCAATAATTTCACCTTTTATATCCTTTATTTCTATTATTTTATTATTCTCGTCTTTTATCTTTATTTTGAGTATTTTTGTAATTTTCTATAGTTTTTAGTTTATTTTCGTGTTTTATTTTATTTTTCTTTCTTTTAATGTTTTTAGTTTAAGTTGTTAGTTTTTATTTTTATTAATTTAATTTCTCTTTTTATCTCATTTTCATATTTATTTTAGTTTCGTATTTTATTTTATTTTAATTCATTTTATTTTATTATTTCTTTAGTTTTAGTATTTTATTTTACTTTATTTGTTTTATTTTATTTTATTTTAGTCTTTGTCCCGATTTCCCCTCATGTTTGGGTTTGTTCGTAGGAACGTTCGGGTCGAGACTTGGTTATAATCAAAGTCATGTTCGAAAGTCCAAGGTCAAATGTTCTAACGAGCAAAGTCAAACTCCCTCACTCCCTTGCCAAATTGCAAAGCTGCTCAATTGCCCACCTCTTAACCTACACCACACCCATCTCCTATCCTACACCAGCCCTCACAGCAACAACACGCAACTTCCCCAACTCCCTCACCATCAACAAACATCAACAACAACCACCAGCGCCACTCAAACCCTGCCTCACCTCCCATTTCGCCACCACCAGCTGTCGCAAACAGAGCAGCCACGCATCTACTCACCACCAACTCCTCACAATCACTCACGCAACACCAACAACACCAGCAGCAACAACAACTAACACAGCTACGTTTCTCTCCTGCTCCTCCCAATCGCACCGAAACCACCCAACACCACCAAACCACCTCCAATCGCACTGATATCACCCAATCTACCTACAAAACCAGCCACCGCCACCAATTTCAACCACCAGCCTTCGCAACCCACTCAATTTCAGCCACCTCCAATCAACCTCCGCCAAAATCGCCAATCGCCTATCAATCAAACCACCAAATTAAACCACCCCTGCACCACCGTCACCTCCCAACCAACACCACCAAACCGCCAACAATTACCACCTCTAACCCGCCCCCACAACAACCAATTAAACCAACAATAACCACCCAAATCACCACCAAGTTACTTACATCATAGCCGCGCAACTCATACCATCTCAAGCCCCAATTCGCGGCCGCGCAGCCCTGTCAGAAAGCGCACACAATTGGAGTCCAAATTTAGATTCGAGGCAGAAGCTTTGGCGACCTGTGTGCGTCTTCTGTGCGGGCGCGCATTCGTGGGTCAATCACGAGCTTTTCACGTTATTTTAATGAGAATCGGATGGCCACGAATTGATGCTAGATGATGATGATGCTTGCGATGGTGGTGATGATGGTTGCGTGATGATTGATGATGGGGTGTGGTGTGGCGTGAAGCAGGGGATTGCATCCCAATATTGAAGCAGCCAAAATTTCGAACAGGAGGAAATCGGGTTGCCGAGGGAATTGGGGATTTTGGGGTTTTTTATTTTCTTTTAATTTCATTTTATTTTTATTCCCTTTTTCTTTTTCCCTTTTTCTTTCTTTTATTTTATTTTATTTTCTTTATTTTGTTTTCTTTTATTTCTTTTATTTTATTTAGCCTTGTATATAAATACCCCTTTGGGGTTATTTTCTCATAACTTTCAATCAACATTAATTTACCCTAGATTAGATTAGATTAGTTTAGCTCTTTTATTTTCTCTCTCTTAGGGTTAGATTAGGAGTTTCTCTCTCTAGTTTAGGAGTAGTTTAGAGAGAGAAAGATTGGATTTTTCATGGAGTTTTTGGGATTTTGAAGAAGCAAATTTGTGGATTTTTCCTCTCATAAATTCAATGAGTCTTCCTAACTTTCTCTCACCTTTATTGCTTTCATTTATTATTGTTTATGCTTATTTATTTGTTGATTTGAGTAGTTTAATTAGTTTAGTTATTTGATTCTTGCTTTTATTATTTTGCCTTGTTTTCCATATTTTTGTTCATTATGTTAGCTTAGGTTTTGTTCTAGGGAAATGGATGAAGGTTATGTTAATTAATTTAATGATTGATTGTGGTTAGTACGGAATTGTTTCTTGATTATTGTGTATGGATGATGCTTTTATGGATTAGAATCTTTCTAGCTAATTGATTCTATATTCTTAATCGTGCTTTCAATCAATTGTGCAAAAGTGAGTTTTTTGAGGGTCTAAATTCTTCCATACCTTTGCTAGGCTAGTTGCACGAGAGTGAATTAGTTTAGTAGGATTATTAACATGCTTAATTGCGCGAGAGTGAGTTAAATATGTTAATCGTCCTAATTGAGGTCATTTTCATCTAATTGTTTGATGTTGTTGAATGCATTGATGTAATTGGATTCCACTTTCCCTAGTTTTAGTTATTTGCTCTTAGTAGTGTTAGTTGAACCTCTCTTTACCTCACAAGCTTTCCTAGTAGTCTAATTAGCACAAATTGATACACTTAGTCCTTTTGGGTTCGACCCTTTACTTACCCCTATACTCGTATTAGGGTAGTTTAGGTATTATAAATTGTTAATTTGATTAGGGTTAGAAGACTAACGACACTATCTAATCCTTCGATCACTCCACATTGATTATTGGATTCTCTATAGATTTAATTCTCATAGGCGAAGCGTCGATGGTAATGGGAATTCCTCCAACTATAGCTTTTAATTGTTGGTGGAGAGATGAGGGGACGACCTTTAGGTCATGAACCCAAGGGCGTCCCAACAATAGATTGAATGAAGCTTTAATATCTACTACTTGGAAAGTAGTAGCGTGTTCTATCGCTCCCGCCGTTACATTCATAGTAATTTTACCAAGAGCTTGACGACGAGTGTTGTCATAGGCTCTTATTCCTTGCGTTGATGGGGTTAAGTCTTCATCCCTTTTACCTAACATCCTCGCAGTTCTAAGTGGACAGACATTAATGGCTGATCCATTGTCTACAAGAGTCATAGGGACGTTCATTCTCTTGCAAACCACAGTGAGGTTTAATGGCTTATAGTGTTTGTCACCTTCTGGGGGCAAATCCTTGTCAGAAAAGGTGATCAAGTTGAAGGGACTAGGGAGATCACTCGTGAAAAAATTAGCCAACCCCTCAGGAATGGTGTCAGAATCTATCCCTATTTTATCCAAGGCATTCATTACGGCCAACCTATGTTCTCGAGACGTTGCCAGAAGCTTCCATACGTTCATTTCAACTTTGGTTTTCTTGAACTGTTTGGCGATGTCATTATCTTCTATGATAGGTATGGGAACTTACTGTTGGTTGGCATGGGTTATGTCGAAACAGGAGGTTGCATTCTCCCGAATCTTGTGAGGACGTCTATTGATGAATCCTCTTCTACCCAAAAGTCATCCATGGCATATGACACCGAAGGTGGAGGTCCTACCATGTCTTTCAAATAGACGTCTTCTTCGTCGTTGTCCCAAACTCCATTAATATTTGTATCCTCTTCTCTTAGAACGTGGACTAGCTTTTTATCATCAATCATTTTCTGAATTAAATCCTTTAATTTAAAACAGTTTTTGATAGTATGACCCCCTGATTTATGATATTGACAATAATATCTATCTGTCCTTCTTAATGATTCAAATGGTCTCGGTTCGAGAGGTTTGATCTCGCCACTCTCAGAGAGCATTTTGAACATTTGTGCGTATGGGATCCCAATTAGAGTGTAGAGTCTATTACTCTTCTTGGTTTTATCGGTGACTTGTAAAGGAAAGCGTTTTGCCTCATAAGTCGTTCCCATGGTGTGAACTCTTTCTTGGATTTATTTTTCGAGGGTGGAACCTTGTCATATTTCTTCTGAAGTTCTTTTACGACTTTGAGGGCTTCACGTAGCAAGTGTGATCCTTCCATCATAGTAAGTGTAAGCAATTGTAAGTCCTCTTTACTTGCTAATTCTGGAAGGTTATCCATGGCGTCAAAAAAGATCTCCTCCTCTTCTTTGATAGCATGGATTTCTTTGATAAGTTTGATGAGAGATGAGGGATCAACCTCGTTTTCCTCACCAGAGATGGCCAAGGAGTGAGCAAGAGGCGCATTATTAATACTTGGCTTCTTACTTGCAGGGGGCAATGGTAGCTTGTTGTTGTCGATTAAGTCTTGGATAACTTCTTTAAGCTTCCAACAGTTCTCGGTAAGATGGCCCCTACCTTGGTGGTACTTGCAATGTGTATTGGGGTTCCAGTTAGTCGTCCTCTTCTCGACTGGTGGGTCCCCAAATGGTCCAATAGGAGTTATAAGACCTTTTGCATTTAATCGGTCAAATGCGGTGTCATAACTCATGCCAATAGGAGTAAAGTTTCTCCTAAATGGTTTCTTTTATCCTTGATTATTCATAGCAAGGACTTCACTTAGGTTAAAAGTGCTAACATTGTTTGAGTGGGTGGTTTTGGAAGAAGAAGGATTGTCATTCTTCTTGCCTTTCTAACCACTGTTGGAGTTATTGTTGGCAACTTTCAACTTAGCCAGGTCGTCTTCAATATTAATTACAATGTCGTAGACGGACTTGAAGGTATGGAGATTATTCTGATATTTGAGATGCTTGGAGTACTTATCTTGAAGGTTTTTGATGAATAACCTTACAGACTCTTTTTCACTAGGCACCTCAATCATCTTAGCTGAGGTTTCTCTCCATTTGTTAAAGAAGGAGGTGAAGCCTTCATTCTCCTTCTGCTTGAGGATTTCAAGTTCCCTATGGTCAGTCTTAACTTGAATATTGCATTTGTATCTATCAATGAAAGCGTTTGCTATGGACTCCCAGGTGGAGGTTTTTTCTTTCTCGAGAAAAAAGAACCATGGCTAGCAAACGGTTTCGAGAGATAGTGAGAACAGAGAGGGGAACACTTTCTTGTCGATACCCTTAATACTCATTATTGTTTCTAAGGCTCTTAAATGAAAATAAGGGTTATCAGTTGCTTTGAATTTCGGGATGTCGTTGGCATTGAACTTCTGCAGAAGAAGATCCTTGTCCATCGAGACCCCTTGTGAGCTAATCCCTTAAAACTTGTAGTCACTAGATAGCTTGCTCAGACTCTCTTGCATGAGGTCCATCTGTTGTTGTTTCACAGGATCATCGATCTTGAGGGTTAGAATTTAATCCCTCAGTCACGGTAACCAATTTGTTCCTAAGCTCATTGACTTCTTCTTGTATTGCCATTACTGTACTAGCTTTCCTCTTACGAGCGATGGGTTTATCGAAAAGTTGGACTTGTACAAAAAGATTGTATTTGATTAACCGCCCTTCCTTTCTTGACCACATGGTGTAATTTAAACCATTTTTGTTTTAATTATTTGACTCAAATCGACCTTGACTTTACGGATTTAAAGAGGAAAAGTAAAAATAGGTGCATATTTTTGGCAAAAAAAAAAAGGTATATAGTTTTAGGAATCAAGTATGGTATTTAATCAAGTGATTTAAATTGGAGGATTAATATCCGACTTACCCCCCTAAAAAAAATGACGGAAAAAACGCGCATACAAGACTTTCTTAGACATGGTCAAAAGTGTGTATAAGTGTGTGCGTTATGTGGTGAGTGTAAGTGACGTGCTTTGACTTTTGTGTAAGACCATGGTACTTAGTGCCTAGACTCAATTAATGACTTAACAAGGCATAGTAAAAATTAATCGAATTAATTAGCGAACTTTGTAATTGGACACAAAGTGATGACTCGAGCAGTTAGCCGAACTGTCGTCAAAACGACATGACTGGCGCCTCTCTTTGCACTGTAGCTCCAGACGATAGGATTGTCGCCAGGCGCTACACTCCACAGAGTGGCGCTACAGTTCAAACTTTGGTGCCATTGCTGGAGCGTCGATCTGAAACTGTTTTCGGTATTATTGCTCAACAGGGGTATACCTAAAGTCGTACTAAGTCAACTCTGATTAAAATATTAGACTTTATTTACTCAAATTAATTAATTAATTAGGCAAAGTCTTTTTAGGCATTAATTTATTTAGTCTTAGCACAAGTCAAACAAACAGTTAGGAAAAACACATAGAGTATGCACAACAAATAACGTACAATTAGTTAAGTAGGCACAATAAGATGCAATAAGTTTGCAACCTAACCATGGCTCTAGTTCTCTAAAGTTCGGGATATGGGTTAGTTAATAGAAGGTCCATGGTTAATTGTCCGGATGCACCGCGCGGAAGCCTAACCGTGAAGGGTTGGCGCGAGTGGATGGGACACCGCGAATTTTAGAAAAACTCGCTTCCATGGTTAGGTGAATTCAACATTCTCGGATGTACCCTTTGTTGCTCAGAGCGTTCAATCAGGTAGATGGAGCATGAATTCCCAGAGGGTTATGTCCATATGTAGAACGCATATGGGTTTCAGAAAAGTGAGAAAAACTCAATCAGGAAGTAGCATCGAGCAAACAATGCTAAAAACTAGTCGAAATTAGAACGCATATTTCTGGCTCGGTATTGGAAGAACTTAGCGCCAGCAAACAGAGGCCAGCACCACTTTTTGGCTTTAGCGCCTTGTGACAGAGGCTGTGGTCTGTCGCTAAAGTCAAAATACTGGCGCTAATATTTGTTTGTTGACGCTAGTTTCTACATGCCTCATCAGCTTTCTGTGCTCGATAAAATTTTCCAGTTTTGCGCAATGTTATTTCGATCCTAGTTGTGTAAGATATTCCTCAAATTTCCTACGTGTAAAAATCATATGTTTTAACTCATTACGGATGGTCTTTCCAATGAGATCTTTTTTATGCATATGACAATAATATTAATCAAAATTACGTACATCAAATAGTATTTTACCCCCGTCCCTTGGTCATAATTAGGTGTTTTTGGCTCTTTAGAGCCACTTTTATTACTAATTGGTGTTTTCTAGTGTTTTCGTAGATTTGGTTGACTTTTGCAGGGATTTATGCTTTTGGAGTTTTTTCCTGAGTTATTTTGGAGAAATCACGAGCATTGGAGAAACACGACCAGATTCTATATACCAGGGCCGGTTAGAGTCATTGAACCGGTGATTAAGGGCTCGGTATAGGTGATACCGGGGCATTTGGACCAAGTATTCAAGACCGAAAGAGGAAACCCAGATTGGCCCGAAGTATTGGAGCCCAATCGTAGTCTAAATAGAGGCCCAAGTGAGCCGCCCGGCCAAAGAGGCTGGCGCCCAGAGGCGCGCCCGGCCGGGCGGGAGAAGCTAAGGTGGTCGCGCGGTGACGCGCCTGGCCGGGCGCGAGATTAGTATTAGGGAGCAAAAAGGCGCCCTCGATCGGGCGGTGCCTCGCCCGATCGGGCGCGTGTATTATTAGTTGACGATTAGCGTCGTTTTAGTTTGTTTTAGTTTAGGATTTGTACTGAGTATAAATACTCCTCCGTAATACGATTTTAGGGGCTCTCTTTCCTCTCTCTCTTTTTACTCTTTCTTTACTCTCTTAATTGTTCTCTTAGATTTCTTTCTCCTAAACCTTTGTTCTTAATCTACTCTTAATTCCAGATTTATTTTGGTAACGATTTCTCTTCTCTTAATCTTAGTTGTTTATTTTATTCCTTTCATCATGACTTATTTTATTGCTTTGATTAGTTTAGTTTTTAATATGTGTGAGTAGTTTTATTTCTAGGGTTTAAGGGGATCCATAAATAATATGAAGGGGTAATTTGTTGTTGTTAATTATCAATGCTAGATTAATTTCCTATTGATTGATTTAATACTCTGTGACTAGATTAGGCTTGATCTTTTATGCATGAGTTTGACAATATTGATTCGAGATTCGACATATGAGAATTAATGTTTAGGTCTAGTTTCAATAGGCAGGTTAATTTATAAATGGTTAAGTCGAGATTCGAAAGATGAGATTTAATACCGGTAAATTAATTGTGTGATTATAATACGTAGCGAAAGCCCTTTATAATCTGATTGATGTATGCATTGATAAATGATTATTATATTCTACCCTGGAATATTATTTATTGGTGAACCTATGCCCTAAATCCTTTTTATATATTGTTTTCTCCCTAATCTCAATCTTAGTAGTTTAGTTCCTTATTCAAATATAAATATTGGTTACTTCATAATCTAGATTATTTTAGTTACTTAGGAATTGAAAGACTTGTTTCCCTGTGGAGATCAACCCTACTTCCCTATCTGCTTTAGTTAGAGGACTTAGGAAGTATTTTTGATTAGGGGATACGACTTTACCCTGTCAAAATTTGGCGTAGTTGCCGGGGAAACGGTTTTATTTTTATTTCTGATTGTTTTTGTAGTCTAGATTATTTTCTTTTTGTCTCAAAGAACATTAGTTCTTTGAGGAAAATCTCATATTTGCTTCTAGTTTTTGTTTATGCCCAGGTGTTTCAGATCAGGGTACATCCCATTCGATCCTGAGATCGAACGCTCCTTTCATAGACAGAAAAATTTCTACAAGCAAATCTTGGCGGATTCTGGTGATAATAACAATAATCACCGCGATCCTCCGACTGATTCTAGCGATTCAGAGGTATCATCAGATCCAAAATCAGAGATGACGGCTCCAAAGAAGCTTAGTGATTTCTCACAACCAAAGGTTACAGATTTTCCACATCTCACCCCTACTCCGGCTCTTGATGGGGTTCAATTCGAAATTAAGCCTCAATCTATAACGATGATAGTGAGGAAGCAATTCAGTGGAGCCAAGGGTGAAGACCCGAATCTTCACATTGCCGACTATTGTCAATATTGTAACACCATCAGGCAAGCCGGGGTCACTCAAGACCAAATCAGGGAGATTCTCTTTCCCTTCTCTTTAGCTAGAAAAGCTAAATTGTGGTTTAATGGCTTAATTAGAACTGCACTTGGTATAACTGACTGGGAAACTCTTTTTTTGAACTTTTATAACAAGTACTATCCTGCAGAGAGAACAGTCGTACTACGGAGTGCGATTCAGAACTTTGCCCCAGAAGCCGATGAATCTTTATATGAGGTGTGGGAGAGGTTCAAGGATTTACCAAGAGATTTCCCTCACCATAATTTAGCGCAATGGCAGTTAATCCAAGCCTTTTATAATGACCTTGGAAATTCATCTCGAATAATTTTAGATTCTGCAGCTAGTGGGAGATTTATAAATCTTGATGTTGAAGATGCAGGTAAGGTTATTGAAGACATGGCGATACACAATTCTCAATATGGGAATCCTAGAGGATTTGCTAACAAAGGGGAGCATAGTGTCGACTCTGTATCCTTTTTGCAAGCTCAACTGACCTCTATATGCCAAAAATTAGATAATCTGAGTACTGCTAATGTAGCTAATATTTCTGCGATCAATAATAATTCTAATGAGGATTTCTGTGAAAATTGTGGTATTGTAGGTCATTGGGAGAAAGATTGCAGGAGTTCCGTGGAGCAAGTTAATGCCTTCCAAGCTTATAGACAGAATAACCCATACTCCAACACCTACAATCCTGGGTATCGGAATCATCCGTACCTTTCCTACCGGAGTACTAATGTTCAAAATCCACCACCACAAGAACCACAGGCGCCACAGCAACAGCAGCAGAAATATTATCATCCCAATGCTGGCAAGAAGAACCAACCACAACAACCCTCCTCATCTTCTGACCCTTCTCTGGTGGAAATTAGAGCAATGTTGGTTAATAAACAAAAGCATATGGAGAGTAGAGATGCGACAATTAATCAAATTCTAGCGCATAATAAAATCGTAGATAATCAAACTGCGCAACTTTCCGCTACTCTACAAGCCCGCCAACAGGGAGCTCTGCCGGCACAGCCGACCCGGCCTACGGATCAAGCTTTTGTAATTACTCTAAGGAGTGGATCAAACTATGAAGGGCCCCTTATGCCCAGAGTTGATGAACCTGTTTTATTAAATAATGTTAATCTTGATTCCGTTAAACCAAACAATGTAGTTAATAGCCCTGCAAGGCTAAAGGATAGTACTAACATATCTAATTCTACATTGCAGGGTACGACTCTAGAGAAGGTGGCTACTCCAGACAAGAGCAATAATGCTCCAAAGCCAATTATCAAACTTCCATTCCCCAATCGTCAATTGAAGACAAACTTGGATAAGCAGTTTGGTAAGTACCCGGAGGTGGTAAAAGATTTGAAGGTAACATTTCCCTTCACTGAATTAATCACACAAATCCCCTCGTATGCAAAATTTATGAAAGAAATATTGACGAGGAAAAGGTCTATTAGTGAGGTAGAGACAATAGCTTTCACTGTAGAGTGTAGTGTCGTACTTCAAAATAAGTCTCCACCTAAATTAAAAGATCTGGGTAGTTTTTCTATCCCTTGTCATATTGGCAATCTCTTGATTGATAATTCATTATGTGATTTGGGTGCTAGTGTTAGCGTCATGCCATTATCTATGTGTTCTAAGTTGAATATGGGTAAATTATAAGCTACCAATATAACTCTACAAATGGTTCACCGTTCTTTCAAATACCCCTTAGGTGTTTTAGAGGATGTCCCCGTTAGAGTAGGTAAATTTTACATACCTGTAGATTTGGTTGTTTTTGATATGGGTGAGGATATGCAAACCCCAATTATTTTGGGTAGACCATTCCTTAACACTGCAGGTTTAGTCATAGATGTAGGAAGTGGTAAGTTAACACTATCAGTAGGGGATGATAAAGTTGTTTTTAATCTGAATAATGCCCCTAAAAGCTCCATGACTGAGGAGAAATGTATCAGTGTTAATGTGGTTGAAAATTATTCTAACATGCCCCAAACTCTTGAAAAAGATCCCTTGGAGGCGGTATCTTGTGTTACATCCTTTTCAGATGAGATAGACAAATGGCAGAAGGAAGTCGATGCAATAGAAAGAGCACTCTACATTGTTGGTCTTGGTTTTGAGGATGAAAAGGTGGAACCGATCGAGCAAGTTGTGCAAACCGAGCCTACGATAAGTGTTCCACCAGATCGAGTTGCAAGTGTTGCATGTAAGGACGATTTGAAGCAATCCTCGATCAAAGAAGGATCTTTAGTGCGTAGCATTGAAGATCCACCATCCCAAGTCAAGGAGGATCCACCAGATAAGGTGATTTGGCGTCCCACAGGGTATGTCAGGAAGCCACATCGCGGCCTAAACACCGCTAGACCGGGTGAGAAACCACCTGATCAAGCGTTAGGCCAAGGGTCCTAGTTATAGTACTTGGTAAGAAGGTCGTGCGGGACCTAGATAAACCAGCGCTTTGCGGGAGGCAACCCGTATTTTTAATGCTTTTTAGACTAGTTTTTCTTTCCTTTTTCTTATGAGAGGAGAGATGAGGGAATTTAACGAGTTTTATGAGTGTTTGTACAGGTTTGAAGGAAAAGAGTTAGCCAAATTTTGGAGAAAAGAAGAAAAATAATATTTCACCGATTTAGTCTCGGGCCCGACCAGGAGAAGCTCGCCCGATCGGGCGCGAGAGCAAGGGTCCAAATATACGTATTTTCGCCCGACCGGGCGATGGGCGCCCGACCAAGCGCAAAATATGTCGTATACGGACTAAGTTGTCCGCCCGATCAGGCGACTCTTGCCCGACCGGGCGCGAGAAGATGTGAAATTTTGATCGATAGATCGCTCGACCGGGCGAATGCCGCCCGACTGGGCGCGAGAGTATAATAAATCTGGTGCATCAGATCGCCCGATCGGGCGAACGACGCTTGACCGGGCGTGAGAGCTTAGCGAAATCTAAAGATCAGATCGCCCGACCGGGCGCGAGCGGCATCCGCCCCCTTCTTCTTCTTTCTTTTCTTCTTTCTTCCTCCATTTCTTCTTTCCTCTATTACTTTCTCTCTCTAAAACTCAAATTCTCTCTACCTTCTCTCTAAGATTTCTCCCCCATCTCTCATCCAAATTCAAAACTCTTTACATATTTTTAATCCTCTCTTCATCCTCTACATTTCCATATAAAAATTGTTCAGATTTAATTCAATAAATTTTCAAACCCATTTTCTACCATGGCTTCAAAGAGGGCTAGGTCCATTTTCGGTAGGAGCTCCAGTTCGAGGGAGGAATACGACCCAGATTTGCAACTTCCATACTGGCCGACGATCCGTATTGCTAGTCGAGAGCAAAAGGAGCCGCTAGAACATTTGATCGGTCGTGAGGTAATTCCTTTTCGGTTGTTACACCGCCCTACTCTAGAATCATTTGGTTTGTTTGATTTTGTAAAACGATTTTTAAATGACATTGGCATGAGAAAATTTGTTGATATGCACTATCCTACATTCCGAGAACTTACTTGTGAATTCTTGTCTTCTTTACATGTTGTTAGTAGTAGAAATGGGCCAAATTTATTTTTCAGGTTGAACAATAGAAATATTAGTTTAACTTTTGTAGAATTTTGTAAAATATTTGAATTAAATTCTGAACTATCTCACTAATGGCATGAAGACTATAGAATGGGTGACATATATAATGCTTTGACTGGTTTTCCTACCCCCGACCCCCAACATGCTAGTACCAAACCTATTCACCACCGTCCCAAAAATCTGGCAAAGATTTGCGGGTTTGTGTTTTTTAGGTAGGGTCGAGCCCCATAATGCCCAATCTAACGAACTAGCTGCCATAGGAAACTATGTGTATGGGTACGGGAAATTGAACATAGGCAGGTTTATAGTCCACCATTTGAGTAAGCATGCCACGGCCATCACCACATCCAAGACCCCTATTCGTTTAGGTGGCCTTATCACTCGAATAGTAGTGAAAAAGGTCGGTTTTGTAGTGGACGGACCCCACCAGCTGAATAACTGTGGATCAGATACCTACATGACTGCTTGGTATTTTGAGGAGTTGGGGTGGGTTAGACTGGATAGCGAGCAGACACCCTTTTGGTGTATTCGGACTGGGAGCGAGCAACCTTTGCCCATTTTTCCCCTACCCAGTCCTGACTTAACCGCCTTTCCCCCAGGGCAACCTTCTTACACTTATGATGTTTTAGTTGCCAACGCTATGGGGCAGGCACCACCACCACCAGTTCCACCACCCCAGCCTCAGCCCGAGGTGGCTTTCTCTCCACCTCGTATGTCCCACTTCATCCCTCATGTTGACTCTGACCCAGTTTGGGATCTTAAGAGCATAGGTCAGGCCTTAGGACGTATCGAGAATTCCCATACTAACCTTAGGAGGATGGTAGGCTCCTTATACCAGAGGTTAGGGTACCTAGAGAGGAACCAGGGTAGAGCTCTCTACCCTATGTACGATGATTATGCTCGTCAGGGCAACATTCCTGGCGACGTTATTCACCCTGACTGGTTTCAGCCTCCACCCAGGGAAACGATAGGGATCCCACTGCCCGTGGTATTTACACTGACTATTCTTCCTTCTACGGGTACGGCCAGGACATTCCTTTCGGGGGACCGACGGGGGGGAGTTTTCATGCTGATTATTTTGGTGGTAGCTCTTCTAGTGTAGGTGGTGCAGGTGGCAGTGGAGGTGCGGGTTTCGGCTCGATGGATGAGGATGATCAAGACTAGCTATGTTGGGCTAGTTCCTAAGCCAATGAGGACATTGTCTGATTCTCGCTTAGGGGAGATTTTGGTTTTGGTATCTTTCTTTTTTTCTTTTCTTTTATTTTTTGTGTGTTTTCTTAGGTTAGATTTCTTGCTTTCTAGGTTAGTTTTATTGCTTTCTTATATATGAAAAAATACAAAAAAAAAATTGAAAAATAAAAAATCCAAATATACGTTCCAATGAATTGTAAATTATGCTTCCCTGTACCCCTTACTTGAGAAAATTGTTTTGATTCTTGGTATTTGATGGTAGGCATTGTGGATTAGTTGATCATGATTTGATGTTTGATTGCCTTGAAACCTTAATATGCGTCAATTTTGTCCAACTACTTGTGAATATAGTGCTTGACTAGTTGATTTGGTTAGGAATGTGTGATAGTTCCATATTTTCTGGTATGTCAATGAATTTGAGTATTGGTTTGCAACTATTAGTAATATTTATATGATTCACTATTATGCACATTGTGGAGGACGAAGGCATTTGTTCTTTTAGGTAGCCTCCAGATATTTTAGATACATTTGTTCCCTTCTTGCTACCCATGTTGTTGCCTTGACTTTTTGTTGTTTTATTAGCCATATTACAAGCCTATTTTGCCCCATTGGTTACTAGTCCCAAGCTTGGCTTGGGGGAGCTATTAGTGAGTGAGGTGAGGGAGCTTGTAGTGTGCTTATTATTTACACAACTTGGGTGGGCTTTTGAGAAGTTGTTTTGTTGTTATTCATGTTTATTTTTGATGAGTTTGAGAGTTATATTTTCTTGAAAAAATAAAGCATGATATTATGAAAAAAAAAAGAGGTTCAAAGAAAAAAAAAATATGAAAAAAATAAGTGAACTTCGAAAAAAAAATGTTCAAATGTTCTAGTTGGAGGTTGATCAAAAGAAAAATAATAGAGCTTCAATGAAAAAAATATTCAAGTTTGGAAAACAAAGTTTGTGTATTCACTCTACTTCTTCATTATTATATCTTATGAGTGAAATTGTAAGTGTTAGGTTTATTTATTATGATTGGAGTATATTTGGTGGATGTTAGAGTTGGTTATGTAGGAGATGTTTATCATTATTTATTTTGATCATGGGTTCCGATAGGATTTGGCTCCCTTAATGCATAGCTTTTCTCTCACATACTCCCAAATTTATCCTTCCCTTTACCCTTGCCTTACATTACAAGCTTTAAAGACCTTCCGAACTTTGTGCATAGAATTGTATGAATGTGAAAGTGTTGTTTATCAATGCAAGTTATGATTTGACATATTTCGAGTCGACTAGTAGGATTGAGCGTTCATTGTTTTATACACACGAGAGTGTGAGTTCGGAGGGCATTGTTCACATAAAGGGGTTGGTTGGAGAGCGATCGAGTACATCTTTTACTTGCCACAAAAATGAGAGTTGAGTGCGTGAACACTAGTCTTGAATTCTATATGCTCTTATGGTTTGCTCTGTTTGACAATTGTTAGGGAAGATTGGTAATTAGATGGATTTGATTGGTTGATTTTGAAGCATGTTTATTTGATTTACCCTGAATCGTTTGTGCTTGATTTTTACTGTTTGGGGTGAAGCATATTTATTGATTCATTGATGAGATCTTTGCTTAGGGACAAGCAAAGGTTTGGCTTGGGGGAGTTTGATGTGTCTATTTTATATAGTATTTTACCCCCGTCCCTTGGTCATAAATAGTAGTGTTTTTGGCTCTTTAGAGCCACTTTTATTACTAATTGGTGTTTTCTAGTGTTTTCGTAGATTTGGTTGACTTTTGCAGGGATTTATGCTTTTGGAGTATTTTCCCAAGTTATTTTGGAGAAATCACGAGCATTGGAGAAACACGACCAGATTCTATAGCCCAGGGCCGGTTACAGTCATCAAACCGGTGATTAAGGGCTCGGTATAGGTGATACCGGGGCATTTGGACCAAGTATTCAAGACCGGAACAGGAAACCCAGATTGGCCCGAAGTATTGGAGCCCAATCGTAGTCCAAATAGAGGCCCAAGTGAGCCGCCCGGCCAAAGAGGCTGGCGCCCAGAGGCGCGCCTGGCCGGGCGGGAGACGCTAAGGTGGTCGCCCGGTGACGCGCCCGGCTGGGTGCGAGATTAGTATTAGGAAGCAAAAAGGCGCGCCCGATCGGGCGGTGCCTCGCCCGATCGGGCGCGTGTATTATTAGTTGGCGATTAGCGTCGTTTTAGTTTGTTTTAGTTTAGGATTTGTACGGAGTATAAATACTCCTCCGTAATACGATTTTAGGGGCTCTCTTTCCTCTCTCTCTTTTTACTCTTTATTTACTCTCTTAATTGTTCTCTTATATTTCTTTCTCCTAAACCTTTGTTCTTAATCTACTCTTAATTCCAGATTTATTTTGGTAACGATTTCTCTTCTCTTAATCTTAGTTGTTTATTTTATTCCTTTCATCATGACTTATTTTATTGCTTTGCTTAGTTTAGTTTTTAATATGTGTGAGTAGTTTTATTTCTAGGGTTTAAGGGGATCCATAAATAATATGAAGGGGTAATTTGTTGTTGTTAATTATCAATGCTAGATTAATTTCCTATTGATTGATTTAATGCTCTGTGACTAGATTAGGCCTGATCTTTTATGCATGAGTTTGACAATATTGATTCGAGATTCGACATATGAGAATTAATGTTTAGGTCTAGTTTCAATAGCCAGGTTAATTTACAAATGGTTAAGTCGAGATTCGAAAGATGAGATTTAATACCGGTAAATTAATTGTGTGATTATAATACATAGCAAAAGCCCTTTATAATCTGATTGATGTATGCTTTGATGAATGATTATTATATTCTACCCTGGAATATTATTTATTGGTGAACCTATGCCCTAGAACCTTTTTATATATTGTTTTCTCCCTAATCTTAATCTTAAGAGTTTAGTTCCTTATTCAAATATAAATATTGGTTACTTCATAATCTAGATTATTTTAGTTAATTAGGAATAGAAAGACTTGTTTCCCTGTAGAGATTGACCCTACTTCCCTATCTGGTTTAGTTAGAGGACTTAGGAATTATTTTTTATTAGGGGATACAACTTTACCCTGTCACCAAGCTTAGCGTCAGGCGCTAATGCTGGCGTTTGGCGCTAATTAAATTTCTGACGCGTTTTCTAAAATCAGATAGAAATTAACCGTATAGGAGGATAAAATCGTATTTTCCTCAAAAAATTCTTTTATTCTGTTTAAAACTCTTAAAAGTCAACAAAAGTAAATTTATTAATGCTAATTGAATTAGGAATGAAAAGAATCTTCTAGAAGAATCTAGAAGACTAAAACCATTCCTAATTGCATTAGGAATGATAAATCATATTAAGCCCTTCCCTAGATCATTGAGCCGCATATAAGGCTCAAACCGGGCCCAGTTTAGTAATTTAGCCATAACTTCCTCAATATTCATCAGAATTGGTCATATAATATATTGTTGGAAAGCTCTTTTCAAGCCCTATCCAACTACACTACTATTGGACCCATGTCATGAACCAACCAAACTGGATTGGCTGTTTTCTTAAAATAGGTTTTCAAAAACAAAGAGAAGAGAAAAGAAATTAAAACTATCCGCAACACTAGACTTTCCACACTTTCACTTCATTCGATTACGATTCGACGTGAAAGGTACTCATCACCGGGTTTAGTTTTGGGGAGAATCAAATGGGTGTCTACAACCTTCGTCCCACATCTTTCTCAAATCATCAATAAGGGGCTCAAGGTAAACATCAATGTTGTTTCCAGGTTGCCTTGGCCCCATTATCAAAAGTGAAAGCATTATATATTTTCGTTTCATACACAACCACGGAGGCAAGTTGTAAATCACTAAAAGTACCAGCCATGTGCTATATTTAGTACTAAGAGTGCCAAATGGATTCATACCGTCCGTGCACAACCCAAGCCTTAAATTTCTGACTTCACCACCAAATGCCCTAAACTTCATATCGGTGTTCTTCCATTGTGGAGAGTCAGCAGGATGCTTCAAAAAACCATTTTTCTTTCTACCCTCAGCATGCCATCTCAGGTTCTTAGCGTCTTTTGGTATTGAAAATAGACGCTTTAACCTTGGAATAATAGGAAGATACCACAACATCTTGGCAGGAGGTCCTTTCATACCAGCATTGCAGCTTGATCGCTTGTAACGCGACTTACCGCAACGTGGACACTCCTCCAACTCTTCATATTCGTTTCGATACAGAACACAATCATTAGGACATGCATGTATCTTCTTATACTCCAAACCAAATGGACACATTAGTTTATTTGCATAATAATAGGAATTAGGAAGTTCATTCCCATCTGGCAACATATCACATAACGCAGTCAACAAAGAAGTGAAACTAGTGTCACTCCAATTATGCTTAGACTTAATGTTAAATAGTGTAAGCACGGCTGAGAGTTTTGTGTATTTTTTGGACCCAGGATATAAAGGCTTTTTGGCAGCCTCTGATAATGACTCAAATACATCAGGTCGGTCACCAAATTCACCTTCAACATCACGCATCATCTCATCCAAGTGACCATCACCACCACCATCCTCGGTGTCATCCCCTTCACCACCATCATCACTCCCATTTTCTTCTTCAACATTAATCTCGTCACTTTCAACATGCATCTCATTGCCAACAACATTCTCCCTATACGATCCCTTTTCACCATGCTAAACCCAAACATGATATTGAGGCCTAAACCCATGACATTGTACATGAGCCATGATGGTATCAACACTATTAACCCTTGTGACATTATTACAATTGACACAAGGACAATAAAGGTAATTGACACCCGTTCTAAGCTGATATTGTGAAGCACTCTTGCAAAACTCTTGAACCCCATTAAAATATTCCAATGTATCACGTCTACCATACATCCAACCGCGATTCATTGACGCTTTAAATTGCCTTTAAACATACCAACACATTTCAAACAATGTATAAATGTAACATATATTATGTCAATCAAAGTACATAGCATATATATCATCCATATATCGTAAAAATGAATGCTCCCAAAAGGTCCTTATCACTCCAACCTAACCCATCCTTGAACGTCTAATCTCACTAGTGAATGTATGTCAACTTTTCAATTTTAAGGAAAATCCAGCAGCATTTCCCCCAGTTCTCCAAGTACACGATGTAGGTAATGACTTACCTACATATGTACCCAGAGAACATGGTGAGAAAATGAGAATCCCGGATATTCCTTAAAATCGAAAAAGAGACATACATTCACTATCTAAGTGAGATTTAACGTCCAAGAAAGAGAAAGATTGAGGGATGAGGAAGTGTTGTGGTGTGTGTTGGGCTCGGTTCACCACCACCCACGAACACCACCACCCAATGCAACCAATCCAAGAACACCACCAGCAACTAGGAGCCCAAAGTCCGCGAGCAGCCTCGAGCAAGACCTACAACCACCACATGCAACTAACCCATCCACGAGCAGCCTTGAGCAAGATCCACAACCCACGAACCCACACTCGAGCAGCACCCCCAAACACCCTCAAAACAGCACCCACGCGCAAGCAGCACCCACAAACACCCTCAAAAGCAAGTGAATAGAGTGGTGGTGGTGGTGGCCGAAAAAGCTAGATGAAGTGAGAAGAGAAGGTAAGGAGAGACAGAGAGGAGGAGTGAAGGAGGGAGTGAGAAATTTTGGGCAAATTGATTAAGTGATGAAGTGAGAAAGGAGGGTAAGAGAGACAACAGTACAGCCCACTTTTATTTTTAATTGGGAAGCAGTTTGGGGTTGAACCGCTTGCCAATTTAACTAATGGTAAGCGGTTCAACCATAAACCACTTGTCATTAGTTAAATGGCAAGCGGTTCCCGCCAAAACCGCTTGCCAATTCATAGCTTAATTTTTTTTTTTAATTCACTAATGGGAAGCGGATTATAAAAACTGCTTGCCAATTATATCTTCCCATCACATTTATTCTACTAGTGATGTTTCCTAAATTGGTGTATGTATGATGAATCATCATTGTATGACTTCAAAATTAGTGTGCAAATACATTAAAGAAAAATGATATGTAATCCACCTAGGATTAATGGGTACGATGCATATATGAATTTAAAAGTGAAAATATTTGGTTATATTAATCAAACTTAAATTATAAGATTCAACATGTGAAAAAAAAATGTGATTTTGTCATGAATTATATGCAAACCATATAAAATAATCATTTTTTTAATAAATATAAAATAATCATTACATTACTTAATACTTATTAAAAATAAATAAATAAATAAATAAATAAAGATCTTATATACATACATTAGGAAACAAGATTCCATCTATCTATCTCCTATACCAAAAGTGAATCCTTCCATAACACTTGTCATTACCTTTTAAAAAATGTTCCTGCCATTTTGACTGTCTTTTTTTTTTTTTTTTTTTTTTGGTGCAAAATCTAAAAGTAAACTATTTATACTTTATGATTTTTTTTTCCAGTTTGACAATCATATTCCATATACACCCAAATATTTCTGAATATCTTTTATATACTTTATTTAACAATCGTGCATTGCACGAGATTTTAACCTAGTATTTTAAGTATGGAAAAAATAAAATTTTAGTTACAACTAAACAAACAGATTTTATTAGTTTCATATACTAGGCTTGTTCAGTATCACTGTAGTTTTCATTAGTTTCTTGGTTTTTAGTTTTTAACGTCACATGAAATATGTCATATAAAGAATTAAAACTTAATCTTTCTTTTGAAATCGTTTACAAAGAAAATTGACTATAAAAAAGTGAAAACTATTTTTTCTAGTTTTGAGCTTTTGGTTTTTTGTTTTAAAAAAAAACTAAGAAACAATAACAAATGAACCTCATTTTTAACGTTGTGTTTATATTGGAGATATTCTACTGTATCTAGGATATTATTATGATATTATTGTGAATATTTTAGGAAACATATCTTGTGAAAAGATATGATAGAATATTTAGGGTATTATTATCCTAGTATTATATATACATGTATTGTGGCCATTGCTATGAATGAGAAATACAGAAAGTATTATTGATGAATTGTGCTTAGTTTAACATGGTATCAAGAGCCTAGTTAAGGTCTAAAATTTTTTCTTTTATCGTACGTTCAGTTTTCATAATTGACACTCGATTTCTTGTGAGTCTGTGAGCAGATTTTCTACGTTCATATTTTTTTTTCTTACCTTCACTGAGACGTGAGAGATGACGAGTGGTGCCGACTCTGGTGGTTACGGTGGAAAGACTAAGGTGGACATGACTTATCACCTAGGTTCGAGTGATGGACCCGGGAATATTATTACTCAGATACAACTTTGGGGTGAAAACTATGATGAATGGGCGAGGGATATTCATACCTCGTCGAAGGCTAAGCGCAAATATGATTTTGTTGATGGAAGTATCAAGAAACCAACGAATAGTGAGAAATTGGAGGATAGGGAAGCTATTCATTCAATGTTAGTCTCGTGGTTTACAAATACGTTATGGACCCTTCAGTAAGGGCAACGATTGGAGAGTATGACGATGCTCAACTGATGTGAAACAATTTGAAAAACCGATTTTGTGTTGTTAGTGGCACTCGAATTTGTCAATTGAAGATGTCCTTGGGTGATTGCAAGCAAGGAAAGACCGATTTGATGGCTGTGTATTTTGGTCGAATTGCCAAAATTTGGGATGATCTGAACACGTATATCTTCGTCCCTTCTTGTTCTTGTGGTGCATGTACGTGAAATACTATGGCTCAAGTTGAAAAATTGATGCAGTTAAACTTTGTTCATCATGCTTTGATTGGGTTAGACGATGCTTATGGCTCGATTAGGGGTCAATTGTTGGCTCAGGATCCTTTACCATCAGTTGATAAAGCTTATCAACATATTATTCAAGCCGAGCGCCTAAATTAAAAGGAGGTGAGGTTCGTGAAAGTCCTAAGGCTTTCAAACTCCAACATGACACCACTGCTAAACCGCAACGATAAGCGGGTGGCTCTGACAAATTGTGCAACCATTGCAATCGTACAGGCCATGATGAGACGGACTGTTATCAGCTAAACGGTTATCCACCTTGGTGGGGAGACCGTCCCCGTGGAGGTAAGGGTCTAAGTCGTGGTGACTCGTGCTCTTGTAAGGGGGGAGGTCGATCAGAGGGTCGAGGTGCAGCTGACCAACAGGTGCGCGCCAACAAGACTGCTGGGCAGTCGGCTTCTAACCCCACGCAAGGCAGAAGTACTACGATAATAATGGATGGGGCTGCTCTTGCGGGTGTTTCTCCTACTTAAATTCAGGAACTTATTGATCATTTGAAAAATATGAAACCAAAACTACAAGGTAAGGATCAATTAGGTTGGATCATTGATACCGGCGCATCCAACCATGTGACTTGTGATTTGACTTTGATGACGGATGTGGCTAATGTGCAACATTGTCAGGTTGGTTTTTCAGATGAGAAGAGTGATAATGCATCTAAGATTGGCACTGTTACTTTACAAGGGGGATTGAAAATTAATAATGTCTTTTTTGTGCCCTAATTGAATAGCAATTTGATTTCTGCAACTCAATTATGTGATGAATTGAATTGCAGTTTGCAATTTACTAACAAAATTTGTGCTATACAGGACCTAACGATGAGGAAGGTGATTAGAGCGGGTGAACGAGTGGATGGAATTTATTATTTATGTTGTGTTCCTGAGGTGAAGGCTTTGATGATAGATGGTGTTTGGTTGACAGAGTTGTGGCATCAATGAATGGGACATCCGTCGGGAAAAGTATTACAACATCTTTCAGTTGTGAGTATTTCTATTAGAAGTTTTAAACATAAAACTTGTGATGTATGCCCTAGAGTAAAAAAACATAGGAGTAGTTTTCCCATTAGCAATAATAAGGCAAGTCGTATTTTTGAACTCATTCATGAGATTTACGAGGACCTTCCAAGATTCAATCGACTTGTGGCTCCCATTATTTCTTAACTATAGTAGAGGATTTTTCAAGAGGAGTGTGGACGTATTTAATACGAAATAAAGCTGAGGTTGAATACATGTTTCTCAATTTTATTGCTTTAGTAAAATAACAATTTGATCGTGAGATTAAAGTGGTTCGTAGTGATAATGGCACAAAATTTAACTTCTTGAAAAAAATATTTTTTTGCTAATGGGATCATATTTGAGGCCTCTTGTGGGTACGCCTCAACAAAATGAGTGTGTTGAACGGAAACATCAACATATTCTTTATGTAGCTCGTGCCTTGCGGTTTCAAGCTAATTTCCTCGCAAGTTTTGGGGGGTATGTGTGCAAGCGACATGTTATTTAATCAATAGAACTCCTTTCTAGATTACTTGATTACAAAACTCCGATTGAGATCTTGTTTGGTAAACAACCCTTCTATGAATCCATTAAGGTGTTTGGGTGTTTGTGTTATGCTCACAATCAACGAAGCAAGGGTGACAAGTTTGCTTGTAGGAGTAGAAAGTGCATGTTTTTGGGATATCCTTTTTGGAAGAAAGATGGAAGGCGTATGATTTGGAAACTAAGGAGAGTTTTGTCTCTCGTGATGTGCAATTCTTTGAGGATGAATTTCCTTTTCATAATCTTGATGTTGAACATAAAGGAACCTCCCCATATGTGCAAGTTTCGAAGTTTGTGGGGGAGTGATGATGAAAGGGAGAGCGAGGTGGAGAGTGTCTGTGAGGGGCATGAAGAGAAGCCTCAGGCAGAGGAGACCGCAGGTAGCCTGCAGCTTGAAGAGTAGTGTCGCGGCCAGCCTGCGGCAGGGCCTGCCAGCGCCCAGCCAACAGGTGCTAGTGCGACAAGCTGTGAGGAGCCCAGCACCACTGCCAGGGAGCTAGAATACCAGCGGAAGCTGGGTCCCCACACCACAGCAACGCGGAGGCAGCACCTTCAGAGGGGTCGAATGAGGGTGCGCTTGAGGTGTCCGAGCAAGCTAAAAATTCAGACACTATGGGTAAAGACAAGCGTCAAAGATTGCCTTCGGTCAAATTTTGTTATTATGTGACACACACCATTCGGAATAAAATTCCATCTCCGCCTCACCGGCGTTCATCTGCGACATCTTCCACAGGCACTGTTTATCCCATAACACATTTTATTGATACTCACCGATTTTCTATGTAACATAGAAAATACATTGCAGCAATTATAGGTAGCAATGAGCCGAAAAATTTTAAAGAGGCAATGAAGCATGAAGGTTGGAGAAAGGGGATGACCAATGAGATTCAAGCACTTGAAGAACAAGGCACCTGGGTTTTAGAGGATTTACCTAAAGGTAAAAAAGGCTCTAGGGAGTAAATGGGTTTACAAAGAGAAGTACGATGAGCATGGAAATCTTCAAAGATTGAAGGCTAAACTTGTGATATTTGGCCATCATCCGGTTAAAGGTCAAGATTACAACGAGACATTTGCTCCTGTGGAAAAGATGGTGACTGTTAAAATGTTCCTTGCAGTTGCAGCAGTGAAGAATTAGGAAGTTCATTAAATGGACATTCATAATGCCTTTTTACATGGTGACAAGGTATACATGAGAATATTTCCTGGTTTTAACAAAAATAATTCCGGAAAAGTGTGCAAAATGAAGAAGTCATTGTATGGCTTGAAGCAAGCTCCTCATTGTTAGTTTGCAAAATTGGCAAAGGCTTTGAAAAATTATGGGTTTAAATAGTCATACTATGATTATTCCCTTTTGTAGGCGTCGTTCAAAGTGCGCCTACGTTAAAGCATGTGTGAATATGCTTGGCACTCATAGGAAGTGGGATTTGACATGTACGGTAAGGGATACGATTAGGGACAAGGAAAGTAGGGAGCCGCCAACAATTTTTTAAGGAACTTGTAATCCGTTCACGGATCATAAAAGGCAATCACGATAAAGGGAAAACGAAGACAACAACGATTGAACCGTGAAGGTTACACCCCATTCACAATCCATGAGCTTACTAACTCCATATGGTTCGGAACCACGAAAGGAGGATCGGGGATGATGGTACGAAGTGAGTCATGGAGTCACATTCGCCCGTATTGGCCTCTACTCGATTCTTATAGTGAAAAGTGATTCCTGCGATCTCAAAGGCATACAAACAAAATATTCAATTTGCTCCAAACTATTATTAGGCTAAATTGGTTTAACATTAATGCAACATATAATTCTAAAAGTTTTGTGATCACTTGAATTAAGCAACAAGATTAAAAAGGATCCTAAACCGGTTGTCCAAATTATCTTATTAGGCGTGATTTTCAATTACATATTCCCTTTAACATGCAATATAGTGATCATTAATATTAGAAGCAATTTAACCATAATTCCAACAATATAAAATCGTTAGAAAAATATTAGAAATAAAAGGAACACAATTCTTACTTTGATTCTGTTTGTTTGCAACTAGATAATAATAAACAAGTTAGTAACTTCAAGGAAATAATAATAAAACAATATTAAATTAAATTAAATAAAGTAGAGTCGATTTGGGGCCAAACCCTCAAACAGTTCTACCATTCACGCCTTGGCTTAAGGACAGAACCACGATTAAAGTATGGACTCCTTGGAGTACTTGAAGAAGGAATTTTGAAAGAAAAAGGGTAGGCTAGTGTTTAGGCTAGAGCATAGAAGAGAGAAAAATCAACTAGAGAATTAATTGATGCCCCGTACACCAAAAATGAGGGGGTATTTATAGAGAAAATGTGCTGAGGGAGCACACGGAACCCTAAAATGATAAAAACCCTAAAAAAGTATACCGCGACACGGCAAATAGTACCGTGACATGGGAAGTCCCACCGTCAGACAGGAAACATTCCCGTGACACGGTGCATTTTTAGTGTGACGCGGGAAATTTTCAGTAAACGGGGAAGAAAACGCGTTAAGGGTTTACGCGAAAAAGACACGGAATTTCTCGTGTCACGTCAGATTTCCCGTGTCACGGGAAATCCCACCGTCATACGGGAATGATTCCCGTGACACAGTGGGTACCTGCCGTGGCGCGGGAATTCCCAGCCCGCTTTTCCGTCTAAATACATTTTTAACCCTAATTTCATTCTTCATTTTAAGTGTTGATTGATAATTTCGGGCCTTTTCTGACTTATTATTATTTGGGCTAAAATAAGAAAATAATTAAATAAAATAAATAAAAGGTTTGGGCTAAAATTAAATAATAAATTTGGGATGAAATTAAAACTATGCTTTTACCAAACATCAAGACTAATCCATGGACTGTTCAAAAATATGAATTTAATCAAATACGATTTTTTTTCAGCATTCTCGGGATTAAATACTGGACCCGACCAATAGTGGCGGTGAAAGTTTGTTCATCATCGGGTTTGGTTTTGGGGAGACATTTTTATGTGTCTACAGAAGCCCCCACTTTGACTGAGTTTGTAGAAACGTAAGTTTCGAAAACGATAGTCAAAGTAGTCGATAGGGACGGAGAATGATTTAAGACGTTCTGCGATCCTAAAACACTTTGTATACGCCGATACCTGCAGAAAAATGTTAGTTCTACAGATAAAAGAGTAAAGGGATAGAATACGTATTTGACACCAGTGTATCGGTGACAAATGATGCTAGGTATCTTCCTATGCTTGAAGGAATCCACCGGATGATGTTTCGCTGAAATGCTTTCCATGCCTGAGGAAAGCCGACTATTGAATTTGGTAGCTTTCTATGCTTGAAGAAATCTGCCGGATAAAATTTTCCATGCTTGAGGAAAATCAACAGATGATTTTGGCGGTTTTCTATGCTTGAAGAAATCCACCGATAATGCTTTCCATGCTTGAGGAAAGCCAACTGATGAATACTTTCCATGCTTGAGGAAAGTCGATATATAAAAACTTTCCATGCTTGAGGAAAGTCAATGAATGAATACTTTCCACGCCTGAGGAAAGTCGATGAACGATATAATCGCTGACTTCTTCGTTCTGAGAGGTGACAACGACTGACAATTTTCCATGCTTAAGGAAAAATTTGTCTATTGAAATTACAAGTCTCTGTGTATCGAGAACCTTGCGCTGGAATAATAGTGGTTCAATTGTCCCCGAACGTGGGCCGCAGATGATTCACACCTTCAAGTCGATTTTCCGACCTTATTAGGTATTTAAAATGTCGAAAAATAGACTTTAATGCTTGCTAGGGGTAAAAGGGTAATTTTAGTCCCCTTTAAGTATCAGTTAGAATTTTTCGCGTAATTCCAGCGAAAAAATAACTGCCCAAAAGCCTCGAAAAATCATTCAAACTGGTCAAAAACGCCATGAATATTCGCTGACAACGCGCAGAACTATCGTGTCACGTGGCATCATGTCGTCACACAGTATCATCCCCCGTCAGACGGGATATAACCCGTGTCACGGGGCATTTTTTTGCTGTTTGAATTGGTCAACGGCGTGGATTTTTATGCTTTTGACCCGCAAATTCCAGCGTGCCACGTCATCAAAGTACCGTTAAACGGTAACGGGTACCGTGGCATGAGAACGGGGTTAGGTAACGGTCATATTTTGGCTTTAAAATCAAGCTTCTGCTTCACCATTTTCGCCATTTCGCCATTTTCTTTATTCATCTCCTCTCTCTCTCTTCTCTATTTTTCATTTTCTTGCTCAAACAGATCACCGCGCCACGGTTAAAAGCACCAGCGCTCGTCTGGCGTCATCGTGACACGGGACCAGAAACCGTGACACGGCGGATTTCTTCGCCTGTCTGCTTCGTTCTAGTTGCGGTGTACTGTTGCTGCTGCTGCTTGAAGTCGAATGCTTCCACTGCTGCTGTCGGAGCTCTGTCATCGTCTCAGAGGATCCGTGACACGAACGACAGCCACCATGTCACGGCGTTTCTTCCCGTGCCGCGGTGAGTAAGCTGGGTTACCGGAGTTATTTTCGAGCTTTTGTTGCTCGATTTTTCACCAAATTCACTCAAATTTTTTTTTTTTGCTATACTCCTCATATTCGAACCTCTACAAGGATCTATGTAAGTTCATCTTAATTTTGTCTTGAATTTGCCCCAAATTTCAGGTGAAAACCTTGAAAAATCAAATTGGGGATTTTTAATTTTGAGGTTATATGTCACAATTATTGCCATGAATTTGCTTGCATATGTACGTATGCGTGTTTGTGAGCGATTTGAGACAAAAATAGCATGATTTGGTGAAGAATTGAGCAAAATCACCATTTTTTATACTACTTGTAGTAAATGGTGTTCTTTGTTGTTCATTTTGTTCTTTTGCACTTGGATTGATTACATGTTGGTTGTAGATCTTGTAAAATATGCTATAATACGTCGATCTATTGTTTTTGTGCAACTTTGAGACATGTTTTGTATTGCGTATGTACTACATTGTCATGGAGAACATAGTATCATGCAATTAGGAGAACATAGTATTAGTTCGTCATGGAGAAACTAAATACTATAAATAATTCCATTATTTTGCCAATTTTTAGCCTTGAGGTAAAAATTTAGCGTATAATGCGATAAACAACTAAATAACTTAGGAAGTGATGCTAAGCATTTAGATTTTTTTTATTAAAATGCAACTCGAACTAAATGTCTTAGGAAATGATGCTAAGCATTTAGATTTTTATTTTTATAATAGCATGCCTAGGCGACGGGATCGCGATCTTTCCACCCATGGCCGGCGTAAGGATTTTCGGGAGGACACTCCCACGATTCCTGAGGGTATGGACGATGACGTCTTAGAGTCCGACCCTCGAGCCTCTACGGGTAGGGGTAGGTGGGTTCCACCTCTGTGGACTCCAAACCAGTTGGTTTTCTGTCGTGAGAACCATGTTTCTCATCGCCCACTTGCCGGTGTAGTTGACGGGACGCTTCGCCACCACGGTTCTGGAGCCGGAGATTTGATTCCTCGACTTCACCAGATTATCACGAGGGATCCTGCTACGAACACCTTATGGGAATCGGCTGGTTTAGTTGATTTTTTTTCGGCGGTCATAGGGTTTCGCAGCCCCCGGGGTTGCGGTGCGACCGTCGTTCGCGCATTGTTGGAGTATTTTTGGGACACTACCAACACCTTTCACTTTGCTTGGGGGGAGATGACGGTGACCCCTCTGGACTTTAGCATGATTAGCGGTCTGCGCTTCACTGACCGGGTTGTAGCGCAGATGTCTGATCTTTCTTGGGGAGCGGCTGAGGCAGCCGATTTGTTAGGTCCGATCGTTTAGCATATCAGGACTCACCCAGTGTCTAGAGGTGGTCCTAGGAGCGGGCGATCGGAGCTGGCTTCGGTTCTTGCCCGTGGTTTTGACATGGAGGAGACGTCAACTGAGCAGCGAGTGCGGATCTTCATTCTGATTCTCATCTCCATGACTCTTTCTCCAGATAGGAGTTCACGTGCACTCCTTTGCTACCTCCTTTCCTTAGTCAGGATCAGTGAGATAGGATCCTTTAGCTGGGCCAGCCTCGAATTCGCCGACCTTCTCTTGTCGTTGCGTCATGGGTGTAGGCAGCGGAACGACGGGTCTCCCGTCACTGTCTATGGTCTGTGGAGAGTCGTAGAGGTGATGATCCTTTCCTCTTCTTGTTTTCTTTTAATTTGTTTGACTCATGTGCTCAAAGATTACTTTTCATTGCAGCTTTGGTTCTACGAGTACTTCCCAGGATTGGCTCCTCGACGGCGTCGTGGAGCGGTTCATGACTTCCCTGTCAGGGCCAGCTGGCGTGACCAAGGAGAGTCACAAGTGGAGTCTGTCTCTACGCTGCGTGGGCTGCTACGCCGAGGCACCTCTTCTTTTGGCGTAAGAATTAGTTTTGTTGCCTGTTATTTTCTCTCTGACGTTATTTCCGGTGTTTCATGCCAACTTTTTATGGTTTTCAGGTTGCCATTGATGTCCAGTATCTACCTAGGGCCGGGATGACTAATCTTCCCGAGGCCTTGCATCTTTTAGCGCACCGCACCATTTTGGTTGGTACCGGACGCTTTGTCAGGTATTTGGGGGAGCGTGTCGTTCGTCAGCATAGCGGTGATTGCTTTGTGGTGCCCTCATCTCCGCCGGAGTCGATGCTGGACTCGCGCTTGCTTAGGGAGTTGATAAACAGGGGAGAGCGCTACACTTTTCCTTGGTAGGAGCTTATGCACATGGAGGGTGATTACGCGCAGGACTTGCTTCCCTCTCTGGCTCCTCCACCCCGCCTTCCTGAGGTATGATTTCTTTTGAGGATTTTGCTACTAGTCTCTGTTTAAATAGTCAAATAACTTGATTATTCAATCGTATTTTTAGACGACTGTTCGCCCTGTGGGGAGGATCGAGATTCCGCCTTGGTTTTTCCGCTACCCAGGGCCGATTGGTATTACCGAGGACCACATTGCTGACGCGCCAGAGGGTAACAGACAGGCGCAGGAGTCTCTGCCCGAGGTTTTTGAGCCGGTAAGTTTTTGATGCATTATTCAGCCTTTTAACACCGCTTGTTATTGATTTTTCTTTGTTTTGTTCTCAGCCTAACCGCTCGGAGATGATGGGATTCATGAAGCTGGTTGACGCTCTGAAGTACTGCATCATCAAGCTTCGGCGTGGTGCGAGTTGTCGGAGCAGTTCTAGCGATGTTCTTGAGGAATTCTCATTTTTTCCACTTATATCGTTTGTTTTATTTTGCATTGTTGACGCCTTTTGATTTTGTATCTTTCAGAAGCATCAGAGGTCCCGCTCGCGCTCGAGGCATAGAGGCTCGGACGAGGAGCAGCTTGGTCGTGGTAGACGATCTCTTGTGGTTCATCGGCATTCTCAGTCTCAGCGAGAGCCTCAGATTACTCAGCCGTTTCAGGAGGCTCAATGGCAGCAGCCTCAGTCTTCCCAGCGCTTTCAGGGCCAGGGTCAGGGGCAGCGGTAGTCGTTTTCAAAGCCTTCACAACCTGAGTTTAGGCCTGTTTTGGCTCCCGTGGATCCTGGTTTATTTTCAGCTCCATCTTCTGGGATTCCTCCACCGGTGTCGGGCTTGTTCTCAGTTCCAATGTATGGGACGATGCCTCCACCGACGATTCCTGTGTCTTTGAGTTAGTCTACACCGTTTGCCAGTTGGACGGGTCCTGCTTTGAGTTTGACTGCTGCTGGAGTCACAGGGACTAGTAGGGACACTACTCCTCGTACTCGGATGATGGCAGGACTCTTTGGCTCACCGTTCCCGTATTCACAGGCTGGAGATGATACTGACCCTAACTCTTCTAGTTCTGCAGACTTTTGACCAAGGGTCTTTATTTGTACATACTGTGATGACAGTTGATGCTGTTTATTTATTATGACTCATTTTGTACATTATTCAAAGTTTATGCATTTATTAGTGTGTATTAGTGTGTGCTTAAGACTCATTGTGTGTGATCGTGCATTTATTAATGACGCGATAAAAACGTAAGTGGAGTAAGTGGAGGGTACCGATCTTCCCCAAAGGAAAAAGAAATAAAAAGACAAGAAAAAATAAATAAAAAGTAAATATATAAATGATAAAGAGAAAATAGAAATAAATAAAATAAAAATAAATAATGAAAAGAAATGATAAAAATAATAAAAAGAAAAAAAAATAATAATAATAATAAAAAGAAAAAAGAAGTTGAGAATTTTATTCGGAATGAAACTCTCAGAAAACTGAAAAAAAATAAACGGTGAAGATAAAATACTAAAAAAATCCGGATAGATACGGGAAAAGATAAAAAAAGAAAACGCGTGGGGTGCCGCGACACGGCACTGTACACTGTGTAACGGCAAAAATTCCCGTGTCACGGTGCGCGTATTCTACAACAGTGTGGTTTACGCGTACGAAAAGATAATTTCTGAGTAGTTCCGAGCGCTTTTGCTATAAAATAGGACCAGTATATTCGTGATATGCATAATTACGAAACACAAAATAATTAGAATTTCATATTTCAATAAAAATGTCTCATAATTTTGATAATACATTGCGCGACTGGTCTTATGCTTTGACCAATGCTGACAAAAGAGAGTTAGAATTGTTTCATGTCAGGGGTTTACTAGCCCTGAGGCATGTGGCGATTGAACATGATTTTCTTAGGGCAGCATTAGACTATTGGAGTCCAGAAACACATTGTTTCAAATTTGATTACGATGAAATCTGTACCCTGCCAGAGGAATTTTGTGCAATCTTTGGATTTCCTGCTAGAAATCTTATTGCCATGCCTACCCTACATGAATATTATTACCAAGATTTTGAATGCAATCTGAATCTAACAGATCCAGATTTAAATAAAATTGTATGTGGTAATGAGGTAGACTTAGAAAAACTTGTAAATTTATATTTTAATCGCCCTATCTCTGAGTCTTATCATGTATATCGTAGAAGGGCATATATTTTTTGCATGTTTAGCAAGCTATTATTTGCAAACGGTAGGGTAGGACATGCTTGTCTAGCGTCTGTGCTTGAACATGTTGAATCTGGGAGATCCCCTATGCCTACGTGCCTTAGAAAAACGTTTCGTGGCCTTGACGAAGCAAAAGCTGACCGCAAAGCCATCAGGAAGGGCTCTCTGGTATTGCTGCAGGTAAAAATACGCTCCGAGTAGCCCCCGTAACACAAAACAGGCACCGTGTCACGGTGGCTGTCTGCCGTGTCACGGGAAATCTGCATTTTTTTTCGACTGATTTTTTTTTTTTTTTTTTTTTTTTTTTTTGCAGATTTAGTTGATGGAGCGTTTAGAATTATTTGAAGCCCCCGACGATGTTGAAAAATATGGCCCTAACGATCTAGTCCGCAGGAAAAAGAATTACTCTGTAAACATGTCGTATGAAGACTGGAAAAATTTCTTTGCAAAGAGGGAATTTTCCATTTGTTGGGTGGTGCCTTGTTGGAGGCTTACTAGGATGGTTGGTACGAATGATACTCCATATTGCCGTGTTCCTAGTATCTCAAAACTGACTTTTTATTGTCCTTCTCGACTGATGCGGGAGTATGGACTTGAACAAGTAGTTCCACTCTATAACGATAGTCCTCGTGAAGTATCGTTGCATGAAAGTAACGTTCATAAGTACGAGACTTATTGGATTGGAAGACCTTTGTGGACCATTTCTGCAAGTGACCAAGCTCCTTCTCCTTTATCTAGTGCATACAAGGCATGGTTGAACCCTAGAAGTAGGAGGGAACGATTCGGATCACGCAAGTCTGATGTGAAGAGTCGTCTTGGAAATAAGAAAGCACCTCCTAAAGATCGTCTAGGTCCAAGAACACAAGGGATTGATTTTAAGACTCCTATAATGCCGAAAAGGAAAAATTATGTGAAAGGGAAGGATAAAGAGAAGATGGTCTATAGAGAGAAACAACCGAAGAATTTTAAGAAAGGTGAAAGGGGTGAAAGTTCGACTAGGGGTGTGACGGTTTGGGCTACAAAACACACATTAATGTTGAAGGCCGACCTAATTGAAAAAGAGAATGAGGTTCCTAAAGTGAAGAGGGATTAGATCAGTATTGCTTTGCTTTTATGATTTATAATTTTTTATTTAAAATAAGGCGTATGATGCCAATAATTGTAGTCACATTTATTTCAATAGTAATAGCATATTTATTTTAGCCTTAAATAAAAAATTACAATGACTTTTTTCTTTTATTTATCCGAGTCAAGGAGTCGGACGTAATGGAAGAATGAAAATAAAAATAAAAAAAAAACCTCGAACAAATAATGAATCTGCAAAGAATGCGTTGGCGTTTTTTTTTATTATTTTTTTTTGCCAGGTCCACCGTGCCACGGTGGACTGTCCCGTGTCGGGGCAAAACCCCCTTTTTTTTTTGTCGTGACGCAATGCTGAACTGATGCGTATACTTGATCGACAGAGGGAGGATTTTTTTTTAAAGTGGTCGGGCCCCCTTGAGGGGTTGCCCACGTATCCTTAAAAAGGAATCAGGCAAAGCGTAGCTCTATTGGGTCATGAACCCATGCGACTAAGCATTGAATTTCTTGAGTTGATCCAAGTTGGTTAAATTGTTGAAACCGTTACCGTCCATGTCTACCAATTGCGCCGCTCCGCCAGACAAGATGGCTTTAACAATGTACGGGCCTGACCAATTTGGTCTGAATTTTCCTCTTGGATCTAACACATTTTTTACGAAGTGCCTTAAGCACCAGATCACCCTCTTTGATGTTCCTAGTCTTGACTTTTTTATTAAAATGTCGTGCCATACGCTGTTGGTAGGTTTGGACATGATGCAAAGCTTCCAAGCGTTTTTCATCAAGTATGACTAGTTCATCATATCTTGCTCTAATCCAGTCGACTTCATCTAGTTGGCTTTCCAATGCAATTCGAAGAGAAGGGATTTCGAGTTCAATTGGTTGTACAACTTCAACTCCATAGACCAAAGAGAAAGGGGTAGCCCCCGTTGATGTGCGAACAGAGGTTGGATATCCCCAAAGGGCGAAATGTATCTTAATTGGCCAATCCTTGTAATTTTCTGTCATCTTTTCGATGATAGTTTTCACATTTTTGTTGGCCGATTCGACCGCACCATTTGTTTGTGGTCTGTAAGGTGATGATCTGTGATGCTTGATACGATATTTCTGTAATAATTCCGCGCATTCGGATTGGAAATGTGTTCCATTATCGCTGATCATCTCATGTGGTACCCCATAGCAGCATATGATATTTTTCTCAATGAATTGAGCTACGTGTTTCACCGTCAACTTAGCATATGAGGCAGCTTCGACCCATTTGGTGAAATAGTCAATCGCTACGAGGATGAATTCGTGCCCCCCTTGTTCTGGTGGTGTTATTTTTCCAATGATGTCGATGCCCCAAGTGGAGAAAGGCCATGGAGAAGTATATGTGTAGAGAAGCGAAGGTGGAACATGCTTTAAATTTATGTAGACTTGACACTTCATACATTTCTTGACGTATTCGTGATAATCTCTCTCCATAGTAGTCCAATAATAACCTTGTCGTTGAATCTTTTGGACTAACATCTTTGCATTCATGTGCGTTCCACATATACCGGCATGGAGGTTTTCCATGGTTCTGTGTGCTTCATTCTTGGCTATGCATAAGAGATTTTTCCCCATTGCAGTTCTCTTGTGGAGTTCTCCCTTGATGAGCACATATTGTGAGGCCAGGAGCCTCAAAGCACGGCGTTCCCTTTTATCAGTATTGGGAGGGTATTCTCCTCTTGTCACATAGTTAAGGATATCTGTATACCATGGCTCTTCGTCTTCTTCTTGTGGTTCTTGTTCATCGTCGAGTGCGTGAACATAAGCCGGCTCATATCTTCTTTCTATGGTCAACGACATTCTGATTGTATCCGTTGGAATTCGCAGCATTTATGCTAATTTAGCTAGTGCGTCGGCGAATTGCTTTTCTTCTCTTTGCAAATACGTATAATCCACTTCATCTAGTTTCTCCGTGAGAGTTTCTAAATGAGCTTGATACGTAGCGAGACTTTCACTTCTCACTTTCCATCTCTTGGAGATTTGGTTAATGATTAGTGAAGAATCACCGTAGATTCTGAGTTTTTTAATGCCCAAGGCGACAGCTGTTTCTAACCCCAAAATACATGCTTCATATTCTGCGGCATTGTTGGTGACATCAAAGTCGAGGTTCATGGAAATTGGGATGTGCTCTTCATTGGGTGATACAAGCAAGACTTCTACACCACATCCTTTTTAGTTTGAAGCTCCATCGAAATAGAGCGTCCAGCTATCATCTTCGGTCATGAGTAAATCTTCGTCAGGGAAATCGTACTCATCTTCTTCTTTCTCAACTACTTCTAGCGGAAAGTCTGCTAAGAAGTCAGAAACCGCAGAACCTTTGATGGCTTTTGTGGTACAAATTTCAAGTCAAACTGAGCAAGATTGACTATCCACCTTGATAATCTGCCATTGAGTGTTGCTTTTTCGAACAAGTATTTGAGAGGATCCATCTTGGACACGACATGCACTGTATGAGTGAGCATGTAATGTCTTAGTTTCTGTGCGACCCATACAAGTGCGAGACACAATTTTTCAAGTGGTGTGTATCGTGTCTCATATCCTTGAAGCTTCTTACTCAAGTAGTAGATTGCATTCTCCTAGCTTTTAATCTCCTGTGCTAGCATTTCCCCCATCGTTTCTCTTGTGACCGTAAGGTAGAGTCGAAGAGGAAAGTCAGGTATTACTGGCACTAGCACGGGTGGGTTTTCCAGGTACTCTTTCATTTTGTCGAAAGCTTTTTTGGCAATCGTCATCCCATGTGACTGGGACATTTTTCTTAAGCTTCTTGAATATAGGTTCACATATCGCTGTGAGCTTTGATATGAACCTACTTATATATTGCAACCTTCCAATGAAACCTCGAATCTCCTTCTCATTCTTGGGCGGTGGCATGGCCATGATCGCCTTTACTTTTGTGGGATCTATTTCAATCCCTCGAGAACTGATCACATATCCAAGTAATTTTCCTGACGTGACTCCGAATGCACACTTTGCTGGATTTAATCTCATGTTCTACTTGCGCAGTCTTTCAAAGAACTTGCAAAATGCAATGATATGGCCTGGGCGATCTTTAGACTTAACGATCATATCATCGACATAGACCTCCACCTCTTTGTGCATCATGTCATGTAACAATGCCGTAGCTGCTCTTTGGTAGGTGGCACCCACGTTTTTCAACCCGAATGGCATTACCGTATAGCAATATGTACCCCATTGTGTGATGAATGTGGTTTTCTCCATATCTTCTTCAGCCATCAATACTTGATTATATCCGGCGTAACCGTCCATGAATGATAGGAGTGCATGGTTTGTTGTGTTATCGACAAGAATGTCAATGTGAGGTAGAGGGAACCCATCTTTTGGGATTGCTTTATTGAGGTCTCTGTAATCAACACACATTCTGACCCTTCCATCCTTCTTTGGAACTTGAACCAAATTTGCTATCTATTCTGGATACTTGGATACTTTGATGAAACCTGCAGCCAACTGCTTTCTGATTTCTTCTTTGATGTTGAGAGCCACATCCGGTTTCATACGGCGCAACTTTTGTTTGACAGGCTTCATACCTAGAATGAGTGGTATCATATGCTGAGCTATATCCCTGTCAATTCCTGGCATATCTTGGTATGACCAAGCAAATACATCAACAAATTCACTAAGCAAGTTAATTAGCTCTTTGCGTTCATCTTAACTTAGTGTTAATCTAATTTTTACTTCTTTAACAGTCGTATCATTTGAAATGTTAACTGTTTCTATATCTTCGATAACTGCTGTTTTATTTTCGTGTTCTTCCATTCCTTTTATTATTTCTTTGTCATTTTTATCATTCGCAAAGCACTATTGATCAGGGCTAGGGGAATGACACGCATCGTAAGCAAAGGTACTCATTTTATTGAATTCATTGGCTAATACATCAAGAGGGGCAAAGTCAGCTGTGACCTCACCAGAAAGGGAAAATTCAACAAGAGACTCAGGATTGGACTCTATAGCAGAAAGAGGGTCGGCCTCAGACTCTAAGGACTCGTCTATAGACTTAGACTTAGACTTGTACTCGGACCCAGACGACTTAGACTCATCAAACATAGGACCTTCGCCAGCGGTTATTTCCAACTTCTCTCCGCTTGGTGTAGTGATCCTCAATGTCTTGCGTCATCCCCATGAAATATTATCAGCTTGGACGATTAACTCGGAGGGGTCAAAATCCTTGTTTGCTACAACAGCTTGAACGAGCTCGGAATTATCAATGCAGACGGGCTTAGATTCATTCTTATCCATTCCAAAAAGAAGGTTAATGCCTAGATCATCAGAGCTTGGGCTAGCTGGTTTCTTAGTTGTGAAGAGCTCTTCGTTTTCATCAAGAAAGTCACAATCGAGGAACATCTCGAATCCTGGTTCACGCTTCCCATCGTAGACGAATGGCTCAAGGAATTCATAGCATGGGAAGTCTTCCCCTTCTTTGATGTACTTGCCATTGAGGGTTAATGGATATGGATCCATGGCCATTTCCGTCCTCATGATTCGAGCGTTGTTGCGAGCCTTCATCCTCAAGAGGGCTTGTTTCACATCTTCTTTTGTTAGTTTGAATCCCAAGCCAAAAGTATCCTTCTTGAGTGCACCAGGATGGCTCCAAAATTCAGCCATTTTCTTTTTAAGTCCGAGGGTCATTCCAGGGAAATGACCTTGCTTCTTTAGAATGGCATTAATGTTGGTGTTTGAATAGGGATCGAAGTCGAGATGGCACTTTTCCTTTTCTTCAATTACAAGAACATCATCGAGTGAAAACCCCCAAAGATCTTCGTCTTCTTCGTCATGTTCGACATGGACGATAGGAGTGTCGATAACTTGAATGCGCATAGGAGAGGCATCAATGGTAATTGGAACCCCTCCAACTATGGCTTTCACTTTTTGGTGTAGCGATGATGGAATCGCCTTTAGCTCATGAAGCCAAGGGCGTCCTAACAACAGATTTAAGGAGGCCTTAATGTCTACCACCTGAAACTTAGTGCGACGTTCAATGGCCCCAGTAGTTATGTTGAGTATGATAGTACCCACGGCTTGACAGCGAGTATTATCATAAGCGCGAATCCCTTGAGTGGAGGGAGTCAATTCTTCATTCTTTATGCCCAACTTCTTTGCAGTACGGAGTGAGCACACATTGATTGCAGAGCCATTATCAATTAGGCTCATAGGAACATTCATCTCCCTTCACACCACAGTGAGGTGTAAGGCCTTATTATGTTGGTCCCCTTCCGGGGGCAGATCCTTGTCAGAAAACGAAATCAGATTGCTAGTACTTGGCAATTCAGTAGTGAGAAAATTGACTAGTCCTTGAGGAGTCATGTTATCATCAACTCCTATTTTCACCAGAGCATTCATCACAGCCTTTCGATGCTCGTGGGAGGTGGCCAAAAGCTTCCATACATTCATCTCCACCTTGGTCTTTTGCAATTGTTTGACCACATCACTGTTCACAGGGTCGATGGGATCAACTATCGGATATGATTGTGGCGGAGGTGGAGGTGGACTAGGTTGTTGCAACCGTCCACTTCTGGTGAGAACCTTGACCTCAAAGTCTCCCCAAACATCTTCACTCATGCCAAGAGATGAACAGACTATATCCTTGAGATAGACGTCTTCATCGTCACGATCCCAAATTCCATTCACTTCTTCAGAACTCGAGAAAAACACAACTTATAGCAGAGGTTCATTCACAGGTTGAATGAGTATTGACGGATCAAAGGAGACTTCATCTCCCATGATAGCCAAAGCATCAGAAAGAGGACATGTTTGAATGTTAGGCTTCTTGCCCCCTAGAAGGAACGGAAGTTGATTAGCATCAATTAGGTCTTGGATTGCATCCTTCAACCTCCAACAATTCTCAGTATTACGACCCTTGCCTTGATGAAACTTGCAATAAGCATTGGGGTCATAGCTAGCGGTCCTATTCTCTAGTCGAGGTTCTGGAAATGGTCCAATTGGCATAATCAATCCTTGACCATGCAAACGGTCATAAGCAGCATCATAAGTCATTCCCAAAGGCGTGTAAACCCTCCTTTGCCTTTGGAATCTTTGAGGAGGAGCATTAAGGGCCAGCACATCATTGATATTGATATTGTTGGTAGCATTATTGGGCTTGGAAGACGAAGAAGGAGTGTCGTTCTTCTTGTTTTTCCAAGTGCTGTTATTACTGTTGCTACCAGCAGTCTTCATTAGTTCGTCTTCGATATTGATTCAAATATCGTATACGGCTTCAAAGGTACTCAGAGGCAGAAACTTCAAGTGTTGCTTGTACTTATGAGTCAGATTCGCAATGAACAAGCAAACCATCTCCTTTTCCTTGGAGGGATCCACCAAGAGCGCGGCTGTTTCCCTCCACCTGCTTAGGTAAGTGGTGAAGCCTTCATTCTCTTTCTGTTTGAGAATGGAGAGTTCACATTCAGAAGTCTTGGCTTAAATGTTACACTTGTAACGATTCATAAAGCTTTCAGCAACATCCTCCCAGGTCGCGACATGTTTGGATTCCAAAGAGTAAAACCATTGTTGACAGGCATGATCCAAGGAAAGAGGGAACACTATAGGGAAGAGTGTCACATCTACTCCCTTAAGAGCCATAGTCGCAGAAAAAGCCTTCAAATGAAAAAGCGGATTATCAGTAGGCTTGAATTTGGGAATATCAGCAGTGGAAAACTTCTCAGGAAGCTTTTCTCTTATGGACGAAGAGGTGACAGGCTGTTCCACATAAGTGAATTCTTCATAAATTTTGCTTATCTGTTCCTTAATCTTGTCCATTGCAACGGTAGTGACATTGTTTTGATTGTCTTGCTCTACCGTGCTGACTCTAGTGGTGAGTGTTTGCATCATGTTAGACAACATTTCAATTGTCTTGTTGATGTTCTCGATATTTTCCTTAGTAGCCATTGGATGAAAGTAGACTGGAGATGGATCTTGTGGAGATGACTGTGGTGGTTTCCTTGTACGCCTCTTTGGTATAGGAGGTTGTTGAGGTATTGACTCGAACCATAACAATCTACCCCTACTTCTTGACCAAGTGTTGTGAGTCACTAGGGGTAAGCAAAAAATCAGGGTACCCTGAATCGGAACCGAAACCTGTTAGGAACCGCAGGTTCCGGAACCAGAACCTGTACAAGAGGTTCCGGTTCAGGGTAGCAAACTGGAGAACCTGTTGTAATAGGTTCTGGTTCAGGTTCTCAATTTTTTGGAACCGGAACCTGTAGGGTACCCTGTACCTGATAAAAGTATCACTTAATTTCAAATTATACACTAATTCTTACACAATTTTTAAATAATAAATATCAAAATTACAATTATAAAAATATATATTAAATTTGTTAGACAACTACTATTAGTTTGTCTTATTTGCAAGTTGCAAACATTATAAATTAGTGACCAACCAGTTTTTTTAATAAAAATTCCGCGAAAAAGTTAGTGAGTATATTATAATACAGGGTACCCTGAATCGGAACCGGAACCTGTAGGTTCCGGTTCCCAATTTCCAGGAACCTGTTCAACAGGTTCCGGTTCCGGTTCTCATTTTGAGGAACCTGTTGCAACAGGTTCCGGTTTCGGTTCCTGGAATTTTTATAGGGTACCCTGTTATGCTCACCCCTAGCTGTGACACCGAAACAAACACACCTTTAATGACCAAACTTAACCTTAACCCATCCGGATAAAATGAATTTTTTTTTTAAAAAAAAAAACTACAATTTTGAAATTCTATTTGTTTATTTTAAAAAAAAAATATATATGGGAGGATACTATCCGACTTACTCCGAAAAAAAACGACACAAAAAACAAGACTATCCTAAAATACGGTCAAAAAGTAGTGCACGACTAAGGAAAAAAGTGTGTGCACATGATATGTGAGTGATTAAGTGAGGTTATGGACGCGTGTTTTGACTGTATAGCTAGACATGACAACAAACTGGATACAACAACCACATACGTACGCACAAAAACCGAAAAAATACTGACATGACACTTTTCCTGGGCACCGTGTCACGGTGCTGACTGTCGTGACACGGTACGGTCTACCGTCAGACGGTAGAAAGCGCCGTGTCACGGCACTGTTCACCGTAGCGCAGCAGAACATTCCGTGACACGGCGCGCAGTTCCAGGTCAGTTTTGTGATTTTTCCAGATTTTAATCGATTTTAGGTCCGTATTAATTACTATGTGAGAATAAAAACCCTCGGTCATGGGTTAAACAAAAGAGTAAACACATGAGGGTTAGCACCGAACAACCACATAGCATTTAGGCACGATGATGATAAAAAAATGTTCGCAACCTAGAGTCAAGATCTATGTTCAACTATTGGTCAAGCTTTGGGTGTCAAAAGGGTACCATGGTTAAGAGTTTGGACGCGTTAGCAAGGCAGCCTCCCTTCAGGGTGTATGCCAACGGGCGGCTCCGCGAGTTCGTGATGAAATCGAACTCGACTCCATGGTTTGGGATGATTTAATAACTCGGATGAACCCTTATTGCCATGAGCGTTTTTGGGTTGATAGAGCTTAAATCCCCCGGGGCCAAGACGCATGTAGAACACATACGTTTTTTCAGAAAAATCAAAGGAAGTTGACTACGAGAAGAGAAAATAAGCCACCGGACTGATTTTAGGACTAACGTGACACGACAAGAATTCCCGTACCACGGTACTGTGCACCGTCAGACGGTGCACTGTAATGTGACACGGCAGATTTTGCCGTGGCACGGCAATCAGAAGATCTGGCTGGTGCCCTGTTTTCCTTCGTGCGCAACCAAGTTATTCAATTTTTCCTACGGGACAGACCTTAATGCGACGTTAAAACGTCTATGCATATGCAAAAATGCCAAATTAATCACAGGAATATTTTTTTTCAAGAATCTTTCAAGTCTCATCCACTCATCTTAATTAAATACCGATCACTCAAATCAATAAATAACCAAGAATCCTCCCCAGTGGAGTCGCCAAATTGTAGGCGTCGTTCAAAGTGCGTCTACGTTAAAGCATGTGTGAATATGCTTGGCACTCATAGGAAGTGGGAATTGACATATACGGTAAGGGACACGATTACGGACAAGGAAAGTAAGGAGCCGCCAACAAGTTTTTAAGGAACTTGTAAACCGTTCACGGATCATAAAAGGCAACCACGATAAAGGGACAACGAAGACAACAACGATTGACCCGTAAAGGTTACACCCCATTCATAATCCATGAGATTACTAATTCCATATGGTTCGGAACCACGAAAGGAGGATCGGGGATGATGGTACGAAGTGAGTCATCGAGTCACATTCGCCCGTATTGGCCTATACTCGATTCTTATAGTGAAAAGTGATTCCTGCGATCTCAAAGGCATACAAACGAAATATTCAATTTGCTCCAAACTATTATTAGGCTAAATTGGTTTAATATTAATGCAACATATAATTCTAAAATATTTGTGATCACTTGAATTAGGCAACAAGATTAAAAAGGATCCTAAACCGGTTGTCCAAATTATCTTATTAAGCGTGATTTTCAATTACATATTCCCTTTAACATGCAATATAGTGATCATAAAAAATATAATAGAATAAACATTAATATTGGAAGCAATTTAACCATAATTCCAACAATATAAAATCGTTAGAAAAATAATAGAAATAAAAGGAACATAATTCTTACTTTGATTCTGTTTTTTTGCAACTACAAAATAATAAACGAGTTACTAACTTCAAGGAAATAATAATAATAAAACAATAATTAAATTAAATTAAATAAAGTAGAGTTGATTTGGGGCCAAACCATCAAACAGTTCTACCTTTCACGACTTGGCTTAAGGACAGAACCACGAGTAAAGTATGGACTCCTTGGAGTACTTGAAGAAGAAATTTTGAAAGAAAAAGGGTAGGCTAGTGTTTAGGCTAGAGCATAGAAGAGAGAAAAATCAACTAGAGAATTAATTGATGCCCCTTACATCAGAAATGAGGGGGTATTTATAGAGAAAATGTGCTGAGGGAGCACACAGAACCCTAAAATGATAAAAACCTTAAAAAAGTATCCCGCGACACGGCAAACTGTACCGTGTCATGGGAAGTCCCACCGTCATACGGGAAACATTCCCATGACACGGTGCATTTTTAGTGTGACGCGGGAAATTTTTAGTAAACGGGGAAGAAAACACGTTAAGGGTTTACGCGAAAAAGACACGGAATTTTTAGTGTCACGACAGATTTCCCGTGTCACGGGAAATCCCACCGTCAGACGGGAATGATTCCCGTGACACGGTGGGTACCTGCCGTGGCGCGGGAATTCCCAGCCCGCTTTTCCGTCTAAATACATTTTTAACCCTAATTTTATTCGGCTTTAAGTGTCGATTGATAATTTCAGGCCTTTTCTGACTTATTATTATTTGGGTTAAAATAAGAAAATAATTAAATAAAATAAATAAAAGGTTTGACCTAAAATTAAATAATAAATATGGGCTGAAATTAAAACTATGCTTTTACCAAACATCAAGACTAATCCATGGACAGTTCAAAAATATGAATTTAATCAAATACGATTTTTTTAGCACTCTCGAGATTAAATACTGGATCCGACCAATAGTGGCGGTGAAAGGTTGTTCATCATCGGGTTTGGTTTTGGGGAGACATTTTTATGTGTCTACACCATTTTACTCTGACGAGAGGGAAAATGCAGCTTAATGTGCTAGTCTATGTTGATGATCTGATTGTTCTAGGGAATGATAAATCTGCCATGTTGTCATTCAAAACATATTTAGGGTATTGTTTTAATATGAAAGACTTGGGAGTTCTAAAGTATTTTTTGGGGCTAGAGATAGCCCGAAACAAGCAGAGATTTTTCATGTGCAAAGGAAGTATGCCTTGGATATTATTACAGAATCAGGGATGCTTGAAGCAAAACCCGCAGATTTTCCAATAGAGAAAAACCACAGGCAAAACCACAAGCTCTGGCGGATGGTGATTTTTTCACTGATGTGGAGAGGTATAGACGCCTTATAAGACGTCTGATCTATTTATCTGTTACTAGGCCGGATTTGGACTATTCTTTGCATATTTTATCTCAATTTATGCAAAGCCCGAGGGTTGAGCATTGGGATGCAGCATTATGGGTTGTGAAGTATCTGAAGAAGAGCTAGTCCACGTCACGGAATATTGTTGAGGTCTGATAGCGCTTTACAGTTAGAAGGATGGTGTGACTCGGATTGGGAAAGTTGTTCGTCATTTCGGCGTTCCTTGACAGGTTGGTTTGTGTTTCTTGGTCTGTCTCCTGTGTCATGGAAGACCAAAAGGCAACCCACAGTTGCTAAAAGCTCCGCCGAAGTAGAATATAGATCAATGTCTGCGATGACTTGTGAACTGAAGTGGCTAAAGTGGCTTTTGGATGACTTAGCTGTGCGACATGAGAGTAACATGCACCTATATTGTGACAGTCAATCAGCTTTAATTTGTACATTGCGCAAAACCCAGCTTTTCATGAGCGTACAAAGAAAATTGAAGCAGATTGTCATTTTGTGTGAGATGCTATTACAAACGGCCTTATCAAACCTTTATATGTGCCTAGACATTTTCACAAAGGCTTTGGGAAAAGTCAAGTTTGAATTTTTACTATGCAAGTTGGGCATATATGATCCGTATGCTCCAACTTGAAGGGGGTATTAGAGATATTCTAGTGTATCTAGGATATTATTGTGAATATTTTCGGAAACATATCTTGTGAAAAGATATGATAGAATATATAGGGTATTATTATCCTAGTATTATATATACATGTATTGTGGCCATTGTTATGAATGAGAATTACAGAAAGTATTATTGATGAATTGTGCTTAGTTTAACAGTTTAAGAGCAAGCGATGATCATCTTGTTCTCAGTTTAAGAGCAAGCGATGATCATCTTGTTCTCATTAGCTTTGCTCTTGTAAAGGTTTTAATAGGCTTAGTAGTCCTTATTGCATTAGCTTAAACACTTTTAATTTATGCATGCAAATTAAATTCTATATCAAAATATAATAATCCATGACCCCATGTATACGTTATGCCCGGTCGTTACATATTGTCGTATTTTGAAGGCGTGTTGCGTGTAGATATGTTTGACCATGTTCTGTATATATATATACGATGCAAGAATCATTACCCCCATATAAATTTACAATCACTATAATTAATAGGAAAATTTGACAATTACCACTTTCTGTTATGTTCATTTTAGCAATTACCACCTTCTATTTTTTTATTTTAAAATTACCACCTTTCATTTTCAAAAACATCAAAAGTTACCACCTTCTTGCCTCCCAACTACCACATGACCTCATTCTGGGCCCATTCTTTCCCTTCCCTCCCTATTTCCCTTCCATTTCTCAAACCTGACTCGATTCTCATCTCCCCTTTCACTTTTTTTCCCCAAAAAAATCAGAAACACTTCAATTCACTCCTCCAAATCAAAATTGACGAACATTTATTGGTGGTTTGGAGGAAAAAAAAAGTGAAAGGAGAGATGAGAATCGAGTTAGGAATGAGAAATGGGAGGGAAGGTAAAGGATGGGCCCAAGATGACGTCATGTAGTAGTTGGGAGGCAAGAAGGTGGTAACTTTTGATGTTTTTTAAAAGAGAAGGTCGTAATTTTCAAAAAAAAAAAAGGTGGTAATTGCTAGAATGCACATAATAGAAGGAAGTAATTGTCAAATTTTCCTAATAAATACTAGTTTGTGGCCATGCGATATCCAAATTTTTTTTATTGAATTTTAAGATAAATGTTTAATTTATATATCAAATTTTAAAATACGTCATTGATACAAAATTAGTTAGGATTTGATGTGCTTTAGTGACGATTAATAGACATGTAATGACTAATAATAATGTTGGTGGAAATATTCAATTTAATACATTAAAAAAAATTAAAAATTAACAAAAAAAATTAAATAAAATAAATGTTCAATGCCTCTTCTTCCCTTCCCCCTTTGTTCATCTTTTGTAGGTTATTTATCCTTATTCATTGAACCTACATTATCATTTGCATATTTATTAATCTAGCTGTCATCTTATTATAGAACCTTGTCAAATCTACTGTCAGATTTTGGCCTAAATAGACATATATATACTATGATGAGTCTAGAACTTAAGAGTTTTGGACAAGATGAAACAAGCCTAAGACCTTGAGTGATGGTTAAGGGTTTCACAAAAAGCAGACAATAATATGAAGCATACAAATATTGATGAAGATGATCTGAAGTTAAACAATGTTTGAAAAACTCACAAGATCTAGAATCGATTCAGGGTCAGCGAAGATTCCTTGAAGTTGTCCTTTTCCATAAGATAATATCATTGGATCCATCACCCTAATTTAAGTTTTCAACTTATTCAAAATATATATATATATATATATATATATATATATATATATATATATATATATATATATATATATATATATATATATTGTCTTTTAAATAAATAAGGAAAATTTGTTAAAAAGGAGCAAGGAAGGTGACTCTTTTGTTTAGAAGGACCAATTAAGACAAAAGTTGTTCAAAAGGATCACAAAACACACTTTGGGTTGTTGAGGGGGACCATGACACATGTTCAGGCAAGTCAACGCCGGAGTCCGGCGTTGACCGTCACGTGCTAGTCACGTGACTCATTAAGTTGGCTTAATTTTATTTTTTTTTTCTTTTTTTCCCATTAATCCTAACTAATTCCCCCCAAAAATCACCTTTTCACCCCAATTTTGTATTTCTTCTTCTTTCTCTCTCCTCGAAATGACGAGCCCTATAATCAAAGCAAGTCTGCAATTGCGCCTCTTTTTGTTGACAAATTATTCGAGATTGCAATTGAGGAGAAGAGGAACAAGGTTAGTACTGTGAATTTGGTTTCAATTTGTCGAATTTAGGGGATTTTGCTTGATATTGTTCGTTTTTGTACTTCAAAATTGAATTTGCAGGAATAGGAATATGGGAGAATTGAAGAGGACTAAGTGCAATTGTGGGATTCCAGTGGCGCAAAGGACATCGTGGACCCATGGTTATCTTCTGATATGAATTTGCTCAAGGTTAGAGTAGCTTGCATGGAAAAAGAGAAACAAAGGCTAAGTGAAGAGAATAAGAGGATGAGTTGAAGAGGTTGGATGTGAATCAAGCTATCATGAACTGTGGTCAACAAGCTGACATTAACAATCATCAACTTCTTATTTTACTTGTATTTTGTGGACTTGTATCAGTTGTTGTTAGTTCCATTGTAGTGAAACTTAGCATTTGAATAAGTAGGTTGTAATAAGTTGGCGAGATATGTTGTACTGCCAATTTGGTTTAATGAATCACTGTTTGACTTCCTTTATCTTTTGGTTCCTTGTTTTTTTTTTTTTAATGTAATGCTTAAATCTGATAAATCAAAAACAAATTCAGAAAAAATAACCAAATAAAAATTAGGGGATATAACTTGAAACTTAAGCTAATCATTGCAATCAATTCAAAACAGCCAAGTTGAAGGTTTTAGTACAAAAATATGCTGAAATTGCAAAGTTGTCCAAAAAAAATGAAAAGCTCATAATTTTGTCTTCAAGTACAACACTAATTTTCTAATACACAACTGTTTTGGGAAGGTTGTGATGCTTGGATGGCATTAATAGAGGCTGTCCTTTTTTGTTCCTTGAGGGGGCAGCTTGCCTTGAAGAGGTGGGTGCTGATGGAGTTGAAGTAGGAGCTGCTTGCCTTGAAGAGGAGTTTGCAAGCTGAGATGAAGTTGGAGCAATTTGTGTGGCAGCTGCAGCAGAGGTGGTTGCTCCTTTGTCATTTTTACGTGGTCTGCCTCCTTTGTTGACAGGTCCCTTCTAATTTAGAGGCCTGAAACACTTTTTTGCATTGTGTCTTACACCACCACACCTAGAGCAATTATTCTGCTTGTAGGGTCTTTTGACATACTTATCTTTACCCTCCCCTGGTTCTTTCTTCCTTTTTTTCTTTGATGGTCTTCCAGACATTACCCTGTAAGGTGGTGGTAATGGTTCTGGCAGTGCAGACCTCTCCCATTGCTTCTGTCCAGGCATGGCATGGAAAGCAGGACCATATGTTGCAGCATATGTTGTTACAAGGTAAGCTGGATGCACATACTCCTCATAGTTGTGTCTTTTCTTGGAAATGCAAGCCAAAGCATGCCAGCATGGGATGCCCATCAAGGTCCATCTATGACAACCACAGCTCTTGGATTCAAGGTTTACCACATAGGTATCACCCTCATCATCAACTTCAAACTCATGGACATCTGCCTGTGTAACCCTCAGATTATAAATCTGTTTTTGACCCCTCTCTATCATCTTCACAGCACTTGGCATGATCACTCCTTGAAAATCTTTTAATCCCTCCCTCTTTACACAACATCTCATCATTATATATCATCTTATCCACTCCATCAAAGATAATATTGGCTTAGCCCTAGCCTCTTTCAAAACATTGTTGAATGACTCACAACAATTATTCAACAACATCCCTGATTTGGCTCTAGTGCTAAACCCATGCCTAGACCAATGACTAACTGGGATGACAGCAAGGTAGTTATAAGCCTCAACATTTAGTTTCTTTATGTCCTTCATGTGGCTATCAAATTGGTGTTGGGTTCAAATACACATGTATCAGTTACTAAACATTCATTAAATAAATACTCATAAACATCATCTAAGTTAAACAAACATGCATAAACATATTTTGTTCTGAATGCACATTTCACTAAACTCCTAACTTAAAACAAACATGCATAATATTGGCAACCAACATTTTTGCTTCATACCTTTGTGAAAGATCTAGCAGCTTTCCAAAAACACTCCCTGTATGCCTCACCAGGGAACTTTCCCTTAAAATTTGTCCAGATATGCCTACAACAATATCTAGTTTCAGCATTTGGAATTACAGTCCTGAAAGCATCCAATAGTCCCTACAATGCAACCAAGACAGTCAAAACAAAACCACAAAAGACAACAAAAATTGCAATACAAACATGCATAAACATAACTCATACCTTTTGTCTATCAGAAATAAAGGCCACATCAGTATCCTCATGCTCCCTAACCCAAGTAACTGATTCAGCCACAGATTCCAAGTCCTTCACCAGCAGATCAAGAAACCATGTCCAGCTTTCTAAGTTCTCAGTCTCAACCACTGCCCAAGCCACAGGGAATATGTTATTATTCCCATCCTTCCCTACATCTATAAGTAATATGCCTGGGTATGGTCCTCTTAAATGGCACCCATCAACCCCTAATATAGGCCTACAACCAGCCATGAAACCTTCTTTACATGGCTGTAGGCATATGTACATCCTCTGAAATATAGGTGGGGGGTTTTCCAGTCCTTGGAGCTTCACAAAAGCTGAGCTACCTGGATAATATTTCCTCACAGTCTCCACATACTCCCAAACCTTTCTGTACTCATCAGCAGCTTCCCCATAAATCATCTTCAGAGCTTTTTGTTTTGTATTGTAGCAGTTATAGTACCCAACCTCAACACCTAACTCCCTCCTAACTCTTTTCATAAATGCAATCATCTTGTAACTAGGGTCATCCCTAAAGTCCTCAAGGTATCTTTCTGCTAGGTAATCTGCATTTACCTTATCATTCTCATGCTGATGCCCACAAACATGAGTTAACCTCAGACTTTTTATTTGGAAAGTCTCTTCATTCTTTACTTTTGCAGCATAAACCTTAAACAAACACTTCCTCCTCTTGTTACACTTACACTCAACCAATCTTCCCTTCTTCCACTCACAGTCACACCTCCTTCTACAGTACAAAGTTATTCTATGGCTCTTATTGTGCAAGAAATAGTAATTGTAGCCATTCTCAATGGCATGGTGTCTTAAAGCTTTTCTGAACACATGCCTAGTTGGAAATTTCAACCCAAGTGAGAACTGAATGTTCTTTTTAAAGTCAGTGTCTGGGTTGAAAACAGGGTATGCATCTATTTCATCATCAGAGCCATGAACACTATGTAGATCATCATCACTGTCATTCGGATCCTCATCATCATTCAGCTGTATAGTCCCACCATGCACTCCCTCAGACTAACCCTCTGCAGCTTCTGTATTCCTATGGGATTTAATAAGGCCACCCAAACTACTAGCTACTATATCACTTATCTCATGGTCTACATACTTAGAAAACAAATCATCATCACTCTTGTCCTCATAATCATCACCACTCAAGCACACATCATGGTCATGATCACTGACATCACTGAAACTCTCAAGTTCAGATGGTTGTTCTAGATCTTGTGTTTCTGGGATGGGTTGTAGCTTCAGTCTCAACCTTTTTTTGGTTTTTTTCTAGGTTGGAGGTAAAACAGTCTGTTGGGTGGGTTTTGAAGATAAGGTCAAGGTGTTTTGGTTTGTGGTGGTTGAGGGAGCATTTTGTAAAGGAGACTCTTCATTTTCAGATCTAGGGTTTTCAACAAAAGCATCTTCCTCCTAGGCCCCACCCCTAACCAGGTGTGACTGTGTTGCTGAGTCACTTTGGTTTGACTCACTTGTAGCAATAAAACTACCCAAATCTTTTGTACCCCCCTCAGATTCTGTGTCAGTGTACCACCCATTTATTGGCCCATAATATTTAGCATAATCCACCCCCTTAGGCTCATGCACAAGGTAAAGATGATACCATCCATCATCTTCTCTCCCAAATAAAAAGTCAGTAATATCCCCATCATCTTTCAGCTCCTGCCTACCAGAAAACAAACTATGCCCATCCTTCCTAAACCATAGCTGACCCATTTCTTTATATCCCAATTCCCTTATAACCCAGTCCTTAAACACAAAATAAGCCAACTCATCCACATTTGGGTGCAATGACAACCCATAGTAATCACTGTCACCTGGCTCATAGGTTGTTTTTCCCTTTTTAGTCACAAATTTCCCCCCATAATACAATCTTATGTTAATTTTTTCACTCATTTTAATCACTTCATATGGCACGTGATCCCTACCGTTAAACCTGATTGAAAGAATCAACAAAATTTGACTTAATTTCCTTCTATTTAACAGCAGCCCAGAACACAAAACATTGTAAATCACATTTCACACAAACAAATCAAACTACCAATAAAGTATTCACAATTAACCACAATTAACTAGATATACTGTTATTTAAACATCATTTCATTATTTTAATCCAACTTAATTAAATAAATGGACCACAATTCAACAATTAAAAAATCGCAACTAACCCTAACCAATGGAACTACAAATTTCCAATTGCTTACCTCGAATTTTGGATTTTAGTGTAGCTGAATATCAAGTCGTTAAAAATTATCCGCCTTTTTCGCTTTCCCTTCTGCTTTCCTTTTCTTGTCGCCATTGTTAGGGTTGAAAAGCAAAAAAATAAATCAAGAAAATGGTGAGTAAACAACTAAATTAAGCTGACAGGAGAGAGAGAACTAAAAGACTTTACCTTTTAATACCCTATTAAATTGCTCCTCTGATCTCATCAACAATGGCAGACCGAACTAAATGCATGTTTAGTCACTTCGAGGAGAGAGAAAGAAGGAGAAATACAAAATTAGGGTGAAAAGGTGATTTTTGGGGGGAATTAGTTAGGATTAATGGGAAAAAAAAGAAAAAAAAATAAAATTAATCCAACTTAATAGTCACGTGACTAGTACGTGACGGTCAACGCCGGACTCCGGTGTTGACTTGCCTGAACATGTGACATGGTCCCCCTCAACAACCCAAAATGTGTTTTGTGGTCCTTCTGAACAACTTTTGTCTTAATTGGTCCTTCTGAACAAAAGAGTCACCTTCCTTGGTCTTTTTTAACAAATTTTCCAATAAATAAATAACACTATATAAAATGAATTATTATCTCTTTTCAAAAAAATAAAAAATAAAAAACTGAAGTATCATCAACCAAATTTTTATTGATGATTAAAGATCCCTTTTATAAGGAGAAATAGGCCTCATTCATCGAATGCTGTAATACAAAAAATTAATACTTTCTGGTTGATGATTTTTATCATAAAATGTTCTACCTAATTTTATTTGAGATGAAAACAATTTAACATAGACCCTCTTTAATTTAAACAACATATTGATCTAAGTTTGATTATTTTTTTTTTTTTTTTATTATTATTTTATATTTAACCAAGCTAAGTGATAGACAGATAGAGTATATAAATCGATTCTAAACTTCATCGATCATCTTAATCTTTTGGTGAACATGACAAACATGAGTTCGAATCTATTAACATGGTAGTAATTTAAACATGGTATTTAGAGACATCGTGATACAAAAAAGCCATGAATTCAAATCATGCATCCACACCCAATTCTTACTTTCAAGTTGAATATGTTGGCTTCTGAGGGTGCGTGATAGATTATATAAAACATCAAGGGGTTCAATCATTATCTTAATTTTCTGGTTGAATTAGTCCATTAACACAAGACTACCCCCTTATTACAGACGGAAGGTCTCCATAATGATATTGGTTGTAGTAAGTTGCGAATTTGAGTTAATTATGTCATCGTTAATGTGAAGATTAAGTAATAATTACATATCAATGTAAAAAAAAAAAAAAAAAAAAACATATCACGTTTACCTGTATCCCTCATTTCATCCAGAAAATGGTTCTTTGATACTGCTTTCGACCAAAGTCGGACGAATGATGACTGTCGATAGTTTTCCTTCTAGTTTGGTTATTAGCATCTCTCCCATAGCTTTTGTTAGTTGGTAAGTGTTTAAGCTTCCATGAAGTTTAGCCCTATTTTATTCACAAAACCATATTCTTTAACAAACTTCTTTTTCATAATAATATTGATTAGAGTGTGACTACAATTTGCTTATAATAACCAACACAATATAATCAGTAAAAAAATTTTTAAAGCCCAAGGAAATTTATGTCCTAATATATCAAAAAACCACATTCGAACAAAAATTAGGTTTTGATAATCTGAGCGTAAAGTATATATGTATAGCGTTAGTTCCCGTAATTAATTAGGTAATTAGAGGTAGAGAAAGATAACAAAAATTAGGTAATTTAAAATAAATATTTAAACATTTGAACAAATTAGGTACTAAATAATTTAAACACACATTGTAACCCTAAGTAGGGGTGTCAATTCGGATGATCGGATCGAGTCTCCTATGATCGGGTCGGGTAAATTTTTAAAGTTAAGTCATACTAAATTGTTATTTTATGCGAGTCCAAATCTAAAATCGGATATTTTTCGAATCGAGTCAAGTGTGCTTTTAACACCTCTAACCTTAAGGCCCTGCCTGGCAGATTGAGTGGGGGGTGTAAAATTTAAAGGGTTAATAGTTATGGGCTTGTAAGCTTGGCCTGGATTGAGTATAATCTTTTGGCTCTGTAAAAATTTCCCCTCAAATGGGGGTAATATATTACCCAGCCCCCCTAGAGTAACAGTTACCCGGTAACATTCCAACTTACCCAATTTCTTTGAAATTTTTTTCGTGGAGGTGGACACCATGTTCCGTGCATCCGGTTTTCTTAAAAAAAAATGAACATACAAATGTTTAGTACAAAATATATAGTTGTTTAATAAACAACATATAGTTATTTTATAATAAAAAATCACATATGGCTGTTTTGTAATGAACATATAGCCATTTTGTATAAAAAAAACACCCAACTTTATGTTTTTTATATATATGATAATATAATGTAATGAATATTATTTTTATTCAACCAAAAAAAAAACAGAAAGAACTTAATATAATACTTTGTATTTTTTAAAGAACATCTAGCTTTTCAAATTTTAAATGAATTATTTTTTCCATAATTGTAGAGTTTTGGTAATTATTTTCCAATCTCAATTAAGAAATTTGTACTATATTTCTTCATATTTTAATTTCACTTTTTTGAATTCTTTAGAGATAGGAATAAAAATTTTAGAGAGAAAAAAATAGAAAATTTATAGATGAAAAGGAATTCTACTGATCGAAGACGATGGCTAAGCATTTAGATTGGGCTTCGTAGTGCTTTTGAATATTGTTTTGTTAATGGAGTGATTATTCATGAAGGTTAATATGTGGATTTGTTAATCAAAGATCGAACGTAATTTTGTATGAAATTTTGTATCTATTTTTCATTATTTGTGTTATTTTAGATTTGAAGTAGAATGTTTTGTAATCATTAAATTCATTGTTTATTTTCCTTTTTGATGAATCTAGATGTTGAATTTGAAAATAATGTGACAAAGGTTGAAGATGGTGTTTTTTATAAGATAGTGTTATGTTCATTGTTATTAACAACTCTATATTCTTTTTTAATATCTCTTATGTTCTTTTGTTGTAGTATTTTTCATGTTCTTTTAATATAGATGCTCGAAATTATCACGTTTATTACCATTTAACAATATGTTCTTTTCACTTTAGGTATATGTTTTTTAATCTTTACAATTCTGTAACATGTTCTTTTCACTTTTTGTTATTTTCATTTTATTAGCTAAATGTTCTTTACATCTATATACGGTTTTTTTTTTTTTTTTGGAAACGGATGTACTATGCGCATGGTACATCCGCCTCCACGAACCACTAATCATTTTCTTTGTTTCCTTCTTTTTGCAACTTGTTCCCAAATTCTCTTTCTTCCTCCGATCCTTCCATAATCCATATCCATGAAGTTGTAATCTGGATTCGTTGTGTTTTCAGATTTGGTATGTAAAATGATTTTTTTTTTATTTCAATAATTTATTAATTTCGATTTTCAGTTATTATCAGTTTACTTCAATTTTCAGTTATAAAAAAAATTGACTAATAAGTTTATTTCCAAAAAAAAATTTACCTTAATTTTAAACTTGATTTCTTCAGAATTTTTTAATTGTAAATTTTGATGGCAGACCAAATTGAATTTTGAATTACTTTTCTTTTTATGTTTTTTTTTTAAAAATTTTTCCTTTGATGAGATTTTTATGTGAGATTTTTTTTTTGTTTTTGTTTTTCAGATTATTACTGTGTATAATTTTTGGATGAGAATTTTTTAAGTGATTTTGTTGAAAAAAATGTAAAAATGTGATTGGTTTGTTTTGACTTCTTAATAATATTGTGATAAATTTCATGTTTATAAATCAGATTTTTATTTTATGATGCTATTGGATTGATCAAATTTAAATGAATTTAAGGTAAATAAAACTTATAATATAAGGAAGAAATGTGCAGACTGAGTGCTTCGTATAATACCAAACACAAGATTAAGGGTGTGTTCGGCAAAATATAGTTGTGAAGGTAGTTGTAGCTGTAGAGGTAACTGTTAGCTGTCAACAAGCTGTTAGATGTGAAGATAAGTAGTTAATATATGAGTGTTCGGTAAAGTAGCGGTTGACTAGCTGTTACATATAAAAATCAATATTTTATTTTTTAAACTATAAATTAAATTTTCAACAGCTACCTGAAAAGCTACCTCTAATTTAAAAAGCTAATCATTCTAATTTTTCATAAAAGCTACCCTAACCACTACTTTGTCAATTGTTAAGTAGTAATTTGACTTGGTCAAACCTCTAAAGCTACCTAAAAGCTACTTAAAAGCTAGCGCCGAACACGTCCTTTTTTCCCTCATAATGAGTAATCTTGCGCCAAACCTACTATAAATGAGTCCCCTTAACAGTTTCCCTCCATTAATTACTTCCCCCAACAAATCCCCACCTAATCATTATTTCCCTAACATCTCCCTTAAATCCAGGCAAGTCCTAAATATAAATAGAACTTACTTACACATTTAGACAAAAATATTTGATGCATATAATAATCAAGTAAGAAAAATTATGTACACCGGTATCTTACCTCCTATAGCCTAACTTAGCCATCTCTATTGACAATTTATGGTTAGGAATTTCTGAAGCCAATTTCGTCGCCATTTTTAGTTCAGTTTCGATATCCAAGGTTGCTGGCATGCTCACATTTGAGGTTGTGCTTTCTTTCATGGCTATAGGGTTTTCCATAACGACTCCTATGGTGTCCCGGTTGAAGGCGGCAGCAGCTATTGAAACCAAGAAAATCAAACCATTAGATTTCGCCCTTGCTCTTAATCCAGTGGTGTAACACTGTAACGTGACACAATTACTTATTTAAGAATAACATAATGATGTAGATAACATATTTTTGCATACCAGTTGAAACATGTAGAAAAAGGATAAGTTTCCTACAATTCATTGCATAGTCAAGCAGTATTGAGAGTCCTTTTACATTGACCTCGAGGAGCTCGTCATACCTGTAATAATAGAACTAGAGAGATTTAGCAAAGATTTACGATTATGTTATTTGTATTTTTTATGTGATAATACAGTAGAGGGGAAAAATAATGTTTTTCCAAAATATCTCCTTGCATGTTTTAGTTAATTTTAATTATGGATTTTAGAAAGAAAAACTACTCCATATCATTTTTCAGAAAGAGATAAGGTTGAGAAAACTTCTTTTTTTTTTGAAGCAAAATTAAATGAAACTTTTTTTTTTTTGAAGCAAAATTAAATGAAACTTGGTCCAAGGGTCTGTTCACATTTATTAAAATGAGTTGAATTAAACTGAACTGATTGGAGCTGAACTAAACTGAACTGAAGTGAGCTGAAATGAATATTTTATAAGAGAACAAAATTACGAGCTGAACTGAACTAAGGGCCTATTCATTTTAGCTTAATTTCAGTTCAGTTCACTTCATTTTAGCTCCAATCTGTTCAGTTTAGTTCAACTCCTAATTTTCTTCTCTCATAAAATATTCATTTCAGCTCATTTCAGTTCAATTCAGTTCTGTTCAGCTTCAATCAGTTCATTTCACCAAATGTGAACATGCCTTAAGTCAAGAAAGATTTATTAATAATAATATCATTATTTATAATCGAAATGAACCTTGGTCTAATTAAGTCAAGATTAGTGATACACGGAGTATTATAATTCGTTTTTGTTAAAGGGTCAACTCAATTAAAAATAACTTAAGCTATTGGTTTAAATGCAAGTGTGGATGACCTGATGCACACTACTAAAATTCGGCTAAATTGCGATCGTTTTTCTACGACCGTCTGAAAAACAGTCGCAAAATATGAAATTTGCGACCGTTTTTTATGCGGTCGCAATATTACGACTGCTTTGACACGGTCGCAAATTTGCGACCGTTTTGCGGTCGTTTTTAGCCTTTTAGACGATCGCTAGGATGTTTGAACAATTAAAATTAATTCTAAATTAAAATAAATCGTTTGCGACTGTAGACACCCATTTGTGTCTCCCCAAAACCAAACCCGGTGATGAGTAACTTTTGCGTTGAATCATAATCGAATGAAGCGAAAGTGTGGAAAGTCTAGTGTTGCGGAAAGTTTTAATTTCTTTTCTCTTCTCTCTGTTTTTGAAAACTTATTTTAAGAAAACAGCCAATCCAGTTTGGTTGGTCCATAATATGGGTCCAATAGTAGTGTAGTTGGATGGGGCTTGACAAGAGCTTTCCAACGATATATTATAAGCCCAATTCCGATGAATATTGAGGAAGTTATGGCCAATTTACCAAACTGGACCCGGTTTGAGCTTTATATACGGCTCAATGATCTAGGGGAGGGCCTAATATGATTTATCATTCCTAATAGAATTAGGAATGGTTTTAGTCTTCTAGATTCTTCTAGAAGGTTCTTTTCATTCCTAATTCAATTAGCATTGATAAATTGACTTTTGTTGACTTTTCAGAGTTTTAATTAAAATCAAAGAACATTTTCGAGGAAAACATACGATTTTATCCTCCTGAACGGCAAAACTTATCTGATTTTCGAAAACGCGTCAAAAACAGTCCTGACGCCTGACTCCAGGCATTGGCGCCTGGCGCCAGCCATTGGCGCCTGGCGCTAGTGTTGGTGCCTAACGCCAATGGCCAATGGCCGGCGCCAATCTCGTTTTGCGTGCGCTAGACTCTGTTTTGTTTATTTTATCTCTTTTGGCTGATTTCTCTATAAATAATGTCGTAAAACACCGTTTTCATTCACCAATTCACACGAATTCTCACCTACAATCAGTTTTCATTCGCAATCATTAATTCTCTCATTCTGTTCTCATTCATTCAATTCTTTTTTCCTCTTTTCTAAACTTTGTTTTCACATACAAAATTCTGCATTCGCAAGATCTAGAAACACCTAGCCACATTCGAAGTTGCCTTCTCCTTTGACGTGAAAGGTTTAATTTCTGAGGGTTTGGTCCCATATCTCTCTTTCAATTATTTAATTTAATTGTTTTGATTATTATTTTCCTTGAAGTTACTAACGTGTGTATTTTGTTATTAGAAAGAGGTACGAGGCATCAAAGTAAGTACTTTAATTGATTTTTTTGATGTTATGATGTAGAAATCATGTTTACATTGTTATTATGATATTCCTAGTATCATGTCTAGGGTAATTTTAATATTAAATATGATTGTTACGATGCTTCCTATGTTCTTCCTAATATTTATGATTGTTAGTATCATGTTAGGGTTAAAGATTTGATTTTTATTACTTAGTGACATGCTAGGGTTTGTTATTAATCTTGTTAGTATCATGCCTAGGATCTTGCTATTATTATTATGCTTTAATATTAACATGAACATGATTATGATTATAATTGTTATAATTTATGATGATTATGAATATTATTATTATTGTTATTTTGATGATTATTATTATTATGATGATTATAGTTATGATGGTTATAATTTTATTATCATGATGATGATTATTATTATGTTGCTTGATAATATTTATTGTTATTGCTTGATCACGCCTTTTTATGCATGTTTAAAGGGAATTTGTACTTGTGATCACGCTTAATAAGATAATTTAATAATCTTGTTTAGGGTTAATTGTGATTATAATTCAAGTGATCGCCAATAATAGATTTATTTTTGCATTAATATTCAACCAACATAGATAAACAGGTTTAGGGTTAAACCTATTGATTGCATGTTAATTAGAAAGCGCACATGAATACGATCAGAATAAAGTAGAGGCCTATTATTAGGGTAGATTCAATCTCTTTTAGGTTGGATTTGTACCATCATCCCCGAACCCTTATTTGGTTCTAGACCTTATGGAGTTGACGATCTCTTGGATCGTTAAGGGGTGTAACCTTCACCCTGTGAACAGTTTACAAGTTCCTAAAAAAACTTGTTGGCGACTCTTTTGCTCTATCTTCTTCCCTTTTGGACGCCACCGTACTTTAGTGTATGATCACTGTAGGGAATAATTTCAAGCCTTAAAAATCCCACTAGCTTGAACCCCACTGTGATCATACACTAAAGTACGGTGGCGTCCAAAAGGGAAGAAGATAGAGCAAAAGAGTCGTCAACAAGTTTTTTAGGACTTGTAAACCGTTCACGGGGTGAAGGTTACACCCCTTAACGATCCAAGCGATCGTCAACTCCATAAGGTCTAAAACCAAATAAGGGTTCAAGGATGAAGGTACAAATCCAACCTAAAAGAGATTGAACCTGCCCTAATAATAGGCCTCTACTTTATTCTGCTCGTATTCATGTGCGCTTTCTGATTAACATGCAATCAATAGGATTAACCCTAAACCTGTTTAATCTATGTTGGTTGAATTTAATGCACAAATAAATCTATTATTGGCGATCACTTGAAATCATAATCATATTAAACCTAACAAGATTATTAAATATCTTATTAAGCGTGATTACAAGTACCAATTCCCTTTAAATATGCATAAAGGCGTGATCAAGCAATGAATAATAAATATCTAGCAACAATAATAATCATAATAATAATAATCATCATCAAAATAATAATAATAATAATAATAATAATAATAATAATATTCATAAAATATCAAAAATTATAACAATTATAATCATAATCATGTTCATGTTAATATTAAAGCATAATAAACATAGCAAGATCCTAGGCATGATACTAACAAGATTAATAACAAACCCTAGCATGTCACTAAGTCATAAAAATCAAATCTTTAGCCCTAACATGATACTAACAATCATAAATATTAGGAAGAACATATGAAGCATCATAACAATCATATTTAATATTAAAAATACCCTAGACATGATACTAGGAATATCATAACAACAATATAAACATGATGTCTACATCATAACATAAATTAATCAATTAAAGTACTTACTTTGATGCTTCGTACCTCTTTCTAATAACAAAATACACACGTTAGTAACTTCAAGGAAAATAATAATCAAACAATTAAATTAAATAATTGAAAGAGAGATTTGGGACCAAACCCTCAGAAATTAAACCTTTCACGTCTAGGGCGAAGGCAACTTCGAATATGGATAGGTGTTTCTAGATCTTGTGAATGCGGAATTTTGTATGTAAAAAGCAAAGTAAGAAAGAATTGAATGTTTAAGAGAGATGAATGATTTAGAGAATGCTAAAGAATTAATGATTGTTGATGAAAACTTGCGAATGAGGAGAATTGGTCAATGAATGTAGACGATGATCATCGGTGAATGAAAACGGAGTTTTTAATACGATATTTATAGAGAAAATCAGCCAAAAAGATAAATTAAACAAAACAGAGTATGACGCTCAGAAAACAGGGCTGGCGCCAACCCTGGCTAGTTGGCGCCAGGCACCAACACTAGCGCCAGGCGCCAATGGCTAGCGCCAGGCGCCAGACCTGGTTCCAGGCGCCAAGGCCTGGGGTCAGACGCCAAGCTTAAATTTAACGCGTTTTTGAAAATCCGATAAGTTTAACTCCCTGCAAGCTAGGGAACGTTGTCGAAGATATCTTCTCTTGAAGTCATCTTCATTTGATGCGATAATTTTCCAAAGGAAATTACCAAAGACCCACGCCTGTCGATCTTAAAAGTTCGCCTGAACTTTGCTCCCGCTATGCCTGTACGTCGACGCTTCCGTTGCTTTGAATCTGTACGTCGGTGCTCTTTTGCTCTTGAACCTATATGTCGGTGCCTTTTTGCGCTTTTGAACCTATATGTCGGTGCTTTTTTGCTAATGAGCCAATGCTTAGGCGCTTTAAGCTAAGTGAGACGATCTCTTGTCAGGTCGATCACTTTATGTAATCAAGCCGATTACTAAATCATGTCAAATTGCTTAGAGGGGCTAACTGGCGTACCAAGGAACCCAAAAATATGTTGAAGAAGGCTAGCTCAACCTCAACAGGTGGCTGGGTGCTTTGGCGTCGCTGAAAAACCATCAGCGCCACACAGTTGGCCTTAGCGTCAGGCGTTGATATTGGCGCCAGGCGCCAAGCCTAATTTGTGACGCCAATGCATAGGGCCTGGCGCCAACACGGGGATTTCCTTAAATACCCCCTTCCTTCTTCATTTTGCTGGCTGCTCGTCGCGAAACTGCTCGAAAGAAGTTCGAAACTTCAATTGCTCATTGCTTGCTCGTTTCTCAACCGAATTCGCTCAAATTTGTTGCAAATCAAAGCTCTTTTCATCTATTTTCCTAATCTATGTAATTTTTCTTCAAACTCACATCAGTTTTTATGAATTTTTGGCATGTTTATTCACGAATTTCATAAAAATTCGAAACTTATAATGCTCAATTTGCTTTGTTTGTCAAGTTTTATGCCATGAAATTGCTTGATTATGTTTGTTTATTGCCTTGGGAGTAATTTCAAACTTGTTCGACTCAATTTGGTGAAGAAATGAGCAATTTGCCATTGTTGGACCTCTTAAGGTCGTGAAGAACAATGTGGCTTGTTCTTGACACTTTTGCTAGCAATTCTTGTTCAGTTTGTCACAATAATCACTATAGTGTTGCAAGAAATAGTTTAATTGCTTGAAAAAATGCTGTCATGTTCAATTTGAATTTGTGCTCTATTTTAGTACTACGTACTCTTGTTTTTGCGAACATAGTATCATGCAGCTAGGCGAACCTTAGATACTATAGAACCTTAATTTATGATAATTTTGCACAATGTAGCATGGCTAGACAGCGAGGCTCGGGTTCATGGTCCCGAAACACTAGACGGGAGCATGAGCCCGTAGAGGATGACATTACGCCTTCCACTTCGCTTGGTCGGCTTCCGGAGTGGGATGAGCGGACCTTGTTCTTCGCCCCTGTCCACCACATTTCTGAGAGGGTGAGACAGGGCACCGAGCCCGGTAGGACACGACATCACGGCTCTGGCTGTGACGGTTTAGACGATTTGTACAGGATGTACATCGCCAGGGATCTTGAGACGAGACTCTTATGGGAGTCTTGCGGGCTAGCTACCTTGTTCGAGACCTCCGAGGCTATGATCGCCTCCAGCGGGGGTCATCACGTAGTGCGCGCTTTGGTGGAGTTCTTCTGGGACACCACCAACACTTTTCATTTCCCCTAGGGCGAGATGATGGTCACCGCTACGGACTTCAGTCTCATCACAAAACTGGAGTTCACTTCTGTGCCACTGCCGTTCGACAGTGGAATCGACGTCTTCTCTTCGGAGGTCGAGGAGTTGTTGGGGCCAATTGCTATTCGAGCCCGAGCTGAGGTCGAGACGACTCAGTTTAGTGCTAGGGGAATTCGCCGCTCGACGCTGGCAACGGCTCTTGATGACGATGCGACCACCTGAGAGCAGCAGGTGCGCATTTTTGTGCTGATGTTGTAGTCAGGGACATTCTCCCCTGACAAGGGTAGTAGGGCATTGCTTTACTACCTCCCTGCTGTCCGAGATCTCCAGCGGATCGGGACTTATGACTGGGCCAGCTTGGCCTATGATGACTTCGTTCGTGCGCTGAGGGACTCGTGTCGTCACCGCTCCTTTGGGACGAACGTTGCTTTGTCTGCTTTTTGGAAGGTCGTAGAGGTAAACATTTACTCCCTATAAAGTTTAGCCCTACATATTAGTTAGCATTTACTCACACTTTTAACTCCTTGTAGATCTGGTTCTACGAGTACTTTCCTTCCGTTGCGCCGGCAAGACCATCACCGCGAGGATTTCCTGTGAGCGCCTCTTGGGGCGGTCATCATGTGGATATTTCTACTGCACGTGTCCGGAACTGGATCATCTCGGTACGACGTTTATTGTTTATCTTGCTCTTCCGCGGTGCTATAGATGTATTCTTGCCTGATTGATTGCTCTTTATAGGGACCTGAGGTGGTATACCGGCCGTGGGGCGGTTGGACAGTCCCTGGGTTAGCCGCACAGTATTCTACTAAGCGTCGCCATTTTCTGGGGACTTATGAAGCGGCCGCGTACTTAGGAGAGAGGGTCTCTAGACAGCACTCTTCTGATGTCTTCGTCGTTCCCGTCGCTCCACCACGTCAAATGTTCGACGAGGCGCGGTTGTCGAGCATGTTTGAGGGAGCTGGTACCCCTTGGCGGTCCCATGTGATCCTCGGGCGGTGTTATGCTGAGGAGCTACTACCTTTGTTAGCTCCAGCCCCCGTACCGGCTAAGGATGTAAGGGTAAGATTTTTAGCTTTTATTTTTCACTAAGTAGCCCCCAAGTAATGCTTTACTGATTTTTTCTGTTTTATCGGGATGGTGCTGCTGAGTTCGTGCCACCCCGTATGTCCATCCACTACCAGGGGATGTACGGGCCGATCAAGGAGATGATTTCTCCTGCTCTCGAGGGCGAGCGCTTCGTAGAGCGATCGATTCCTCGTCACCAGACTAGAGTAAGTCTAGTTTTTTTCGGAATCTTGTGTTCATATATCATGTATATTTACTGACTTATTTTTCTGACAGTTTTCACGCGAGGTGGTTTCGGCGATGGCACGACGCATAGATGCCTTCCGGAGCCAGCTCGTCCGGATGAGGAATGCGGCCACTTGCCGTCGGGATGACGTCGTCCGAGAGGTAGCCTTTCTTTACTCATTATTTTTGCATTGCTGCTTCAATTTTACTTTGTTTCTGATTTAACTCTTTTTGCAGGGTCAGCCTATCGCTTCTCACACCCGCACGAGACCTAAGGGGCGGAGGGATCCAGCGAGGTCTAGCTCGAGACGTCGTCGTACTTCGTCAGGGGGTAGAGGCGGTCGCTCTGAGGCTGCTCGAGCTGATGTTGCAGAGGGCTCGGGATCTTCCTCTGAGGGTGCTCACGCTGCACCGGTAGCAGAGGCTACCTCGTCTTTCAGAGGTGGTGGGATGTACGAGGTTGGCTTGTCATCGCAGCAGCCTCCGCTGCCTCAGCCTCAGGTTGATCCTGGCTGGAGTGGTCCTATATTGAGTCTTCCTCCTCCTACGGATACTGGAGCTGGAGCTGGTGGAGAGGTGACTCCTCGTACGGCGCGATTTTATGACATGATGGGCCTACGTCCTCCGGCGCCGTAGTTTGTTCCTGTGTATATTTTATTTTGACTTTTTTTATAGAACTTTGCCTTAGACTCATTTTTCATAGACACATTTTGTATATTTATGCTATTATGAATTGTTATTATTATGTGTATGTTAGTGTGTGCAAGAGAAAGTGTGACAAACAATTTTGCGCAAAAGTTCCGTCATTTTTGTTATTGATGGAGGGTATCCGACTCTCTCCCCCAAAAAGAAAAAATAAAAAAAGGAAAAAATTGAATGAAATGTCGGGTGTTTGGAAATGAACATAAAGTAAAAAAAGAATAATAAAAATTAAAAAAAAATAATAGCTATATTTAATTAATTAGGAAAAAGGATAGAAAAGATTTAAACAGATCCATAAAGTCATTAACCGACTCGAGTCTAATATTAAAAACACAAGATAGATTCGATGCTTACTGGAGCGCTAGACCTTTATGGGAAGTGATTACCCAAAAAGTTCCTCCTTCTTTGCCCAATGATGTAAAGAAGTGGTTGCTGAAGAAATCTTCGATTGATCAGGGTAGAACCAATGTGAAGAATCGTCTAGGTGACAGGGTGACTCCTGCCAAGGAACGCTTAGGTGCAAGAATCGAATTCAAAACACCTGCAATTCCTAGGAAGAAAAATACTACCAAAGACAAAGGAAAAAGGATGGCTAACACCACAGACAAAAAAGCTTGGGTGGAAAAGAAGCATGGAGTGTTAGCTGAAGGGGAGACCATCTACTCTAAAATTGAATGTAAGTCCTCTAAAGGATGCCTACTAGCTAAAGTTATGGATGAAAAGGAGGAAGCAGACAAGAATTGGAAAAGAGCTAGAAAGGAAAAGAAGGATTAAGAGCATTGCTTAGTTTTAGATTTATTAGACTTAGATTGTTATTTTTATTTAAAGTTAATTTATTTCAGCTTTTATTTAAATTCCATCAATAATGTAATTTTATTTTATTAATGAAATTTCAGCTTTCAATTAAATTATTTACTTTAAATTTATTTTATTAAAGCAATGAAAATCGAAAAATTAATTTTCCAGAAATTCTTCGAGTACGGAAGTCGAAAATTTTCCGAAAAACACCGAAATTCGCCCAGATTCTATTTCCAGATTGGCGCCAGTCAGTGGTATTTGGCGCCAGTTACTGAAGTCTGACGCCAGGCGCCAATTCCATCGGCTGGCGCTGATGACTTCTGGCTGGCGCCAGGCTCTGTTCTGCGACGCCAATAATTCGCCGATTTTCTGTTGAATTTTTAATTAATTCTGCAATGCGGAGATGTCAAAAAATAAAGTGGCCGCACCCGTAAAGGGTTGCCTACGTATCCTTTCTTAAGGAATCAGGCCAAACGTAGCTCTCTTGAGTATCCTACTCAAGTAATTATGGATAGTATTTTTTAAGTTGGTCAAGATTGGTCATGTTTGAGAATTCATTGCCATCCATATCAGTTAGTTTTGCTGCACCTCCTGATAGGATTGTCTTGACAATGTAGGGTGCAGACCAGTTAGGTCTAAATTTTCCCCTTGGGTCTAAAACATTTTCCATTAGTGCTTTTAATACCAAATCTCCTACTTTGATATTTCTTGTCTTCACCTTCTTATTAAAATGCCTAGCCATACGAGTTTGGTAACACTGGGTGTGATGTAGAACTTCTAGTCGTTTCTCGTCGAGTAGAATCAATTCTTCATATCTTGCCCTAGTCCATTCAACTTCATCGAGTTTACTCTCTAACGCGATGCGTAGAGATGGTATTTCTAATTCGACAGGTTGTACGGCATCCATTCCATATACCAAGGAGAATGGCGTATTTCCTGTTGATGTACGGATTGACGTGCGATAACCCCACAATGCGAAGTGAAGCTTGTCAGGCCAATCCTTATAATTTTCAGTCATTTTCTCGATGATAGTCTTTAAATTTTTATTAGCTGTCTCGACTGCTCCGTTTGCTTGAGGTCTATAAGGGGAAGAATGATGATGTTGAATGCCGTATTTTTGTAGCAATTCTTCACATTCGGCTTGAAAGTGAGTTCCATTGTCACTTATCATCTCATGTGGGACTCCATATCGACAGATAATATTTCTTTCGATAAAGAGTGCTACATGTTTTGTAGTGAGTTTAGCGTATGATTGCGCTTCGACCCACTTTGTAAAGTAATCGATTGCTACTAGAATAAATTCGTGGCCTCCCGTTCCTGGGGGAGTGATTTTGCCAATTATGTCAATTCCCCATGTAGAGAATGGCCATGGCGATGTGTAGGTGTAGAGCAAAGATGGAGGGACATGTTGTAAGTTGGCGTAAATTTGGCACTTAGGGCATCTTTTTACGTATTGATGGCAATCCCTATTCATTGTAGTCCAATAATATCCTTCTCGCATTATTTTCTGGACTAACATTTTGCCATTTACATGAGTGCCACAGATTTCTTCGTGAAATATTCTCATTACTCTTTGTGCATCCATCTTTCCTACACATTAGAGGGCTCGACCTTTAGGTACCCTTTTATGTAGCTCGTTGTCTATGAGTACATATTGAGAAGCCAAAAGTCTCAATGCTCGCTTTGCTCTTTTGTCAGCATGAGGAGGGTATTCTCCATTGGTGACATAATTGAGTATGTCCGTGTACCACGGTTCTTCTTCTTCTTCTTCTTCTTCTTCTTCTTGGACTAAGTTGTAGGCGTCGTTCGAAGTGCGCCTACGTTAAAAGAATGTTGTGAATATGCTTGGCACTCATAGGAAGTGGTGTTGACCCTTATGAGGTTTTGATGATGATACTAAGAATTGAGCAAACTTCCTTTTAATAAGGATTTTCTAGTGTTGTGATGTTGGCAGATTCAGTAAGCGTAGAGGGCTGAAGTAGGAACTGGAACAAAGGAACTTTGGAAGATCCATGAGGACAAGTAAAGAACAGAAGAAGAGTTCCAGCAATGGAACTTCCCGAAGTTTCTCAACAGGAACTTCAAACGGGTGTAACGACCTGGTTCTGGTGTAATGCTGGGGCAAGCCTCAACAATCAAGGATCAACACAAAGATCAAGATATCAACCGAAGAAGATGGACTTCATAACTTATAGTTGTGTAAAAGATAAGTTTGTTTTCGTAGGATGATGTAAACATATAAATGATAGATATGCCTGGAACTTATTAGAAATCAGATAAAGCTTGGCAAACTAACTAATTCGTAAAAGATAATTATGAATTTTATAAAAAAGTACTTAATGAGTTTTATCTTATAAAATCTGGTTTAACTTGGTTTTATCTTTTTTATAAAATCTTATCTTTTAACAAAAACGAATTTGATAAAATTTGGTTTTTATAAAAACGAATTTAAATCTATTTGGATTCGGTTTTAAAGAAGATAAGATCAGATTTATGTTTGATCTATCTTGTTTGCGAAAACCCTAGTTTGAGAAGCTGAGGAACTCCTATAAATATAGAAGTATTTCAGCTTAGAAAAGTGAGAGTTTTAAGCGTGAAAACCACTTAGTGCTTAAGAGTAAGTTTGCCAAAAGGTTTAAGCTTTATCATTTTGATTTCGGGTTTCATGTGTAGCTTTCCATTTATGTGTTAGAGTGTGTCTTTGAGTTGTAATTGGTTTTGGGGTGAGATCGTGAATTCTCTTAAATTCACGCAAGTGTATGAGTTTGAATTCTCTAAAATTCGAGTGAAGACTGTGAATGCACAGAAAGTGAAAGGAACCTGAGAAGTGTCTTGGGTCACCTAGGAAGTGTCCTGGGTAAGGGGAGAAAAAGGGTCCTGAGAAGTGTCTTAGGTCTGATAGGAAGTGTCCTATCATAGAGTCAAGTGTCCGTGGTGGAACTTGCAAAGCAAAGGTCTGTGTAATAGGTTGTACTAGGAGAGTTGCCTATTATAGTGGAATTTGTTCATAAGTCCCAATAGGGCCGAGGTTTTACTTCCAGTTAGGCACTGGATGGTTTCCTCGTAAACTTGCTGTGTGCTTAAGTTTTCTTGATGTTTTTATTGTTTATTTCCGCTTAAGTTCCGCGATTGGAACCTACTACTATTCACCCCCCCCCTCTCGTAGTAGTTCATCTAAACTAACAATTGGTATCAGAGCAGGTTCTCACGAGATTACAAGCAACCTTGTAGAGTAAAGTTCCTGAAGAGATGAATGCACACGAGAAACTTGAAGAAGGGTATTCCACCCAGAGACCACCAATGTTCAATGGCAAGTTTTATTCATACTGGAAGAATAGAATGGAGATATTCATCAAAGCTGAAAATTACCAAGTATGGAGAGTCATTGAAAACGGTGACTTCGAGGTAACAAAAACCAATGCAAACAAAGAGGTAATCCCTAAACCACTAGCTGAATTTGATAAGGAAGATTATGAAAAATTTGAGTTAAATGCTCAAGCTGTGAAAATCTTGCATTGTGGACTAGGACCTCATGAGCACAATAGGATCATGGGTTGTAAGTCTGCAAAGCAGATTTGGGATTTACTACAAGTAACACATGAAGGAACGAATGAAGTTAAACGTTCCAAAATTGATTTACTAATGTCTAAATATGAAAGATTTGAAATGCTACACAAAGAATCCATTCAGGATATGTTCACTAGATTTACTAACATTGTCAATGAGTTAGAATCTTTAGGCAGGTCCATACCCATTGATGAACAGGTAAGGAAAGTCCTTAGAAGCCTTCCTCAAGATGAGAGATGGAGATCCAAGGTCACTGCTTTGCAAGAATCCAAGGACTTCACCAAGTTCAACCTTGAACAGCTCAATGGTTCCCTGCTTACTCATGAACTTCATCTTGGAGCTAATACTAAAAGTTCCAAGAACAAAAGCCTTGCTCTAAAGGCTTATGAATCAAGTGAGTCTGAAAATGATGACATAGAGACAGCCATGCTGGTACGAAGGTTCAGGAGGATGCTGGGGAAGAGAGGAGAGAAGAACAGGAGAGGACAGCCAAGTTCCAGGGAGATCAAATGCTTTGGCTGTGGTTCCAAGGACCATCTCATCAGAGATTGTCCTCAACCTAAGGAGTATGAAAAATCAAAGTACAAAGGGAAGGAACAAAACAAGTATTACAAACCATCATTCTCCAAGGAAGATGTAAGAAAAGCCATGGTGGCTGCATGGGGAAACTCCGATTCAGAAGATGAAGGAGAAGGAGAATCCATAGAGGAAACAGCCAACTTATGTCTAATGGCCAAAGCAGATGATGAAGCACGCCTGAAGGAACTTGAATCTGAGGTATGGTATGACTATCGACAACTTAAACACTTAAAAAAGGAAAATCTTATGGACATTATTCTGGAACTTCAAGATGATTATAAAGAACTAAACAGGTCGAAGTTCCAAACTGATAAAGCTTTAAATATTTACAAAGAACATAGTGAATGGGTAGATAATATGAAAACTGACATACAAACTAGATTCTTTGATTTATATGATAGAAATGTCCTTCTAAAAGAACAAGTTGAAAAACTGAAACACGATAATATTCTGTTGAATGTAGAGTTAGCTCAACTGAAACTTGGAATTGACACTCCTGACTCTGAAGTTCCTATAGCAAGCCAACTTCCTAATTTTGAGAAATTAAAATCTGATTTGGAAGAAGTTAAAATAAAAAATCAAACCTTGGAGGAGGAACTTGTCAAAGCAAGGAGAGGTAAAGAAGTAATTAATAATGGAATTCCTTCTTGGATAGCTAACATCCATAACAAGAATAAAGAAGGACTAGGTTATAAGAAGAAGTCTAGGAGAAACAAAAAGTATGTGAATCTACCCAGTCAAAAACTATGTTACTATTGTGGGAGTACAGGACATCTTAAAGCTGCTTGTCCTGAAAGAAATAAAGATACTCTTAAGAATACTGAGCATGCTGAACAGGTATGGTTGAAGAAATCTGAATCTTCTTCCAAAACAATGGAACCCAAGGAAACCTGGGTTCCAGAAATTAATACTTAGTTTTCATGCAGGTTCCAGTGAGGGGGAACAACACTTGGTACCTCGACAGTGGTTGTTCTAAGCACATGACTGGAGACAAATCTAAATTTCTCTCACTGGATGCCTACTACGGTGGAACTGTGACCTTTGGTGATAATAAGAAAGGTGAAATCATTGCTATAGGTAAAGTTGGAAGGTCAAGTTCCAATGCTATTGAAAATGTCTTTTTAGTCGAGGGTCTTAAACACAACTTGTTAAGTATTTCTCAATTTTGTGATAGAGGTAACTCAGTTAGCTTTACTTCAAATTTTTGTAGAATCATTAACAATGACACTAACAACATTATCCTTGAAGGAACCAGAAAAGGGAACACATATATTGTGGATCTTAACGAAGTTCCAAGTAGTAGTTTAACTTGTCTTAGTGTCATTGAGAATGATCCCTTATTATGGCACAAACGATTTGGCCATGCTAGTCTTTCTTTGCTAGATAAACTTAGATCAAAAGAACTTGTGGAAGGACTTCCAACCATCAAGTTCCTAAAAGAAAAAGTCTGCAGTGCATGTGTTAGAGGTAAGCAGACACGAATATCTTTCAAATCTAAGAATATGGTAAGCACCACAAAACCATTGGAACTTATCCATATAGATTTGTGTGGACCTATAAGAATACAAAGCAGAAGTGGAAAAAGGTATGTGATGGTTATTGTAGATGATTTTTCCAGATATACCTGGGTTTTCTTTCTTGTAAGCAAGGATGATACGTTTGATCACTTTGTTGCTTTTGTGAAGAAAGAACAGAGAAGAACAGGTCATCAACTGATCCACCTAAGGTCAGATCATGGAACTGAATTCGAAAACTCAAAATTTGATGAGTTTTGTGATGAACATGGGATGGACCACAACTTCTCTGCTCCCAGGACTCCACAACAAAATGGAGTAGTTAAACGGAAAAACAGAAGCCTGGAAGACATGGCAAGGACTATGCTGATTTCCAGTGGACTGCCTAGGAACTTCTGGGCAGAAGCAGTAAACACAGCGTGTTACATATTGAATAGAGTTTCTATTAGAGCAATAACCAACAAAACACCTTATGAACTAATTAAAGGAAGAAAACCAAATATTTCTTACTTTAGATCTTTTGGTTGCAGATGTTTTGTACACAATAATGGAAAGAGAAACTTGGGAAAGTTTGATGAAAGAAGTGATGAGGCTGTATTCTTAGGATATGCCTCAAATAGTAAAGCTTACAGAGTCTATAATAAAAGAACAATGTGTGTTGAAGAGTCTGTACATATAATTTTTGATGAAACTGATTTTGTAATTGATGTACAGGATGATGATGATTTCGAAATAGGATTAGTAAGAAGACATGACCCTGATGAGGAATCAACAATATCCATGAAGCAGCAAAACAAGAATCCAGTAGCTGAAAACCAAACTGCAACTGAAACAGAAGTTCCACAAGAGGAACATCCTGAGCCTGAAAACCCAGAACCTGAGAATCAGGAACCACTGAATCAAGAGACAAAAAACAATGATGCTGAATCTGAAAAGTTGTATCCAATCAAAGACTTTACCCCTAAACGTTGGAAATATCAAAAATCCCAACCGGTGGACGTGATTATGAGTGACATAACCAAAGGAACTTAGACCAGGTCACAGCTAAGGAACTTCTGTGCATTTTTCTCGTTCCTATCTACGTTGGAACCAAAGAACTGTGATGAAGCCTTACAAGATGCTGATTGGATCATAGCCATGCAAGCTGAACTAGGAGAATTCGAGAGAAACAAAGTTTGGCACCTAGTTCCTAGACCGGAACACCAGAAGGTCATAGGTCTAAAGTGGGTGTTCAGAAACAAGCTTGATGAACATGGAATCATAGTAAGAAACAAGGCTAGACTGGTTGTCAAGGGGTACAATCAACAAGAAGGCATAGACTTTGATGAGACATTTGCTCCAGTTGCCAGGTTAGAAGCTATACGCATTCTTATTGCTTTTGCAGCTTTTATGGAGATTAAGTTGTTTCAGATGGACGTCAAATGTGCATTTTTAAATGGTCTATTAAAAGAGGACGTCTATGTGGAACAACCTCCTGGATTTGAAGATCCAGATTTCTCAAATCATGTCTATAAACTTGATAAAGCTCTCTATGGGCTAAAACAAGCACCAAGGGCATGGTATGAGAGGTTGTCCAAGTTCCTGTTAGATAATGATTTTAAAAGAGGCAAAATAGACAAAACGTTGTTTTTGAAATCTAAAGGAACTGACATTTTAGTTGTACAAATATATGTAGATGATATTATTTTTGGTGCAACTAATGAATCTTTGGTGAAGTATTTTGCTGACCTTATGAGTGGTGAGTTCGAGATGAGCATGATGGGTGAGCTAAACTTCTTTCTTGGATTGCAAATTAAGCAAACTGAGAAAGGAATAATGATTCACCAACAAAAGTATGTGAAGGAACTCATAAAGAAATATAAGATGGAAAGTTCCAAAACTATAAGAACACCTATGGGAACTAACGCCAGACTGGATGAAGACATAGTTGGAACTTGCATAGATCAGAAGATGTATAGAGGTATGATAGGTTCATTATTATATCTAACTGCTATTAGACCTGATATATCCTTCAGTGTAGGCTTATGTGCGAGGTTCCAAGCAAATCCAAAGGAATCTCATCTCAAGGCAGTTAAGAGGATACTTAGGTACCTCAAAGGAACTGATGATTTATGTCTCTACTATCCAAGGAATGAATCAATTGATTTAGTTGGATACACGGATGCTGACTATGCAGGTGATTTAGTGAATAGGAAGAGCACATCAGGTATGACTCAATTTCTTGGATCATGCTTAGTTTCTTGGGGTTCCAAGAAATAGAATACAGTTGCCTTGTCTACAGCAGAAGCTGAATATGTAGCTGCTACAGCTTGTTGTTCACAAATGCTGTGGATAAAACAACAAATATGTGATTTTGGTTTAAAATTTGAATGTGTTCCAATTTATTGTGATAATACTAGTGCTATCTGTATTTCTAAAGATCCAGTGCAACACTCTAAGGTGAAGCACATCCACATTAGACACCACTTCTTAAAAGATAATGTGGAAAAAGGCTATATTAAGTTGGAATTTTGTCCTACTGATAATCAAATTGCTGATATTCTAACTAAGCCTTTGAGCAGAGAACGCTTTGAGAACATGAGACTGGAACTTGGGATGATCAAGCTGAATTGATTGCAACTGAAGTTCCTAGATATGGCATTGTCAATTAACAAGATAAATTAGAAGAATAAAACATCTACCACAAATTTGGTGTGATAAACATAACGGGAATGTCACCGTTGGTAAACTCTTGGAGGTCAGTGCAAGTAACTCTTATTTAAAACTGTACATACTATTCAAAGCAATGTAGACTTGTATGTGACTTGTTCCATAAATTATATTTTTGGAAAATCAGTTTTTCTTTTCAAGAAGATTTATCTTCTGGAATTATCTTTTATTAAATATAGTGTGAAAAGATAAATTCTTGATTTGTAAAAAAAAAAAAAAAAATTCCATCCGGATTAGTTTTCAAAAACAAGATAAAATTCATTGTTCCTAAACTAAACCCTTCCACTTCAATACACCGCTTCAAAAATTTACTCCCTTATAAATACTACCCAACCAACCCCATTAACTTACCATCACATCAATTAAACTCTAGAACTACTCTGACCATAAAATTTCTACAGCTAAACCACATAAAAATTTCTACAGCTAAACCTCAACCAACCATGGCCGAAGAAAACCCTAAGAACCAAGAAGAGCTATCACCTCTCAGATCACCTAGCCCACAACCACTCAGCCAAGAAATTCCTATTGTGCTACTTCAAACCACCTCAGAACCAAAAAATACCAAGCCAAAAGCCGTTGAGGACACTGCAACTTCCTCTACTGGAAGTTTGCCCAATGCTCTTGATCGAATCGGGTTATGGAAGAAGAGGAAAGCCGAAAAAACGGAAAAGTCACTCGAAGATCAAATTCTTGAAATTGATATGATGGAGAGGGACGAGGAACCCGAGGAAGAGAAAGAACATTCTGAGGGGGAAGAAGATGAGAAGGCACTGGGAAAATTTGCTGACAGGTATGTTGTAGGCTATAGAATTGATGATGCATGGTGTAATAAGGTGAATTTTGAACTTCTAGATCTGCTTAAGTTCCAGGGTTGGGATTTCATGTTTACTGTTAAAGCTAAAAATTATTTGTATCCAGTGGCTATGGATGAATTCTGTAAGGAATGTGAATTTGAGGATGGTGTGTGTTATAGCAAAATTAATGGTGTTGATGTTGAGTTTGATGCTGCTAGAATGGGGTCTATTCTGCAAGTTCCATGTGAGGGGTTTGATACTTACATGAAAGGGGCTGTGACTGTTAAGGTAGCAGGGCATACTAAAACTGAAATCATAAATTACTTAGGGGGTAAAAAGGGTGTTAGTGTGATGAATCACAATGATCCCTCTCCGTTGCACAAATTGCTGTTTAATTTGGTAAAGAAGTCCTTGGTTCCAAGGACCCAAAAGAAAAATGAATTGTGCTACTTAGATATGGCCCTAATCTTTTGCATGTCTAAGAAGATTAAAATTAATTTCCCAGCAATTATGATCCAACACTTAGAGCACTGCATAGAAAAAGAGATAAAAGTTGGTTATGCTGCGATTCTTGCTTCTGTGTTTGAAGATTTAGGTGTGCAATTGAGGGATTTCTATGGGCATATGAGGGAGAAAGGAGAAAATGTGATCAATGAAACCACTCTGAGAGGTTTGAGTATTGCTGTAGTGAGGGGGAAGTGTGTGAGGTATGAAGCTGCTCAGAAAAAGAAAGAAAAGGGCGAGGACTCACAGGTGAGAGTTCCTGTCAGGAAGAGCAGAAGGCTCTCTGGTGGAACTCAGGGTAGGACCAGTGCTGCTGATCCCTTGGAGTTGAGTGAAGGAGATGGAGGAGCTGATGAGCTAGTAGCTGATTTATCTAATAGGCTTATGCAGGTTGAAGGACAGCTCCTTGACTTGTCAGGGAAGATAAAGGCTATGGAGAGGACTGACGCTGCTCAGGTCAAGGAGTTCCACAAAGCCATCTCAAGCCTTGAAGCAAAACTGAAGAAAGCTCAAGAGGACAACAAAGCTGATCTTGAGAAAATTTTACAAGCGCTTGACACTTGATCACCTATGCAGACTACCCTAGCCATTCCCTAGCTTCATATTTTCCAATGGTTTTTGGAACAATGATCTGTTTTTATTTGGATGTTTTTGAACTCCTTTGCTTTTGAATATTTTGGAACTTGGTCTGTAATATTTTAAAGTACTCTGGATGGTTGGTTTTGTTAAATGGTATGGAACTTTGTCTATACTTGCTTGCATTGTTGAGAATAAACAGGAAAATTTGTGTGAAAGTACTAGCTTAAGAGAGCTAGCCAGCGCTGCTTCCAGCTTCCCACATTCGATGAATTGCCTGTGGGGCTGTGAGTAGATGAATAAAACTTTGAAAAGTCAAGTTTTTGATGATGCCAAAAGGGGGAAAAGCAGGAGCAAACTTGAAAGCTGAAGTTGTTCTAGTTCCAGTTGAGTAAGTAACAAAGGTTTCTCTTCTCTAAAAATTTTTTGCTTTCTGTTTGTTTTCTTTCTGTTACTTATGTTCTGTTTCTTTGTTTTGCTTATATGAAAAAAAAAGGGAAAAAATTGGAAAATAAAAAATTTAACCTTCTGTTTCTCTACTTATCATCCTCAGAAGTTTGCTCAGTTTGTCATCATCAAAAAGGGGGAAATTGTTGACCCTTATGAGGTTTTGATGATGATACTAAGAATTGAGCAAACTTCCTTTTAATAAGGATTTTCTAGTGTTGTGATGTTGGCAGATTCAGTAAGCGTAGAGGGCTGAAGTAGGAACTGGAACAAAGGAACTTTGGAAGATCCATGAGGACAAGTAAAGAACAGAAGAAGAGTTCCAGCAATGGAACTTCCCGAAGTTTCTCAACAGGAACTTCAAACGGGTGTAACGACCTGGTTCTGGTGTAATGCTGGGGCAAGCCTCAACAATCAAGGATCAACACAAAGATCAAGATATCAACCGAAGAAGATGGACTTCATAACTTATAGTTGTGTAAAAGATAAGTTTGTTTTCGTAGGATGATGTAAACATATAAATGATAGATATGCCTGGAACTTATTAGAAATCAGATAAAGCTTGGCAAACTAACTAATTCGTAAAAGATAATTATGAATTTTATAAAAAAGTACTTAATGAGTTTTATCTTATAAAATCTGGTTTAACTTGGTTTTATCTTTTTTATAAAATCTTATCTTTTAACAAAAACGAATTTGATAAAATTTGGTTTTTATAAAAACGAATTTAAATCTATTTGGATTCGGTTTTAAAGAAGATAAGATCAGATTTATGTTTGATCTATCTTGTTTGCGAAAACCCTAGTTTGAGAAGCTGAGGAACTCCTATAAATATAGAAGTATTTCAGCTTAGAAAAGTGAGAGTTTTAAGCGTGAAAACCACTTAGTGCTTAAGAGTAAGTTTGCCAAAAGGTTTAAGCTTTATCATTTTGATTTCGGGTTTCATGTGTAGCTTTCCATTTATGTGTTAGAGTGTGTCTTTGAGTTGTAATTGGTTTTGGGGTGAGATCGTGAATTCTCTTAAATTCACGCAAGTGTATGAGTTTGAATTCTCTAAAATTCGAGTGAAGACTGTGAATGCACAGAAAGTGAAAGGAACCTGAGAAGTGTCTTGGGTCACCTAGGAAGTGTCCTGGGTAAGGGGAGAAAAAGGGTCCTGAGAAGTGTCTTAGGTCTGATAGGAAGTGTCCTATCATAGAGTCAAGTGTCCGTGGTGGAACTTGCAAAGCAAAGGTCTGTGTAATAGGTTGTACTAGGAGAGTTGCCTATTATAGTGGAATTTGTTCATAAGTCCCAATAGGGCCGAGGTTTTACTTCCAGTTAGGCACTGGATGGTTTCCTCGTAAACTTGTTGTGTGCTTAAGTTTTCTTGATGTTTTTATTGTTTATTTCCGCTTAAGTTCCGCGATTGGAACCTACTACTATTCACCCCCCCTCTCGTAGTAGTTCATCTAAACTAACAAGTGGGAATTGACATTACGATTAGGGACAACGATTAGGGACAAATAAAGTAGGGAGCCGCCAACAAGTTTTTAAGGAACTTGTAAACCATTCACGGATCATAAAAAGGCAACCATGATAAGGGACAACGATGGGCAACAACGATTGACCCGTGAAGGTTACACCCCATTCATAATCAATGAGATTACTAACTCCTTATGGTTCGGAACCACGAAAGGGGGATCGGGGATGATGGTACGAAGTGAGTCATGGAGTCACATTTGCCCGTATTGGCCTCTACTCGATTCTTATATTGAAAAGCATTTCTGTGATCTCAAAGGCATACAAACAAAATATTCAATTCACTTCAAACTATTATTTAACTAAATTGGTTTAATATTAATGCACACATAATTCTAAAATATTGGTGATCACTTGAATTAATAATAAGATTAAAAAGGATCCTAAACCGGTTGTCCAAATTATCTTATTAGGCGTGATTTTCAATTACATATTCCCTTTAAACATGCAATATGGTGATCATAAAAATAATAGAATAACATTAATATTAAAACCAAATTAATCACAATTCCAACAACATAAAATCGTTAGAAAAATAATAAAAACAAAAGGAGCATAATCCTTACTTTGATTCTGTTTGCTTGCAACTACAAAATAATAAACGAGTTAGTAACTTCAAGGAAATAATAAAGCAATAATTAAATTAAATTAAATAAAGTATAATTGATTTTGGGGCCAAACCCTCAAACAATTCTACCTTTCACGCCTAGGCTTAAGGATGGAACCACGAGTGAAGTATGGACTCCTTTGAGTACTTGAAGAAGGAATTTTGAAGTAGAAAAGGGTAGGCTAGTGTTTAGGCTAAAGCATAGAAGAGAGAAAATAAAATAAGAGAATTACTCGGTGCCTCGTTCATCAGAAATGAGGGGGTATTTATAGGGAAAATGTGCTGAGGGAGCACACGGAACCCTAAAATGATAAAAACCCTAAAAAAGTATCCCGTGACACGGTCAAACTTTACCGTGACACGGGAAGCTCCACCGTCAGACGGTACACTTTCCCGTGACACGGTACATTTTTGGTGTGACGCGGGAAATTTTCAGAAAACGGGATAAAAAAACGCGTTAAGGGTTTACGCGGAAAAGACACGGAATGTCCCGTGTCACGGAAGACCTCCCGTGTCACGGGAAATCCCACCGTCAGACGGGAAGGATTCCCGTGACACGGTAGGTACCTGCCGTGGCGCGAGAAATTCCAGCCTGTTTTTCCGTCTAAATACATTTTTAACCCTAATTTCCTTCGGCATTTTAAGTGCCGATTGATAATTTCGGGCCTTTTCTGACTTTTTATTATTCGGGCTAAAATAAGAAAATAATTAAATTAAAAATAAATAAAGGGTTTGGGCCAAAAATAAATAATAAAACAATAAAATAAAAAAGGCTTGGGCTAAAAATTAATTAATAAGTTTGGGCTGAAATTAAAACTATGCTTTTACCAAACATCAAGACTAATCCATGGACTGTTCAAAAATTTGAATTTAATAAAATACGATTTTTTAAGCACTATCGGGATTAAATACTAAACCCAAACAATAGTGGCGGTGAAAGGTTGTTCATCATCGGGTTTGGTTTTGGGGAGACATTTTTAGGTGTCTACATAAGTCGTCGTCTTCTATAGCTTGGATATATGCTGGTTTGTGCCTTATTTCGATAGTTAGAGGCATTTGCTCGATTTCCGTGGGAATCCTAACCATTGAGGCTAATCTTGCCAAGGCATCGGCAAATTGTTTTTCTTCTCTAGGTAGATATGTATATTCTACCTTCTCTAACTGATCGGTAAGAGTTTCCAGATAGGTTTGGTAAGGGGCTAGGCTTTTGCTCCTTACTTTCCATCTTTTAGATATCTGATTGATGATCAAAGAAGAGTCTCCGAATATCCTTAACTTCTTTACTCCCAATGCCAAAGTTGTTTCAAGGCCTACCACGCATGCTTCATATTCAGCAGCGTTATTGGTAACGTCGAAATCAAGCTTTATTGAGATTGGAACGTGCTCTTCTTTAGGTGATACTAGTAGCACTCCGACGCCACATCCTTTTTGGTTTGAGGCTCCGTCGAAATACAAGGTCCAAGTATCATCTTCAGTGACCATTAGGTCTTCATCTGGAAAGTCATTGTCCTGTATTGGCGTCGAGTCTTCTATTGGAAAATCTTCTAGAAAGTCTGACACCACGGATCCTTAATAGCTTTTTGTGGCATAAACCGTACATCAAACTGGGCTAGATTGACTATCCATCTTGATATGTGTCCATTGAGTGTAGATTTCTCGAATAGATATTTGAGTGGATCTAATCGGGAGACTACGAAAACAGTATGCACCAACATGTAATGTCTTAACTTAGTTGTGGCCCACACCAAGGCGAGGCACAATTTCTCGAGCGGTGTATAGCGTGTTTCGTATTCGAGCATCTTTTTACTTAGGTAATAGATTGCGTTCTCTTTGCCTTCTACTTCTTGTGCTAGCATGGCTCCCATTGTCTCTTTGGTAACCGTCAGATATAACCTAACACGTATTCCGGGAAGTGCTGGTGCTAATACGGGAGGATTTGCGAGATAGGTTTTGATCTTTTCAAAGGCTTTTTGACACTCGTCATCCCATATTACTGGTACATTCTTCTTGAGCTTCTTGAAGATTGGTTCATATATCGTCGTCAGTTTTGATATGAACCTACTTATGTATTGCAACCGCCCAATAAATCCTCGAATCTGCTTCTCAGTCTTGGGCAGTAGCATTGACATGATTGCTTTAATCATGGTTGGCTCTACCTCTATTCCTCTAGAGCTTATGACATATCCCAAGAGCTTGCCTCATGTTATACTTTCAACCTCATGTTATACTTTCTTAGCCTTTCGAAAAATTTCCTTAAGGCTACTTGATGGCGTGGACGGTCTTTTGATTTTATAATCATGTCGTCGAGATATACTTCGAATTCTTTGTGCATCATGTCATGGAGTAAGGCAGTTGCTGCACGTTGGTAAGTAGCACCCACGTTTTTCAACCCGAATGGCATTACCGTGTAGCAGTAAGTGCCCCATGGTGTTATAAAGGTTGTTTTCTCCATGTCTTCTTCTGCCATGAGAATCTGATTGTACCCAGCTGTAGACACCCATTTGTGTCTCCCCAAAACCAAACCCAGTGATGAGTACCTTTCACGTCGAATCATAATCGAATGAAGTGAAAGTGTGGAAAGTCTAGCGTTGCGGATAGTTTTAATTTCTTTTCTTTTCTCTCTGTTTTTGAAAACTTATTTTAAGAAAACAGCCTATCCAGTTTGGTTGGTCCATGATATGGCTCCAATAGTGGTGTAGTTGGATGGGGCTTGCATAGACCTTTCCAACGATATATTATAAGCCCAATTCCGATGAATATTGAGGAAATTATGGCCAATTTACTAAACTGGGCCCGATTTGAGCTTTATGTACGGCCCAATGATCTAGGGGAGGGCCTAATATGATTTATCATTCCTAATGCAATTAGGAATGGTTTTAGTCTTCTAGAATCTTCTAGAAGGTTCTTTTCATTCCTAATTCAATTAGCATTGATAAGTTGACTTTGTTGACTTTTCAGAGTTTTAATCAAAATCAAATAGCATTTTCGAAGAAATTATATTATTTTATCTTCCAGTACTAGAAATTTATTAGATTTTCGAAAACGCGTTGAAATCCAGTTTGGCGTCCAACCCCAGGCCTTGGCGCCAGGCGCTAGCCATTGGCGCCTGGCGCTAGCCACCGGTGCCTGGCGCCAGCTAGCCAGGGCTGGCGCCAATCCTATTTTGCGATCTTCAGACTCTGTTTTGTTAATTTTATCTTTTTGGCTGATTTTCTATATAAATATCGTATCAAAAACTCCGTTTTCAATGACCAATTCTAACGAACTCTCTTTCATTCACCAATTCATTCATCTACAATCATTCATCATCTACATCTCTCATTCATCAATTCTCAACAAACATTAGTTCTTTAGCATTCTTTTCATTCTTCAATTCTTTCTTGCTTTTTCATACAAAATTCCGCATTCATAAAGATCCAGAAACACCTAGCCATATTTAAAGTTGCCTTCGTCCTAGAGAAAGGTTTTAATTTCTGAGGGTTTGGTCCCAAATCTCTATTTCAATTATTTAATTTGATTGTTTTGATTATTATTTTCCTTGAAGTTACTAACGTGTGTATTTTGTTATTAGAAAGAGGTACGAAGCATCAAAGTAAGTACTTTAATTGATTTATTGATATTATGATGTAGACATCATGTATATATTATTAGTATGGTATTCCTAGTATCATGTCTAGGGTATTTTTAATATTAAATATGATTGCTATGATGCCTTTTATTATCTTCCTAATATTTACTCATGTTAGTATCATGTTAGGGTTAAAGATTTGATTTTATTGCTCAGTGACATGCTAGGGTTTGTTATTAATCTTGTTAGTATCATGCCTAGGATCTTGCTATTTTTATTATGCTTTAATATTAACATGAACATGATTATGATTATAATTGTTATAATTTATTATTATTATTTTGATGATGATTATTTTATTTATGATTATAATAATTATTGATTATTATTACGTTGCTTGATACATTATTTTTTCTTTATTGCTTGATCACACCCTTTGATGCATGTTTAAAGGGAATTTGTACTTGTAATCACGCTTAATAAGATATTAATAATCTTGTTAGGGTTAATTGTGATTCTAATTCAAGTGATCGCCAATAATAGTTTATTTGTGCATTAATATTCAACCAACATAGATAAACAGGTTTAGGGTTAATCTATTGATTGCATGTTAATTAAAAAGCGCACATGAATACGATCAGAATAAAGTAGAGGCCTATTATTAGGGCAGGTTCAATCTCTTTTAGGTTGGATTTGTACCATCATCCCCGAACCGTGATTTGGTTCATGACCTTATGGAGTTGACGATCTCTTGGATCGTTAAGGGGTGTAACCTTCACCTCATGAACGGTTTACAAGTTCCTTAAAAAACTTGTTGGCGACTCTTTTGCTCTATCTTCTTCCCTTTTGGACGCCACCGTACTTTAGTGTATGATCATAGTAGGGTTCAAGCTAGTGGGATTTTAAAGGCTTGAAATTATTCCCTACAGTTTTTGGCGACTCCACTTGGGAGGATTTCTATTTTAATTCCTGAATTTGTTTCGGCAATGATTTAGAATGATTGGATGAGACTCGAAAAGTTCTAAGTATTCCATGTGCGTAATTTTGATTAACATTATTGTCATATGCATAAAAAGGTTCTCATTGGAAAGACCATCCGTAATGAGTAAAAAACATAGGATTTTACACGTAGGAAATTTGAGAAATGTCTTTCACAACTAGGACTGAAATAACACCACGCAAAATTGGAAGATTTTATCGAGCACAGAAAGCTGCTGAGGCATGTGGGAAGTAGCGTCAGGGGCCAGAGCTTGGCGCCAAACTTTTAGCCGTAGCGCCAGACGCCAGTATTGGCGCTAGGCGCTACAGTTAAAAGTTGGCGCCAGTCTCTATTTGTTGGCGCCAATTTTCACCAATACCGAGCCAGAAATATGCGTTCTAATTTCGACCGGTTTTTAGTATTGTTTGCTCGATCCTACTTCCTGATTGAATTTTTTCTCACTTTTCTGAAACCCATATGTGTTCTACATATGGACATAACCCTCTGGGAATTCATGCTCCATCTACCCGATTGAACGCTCCGTGCAACAAAGGGTACATCTGAGATGTTGAATTCACCAAACCATGGAAGCGAGTTTTTCTAAAACTCGCAAAAACTCGCGGTGTCCCATCCACTCGCGCCAACCCTTCACGGTTAGGCTTCCGCGCGGTGCATCCGGACAATTAACCATGGACCCTCTATTGACTAAAGCATATCCCGAACTTTAGAGAACTAGAGCCATGGTTAGGTTGCAAACTCATTGCATCATATTGTGCCTACTTGACTAATTGTGCATTATTTGTTGTGCATACTCTATGTGATTTTTCCTAATCGTTTGTTTGACTTGTGTTAAGACTAAATAAACTGATTAATGACTAAAGGACTTTGTTTAATTAATTAATTAATTAATTTGAGCTAATAAATAAACATAAAATCGAGTCATAGTTCCTTTAAGTCAACCCGGATTTTTATTCCCGTATACTTCACAAACGTCAACTTGTTTTGGTCATATCTGGAGTTCTAGAACGAACTACGAGTCGTACAACCTATGGATCTGTAGCCCCGAGTGTTTTATTTAATTTGGTGTTGGTTTCATCCCAATCAGAGTCGCAGATCAAAAGTTATGACTAAAATACCACAGTCTGTCCAGTTTAATGCATATACGTGAAGTCTTAACTTAGTCTTCGCTTGAGTCTAGTTACATAGTCTAGCCACATGGTCATGACACGAGTCTTAACATGTCACCTACACTCACTAGTCTTAGCACACACTTTGAGTATGCATCACCATGACCATGTCTTAGGTTCATGCACAAGTCGGTCTTTTCCGTCATTTGAGTTGGGGGGTACATTCTATTCCTAATTCTTCATATCCCTCCATCAAAATCCTCTTTCACATTCTATTCCAATCTTTCTTCACTTTCCTCCATTCATTACATGTTGAATAAAGCTTGAGTCAAATAATTAACAATAAATATTCCCAAATTCCTTTTCCACAGTACTTGGTCGAGGAGAGAAGGGCGATTAATCAAGGACAACCTCTTTATTCAGGTCTCACTTTTTGATAAACCGATTCGTCAAAAGAGGAAGGATAAAAAGATAATGGCAACTCAAGAAGAAGTCAATGAGCTTAGGAACCAGCTGGTTACCATGACTGAGACACTGAAGCTTCTCGCACTCAGGATTGATGATCCCGTGAAGCAACAACAAATGGACCTCATGCAAGAGAGTTTAAGCAAGTTGTCTAGCGACTATAAGTTTCAAGAGCTTACATCACAAGGGGTCTCGCTGGATAAAGATCTTCTTCCGCAGAAGTTCAATGCCAATGACATCCCAAAATTCAAGGCAACGGATAATCCTTACTTTCATCTAAGAGCTTTTGAAACTATAATGAGCATTAAGGGTATCGATAAGAAGGTTTTCTCCTCTCTGTTCCCACTATCTCTTGAAACCGTTTGCCAACAATGGTTCTTCTCCCTTGACAAGGAGAAAACCTCTACCTGAGAATCGATAGTGAACTCTTTCGTTGATAGGTACAAGTGCAATATTCAAGTTGAAACCGATCATAGACAACTTGAGATGCTAAGACAAAAAGAGAATGAAGGCTTTACTTCTTTCTTTAATAAGTGGAAGGAAACCTCCGCCAAGATGATCGAGGTCCCCACCGAAAAGGAGTCTGTGAGGATGTTTATCAAGAATCTCCAAGAAAAGTATTCAAAGCACTTAAAATATCAACACAACTTGAATACTTTCAAGGCCGTTTATGACATCGGAATTGAAATCGAAGACGACCTCGCAAAGCAAAAAGTTACTAACAATAGTAACCACGGTGGCTGGAAAGGAAAGAAGAACGACAATCCTTCTTCTTCCGAAAACGCCCACTCTAGTAATAATGTTAGTACCTTTGACCATAATGGTGTCTTAGCCATAGATAATCAAGGATCTAAAAGGAAACCCATGCGAGAGTTCACACCCATTGGAATGACCTACGATGCTGCTTTCGATCATCTCTATGATCGAGGAATAATCAAACCTATTGGCCCTACCGAGGATCCAACACCAGAAAATCAATCTTCGAGATGGAATCCAAACTCCTATTGCAAGTACCATCGAGGGCGCGGTCATACTACTGATGAATGCTACAGGTTTCAAAACCCCATTCAAGATCTCATAGAGGCAAATAAGATCCCATCGCCTCTAGCTAGCGAGAAGACTGGATGATGTCGGAGCAAACAACACAAGACAAGAGGCGACTTTCAATGACAAGATTTCATGGCCTCTTTTTTCTATTTCTTTTTCATTTTTTCCTTTCCCCAATAAGTCTAGCATAGGCACCTTTGTTTTCCCTTAGATTAATTTTTGTAGATTCTTTATTTATTTTCTTTTAATAAAATGAGCATTTATTTCCTTGCATATGATCATCACATTGCATTGCAAAAAAAAAAAAAAAAAAAAAAAAACCATGTCGAATTAAGCACAAGGTATACCAATGATTTGAGGCAACCCTTGTAGCCACATCATATCTTCTTTCGCCTTTCTAATTTACAAATCCTTTCTTCATAAACCACTTTGAGCCTCATCTAACGATAAACCTTTCTTTTTTCAACCTACATCTATCTAACCTTGGGATGGGATGGTGTGCAACTTATGCAATTTACAAAGAACAAAGCTTGAGTGATTTCAGAAATTCGAAAAATAGTAAAAATAAGCAAAAAAAAAAATTAATAAATAAAAGTGTACAAAAGGGTAAGTGTTCCATTGTCTTTGATATGAAAATATCTTTGATAAGAACACGTCTCAGATTGCGTCCCTTATTGAGTGCTCGGTACCGTGCCTGAGAAACATGAATTCCAAGTGAGTGATAGACCGCATGATCGGGATTGCCCACACTTGTAAAAATAAAATAGATGCTAAAGCAAAAGATAAAAGAGAGCTAAAAAAGAGTAGAAACTCAAGCACAAAAATATAAATATTCGAAAGCGAGGTTGCACACCTTGGGGGCTTATCTAGGGTCTTGAGCCTTTATCCCCTTCTTCTTTAAACCTTTAGCCTAACCACGTTACAACCCTTAAAAAGACCTTTTTGAGGTATACACACTTGTGCGAGGTTCGGCTAGAGCTACGTTCGACCTGATTCCTAACGGATACGTAGGCAACCTCACATCGAGGTGCGGCCGTAATAAACATGCATTCATATTCACATTCACATAATTACACCATGATCATATCAAGGGATCTCCAATGCTCATCCCTATTCATTTAGAGCTAGACTTGGGGGCTTAATCCCTACATTATTAGCTTACCTAGCCTAAGAGTCACCACCATTTGACTCTTTTCAATATATTTTTCCACACACTTAGCTCTTGCGACCTAACTTTAGTGTCACTTTCACACACTGCACATATACATGACCAAATATACCTTACCTTAGGAACCCTTTGTCATGAAATCTTAACGCTGAAGCATGCTTCGTCAAAATCACTCATAATTGTCATTGCATCGCGAAGTATGAAGTGCTTAGCCTCCGTGCCTAAGTTACCCAAATACTTTCATCATTGAGTCAACAGTTGAGATAGCCTAGGATGAATTAATCCTTCAACCTTGAGAGATAGTATCAAACAACATCTGACTAAGCTCATTCAACATGCATTTTCAAACTTCACTTAGATTCTTTTTTCGCGTCTTTCTTTTTCGGGAGAAAGTCGGTACCCTCCACAAAAATGACAGAAAATTTTTGCTTTTCTGCATTTTCAAGTCGCACGATCACATTACAATGCACACACAATTCATGTGCACACTGAGTCATGTCGTGTCATATCACTTTGATTTGAGTCTAATACATGTGTCAAACACTTTGAGTCGATTCAACCTCGAGTCAATCACAGCGAGTCAAGTTTATGCCTTGAGTCGTGTCAAGTCGATGAGTCAAGCAATGCTAAACATTAGGTCAACCCTAAGATAATTAAAGAAATTGGCAAAGTTCTATAGTCAAAAATAAATACAGGTGCAGCAGAATAGGGAAGACCCTACTCCAATTCTTGGCGCCAGAGATATCTCAGCAACGACAAAGCTCGAAGCCTCCCAGAAAGGTGATTTTGACCTCATGCAGCAATTTCGGGTTCCTTGGTACGCCAGTTAGCCCCTATAAGCAATTTGACATGATTAAGTAGTCGGTTTGATTATAATTGCAATAAGTGATCGACCTGACGAAAAATCGTCTCACTTAGCTTAAGCGCCTAAAACACTGGCTCATTACAATCGGTTCAAAAGCAAGCACTTAAACGACAATATTTCCAAATATGGATTGTCGCGCATTCTTATTAAACGACAAAGTTTTCCAAAAATTGGATTGTCATCCCCAACTGACAATATTTCCAAAATGGATTGTTGTGCATCTTCTTCAAACGACAATTTTTCCAAGATTGGATTGTCATCTCTGGCAAGGTTTCCAAGCGTGGATTGTCGTGCTCCTTCTTTGTTTGGCAAGTTTTTCCAAGTTCGGATTGTCATACATTCATAGATCTTTGGCAAGTTTTCCAAGATTGGATTGTCATACACCCAGTTCCCTATGGCAAAATTTCCCAAAGGATTGTCGCAAGTCTCTACTCATCATAAATTTCGGCAAAAGTTCCTCATCGTGGATTGTCATTCATTTTAGTAAGTGGCAAATTTTCTCGAAGTGGATTGTCGATCGACTCTTTTTTGCAAATGTTCCAAGACGCGGATTGTCAATAGTGGCAATATTTTCCCAAAAGGATTGTCGCACAGCGTTGGCAAATTTCCAAGGTGGATTGCTTTCAAGAGTTATATTCCAAGATGTGGATTGTCGATCGTAGCAAAGTTCTTATGAAAGATTGTTACGAAGCATTGGCAACTTTTCCAAAAATTGGATTTTGGCAAATTTTCTGAGATACGGATTGTCGCTTCATCGTGGCAACATTTCCAAGGATGGATTGTTACGAAGCATTGACAACTTTCCCTAAATCGGATTGTCATACATCATACAAGAGTTGTGTTGGCAACTATTCCCAAAGAAAAGAGGATTGTCATTACAGCAAAAGCACCGACATACTGGTTCACAAGCAGCAAAGCGCCGACTTACTGGCATAGAAACATTAAAAAGCAGTGATCTTTTCGAAGACTATCACAGCGGAAAAAAAGAAGCTCTTTGAAGCAGCAAGGTGGCATTCCCTAGATTATGGAAAGTTGTCAGAAACAACTGAAGGTGATTTCAAGAGAAATAATCTTCGATATTATTCCCTTGGACGTGGAATATTATCAATGCAGATGGAGATTGTTTCAAGAGAAGCAATCTTCAATAGTATTCCCTAGGATGTGGAATATTATCATTGCGGAGGAGGATTGTTTCAGGTGAAGCAGTCTTCTAGTTTGGAAGCAGTTACGGGCGTAGCAGTTTTCAGGCTGGATGGCATTCTGTAGCTTGCAGGAGGTCATCAAAACAAATCGGTTACTTTCAGAGAAGTGTGCTCTAGGGTGCAAGATACGCGTTTCTTAACTCTTATATCTGTTTAACTAACGCTAGTTTTGCAGGTATCGGCGTTACAAGATTGATTTGGGATCGCAGAACGTTCTGAATCATTCTCCGTCCCTATCAATAAATTGACTTTTGTTTTTGAAACTTGCGTTTCTACAAACTCAGTCAAAGTGAGGGCTTCTGTAGACACCCATTTGTGTCTCCCCAAAACCAAACCCAATGATGAGTACCTTTCACGTCGAATCATAATCGAATGAAGTGAAAGTGTGAAAAGTCTAGCGTTGCGGATAGTTTTAATTTTTTTTCTTTTCTCTCTGTTTTTGAAAACTTATTTTAAGAAAACAGCCAATCCAGTTTGGTTGGTCCATGATATGGGTCCAGTAGTGGTGTAGTTGGATGGGGCTTGCAAAGACCTTTCCAACAATATATTATAAGCCCAATTCCGATGAATATTGAGGAAATTATGGCCAATTTACTAAACTGGGCCCGATTTGAGCTTTATATACGGCCCAATGATCTAGGGGAGGGCCTAATATGATTTATCATTCCTAATGCAATTAGGAATGGTTTTAGTGTTCTAGAATCTTCTAGAAGGTTCTTTTCATTCCTAATTCAATTAGCATTGATAAGTTGACTTTGTTGACTTTTTAGAGTTTTAATCAAAATCAAATAGCATTTTCGAAGAAATTATATTATTTTATCTTCCAGTACTAGAAATTTATCAGATTTTCAAAAACGCGTTGAAATCCAGTTTGGCGTCCAACCCCAGGCCTTGGCGCCTAGAACCAGGCTTGGCGCTAGGCGCTAGCCATTGGCGCCTGGCGCTAGCCACCGGTGCCTGGCGCCAGCTAGCCAGGGCTGGCGCCAATCCTATTTTGCGATCTTCAGACTCTGTTTTGTTAATTTTATCTTTTTGGCTGATTTTCTGTATAAATATCGTATCAAAAACTCCGTTTTCAATGACCAATTCTAACGAACTCTCTTTCATTCACCAATTCATTCATCTACAATCATTCATCATCTACATCTCTCATTCATCAATTCTCAACAAACATTAGTTCTTTAGCATTCTTTTCTTTCTTCAATTCTTTCTTGCTTTTTCATAAAAAATTCCGCATTCACAAAGATCTAGAAACACCTAGCCATATTCGAAGTTGCCTTCGTCTGAGACGTGAAAGGTTTTAATTTCTGAGGGTTTGGTCCCAAATCTCTATTTCAATTATTTAATTTAATTGTTTTGATTATTATTTTCCTTGAAGTTACTAACGTGTGTATTTTGTTATTAGAAAGAGGTACGAAGCATCAAAGTAAGTACTTTAATTTATTTATTGATATTATGATGTAGACATCATGTTTATATTGTTATTATGATATTCCTAGTATCATGTCTAGGGTATTTTTAATATTAAATATGATTGATATGATGCCTTTTATTCTCTTCCTAATATTTATTCATGTTAGTATCATGTTAGGGTTAAAGATTTGATTTTTATTGCTTAGTGACATGCTAGGGTTTGTTATTAATCTTGTTAGTATCATGCCTAGGATCTTGCTATTTTTATTATGCTTTAATATTAACATGAACATGATTATGATTATAATTGTTATAATTTATTATTATTATTTTGATGATGATTATTTTATTTATAATTATAATTATTATTGATTATTATTATGTTGCTTGATACATTATTTTTTCTTTATTGCTTGATCACACCCTTTGATGCATGTTTAAAGGGAATTTGTACTTGTAATCACGCTTAATAAGATATTAATAATCTTGTTAGGGTTAATTGTGTTTATAATTCAAGTGATCGCCAATAATAGTTTATTTGTGCATTAATATTCAACCAACATAGATAAACAGGTTTAGAGTTAATCTATTGATTGCATGTTAATTAAAAAGCGCACATGAATACGATCAGAATAAAGTAGAGGCCTATTATTAGGGCAGGTTCAATCTCTTTTAGGTTGGATTTGTACCATTATCCCCGAACCCTTATTTGGTTCATGACCTTATGGAGTTAACGATCTCTTGGATCGTTAAGGGGTGTAACCTTCACCTCGTGAACGGTTTACAAGTTCCTTAAAAACCTTGTTGGCGACTCTTTTGCTCTATCTTCTTCCCTTTTGGACGCCACCGTACTTTAGTGTATGATCACAGTGGGGTTCAAGCTAGTGGGATTTCAAAAGCTTGAAATTATTCCCTACACCTGCGTATCCATCCATGAATGAGAGAAGCGCGTGATTTGCCGTGTTATTTACCAGAATATCGATGTGTGGCAAAGGGAAGTCGTCCTTTGGACTTGCCTTATTTAAGTCTCGATAGTCGACACACATCCTTACCCTTCCGTCTTTCTTTGGAACTGGGACGACGTTGGCGACCCATTCGGGGTATTTGGATACCTTGATGAAACCTACAGTTATTTGTTTTTGAACTTCTTCTTTTATTTTAAGTGCTACGTCGGGTTTCATTCAACGCAACTTTTGTTTTACAGGTTTCATTCCTGGAATTAGTGGTATAGTGTGTTGAGCTATTTCTCTATTAATGCCTGACATATCTTCATATGACCAAGCAAATACATCGATAAATTCTTTAAGTAAGTTAATTAAATCGATTCTTTCTTGTTTATTCAATGTTAATCCGATTTTAACTTCTCTTTTATGAGTTTAATCATTCGAGATATCAACCGTTTCAGTTTCTACAATTACCGGTATTTTCTTTTCGAGTGTTTCCATTGCTTTAATAATTTCTTTGTCTTGGGTTAGAGAAGAACACGAGAAGTAAGGAGAATGAGAAATATTATTATACTCTGAGAACATTACATCAAAGAGTGATATGTCCTCAGGGACTGGATCACTAACTATCCTAGGAGAAGAAATAGGAGAGGGAGGTGTTACTACTAAAGACTTAGAAGACTCTGACTCAGATGACTCTTCGAACATCGGTCCCTATCCTGTCGTGGTTGATATCTTCCTTCCGCTTGGAGTAGTCACTTTGATAGTCTTGCGCCATCCATGTAGTGATTTTTCAGCTGGAGTAATTAACTTCGAGGGGTCAAAGCTTTCACTTTGTAGGACCGTTTGAATGAGTGAGGAGTTATCTTCTTCATAAGTTGGCTCATTCTTTTCTCGCCTAAACAGTAATCCCATGAAGTTAAAGTCAAAGCATGGGGGTGCTTTCTCCTTATGGACGGGAATTGGGATTTCATCAGTGAAGTAGCAATCCAAGAAAATCTCGAATCCCGGTTGTCTTTTACCGTTTACAACAAATGGCTCGGGAAATTCATGGCATGGATAGTCCTGTCCTTCTTTTATGAACTGACCGTTAAGCGTAAGAGGGTACTGATCCATTGGAATTGCTTTATTTTGAATGCGAGCGTCCCTACGCGCCTTCAACTTTTCTTGGGCTCGCTTGAGATCTTTCCAAGTTGGTTCAAAACCAAGTCCGAAAGTATCTAACTTAGGGAGGCCAGGTGACTCCAGCGATTTTGCTATTCCTTTCTTCTTTCCTAAAGTCATTCTAGGAAAGTGTCCTTGTTTCTTCAGCATGGCGTTGACGGTCATGTATGAATGGGGGTCATGGCAAAGAGATGTCCTTTCATCCTCCTAGATTAAGGAGACTTCTTTATTAAAGCCCCATAGGTCTTCATCATCTTCGTCGTGCTCCACATAAATGATTGGATTTTCTATTGATTTGATTCTAATTGGCAAAGCATCGATAGTGATTGGAATTCCTCCAACTATGGCTTTTACTTGTTGGTGGAGAGATGAAAGGACGGCCTTTAGATCATGAAGCCAAGGGCGTCCCAACAACAAGTTGAATGAGGCTATGATGTCCACTACTTGAAAAGTAGTAGCATGTTCTATTGCTCCTGCCGTTACATTTAGGGTAATCTTGCCAAGAGCTTGACGACGAGTATTATCGTACGCTCTTATTCCTTGTTTGGACGGAGTTAGATCTTCATCCCTTATGCCGAGCATCCTCGCGGTTCTAAGTGGACAGACACTGATAGCCGATCCATTGTCTACAAGGGTCATAGGAACATTCATCCTTTTGTAGACTACCGTGAGGTTTAATGCCTTGTAATGTTTGTCACCTTCTGGGGGTAAATCTTTGTCAGAAAAGGTGATAAAATTAATCGGACTAGGAAGGTCACTTGTGAGGAAGTTGGCTAGTCCCTCAGGAGTAGTGTTAGAATCTATCCAGATTTTATCCAAGGCATTCATTACAGCCAACCTATGCTCTCGAGATGTTGCCAGAAGTTTCCACACATTCATCTCAACTTTTGTCTTCTTAAACTGTTTAACAATGTCGTTGTCTTCGATGATAGGTATGGGAACTTGATGTATGGTGGGCATAGGTTGTATTGAAACGGGAGGTTGCATTCTCCCAGATCTTGTGAGGACGTCTATTGATGAATCTTCTTCAGCCCAAATGTCATCTGTGGTGTATGACACAGAAGGTGAAGGTCCTACTATGTCCTTTAGATAGACATCTTCTTCATCACTGTCCCAAACTCCATTAATGGTTATATCCTCTTCTTGTTGGACTTGGACTAGTTTCTTTTCATCAATCATTTTTTGTACCAAATCCTTGAATTTGAAACAGTTTTCTATAGCGTGACCCCCTGATTGATGATACTGACAGTAATATCTATCTGTCCTTTTCAATGACTCGAATGGTCTCGGTTCGAGAGGTTTGACCTCGCCACTCTCGGAGAGCATTTCGAACATTTGCGCATATGGGATCCCAATCGGAGTGTAGGTTCTATTGCTCTTCTTGGGTTTTTCAGTGACTTGTAGGGGAAAGCACTTTGCCTTATAAGTCGTTCTCACTGGTGTGAATTCTCTTTTAGGTTCTTCTTTTGGAAGTGGAAGCTCATCATATTTCTTATGGAGTTTGTTCATTACTTTGAGAGCTTCACGTAGTAATTGCGATGCCTCCTTCATAGACAGTGTGAGCAATTGTATATCTTCCTTATTTGCCGGTTCTGGAAGACTATCCTTGACATCGAAAAAGATCTCCTCTTCTTTTTCTATGGCACAGATTTCTTTAACAGGTTTAATGAGAGAGGAGGGGTCAACCTCGTTTTCCTCATCGGAGATAGCTAGAGTATGAGCTAGAGGTGCATTGTCGATACTTAGCTTCTTACTGGCAGGGGGCAACGATAGTTTGTTGTTGTCAATTACGTCTTGGATAGCTTCCTTAAGCTTCAAACAGCTTTCAGTGGAATGGCCCCTACCTTGGTGATACTTGCAGTGTGCATTGGGGTTCCAGTTAACCGACCTCTTCTCAACTGGTGGGTCCCCAAATGGTCCAATAGGAGTTATAAGACCTTTTGCATTTAATCGATCAAATGCGGTGTCATAACTCATGCCAATAGGAGTGAAGTTCCTCCTATATGGTTTCTTCTGTCCTTGGTTGTTCATGGCAAGAACGTCTCGTAAATTAAAAGTGCTAACATTATTTGAGTGGGCGGTTTTGGAAGAAGAAGGATTGTTGTTCTTCTTTCCTTTCCAACCACTGTTGGAGTTATTGTTGGCAGCTTTTGACTTAGCTAAGTCATCTTCAATATTGATCCCAATGTCATAAACGACCTTGAAGGTATGAAGATTATTTTGATATTTAAGATGCTTGGAATATTTTTCTTGGAGATTTTTGATAAACAGTCTCACAGACTCTTTTTCACTTGGCACCTCAATCATCTTAGCTAAGGTTTGTCTCCACTTGTTAAAGAAAAAGGTGAAGCCTTCATTCTCTTTCTGCTTGAGGATTTCAAGTTCTCTATGGTCAGTCTCAACTTGAATGTTGCACTTGTACCTATCAACGAAAGCGTTTGCTATAGTCTCCCAGGTAGAGGTCTTTTCTTTCTCGAGAGAAAAGAACCATTGTTGGCAAACGGTTTCGAGAGATAGCAAGAATAGAGAAGGGAAGACCTTCTTATCAATACCCTTGATACTCATTATTGTTTCAAATGCACTTAAATGGAAGTAAGGGTTGTCAATTGCTCTGAATTTTGGGATGTCGTTGGCGTTGAACTTCTCCGGAAGAAGATCTTTGTCCAGCGAGACCCCTTGTGATGTAAGCTCTTGAAACTTGTAGTCGCTGGACAACTTGCTTAGGCTCTCTTGCATGAGGTCCATTTATTGTTGCTTCACGGGATCGTCGATCCTAAGTGCGAGAAGCTTCAGTGTCTCAGTCACAGTAGCCAGTTGGTTCTTAAGATCATTAACTTCTTCTTGAGTTGCCATTATAACCCTAGCTTTTCTCTTGTGAGCTATAGGTTTGTCGAAAAGTTGGACTTGTACGAAGAGGTTGTCTTTGATTAATCGTCCTTCCTTTCTTGACCACGCGCTATAAATTAAACCATTTTGCAATTTAATTACTTGACTCGAATCATCTTGACTTTATGGTTTATTTTAAGGGAAAAAAGAAAAAGAAAAGGGTGCATATTTTTGGAAAAAATAATGTACATATTTTTAGGGAATTAAGTATTATTATTTTTATTGGAGGATTAATATCCGACTTACCCCCCTAAAAAAATGACTGAAAAACGCGCACACAAGACTCTCTTAATCATGGTCAAAGTATGTGTATTGGTGTGTGCGTTGAGTGTAAGTGACATGCTTAGACTCTTGTGTAAGACCATGAGGCTTCTGTGCCTAAACTCGATCATTGATTCAATTAAACATTATTGACAGCAAAATTAACCGAATTAAACAGAAAACTGATTAATTAGACCCTAGGTGATGACTCGACCAATAATCCGAACTGTCGGCCAAGCAACAGGACTGGCGTCACAATGTGGAGCTTGGCGCCAGACAACATAGCTGTCGTCAGGCGCTACACTCCATCGTGTGGCGCTATAGCTCAGACCTTGGCGCCAATATTGGAGCTTCGGTCTGGGACTGTTTTCGGTGTTATTAATCAACTGGGGTATGCCTAAAGTCGTACTAGGTCAATTCCGATTAAAACATTAGACTTTATTGACTTAAATTAATTAATTAATTAATTAGGCAAAGTTCTTTGAGTCATTAATTGATTTAGTCTCAACACAAGTCAACAAACGGTTAGGAAAAAATCACATAGAGTATGCACAACAAATAATGCACAATTAGTCAAGTAGGCACAATATGATGCAATGAGTTCGCAACCTAATCATGGCTCTAGTTCTCTAGATTTCGGGATATGGTTTATTCAAAGAGGGTCCATGGTTAATTGTCCGGATGCACCGCGCAGAAGCCTAACCGTGAAGGGTTGGCGCGAGTGGATGGGACACCGCGAGCTTTAGAAAAAAACTCGCTTCCATGGTTTGGTGAATTCAACATCTCAGATGTACCCTTTGTTGCACGGAGCGTTCAATCGGGTAGATGGAGCATGAATTCCCAGAGGGTTATGTCTATATGTAGAACACATACGGGTTTCAGAAAAGTGAGAAAAAATTCAATCAGAAAGTAGGATCGAGAAAACAATACGAAAAACCGGTCGAAATTAGAACGCATATTTCAGGCTCGGTATTGGGGGAAATTGGCGCTAGCAAACAGAGACTGGCGCCAACTTTTAACTGTAGCGCCTGGCGCCAATACTGGCGTCTGGCGCTACGGCTAAAAGTCTGGCGCCAAGCTCTGGCCCCTGACGTTACTTCCCATATGCCTCAGCAACTTTCTGTGCTCGATAAAATTTTCCAGTTTCGCGCAGTGTTATTTCAGTCCTAGTTGTGAAAGACATTTCTCAAATTTCCTATGTGTAAAATCCTATGTTTTTAACTCATTACGGATGGTCTTTCCAATGAGATCTTTTTTATGCATATGACAGTAATGTTAATCAAAATTACGCACATGAAATACTTAGAACGTTTCGAGTCTCATCCACTCATTCTAAATCATTGCCGAAACAAATTCAGGAATTAAAATAGAAATACTCCCCAGTGGAGTCGCCAAAAACTGTAGGGAATAATTTCAAGCCTTAAAAATCCCACTAGCTTGAACCCCACTGTGATCATACACTAAAGTACGGTGGCGTCCAAAAGGGAAGAAAATAGAGCAAAAGAGTCGCCAACAAGTTTTTTAGGAACTTGTAAACCGTTTACGAGGTGAAGGTTACACCCCTTAACGATCCAAGAGATCGTCAACTCCATAAGGTCTAGAACCAAATAAGGGTTCAGGGATGAAGGTACAAATCCAACCTAAAAGAGATTGAACCTGCCCTAATAATAGGCCTCTACTTTATTCTGCTCGTATTCATGTGCGCTTTCTGATTAACATGCAATCAATAGGATTAACCCTAAACCTGTTTAATCTACGTTGGTTGAATTTAATGCACAAATATAAATCTATTATTGGCGATCACTTGAAATCATAATCATATTAAACCTAACAAGATTATTAAATATCTTATTAAGCGTGATTACAAGTACCAATTCCCTTTAAACATGCATAAAGGCGTGATCAAGCAATAAATAATAAATATCAAGCAACAATAATAATCATAATAATAATAATCATCATCAAAATAATAATAATAATAATAATAATAATAATAATAATAGGGAAAATACATGTTAATAAGCCTTATTAACATGACATGTTAATAAAGGGGCGGCGTCGTCATTTTGGTGAGTAAAGTAAGGGTATTTTGGTATTTTAAATGTTCACAAGCGTTAACGATCGTTTCCCCTTTCTGCATACCTCCGTTTTTACCCCACGTTTCCCCTTTTTGGTTAAACAATGTTCTCCGTTCATTGAGTGCTCCAATTCTTAGGGTTTAAGTTGAATCGGCGAATTTCGCCGCAAACAATTTGATTCCAGGAGGAAAATGTGTTTGCTTTTCCCACTTGTACGAGCTGACCGTAGTCGTTAAGTAAATCTCACAATCGCAGCGTCTTTTGGCGGAATATTGGCGACAATAATTACGATTTGCAGGGCAGTGTACTTGATTCAGCTAGGGTTTCAAGTCGCATGTATAGGTATGTTTACTGCCTAAGACGTCTCTTTTGAATCGGTTTTAATGCGTTGCTGCTGTTTCACGAATTGTTACAGTTTGGTAATTGAGATTGTTAGCGGCGAAATCCGCATAATCAAAATGGAAGTTTTCGGGGTTGAATGTAAATTGGTGGAACTGGTTGATTATAATTGGCATGTGGTTGTTGAGGTTGCAATCACAATTTATCAATTCAATTGTTATGATATATTAGTTTATTGATTCAATTGATCTAATGTATTCTGATTGCACTAAAATATGATTAATGCTTGCCTAAGATATGTTTAAATGATATGATTCATGTTTGATTTTGCCTATGATACGATTAATGTTTGATTTTGCCTATGATATGATTAAGATATGATTAATGTTTGATTTGCCTATGGTGGTTTGAAGTTATCACCAGGATTGTTATCACGTGATTAGATTTTAGTTTATTCATGAATAATTTCCATTTGTAAATACATAGCTGTTCTGTATGGATTCAACTGGGAGTTTGAAGAAGCGCAAAACATCCAGTGATCAAATTTGTATTAAGGTACATGTTATTCCTTCACAGTTAGGGGTTATGTTATTTTTGCATATTTAAGGCCATTAAACTATGTGTTGTTGTTGGGTCAGAATGGAATTGGACCTGAAATGAAGCTATCTCCGGAACTATTCACGGTAATGTAATATCATGTTAGGAATTTCAATCTAGTTATTTTCCATCTTCTTGTATTCATTAATTCTTATATGAACATGTAGGATGACTATTTAAGTGTTGGTGGTGAAGTTAAAAGGAAAGGAAAAGTGCTGTTAGAACATTTCGAAACTAGATGCAGGGTAAGGGCCTCTATGTCCAAATTGGCCTCTTTGGTTAAATGTGATTTGTTATTGACCCTTAGGGTTTTTAATTTTCCAGCCCCCTAATACGAGTAGTCGTATAGAGTCTTTTGGTAAAATATGCCAAACATTCGATGACCGACGAAAGCGTTGGGTTGGTGAAATGGGGTTTGATGGTTTGTTAAAGATTGGAGGTGACATGAACCTCCCAAGACAATTGGCGTACTGGTTGATGACTCGTATTGACCCCTTGAACTGTACTCTTAAAAGCCATGATGGAAGATTGTTTAGGCTTTCTCAAAATCAGGTACATTGGGTACTTGGTATTCCGAATGGGGGTATGCCCGTTCCGACATACCAATCATTAAACAATGAAATGTTAAGCCGAGTAAACTTGATTATGGAGAGGTATGGTAAATCATGGTACACTACGTCAACCAAAACTGGTCGTCAATACATCTTTGAGGGTATTCCGGTGACTAGTAACTTGATTGCGAGACTGGAGGGACAGTGGCAGGAGGAGGAGGTGGAAGAGTTCAAGATGTTGTTCTTGTTGTTGTCCCTAGAGATGTTGTTATGCCCTACTCAGTCCTCAAGACTGGCAGCAGATCTTGTGCCTGCATTAACGTGTGTCGTGAATGCCACTGAATTTGATTGGTGCAGCCTCGTGTTGAAAAAGCTCATGGATAGTGTAGCTATGTTTGCACGCCGGTTTTACTCAACGGGCTCTGCGAGTGGCTGTGGCGGTTGTCTCATATTTATTGTGGTATGCCCTTATTTGTTGACATTTGTTAAGTGTATTGTGTCCAAGTATTTCTACTAAAACATGTTATGACACTTGTCAGGTATTGTATTTGGATCGGCTGAATAGATTTCCTGTGCAGTGGGGTTATTTCCCAAGGGTGGAAGTTTGGAACGTGGCAGAGATACGTAGAACTGTTAGAGAAGATCGTCTCCCAAACAGTGGTGACTTTGGACAAATTGGGGTAAGCATTTACATAACTGCCTTATTAATTTTCATAGCGTCGTATGTTTACACTACATCAAATTTTATTTGGTGTTTTTAGACAGTGGATGTTGCATACGGTGAGACGCATCCATGTGAAGCAAGGGATAGTAATGGACCTGATGGGAAATCAAAGGTGATGTGGTCAAAAGATGGCAGTTTGTTTTAATGTGTTATGGTATGCATTGATCTCATACATCTACATCCTCGTACAGGTTCTTAGGAGTGTATGTTATAGGATCAAGGGTAGGAAGGATTCTCGAAGCCGTGTTGCGGCCAACATTGTTAAGAGGGGTCATTCGATGTGTCAAACAGTTGATATGAGTTCCCATGACTTAAATAAACTACCCGACGCTGCTATCTGAGTATCCCAAATAAATGCCTCAATGGCCTTTCATTCCTTCACAGCATTACAACTATTATCACTGTTATTTTATTAATAAGGGTACACTAATGTTCTCAATTATTTGCCTTCAACATGAAGTTGTTATTTTAATTTGTACAATGAAATGATAGATGATAGATGTGCTCAGTTTTCTTATCGTGTAGATGATAGATGTGCTCAGCAAAACAATGAAATGAAAGATGTGTTCTTGGGCCTCATTCTAACTACGATCTTGGGCCTCATTCTAACTACAATCTTGGGCCTCATTCTATGTACCAGGATTTTTAATTCTAGGAACATTTTAATTTTTGTCTTTGGCCCAATGTAGGCTGATCCAAGACTAAGTCTACATGTTTATTGAAGAACAACTCATTTTCATTCTCATTTCAAAGTCTCATTCTCATTCTAACTTCATGTTTATTTCATATGTAATAACTTTTCAAATCAAATTCCAACAAAAATGGTTATCATAACATTCTCATAACTTATCATATCAAATTCCAAAACAAAAAATAACCATAAATAGATATCATAGCATAGCATCAAAGCATCATCATTCTCAAAATGAAATGACACTAACCGTAGCATCATCAACACATCATTAAGCTAACTACAGCAAAAGGTGTGCCTTTTAATTGGCCATTCCGAACGTACTTAACTAATTAGTCCCACGATATATTACAAACAAAAGTGTGGTGCTATTTAGATTAGAGATAGACAATACTAATAAAACCACTAATAAACGCAGCTCCAAATCCCAACTCATTCACGGTTCTTCACTCCACCAAGGTAGGGCCAACGACCACTTTGTCACCGTTGAGAATCCCAGCTTCCCTTATGGTGTCAATACTTGTCAGCACATTATCCTCATGCATGAAGATCAAATTAGTTGGATCAACATTAAACTTCTCACCCCATATGTGAAACAGACGGCACAGAGGAGTGTCTAGCTTGGCCTGAACTCTGAGCTTACACTTCTTCCTGTGTCCAGTGTTCTTGACATAGAACCTCTTGATCCTTGTGTATGTGTTTACAACTCCGGGCTGGATTAACATTTACATAAAACACAATTAGTTAACATGGCTTATATCAATTCCATTGGTACCAAATTACCTTAATGAGCATCTACATGAATACCATTGGGCCTCAATGCAATATCAGTAGGCCCAAAGTTAGACCAACAGTTTTGTTTTGCATAACCATACTCGGTCCATTTATATTAATTTACATAACCATATTATATCAAATTAGCATTACATATGAGATACATGTTAAATTTAATTTATATAACCATATTATATCAAATTATCATAATAACTATAATTAAATTAGGAGTATAATGTAATTGTTTTATTACATACTGGGTCCATTTAATTTCCAAATTGACACATTACATATGAGATACATGTTAAATTTAATTTATATAACCATATTATATCAAATTATCATAATAACTATAATTAAATTAGGAGTATAATGTAATTGTTTTATTACATACTGGGTCCATTTAATTTCCAAATTGACACATTACATATGAGATACATGTTAAATTTAATTTACATAACCATATTATATCAAATTATCATAATAACTATAATTAAATTAGGAGTATAATGTAATTGTGCTCTTAAGTTAGGAACAAAACAAGGTGATTAACATGGTGCATTACATGTTTATTTCGTACAATAAAGCACACAAAAAATAAATATTACGTTCCAAAAAAAAATAAAAAAAAAAACAATAAATCCCTTAATGAAACTAAATTTTCTCGTGTATTATTGCAAAAATAGTAACTTGAAAATAAAGAGTAAAAGATTTCGACTTTACCAGTCCATCCACAAAAAGAACATCACCACTGTCAATCCCCATCGCCTATGGGTAAGCAGTGCTTGGAATGAATGTACTCCCACAAAAAACCTTGATCTGACTGTGATGGACATCGATCTGAGATGCATAGTCCTTGTAGATTCGCGCGAACGTTTCATCTGTGCGTATCTTGTACGGGACACCAACATCTCCAGCAGTGCGACTCCTTAGTACTATAGAGTACTCAAACGCCCTACCATCAGCAGTAGGTAAAACCTCGTTTAGGTCCACGTTCGGTGTTTCATCACCCTCAACCGCATCAGCACCTTGTGTAGACATTGCATCAGACGCAGTAGGTATTTTAGGCTCAGCTGAAGGATGGTGCACCCTTTTGACTGCAACAGTCTTGTCCGCCTTGATAGGAGTCTTAAGTGGCCATTGGAGGCGGAAGATAGGATGACTACCCGGTCCAGTAGCATACTGACCAAATAGGCTGTTAATGTAGTCATTACATTCACTCTTTTTTGATGAAAATGGGTTGTTTGGCCTTTCCCTTTGGTTGTGGGATACCGGGACGACGACGTCTGCCAACACCCCGAGAGGGCTCAGGTATGTCAACAGCAGGTGATTTATCACGTTTGACAGAGGAACGGTCACAGAAAAAATGGGTATGGTGGGCATGGTTTTTGTTATCTCAAGTGTTCGTTGCTAGGGTTTTTAGGGAATTAAGAATGCTTTAAGCTATCTCATCTCTCACCTTTATATAGTGCATGTCAACTTACAAAATGAAGGTAGGGTTTATTCTCACATGTGACAAGGCACCCACCCACATTAAGAACGGCTATATTTGCTTACATTGTTGTAAGTTGTTATGTATAACTTACATATGACACGTTTTTGTAATTTTTTCAATGATATGTATTGTTAATGACTTAAATCTAATTTTTTTATTTAAACGGTTGCATAATTACAATACGGTAAATTGATAAACGCGTTTTAAATATTTTTGATTTTTTTTTAATCATAAATTTGATTTCAATGAGTTGATGTCAAGTGTTCATTATTCATGTCATCCTTTACTAGGAACACGATATCAAGTGTATAATGTTTCATCAAAAGAGCCTTTGAGATGTCACATGTTCATTATACATGTCATCCGTTATTAGGAATACGATAACAAGTGCTTGAGTGTTCATTATTAGAAAGGCGATAATAAATGTTCATTATTAGGATTACGATACTAAATGTTCATTATTCATGTAATCCTCTATTTAATTATTCATGTCATCATATAATAAGTAGAATTAAATGATTTTTAAAGTTTTAATTTAAATTTAATTAAGAATAATGTTCATTAGAGCAAATTAATAATATATGACTCACACAAAAGACCTTCATGGCCTTTAATTAGAACCATATTACCCTTTTCAAACATGTATACTTTTTTTTTTTTTTCTGAAATACAGTGTTTCCTTTTTAAAGGAAATGTTATGTCGTTCAATTTAGACTGCAGGGGACGTGATTTTTACTGCACAAATACACCCGTTTTACAGCTCCTTAAATTGCGGATAAACCAACCAAATGGTAGCACTTGGTCCGCTGCTGTTGACCAATGTCCACCTACCCCAATTACATACTGCACCCCTCCTTTTTTCGTGAATGAATGCACCCCTCCTTTTTTCGTGAATGAATGAACCTTCTTGGAGGTTTCGTCCTAGTACTTTATAATGAAAAATACTTTGATTTGTTCTTTTACATATCAATTTCTTTATTTGAGGGTATTTAGTTAGTCTAATAATTTTTTATAAGTTTAGTATTATGCTAAATTAATGAACTAGTTTAGTATTATGCTAAATTAATGAACTAGTTTAGTATTATGCTAAAATCATGAGGCTATAATTAAAATCATTTGAGCCACATCGGGTATCATTAGAGTGATTAGTTAGTAAGCAAAGACCAGAGGAATTTATATCTGAATATCATATGATAATAGAAAGAATTAACCCTTTAACTATTTCAAGTGAAGTTGTCTTTTCTTTAATTAGAGTGGATAGTTCCATGTTACAATATTAAGTTTCGGTTCAATAATAAGTTAGGTCAACTTTTTCATCTATGAAATTAGAGACTTGAGAATAGTTAAAATTGTAAAAATGCTATTTTGTGAAAACCATACCTTTTTTAAAAAAAATCACCAATAAATATACTAATAGTACATATTTTTAACGTCAAGTTAGTGATGGTAAATTATTCTCATTTGGGGTATAGTAATTGTTGGATACTAAAATCTTATACAATAAACACTTCAATCTTAAACGTTGTCGTTTGGAATTTAATTAGTGAACAAATGACTATGGGGCACTTGCAAATAACAATGATATAACATAGCCAGCTGTTTCTTGTTTGAATAAGAATCCTTTTAACACAAAAGTAGTGTTGTCGAAATTTGGATTTACTGCAAAATAACCTATTTTGTGAAAACCATATCGTCAGTCGTCATTGCCATGTATAAGGTTACTTGTTGTAATATTTTTATAAGATTTTTACAACCATAAAAAAATATAAAAATTAAAAAAAAAATTAAATAAATTAAAAAGGTGATACCACCGAATCACGCGACCTGCAGAAAATATTTTCATCAGTGTGCTTCTTTTTATTTGCATTCAGTGTGCTTCTTCTTATTTTTCAAAAGTCAAATCATTAAAGACTATGATATCTATTGCATCCATCAAATCGGTGGCACACATCATTACCGGTTTGTTGAAACAAACATCCTATGGAGTATTTCATACGGCTTGTCAAAAGTCAAATCGAAAAAAGGTACAGTACTTGATCTATTTAGAATAGGTCATTAAACAAAACAATCAATATGAATTACGTCAAATCATTAAAGACTATAAGATCTATTGCATCCATTTACTAGTTATGGTGAATTATCAAAGGTCAAATCGATGGCACACATCATTACCGATTTGTTGAAACAGACATCCTATGGACTATTTCATACGGCTTGTCAAAAGTCAAATCAAAACAAGGTACCGTACTTGATCTATTTAGAATTTTTAGGGTTTAGGGTTTAGGGTTAGGGTTAGGGTTTAGGGTACACATTATTACTTAAGTTGAAACGATTTTTCAAAAGTCAAATCATTAATTTTGACTAGTTTAGAGTCTTTGTAAAACAGGGGTGTATTAGAAATACAAGATTCGAGATTCCCTTTTTGTTTTTATCCATTGACTAGTCAAGTTACTGGGTTACCATGGTTAACCTTCCACTTTTACCCAAACTTATTCAAAGAAAAGGTGAGAGGTAATCGTACATACTCAACATAAATACCTAGAGCTACTCTTTCGTGTTCTTCTACCATTTCTAACCATAAACACAACTTTTGATCCTGGTACACAATCTCCATTCTTAGTTAACCTATCCTTTATGGAAGACAATCAGATCACTGGTTCATTGTTGCACTACTCAGAACGCCTCCGGGCTCGCAGCAACAATGTGAAGGACCACCCCACTGAACCAGTCCTGTACTTTGATCCTATTGTTCCGATCTTGTCACCTGAACTCGATTTCAATTCCACACCCTACTACAAGCATAGCAACGACTTGGTAGCTGGCAAGGCCATTAGCCCAGAACTGATTCGGAAGGAGCTAATGTTAGATGATACACAAAGGCTCGAGTGCACCACTGTTTTAAGGGAGATGCAACTACCTGGTGGTGAGGCAAGGCCAACCTATCTTCCTTTGTTGTCTGATCTCGGAGGGTACCTGCACCGTGGAGCGTGCGTCTTCGTGGAGTGGTTCTTCAAACACCACACTTTTGCAGCCACGGAGGTCGTTCCTAGGGATGTCGTTCCGATTTTCGATCTCACACCAACCTTCGATGCTGAGACGGTCATCAAATATGCTGTCCCAGAGCAGGAGAGGCATATACTAATTGGTGCAAAGACAAACGCAGTTCATGTGATGACTGTCAAGACTCCCCTATCATCGATTCAGCTCAATGTGTTCTCTTGTGTCACCAAAAAAAAAGAAATACGGTATCACAGGGTATCCATTTATGGTGAAGCTCCAGCTCCAGGCTCGGACACCCCTGTATTTGAAGGCGGATCTTTCATCGTGTGTTGGAACGTGAAGGACATTCAAAGGTCGTCCTTCAATTACAATTTCAAAAAGCTCTTCGATTACTACAACCCAATGTTGATGATTTTAACTGAAGCTCGACCTAAACAACTGCAATTGTGGATCATATTTTCAGAGTTCTCTGGGAATTACCAAATTGATTCGAGTGGGAACGCTGGTGCTGGAGGAGTTGTTCTGATCTGGAACAAGAAGGCCGAACCGTATTTCCGTAAGAGGTCAAATGCGATGCCCGCCCATAATCTGAGTGCAGAAATTGTTGTAAGCTTTGCATTTCAGTAATTTTTTAAATCTATATAATGTTTGGATTTCAATACTTACTTACATGATAATCGTATGAATGCAATTCTAGTTATGGCATTACATAATCGTAATATTGATTGATTAGAATGTATGTATGTTTATAATTGCATAGTCTGGTTATGGCATTAATCTGGTTATGTCATTAATTATGTGGTAATTGTAATTGTAGTTGTAGTTGTAGTTGAATTGGATTGCATAAATCTATTGAATTCAAGTACTAGTGATACAATAATGTGGGATTAGGTTAATTTCTATTGATGTGCAATTGTATATAAGTAGTTAAGTACTCCTAAATGATTAAGTTACTGCCTACGTGGAAAGGAAAGTAATACTATAATAGGTGATGAAATGTAAATTGTTTAATGAACAACAATTGTAGAATATTAGCGTTCAAAAATTGTAGACTGTTTAGATGAACAATAACAATGTGTTCACAGTTTAATGCCTGTCTTTACACTTTCAGCCTGGTCCAGCCATTGCCCCTCCAAAGCCTTTTCCAGCTGAAGAAGACTTGGAGCCTGATTGGGATGATGAGGACGATTACGACTACATAGGCAGTTGGCTGTCAAATTCGGGATTAGACACCGATCCCTCAATCCACGATGAGGGGTGGTGCTAATTGGAGAGGGATGGTGCTAATTGGAGCGGAAGTATTAGCTATGTGTGGTGTAGCCTCTTATCTATTGTAATAATGTACTTTCAGTGAGGGTGACTTTTTGTATGAGTTATTTCAAATGAATTTGGTGTAGTGGATGCTGAATTGCTAGCAATCAAGTAATGAAGACCATTGTTAATGTGATTTATGTTACTCTACATATGTTATGTTACTCTACATCGTAATTTATGTTTGTGGTGACGAATCGTTAAATTACGAACTTCTTTAACGTGTAAGTTATTAGTGCAATAGTTAAAACTAATATCGGTTGATAGACTTACGTTAGCGTAACCCGATTTATGTTAGTGTACTTTGAGTAGTATTCGAATTTAGTTATTGGTAAGAAAAACATGACCTAAAATAAAGTCAAGTAATTTTGTATCAATAATTTATGTGAGTGTACTTCATCAAAAACACTAGCTAAAATACAGGAGTTAAAATTAATAAAGTAAAATTAAGTCAGGAAACGAAATAATTTATGGGTAACAATAAAATGTACATCATGTGTACAATAAAATGTACATCATGTGAAGTGAGAAGTTTAATGAAATGTACAATATAATTTTGATGAAGTGTACATGGTAACTCTTGGCGCGCGATTTTCCTGTGCAATAAAATTTAATCAAAATTTTTCAAAACTCCCAAAACACAATTTACCCGCCATACTAAATTTCCCCCCGCCACAATCACAATTTATAAAGGGTACCCAATTACCATACATCAGACATCCCCAAAAGCTTTGAAAATTACTCACAAATTTGAAAAAACAAGAAAATGGTTCAACCAAACCAGCAGCACCATTACTCCAGCAAGAAATTGCATATCCCTGTTTCAATGATAAAACCATTTCGTAGGAGAGCATCCTCTAAGCTAAATATTAGACATCTATGTTGTGAGGTTTTTGACACACCAGGCTTGTCAGTGGTGCATCCTACTCTGGCAGTATCTGCAGCTGGAAAAGGTGTTCGAAAGGGTGTTCTTGCAGTAATTCAGAGGTCGGTGGTGTCATCCGATGGTAAGGTACCGATATCCGTAATTCACGCCTCAACTGCTGCACAAATCATCGCTGGAATCAAGAACAATGAAGGCGATATAGTGGTCATTACCCCAGATAACAAAGTCAGTCCAGTTCACTTACCAGATCTGTCTGACCTAGCTTTGTTGCCTAAGGCTTTAAAGAATTTCATAAGGTGGGTTATCTCTACGCAGGGTGGGGGAAAAGGATGTGGTTCCCAACATATAATACCAAAGGAAATTTTATGTTTGGTTGATCCTATTTCGGATATACCGGATGTCCAAGAAAGGTGTTACCTTTCAGCAGGTGACCACAGCATAAAAATTCCTAGTTACAGAAACGACTTTAAATTGATTAATGTTAAATGCCCAATGTCAGTGTCGAAGGTGTTCATGAGTAGTTCCGTCCAAACCTCCAGTTTACTAGATGGCAGGGCGATTGAGGTCAAGTTACAGGTTGTGGCCAACGAAAACAACAAGTTTTGGAGCGGCAGTTGTGGAAGGGGAGTAAGGATGATGTTGTGGAACTGCCGTGACATGGGAAGGGACACGTTTTTGCCCCTGATGAGTTCTGCAATTGAGATGAATATGCCTGACCTTGTGATACTCACTGAAACCCGTGTTTCAATTCACATGGCTCGCCTAATATGTTCTCATTTAAAGCCATATGGGGTGTACGGTGTATCTAAAACGGTGTCGGAGGGTGGTTATGTGATGATGGCCTTCACCAAGCACATGACAATGGATTTGCTAAGCGAATTCCCTCAACAATACTGTTGGGGATTCAAGAACACGGTGTAATAGATCGTCATAGTATTTGATGTTTAAAGTGAAGTAAGAAGCTTAGGTGAATTAGGATTGGATGTAAAAGTAAATTATTAATCTTATGTCAATTAGGTTTGGGTTAAAGTGAACTAGGGAGTGGTTTTATTAGGATTGTTTACGCTTTTTAGTTTTGTGTAATTTGATTGTAGAATGAATTCTAGAATGAAATGCATCACAACCATTGTTAGTAAATTCAAGTTCATACGCCCCAGACAATTGAGTTCATTTCGCCCATAAAACAAACTCGTGTAAGAATTGGATACAAGATCACTTAAATTAAAACCCAAAGACATCAGCCCAAATCATAAGACTATTTATAAAGTCGTGTAAGAATTGGATAAAACTCGTTTAAATTAAAGCCCAAAGACATAAGCCCAACTCATATGACCAGATACTGGTAATGAGTATTTTCCAATAACAGCTCAATATGATTTCAAGTTGGTGGCCCAATTTGGAGACAAACACAATTGTAAAAGTCAAGCAATTTCACAAGGACGAGGGTCAAAATATCATACAAAGTGCCCTCCAAATATCAAAAGGTTTCAGTACCTAATCAAAATACTCATAAGCATTTGTAAGTCACCACCTTTAGCATCAAAATGTTTCAGTACCTAGGCTATCAAAATGTGTCAGACCAATCGACTGCATCTCTGTGGTTGTCATCCACTAAACCTGCATCTTCAACATACTCATAGTAGTTCTCAATCGTGTTTGGTTGCTGCTGCGGAGCATTTGTTTTTTTCCTCTTAGCCTGGCAGAGTATAATAACCTTAGTTAACACATAATAACCGACAATGACACTCTTATAGAGTGAAATGCATGACTTACTTGTGGCTTCTTGTATCCTAAATCAGCAAGGGATTTAAGCCTTGAGCCCTTAGGCCGTCCTCTAGGTCTCTTTGGTGGTATTGGATCTTTCACAACATCAGCAATACCATTCACTACTTCGGGCATAGTCTCTGAGTTAGGGGTATTACCTGCGTTGATGGTGTTACTTACAATTTCTGAAAAATGTAAGATGGTTCTGGGAAAATAACACATAAGTATTTTCTGATTTTAAAATACCTGGATTCATAGTGTCAGTACCAATTTCAACTGGAGAGCTTTTGGGCAATATGGGATTAGATCGTTGATTTTTTGATCCCTTTGGCCTTCCTCGAGGTTTCTTACGTATTGGATCTTTCACTAAATCAGCGGTTGCATTCACTTCTTCAGTGGGCATGGTGACTGATTTGGGGGTATTACCTGCATTAATGTTGGTTAGACTCAGATGTGGGTGTATGATTGTTCTGAGTTAATTACAAAATTATTTAAAGTTACCTTGAAGCATGGTGTTAGATCCAATTTCAGATGGGAGGGTTCTGGGCAATATGGGAATAGATGGTTGATTTTCAAGGTACTTAGCCCGGCTTTTCTTCACTTCCAAACGCAGCATCTGAAGAGCTTTGACAACCAAGTCTACAGTCTCCTTATCGTCGACAAATGACGCTTCCTCACATATGGGCTCAAACTCATGCATCAGTTTGTTATAGGTTTGAACAAAAACATCCTTCGAAGGATCGTGGTAGGCAACCTTGACACGAGTATGCTTCCTCACCACATCTTTACGCCACCTGTCTAAAATGTATTTGCTCGGAATGTCAAAAACCAAATTCTGATCAAACACCAGGATCATATGCCTACAAATGATCCCAAAAGTCTCAAACTTCCGGCAATCACAGGAGACATCCTTTGTATTGGTGTTAAAAAGGACACAGTAGAAACGCCTCCTATCAGTGATGACTTCTTCGCTTTTGCCTTCTGGAATAATCCAGACCCTGTCTTCAAGTCGGTACTGGATAATACCCCCATCAAGCGCACGCTCTTCCCTCCCATAGCAATGCATTAGTCGAGTACACTCTGTCTGAATCTCCTAGAACTTTGTGTCTGTGTAAATTTTTTGGAACAACCTCTCTACCTTAAACCCGCTGATCAAACGACGAACGTATTTTGCACACCTAGCATCAGCATCATTTTCACCTCGAACACGCCTTTGCATTGCCCTTGTGTACTTCTCTGGAAATTCATACAACTTTGTCTTCTTATTCACGAACCCATCGAAAAAGCTATTAATGCTTTCGACCCTCTGCGTGGTCTTCATTCCAGCCCAGAAGTACTCTTTCATGAAGGCCGGAACCCACATATGCCTTTCCTCAAACAAGTCACTTAACCAATCATTATCCTCAAGCTTGTACTGCTTGATTAATGTTGTCCATCGATTCTCAAATTCGTCAACAGTGAAGCTCTCATAAATAAGAGTCTTCAGTGGGCTCTTCATATTTCTTGGAAGTCCTCTTCCCTCGCTGCATCACATCTTCCACTACTTCACCATTAACTGCCCCACCTGTACCACAAACCTCCATGGCCTTACACCGTTTCTTGGCTTCCCTCCTTGCCCTCATGTCGGGAGGACCCCAACACTCACACTTCCATGTGCTTCCCCTCCTCTCCCCATCCTTGGAAAAGTTAGATGACACTCTTGTAACCCCAAAACCTTTCTGCTCAGCATATTGTTTGTAGTATGATTCTACATCTGCAAACGTTTTAAAAACCATCCCCATTCTTGGTGATTCAACATACTCATATGTAGTGACTTTGCTTGTTTAGACAATGGTCTCCACAGTTTCAATAGTCTTGATTGGAGAGAGTGCAGCTAATCTCTCAGCAGAAGAAGACACATTTAGTGTCATAGATCCAATAGAGGGGACACCAGGAACATCATTTGAATTTGCAACAGCACCTGGACTCATCACTTGTTCCCACTCAGAGTTAGATGTCATATTATTAACATCAGTACCATGGACGTCCATTTCCCCTGGATCAACATCACACTCCATATTCATAGTGCAATGTAACAACTAGAACAAAGCCAATTACAAAATCACCCCAATTTCTAACCAACAATCACAATAACAGCAGGATAAAATCCCAATAATAATAACAATAACATCAGGCAAGTAAATTCAACAGTAATTAGTCCAAATTAAGGGAATGCAAACAGTTTCAATTAACTTAGTTAAAGATTAACAATGGTTTTATCAGTCCAATTTCAAGTAAATCACCCCTGGAACAACCACAACAGCTTCAGTCGACTCCCAGATAACATACTTCAACAAAAAACAGAACGATTGCTATAACATGAATTTTGACAAATATGAAACCAATTACAAACTCAATGTCAAGTAAACATAGAAAAGTTTCTAAATTTTTCATAACTTGCAGATCAATATAATTTGCATAATTTCAATTTCGACTAACATACAGTTCAATTTCGACAACAAAATTCCTTCCGGAACCGACAAATTGAACTTCCAAACAACTGTATAATGGGAATTGCGACACTTAACTAGGAATTGAACACAATAACACAATTGACCAAGCTTAAACAAAGACGCTAATACAAAGAAAGGGTTTTCAACAATTACCTACAAAGATTGCACACTTTCTGTCGATTGACGACGATAAGATTGTCGAGTACGGATCTTTCGCTATGACTCCAAACTTCCCGAAGATCTATGTCAATTTTCGAAAACCCAAAACCCTTTACTCAGAGGATAGCGTGAGAAGAGAGGATGAAGGACATAACGGGATGCGAAAAAGATTCTAGAGTTTAAAACGGGGAATTGAAAACAGACGGTAACTCCAAAGTTAATGCACAAAGTGAACTGCCACATCAGCATATCAACATAAAACATTAAAATAATAGAAAATAGCGCCGATATTTTCGAAAATGCCACTTTATTAACAAGTTATGTCAATAAGCCTTATTAACCGGGCACTCCTCATAATAATAATAATAATAATAATAATAATAACAATAATAATATTCATAAATTATCAAAAATTATAACAATTATAATCATAATCATGTTCATGTTAATATTAAAGCATAATAAACATAGCAAGATCCTAGGCATGATACTAACAAGATTAATAACAAACCCTAGCATGTCACTAAGCCATAAAAATCAAATCTTTAGCCCTAACATGATAGTAACAATCATAAATATTAGGAAGAACATAGGAATCATCGTAACAATCATATTTAATACTAAAAATACCCTAGACATGATACTAGGAATATCATAACAACAATATAAACATGATGTCTACATCATAACATCAATTAATCAATAAAAGTACTTACTTTGATGCTTCGTACCTCTTTCTAATAACAAAATACACACGTTAGTAACTTCAAGGAAAATAATAATCAAACAATTAAATTAAATAATTGAAAGAGAGATTTAGGACCAAACCCTCAGAAATTAAACCTTTCACGTCTAGGGCGAAGGCAACTTCGAATATGGCTAGGTGTTTCTAGATCTTGTGAATGCGGAATTTTGTATGTAAAAAGCAAAGTAAGAAAGAATTGAATGTTTAAGAGAGATGAATGATTTAGAGAATGCTAAAGAATTAATGATTGTTGATGAAAACTTGCGAATGAGGAGAATTGGTCAATGAATGTAGACGATGATCATTGGTGAATGAAAACGGAGTTTTTAATACGATATTTATAGAGAAAACCAGTCAAAAAGATAAATGAAACAAAACAGAGTTTGACGCTCAGAAAACAGGGCTGGCGCTAGTCCTGGCTAGCTGGCGTCAAGCACCAACACTAGCGCCAGGTGCCAATGGCTAGCGCCAGGCCTGGTTCCAGGCGCCAAGGCCTGGGGTCAGAAGCCAAGCTTAAATTTAACGCGTTTTCAAAAATCCGATAAGTTTACCGTACTGGAGGATAAAATTACATAATTTCTTCGAAAATGCTATTTGATTTTAAATAAAACTTTGAAAAAAGTCAACAAAAGTCAATTTATCAATGCTAATTGAATTAGGAATGAAAAGAACCTTCTAGAAGAATCTAGAAGACTAAAACCATTCCTTATTGCATTAGGAATGATAAATCATATTAGGCTCTCCCCTAGATCATTGGGCCGCACATAAAGCTCAAACCGGGCCTAGTTTAGTAAATTGGCCATAATTTCCTCAATATTCATCGGAATTGGGCTTATAATATATCGTTGGAAAGGTCTTTGCAAGCCCCATCCAACTACACTACTATTGGACCCATATCATGGACCAACTAAACAAGATTAGCTGTTTTCTCAAAATAAGTTTTCAAAAACAAAGAGAAGAGAAAAGAAATAAAAACTTTCCGCAACACTAGACCTTCCACACCTTCGTTTCATTCAATTATTATTCGACGTAAAAGGCACTCATCACTGGGTTTGGTTTTGGGGAGACAGAAATGGGTGTCTACAATCACAGTGGGGTTCAAGCTAGGGGTTTAACGCTTGAAAATATTCCCCACAGTTTTTGGTGACTCCACTGGGGAGGATTTCTATTTTAATTCCTGAATTTGTTTCGGCAATGATTTAGAATGAGACTCGAAACGTTCTAAGTATTTCATGTGCGTAATTTTAATTAACATTATTGTCATATGCATAAAAAAGATCTCATTGGAAAGACCATCCGTAATGAGTTAAAAACATAGGATTTTACACGTAGGAAATTTGAGAAATATCTTTCATAGCTAGGACTGAAATAACACCGCGCGAAACTGGAAAATTTTATCAAGCACAGAAAGCTGCTGAGGCATGTGGGGAGTAGCGTCAGGGGCCAGAGTTTGGCGCCAGCAATTTAGTCGTTGCGCCAGATGCCAGTATTGGCGCCAGATGCTACAGTTAAAAGCTGGCGCCACTCTCAGATTGCTAGCGCCAACCTCCCCCAATACCGACCCAGAAATATGCGTTCTTATTTCGACCGGTTTTTCGTATTGTTTACTCGATCCTACTTCCTGATTGAACTTTTTCTCACTTTTCTGAAACCCATATGTGTTCTACATATGGACATAACCCTCTGGGAATTCATGCTCCATCTACCCGATTGAACGCTCCGTGCAACAAAGGGTACATCCGAGAATGTTGAATTCACCAAACCATGGAAGCGAGTTTTTTCTAAAGCTCACGGTGTCCCTTCCACTCGCGCCAACTCTTCACGGTTAGGCTTCCGCGCGGTGCATCCGAACAATTAACCATGGACCCTCTTTGACTAAGCCTTATCCCGAACTTTAGAGAACTAGAGCCATGGTTAGGTTACAAACTCATTGCATCATATTGTGCCTACTTGACTATTTGTGCATTATTTGTTGTGCATACTCTATGTGATTTTTCCTAACCGTTTGTTTGACTTGTGTTAAGACTAAATAAACTGATTAATGACTAAAGGACTTTGTTTAATTAATTAATTAATTAATTAATTTGAGCTAATAAATATACCTAAAAACGAGTCATAGTTCCTTTAAGTCAACGCGGATTTTTATTTCCGTATACTGCACAAGCGTCAACTTGTTTTGGTCATAGCTAGAGTTCTAGAAAGAACTAGGAGTCGTGCAACCTATGGATATGTAGCCCCGAGTTTTATCTTTAATTTAACGTTGGTTTCATCCAAATCAGAGTCACAGATAAAAGATTATGACTAAAATACCATAGTCTATCCAGTTTAATGCATATACGTGAGGTCTTAACATAGTCCTTGCTTGAGTCTAGTCAGATAGTCTAGCCACATGGTCATGACACGAGTCTTAACATGTCACCTACACTCACTAGTCTTAGCACACACTTTGTACATACTCTTTTCACACCATGACCATGTCTTAGGTTCATGCATGAGTCGTTCTTTTCCGTCATTTGAGTTGGGGGGTACATTCTATTCCTAATTCTTCATATCCCTCCATCTACATCATTTTTCCTCCATATTCTATTCCATTTTTCTTCACTTCCTCCATCCATTGCATGTTGAATAAAGTTTAAGTCAAATAATTAACAATAAATATCCCCAATTTCCTTTTCCACAGTACTTGGTCGAGGAGAGAAGGGCGATTAATCAAGGAAAACCTCATTGTTCAAGTCTCACTTTTTGATAAACCGATTCGTCAAAAGATGAAGGCTAAAAGGATAATGACAAGTCAAGAAGAAGTCAATGAGCTTAGGAACCAATTGGTTACCGTGACTGAGACACTAAAGTTACTTACACTGAAGATCAATGATCCCGTGAAGCAACAACAAATGAACCTCATGCAAGAAAGTCTAAGCAAGCTATCTAGCGATTATAAATTTCAGGGCATGAATTCACAAGGGGTCTCGCTGCACAAGGAACTTCTTCCGCATAAGTTCAACGCCACTAACATCCCTAAATTCAAGGCAACAGATAACCCTTACTTCCATATAAGAGCTTTCGAAACCATAATGAGTATTAAGGGTATCGATAAGTGTAGGCGTCGCTCGAAGTGCGCCTACATTAAAAAGCATGTTGTGAATATGCTTGGCACTCATAGGAAGTGGGAATTGACATAATACGATTAGGGACAAGGAAAGTAGGGAGCCGCCAACAAGTTTTTGTGGAACTTGTAAACCGTTCACGGATCATAAAAAAGGCAACCACGATAAGGGACAACGATAGGCAACAACGATTGACCCGTGAAGGTTACACCCCATTCATAATCCATGAGATTACTAACTCCATATGGTTCGGAACCACGAAAGGAGGATCGGGGATGATGGTACGAAGTGAGTCATGGAGTCACATTCGCCCGTATTGGCCTCTACTCGATTCTTATAGTGAAAAGTGATTCCTGCGATCTCAAAGGCATACAAACAAAATATTCAATTTGCTCCAAATATTATTATGCTAAATTGGTTGAATATTAATGCAACATATAATTCTAAAATATTGTGATCACTTGATTAAACAACAAGATTAAAAGGAACCTAAACCGGTTGTCCAAATTATCTTATTAGTCGTGATTTTCAATTTCATATTCCCTTTAACATGCAATATCGTGATCATAAATATAATAAAATTAATACAAACATAAAAAGAACCAATTTAATCACAATTCTAACAACAGAAAAATCGTTAGAAAAATAATAATAAAAAGAGCATAACTCTTACTTTGAATCTGTTTGCTTGCAACTTTAACGCCTTGGTTTAAGGACAGAACCTCGAGTAAAATACGGACTCCTTTGAGTGCTTGAAGAGGGAATTTTGAAGTGAAAAGGGTAGGCTAGTGTTTAGGTTAAGAGCATAGAAGAGAGAGAAATAAGAATAATAGAATTCTGGTTGCCCCGTTCATCAGAAATGAGGGGGTATTTATAGGGAAATGTGCTGAGGGAGCACACGGAACCCTAAAATGATAAAAAACCCTAAAAATAATCCCGTGACACGGTCAGAGTGTACCGTGACACGGTTAGACTGTACCGTCAGACAGTACAAGTTCCCGAGACACGGTCAATCTTTGGAGTGTCGCGGGAAATTTTCAGAAAACGGAACGGAAAACGCGTTAAGGGTTTACGCGGAAAGGACGCGGAGCTTCCCGTGTCACGGCAGACCTCCCGTGTCACTTGAAGTCCCACCGTCAGACGGGAACTGTTCCCGTGACACGGTCAAGCCTGACCGTGACACGGTCAACTCCAGTCCATTTTTCCGTCTAAATTCATTTTTAACCCTAATTTCTTTCGGCTTTTTGAGTGCCGATTGATAATTACGGGCTTTTTTTTCTGACTTTTAAAATTCGGGCTAAAATGAGAAAATAATAAATTAAATAAAATAAAATATTTGGGCCAAAAATAATAAAATAATAATAAAAAGGTTTGGGCTTAAAATTAATTAACAAATTAAAACTATGCTTTTACCAAACACCAAGACTGATCCATGGACCTTTCAAATATATGAATTTAATAAAATACGATTCTTTAAGCACTCTCGGGATTAAATACTAAACCCGACCAACAGCAGCGGTGAAAGGTTATTTATCATCGGGCTTGGTTTTGGGGAGACATTTTTAGGTGTCTACAGAAGCCCCCACTTTGACTGAGTTTGTAAAAACGTCAGTTTCGAAAACGATAGTCAAAGTAGTCGATAGGGACGGAGAATGATTTAAGATGTTCTGCGATCCTAAATCAATCTGTATACGCCGATACCTGCAAAAAATGTTAGTTCTACAGATAAAAGAGTAAAGGGATAGAATACATATCTGGCACCAGTGTATCGGTGACAAATGAATTTGGTATTTTCCTATGCTTGAAGGAATCCACCGGATGACGTTTGTTGAAATGCTTTCCATGCTTGAGGAAAGCCGACAGATGAGTTTGGTAGCTTTCTAAGCCTGAAGAAAGCTACCGGATATTACTTTCCATGCCTGAGGAAAGTCGACGTATGAATTTGGTGTCATTCTATACTTGAAGAATTCCACCGATAATGCCTTCCATACTTGAGGAAAGCCGACAAAGGAATTTCGTGGTTTTCTATACTTGAAGAAAAATCCACGGATGATACTTTCCAAGCCTGAGGAAAGCCGACTTGGCGGTTTTCTATACTTGAAGAAAAATCCACCGATAACGCTTTCCAAGCCTGAGGAAAGCCGACGGTTACTGAAAATAGACTTTGACGCTTGCTAGGGGTAAAATGGTAATTTTAGTCCCCCTTAAATATCAGTTGAGATTTTCCGCGTAATTCTAGCGAAAAATAATCGGCCCAATAAGCTCGGAAAATCAGTCAAACTGGTCAAAAAGGCCGAGAATATTCCCTGACCAAGCTCAGTTTTGCCGCGCCACGTCACCAGGTTCCCGTGACACGGTCAGGGATTCCCGTCAGACGGGACTATATCCCGTGTCACGGGATACCTGTTTTCCCTTTTTTTTTTTTTTTTTGCTTGTTTGAATCAGTCAATAACGGCTCTTTTGCTTTTTGTCCTTTGCTGCCTTCAAATACGCGTGCACCCCTTCACCATTTCACCATTTCACACTTGCTTTCACCATTTCACACTTGCTTTCACCATTTTAGCTTCTCTCTTCCTAAAATCTGCCGCGCCACGCCTGAAATTAACCGCCGCCCGTCAAAGCTTACCGTGACACGGTTAAGGTCAACCGTGACACGGTTGCTCTGATTTTTGTTTTCTTTTTTTATTTTCTTTTGTCTCGTTCTGTTTCTGCCTTACTGCTGCTGTTTGCTGCTGTTGTTGCTGTGTCCACCGGAACTGCCGCCTAAATCATCGGAGCTCCGTCAAGTTTGGAGCTCGCCGTGACACGGGACTGCTTCGCCGTGTCACGGTTGTTGTTGACCGTGTCGCGGCAGTTGTGCTGGTGGCCGGGAATTTGTTTTTTTAATTTTGGAGTTCGATCTCACCAACTTGCTGTAATTCCTCGATTTTCTCCTTATTTTTCGACTTTTTACACACATTCATGTAAGTTCCCTTTGCTTTTTGCTTTGAATTTGCTTCACATTAACAATTTCATGACAAACCCTAAAAAAATCAATTTGGGGGTTTTTTGATTTTGAAGCTTTATGTTGAAATTCTTGCCATGATTTTATTTGTATATGTGTACATGTGTGTTTGTGAGAAATTCGAGATAAAAATTGCATGATTTGGTGGAGAATTGAGCAAATCACCATTTTTGGGTGCCACTTTGTGAGATAATATTCATGCTTTGAAATGGTGAAAAAATAGTGATGAATCTTGTGAAATGATGTGTTGATGTATATGTACTATATTGTCATGGAGAACATAGTATCATGCGGATAGGAGCACTGTAGTATCAGTTTGTCATGGAGAAACTAAATACTATAATTTTTGCCAATTTTTAGCCTTGAGGTAAAAATTTAGCGTATAATTCAATAAATAATTAAATAACTCAGGAAATGATGCCGAGTATTTAGATTATTATTTTGCAATTTTAAAATGTTTAGGAAATGATGCTAAACATTTAGATTTTGATTCAATAAACAACTAAATAGCTTAGGAAACGACGCTAAGTATTTAGATTTTATTATAAATATGCAATTTGAATTAAATGTTTAGGAAATGATGCTAAACATTTAGATTTTGACAATAGCATGCCTAGACGACGAGATTGCGACCTTTCTACCCGCGGTCGGCGTCGGGCTTTTCGGGAGGACACTCCCACTGTCCCTGAGGGCGTGGACGACGACGTCTTGGAGTCCGAGCCTCGGACTTCTACGAGTAGGGGTAGGTGGGTTCCGCCTCCCTGGACTCCAGACCAGTTGGTTTTCTGCCGTGAAAACCACGTTTCTCATCGTGCACTTTCCGGCATAGTCAATGGCACACTTCGCCAACATGGTTCCGGGGCCGGTGATTTAATTCCTCGACTTCACCAGGTCATTACAGAGGATCCTGCTACAAGCGCCCTATGGGAGGCGTCTGGCTTGGTCGATTTTTATGCGGCGATTGTAGGGTTTCGCAGCCCCCGGGGTTGCGGCGCGACGGTTGTTCGTGCGTTGTTGGAGTATTTTTGGGATACTACCAACACGTTTCACTTTTCCTGGGGGGAGATGACGGTGACCCCTTTAGACTTCAGTATGATCAGCGGGCTGCGCTTTACCGACCGAGCAGTAGGCCAGATGTCTGATCTATCCTGGGCATCGGCTGAGGTAGCTGATTTGTTAGGTCCGATCGTTCAGCACATCTGGACTCGTCCGGTGTCACGAGGTGGCCCTAGGAGTGGACGATCAGAGTCGGCTTCATTTCTTGCTCGCGGCTTTGACATGGAGGACACGACGGCCGAGCAGCGGGTGCGGATCTTCATCTTGATCCTGATCTCTATGACCCTCTCTCCTGACAGGAGTTCACGCGTGCTCCTCTGTTACCTCCCTTCTTTGGCCAGGATTCCCGAGATAGGATCCTACAGCTGGGCCAGTCTTGGATACGCGGATCTTCTTCTATCTCTACGTCATGGTTGCCGTCAGCTGAATGACGAGTCTCCTGTCACTGTTTACGGCCTGTGGAGAGTCGTAGAGGTGATGATCTTTTCCCTTTCTTGTTCCATTCTGGCTTTTTGATTCATATGCTGAATGTTATTTTTGTTGCAGTTATGGTTCTATGAGTATTTCCCAGGCTTGGCTCCTCGCCGGCGTCGGGGAGTGGTCCATGACTTCCCCGTCGGGGCCAGCTGGCGTGACCGAGGAAAGTCACGGGTGGAGTCTGTTCCGGCGCTTCGTGGGGTACTACGCCGAGGCACCTCTTCCGTTGGCGTAAGGATTAGCTTTGTTGCGTTTTTTCCTTCTGATGTTGTTTCTGTCGTTTCACGCCTAACATTTTATGGTTTTCAGGTTCCCATTGATGTTCAGTATCGTCCTTGGGCCGGGATGACTGATCTGCCCAAGGCCCTACGTCTTTCAGTGTACCGTACCATTTTGGTTGGTACTGGGCGCTTTGTCTGGTATTTGGGGGAGCGAGTCGTCCGTCAGCATAGCGGCGATCGCTTTGTGGTGTCTTCTTCCCCGCCAGAGTCGATGCTAGACTCCCGCTTGATCAGAGGGTTGATCAACAGGGGAGAGCGCTACACTTTTCCGTGGCAGGAGCTTGTTCACATGGAGAGTGACTACGCGCGGGATTTGCTTCCTTCTCTGGCTCCTCCACCCCGTCTTCCTGAGGTATGACTTTGAGAATCTTCTTTACTAGTCTCTGTTTTAAATAGTCGAATAACTTGATTATTCGATCATATTTTCAGACGACCATTCACCCTGTGGGGAGGTTTCAGATTCCTCCACAGTCTGTCCGCTACCCTGGGCCGATTGGTATCACGGAGGACCATATTGCTGACGCGCCGGAGGGTTATAGACAGGCGCAGGAGTCAGTGCCTGAGGCTTTTGAGCCGGTGAGTTTTCTTCGACGTATTATCCACTCTTTTAATGCTGCTTATTACTGATTTTTCTTTGTTTTGTCCTCAGCCTAACCGCCCGGAGGTGATGGGAATTATGAAGCTGGTGGACGCGCTGAAGTATTGCATTATCAAGCTTCGGCGTGGTGCGAGTTGTCGGAGCTCTAGTGACGTCCTTGAGGTATCACTTATTACTTTTTTCATTTCTACCATTTGTTTGTTTTGCATCATTGACACCTTTTGATTTTGTGTTTTTTTTTTTTTTTTTTTTTTTTTTCAGGAGTGACGGAGGTCCCGCTCGCGCTCGAGGCCCAGAGGCTCGGACGAGGAGGAGCTTGGTCGTAGTAGACGATCTCCTGAGGCTCACCGGCGTTCTCAGCGAGAGCCGCAGACTACTCAGCCGTTCCAGGAGGCTCAGTGGCAGCAGGGGCAGTCTTCTCAGCGTCCGTCATTTTCACAGCCTCCCGTTCCTGAGTTTGGGTCTCCCTTGGATCCTGGTTCATTCTCGGCCCCATTATCCGGGGTTCCTCCACCACTGTCGGGCCTGTTCTCGGTTCCGCTATATGGGATGATGCCTTCGCCGACGATTCCAGTCTCTTTTGGCCAGTCTACTCCGCTTTCCGGCTGGACGGGTCCTGCTTTGAGCTTGACTACTACTAGGCCTGCGGGGACTAGTAGGGACGCTACTCCCCGTACTCGGATGGTCGAGGGACTCTTTGGTTCACCGTTTCCATACACACAGGGGGGTCCACGTGCACAGGGACAAGATGAGACCGATTCTGATTTTAGAGATTTTTGACCGAGGGTTTATGTGGATACTGTGATGACACTTGATACATTTATGTATTACGACTCTTTGTACATTATTTACAGTTTATATATCTATTATTGTGTGCGTTAGTGTGTGTTTTGAGACTCTTTGTGTGTGATTGTGTACTTAGTAATGACACGATGAAAGAAGACATAAGTGGAGTAATGGAGGGTACCGACCTTCCCCAAAAGAAAAGAAATTACCTTCCCTAAAAGAAAAGAAAATAAAGATAAAATGATGAATAAATGACAAAAAAAAATCTTCCCCGAAGAGAAAAACAAAAAATAAAAAATAAAAAAATAAAAACCATCGTAAAATAAAGATAAAAAATAAAGATAAAGAATAAAAAAAAAGGTGAGAATTTTATTAGGAATAGAACTCTCAGAAAAGACTAAAAACAAATGTTAAAGATAGGAAAATACAAAAAAAAAAAAAAAAAAAAAAAAAAAAAAAAAAAATATCCGGATAGATACGGAAAAGATGAAATAAAAGCAGGCGCGTAAGGTGCCGTGACACGGCACTGTTCACCGTGACACGGCACTGTTCACCGTGTCACGGCAAGATCTGCCGTGTCACGGCAAAGATTCCCGTGACACGGTGGAATTTCCCGTGTCACGGGAAGCTTATTATTCAGCAGTTTTATCCACGCGGGCAAAAAGATAAATTCTGGGCAGTTTCGAGCGCTTTTGCTATAAAATAAGACCAGATTATTCATGATATGCATAATTACGAAACACAAAATAATTTAGAATTTCATATTTCAATAATCATGTCTCAGAATTTTGATAATACATTGCGCGACTGGTCTTATTCTTTGACCAATGGTGAAAAAAGAGAGTTAGAATTTTTTCATGTCAGGGGTTTGCTAGCCCTGCGACATGTAGCTATTGAACATGATTTTCTTAGGGCAGCATTAGATTATTGGAGTCCAGAAACACACTGTTTCAAATTCGATTATGATGAAATCTGTCCTCTGCCGGAGGAATTTGGGGCAATTTTTGGATTTCCTGCTAGGAATCTTGTAGCCATGCCTACCTTACGTGAATACTATTACCAAGACTTTGAACGCCATCTGAATCTAACAGATCCAGATTTAAATAGAATTGTTTGCGGTAATGAAGTAGACATAGAAAAACTTGCGAACTTATATTTTAATCGCCCTGTCTCTGAGTCTTATCATGTGTATCGTAGAAGGGCATATATTTTTTGCATGTTTAGAAAGCTACTTTTTGCAAACGGTAGGGTAGGACATGCTTGTCTAGCGTCTGTGCTTGAGCATGTAGAATCCGGAAGATCTCCTATGCCGACGTGCCTTGGAGAAACATTTCGAGGTTTAGATGAGGCAAAATCTGACCGGAAAGTCATCAGGAAGGGCTCCCTGGTACTATTACAGGTAAAAATACGCTCTGAATAGCCCCCGTGACACAAAACAGTCACCGTGTCACGGTTAGGTTCTGCCGTGACACGGTCAAAACTGCCGTGTCACGGGAATCTGCATTTTTTTTTTTTTTTTTTTTTTTTTTTTGACGATTAATGTTCTTTTTGTTTTGCAGATTTGGTTGATGGAGCGTTTGGAATTATTTGAAGCCCCCGATGACATAGAAAAGTATGGCCCTAACGACTTAGTCCGTAGGAAGAAGAATTATTCTGCGAACATGTCGTATGAAGATTGGAAAAATTTCTTTGCAAAGAGAGAATTTTCCATTCGTTGGGTGGTGCCTTGGTGGAGGCTTACTAGGATGGTTGGCACGAATGAAACACCATATTGCCGTGTTCCTAGTATCTCCAAATTGACCTTTTACTGTCCCTCTCGACTGATGCGGCAGTATGGACTTGAACAAGTAATTCCACGCTATAACGATAGTCCTCGTGAAGTATCGTTGCATGAAAGTAACGTTCACAAGTACGAGACTTATTGGATTGGAAGACCTTTGTGGACCGTTTCTGCAAGTGACCAAGCTCCTCCTCCTTTATCTAGTGCATACAAGGCGTGGTTGAACCCTAGAAGCAAGAGGGAACGATTCGGATCACGCAAGTCTGATGTGAAGAGTCGTCTTGGAGATAAGAAAGCTCCTCTTAAAGATCGCCTAGGTCCGAGAACACAAGGGATTGAGTTTAAGACTCCTAAGATGCCAAGGAAGAAGACCTATGTGAAAGGAAAGGGTAAAGAAAAGATGGTGTATAGGGAGAAACATCCAAAAAGGTTCAAGAAAGGTGAAAGGGGCGAAAGCTCGACTAGGGGTGTGACGGTTCGGGCTACAAAAGACACACTAATGGTGAAGGCCGACCTAATTGAGCAAGAGAAGGATGTTCCTAAAGAGAAGAGAGATTAGATCAATAGTGCTTTGCATTTTTATTATTTAATTTTTATTTAAAATAAGGCGTATGATGCCAATATTGTAATCGCATTTATTTTAATAATAATAGCGCATTTATTTCTTAAATAAAAATTACAATGACTTTTATATATTATCCGAGTCAAGGAGTCGGACGCAATGGAAGAACAAAGCTAGTACCGGAAATTCGCAACGAATGCGCCAATAAATAAAACGGGAAACTAAAACTGCCGTGTCACGGTCAAAAAGTCCCGTGACACGGTTGAAATTCCCGCGTCACGGCAAAACCCCCCTTTTTTTATTTTTTTTTTTTTATTTTTTTTTTATTTTCTTTTTTTTAGCTTATGCCATGACACGGGATTTTCTCCCGTCAGACGGGAATTTTTCCCGTGTCGCGGCATATGTACTCCTTTTTTTTTTTTTTTTTTTTTTTTTCAGATTCTGCCGTGACACGGGATTTTCTCCCGTCAGACGGGAATCCTTCCCGTGTCGCGGCATATGTACTTTTTTTTTTTTTTTTTTGTTTTTTAATTTTGATTTTGCCGTGACGCAATGTTGAACCGGGCACACGTTAAATCAAAGGAGGGAGTATTTTTTTTTATTTTAGTGTGGCCGGGCCCCCTTGAGGGGTTGCCTACGTATCCTAAAAAGGAATCAGGCCAGACGTAGCTCTATTGGGTCATGAACCCATGCGACTAGGCGTAAAACTTTTTGAGTTGATCCAAATTGGTTAAATTATGGAAGCCGTTACCGTCCATGTCTACCAATTGTGCCGCTCCGCCGGACAGAATGGCTTTAACAATGTACGGTCCTGACCAGTTTGGTCTGAATTTTCCTCTTGGATCTAACACATTTTTGCGGAGGGCCTTAAGCACTAGGTCACCCTCCTTGATGTTCCTGGTCTTGACTTTTTTATTAAAATGTCGTGCCATACGCTGTTGGTAGGTTTGGACATGATGCAAAGCTGCCAAGCGTTTTTCATCAAGCAAGACCAGTTCGTCGTATCTTGCTCTAATCCAGTCGACTTCATTTAGTTGGCTTTCCAATGCGATTCGGAGAGAAGGTATCTCGAGCTCGATTGGTTGTACCGCTTCGATGCCATAGACCAAGGAAAAGGGGGTAGCCCCCGTCGATGTACGGACAGAGGTTCGATAACCCCAAAGGGCGAAATGTAGTTTACTTGGCCAATCTTTATAATTTTCCGTCATCTTTTTGATGATGGTTTTCACGTTTTTGTTGGCCGATTCGACTGCTCCGTTTGTTTGTGGTCTGTAAGGTGATGATCGATGATGTTTGATGTGATATTTCTGCAACAATTCCGCGCATTCGGCTTGGAAATGTGTTCCATTGTCATTGATCATCTCATGTGGTACCCCATAGCGGCATATAATATTTTTCTCAATGAATTGAGCTACATGTTTTGCCGTCAGTTTGGCATACGAGGCTGCCTCAACCCATTTGGTGAAGTAATCGATTGCTACGAGAATGAATTCATGCCCCCCTTGTCCTGGTGGTGTGATTTTTCCAATGATGTCGATACCCCAAGTGGAGAAAGGCCATGGAGAAGTATACGTGTAGAGGAGTGAAGGTGGAACATGCTGTAAATTTGCATAGATTTGGCACTTCATACATTTCTTGACGTACTCGTGACAATCTCGCTCCATAGTAGTCCAATAGTAACCTTTTCGTTGAATCTTTTGGACTAACATCTTTGCATTCATGTGAGTTCCACATATACCAGCATGAAGGTTTTCCATGGTTTTATGTGCTTCTTTTTTAGTTACACATAAGAGATTCCTTCCTGTTGCGGTTCTCTTATGGAGTTCTCCCCTGATGAGCACATACTGTGAGGCCAGGAGCCTCAAAGCACGGCGTGCCCTTTTATCAGTATTAGGAGGATACTCTGCTCTTGTCACATAATTGAGGATGTCTGTATACCATGGCTCTTCATCTTCTTCTTGTTCATCATCAAGTGCATGAACATAAGCTGGTTCGTATCTTCTCTCTATGGTAAGTGGCATTCTGATCGTGTCAGCTGGAATTCGCACCATTGATGCTAACTTAGCTAGTGCGTCGGCGAACTGGTTTTCTTCTCTTGGCAAATACGTATATTCTACTTCATCTAGTTGCTCCGTGAGAGTTTCCAGATGAGCTTGATACGTAGCGAGACTTTCACTCCTCACTTTCCATCTCTTAGAGATTTGGTTAATGATTAGTGAGGAGTCACCATAGATTCTGAGTTTCTGGATTCCCAAGGCGACAGCTGTTTCTAATCCCAAAATGCATGCTTCGTATTCTGCGGCATTATTGGTGACGTCAAAGTCGAGCTTCATGGAAATTGGGATGTGTTCTTCATTGGGCGATACAAGCAAGACTCCCACACCACATCCCTTTTGGTTTGAGGCTCCATCGAAATAGAGTGTCCAACTATCGTCTTCGGTCATGAGTAAATCTTCGTCAGGGAAATCGTACTCATCTCCTTCTTTTTCAGCTTCTTCTAGCGGAAAGTCTGCTAAGAAGTCAGAAACTGCAGAACCTTTGATGGCCTTTTGTGGTACGAATCTCAAGTCAAATTGAGCTAGATTGACTATCCACCTTGATAATCTGCCGTTGAGTGTTGCTTTCTCGAACAGATATTTGAGAGGATCCATCTTAGATACGACATGCACTGTATGAGTGAGCATGTAATGTCTCAGTTTTTGTGCGGCCCATACAAGTGCGAGACACAATTTCTCGAGTGGCGTGTATCGCATCTCATATCCTTGGAGTTTCTTGCTCAGATAATAGATTGCATTCTCCTTGCTTTCGATCTCTTGTGCTAGCATCGCCCCCATCGTTTCTCTTGTGACCGTAAGGTAGAGTCGAAGAGGAAAGTCAGGTACTGTCGGCGCTAGCACGGGTGGGTTTGCCAAATACTCTTTGATTTTGTCGAAAGCCTTTTGGCAGTCATTATCCCATGTGACTGGGACATTCTTCTTAAGTTTCTTGAATATAGGTTCGCATATCGCTGTGAGCTTTGATATGAACCTACTTATGTACTGCAACCTTCCAATGAAGCCTCGGATCTCCTTCTCATTTTTGGGTGGTGGCATGGCCATGATCGCTTTTACTTTTGAAGGATCTATTTCAATCCCTCGAGAACTGATCACATATCCAAGTAATTTGCCTGACGTGACTCCGAATGCACATTTTGCTGGATTTAATCTCATGTTGTACTTACGGAGTCTTGCAAAAAATTTGCGAAGTGCGACAATATGACCTGGGCGATCTTTAGACTTGACAATCATATCATCGACATAGACCTCCACCTCTTTATGCATCATATCATGTAAGAGTGTTGTAGCTGCTCTTTGGTAGGTGGCACCCGCGTTTTTCAACCCGAATGGCATTACCGTATAGCAATATGTACCCCACTGTGTGATGAATGTGGTTTTCTCCATGTCTTCTTCGGCCATTAGTACTTGATTATATCCGGCGTAACCGTCCATGAATGACAGGAGTGCATGATTTGCTGTATTATCGACCAGAATGTCAATATGAGGTAGAGGGAACCCATCTTTTGGGCTTGCTTTATTGAGATCCCTGTAATCAACACACATTCTGACTCTTCCGTCCTTCTTTGGAACTGGGACCACATTTGCTATCCATTCCGGATACTTGGATACTCTGATGAAACCTGCAGCCAATTGCTTCCTGATTTCTTCTTTGATTTTGAGAGCCACATCTGGTTTCATTCGGCGCAGCTTTTGTTTGACAGGCTTCATACCTGGGATGAGTGGTATCGTGTGCTGAGCTATATCCCTGTCAATTCCTGACATATCTTGGTATGACCAAGCAAATACATCAACAAATTCACTAAGCAAGTTAATTAGCTCTTTGCGTTCATCTTGACTTAGCGTTAATCCAATTTTTACTTCTTTAACAGTCGTATCATTGGAAATATTAACTGTTTCTGTATCTTCAATAACTGCTGTTTTATTTTCATGTTCTTCCATTGCTTTTATTATTTCTTTGTCATTTTTATCATTAGCAAAGCAATATTGATCAGGGCTAGGGAAATGACACACATCGTAAGCAAAGGTATTCATTTTATTGAATTCACTAGCTAAAACATCAAGACAGGCAAGGTCAGCTGCGACCTCACCAGAATTATCAGGACTAGAAAGATAAGGCTCAACAAGAGACTCAGGGCTGAATTCTATAGAAGAAAGAGGATCGGCCTCAAACTCTAAGGACTCATCTACAGACTTAGACTCAGACTCGAACTCGGACCCAGATGATTCAGACTCATCAAACATAGGACCCTCGCCAGCGGTGATTTCCAACTTCTCTCCACTTGGCGTAGTGATCCTCAACGTCTTGCGCCATCCCCTTGAAATGTTGTCAGCTTGGACGATTAACTCGGAGGGGTCAAACTCCTTGTTTGCTATGACCGCTTGAACGAGCTCAGAGTTATCATTGCAGACCGGCTTGGATTCATTTTTCTCCATTCCAAAAAGAAGATTAATTCCCAGATTATCAGTGTTCAGGTTGGCTGACTTCTCGACTGTGGAGAGTTCTTCATCGAGGAAGTCACAATCGAGGAATACTTCAAATCCTGGTTCACGGATCCCATCATGGACAAATGGCTCGGGGAATTCATAGCATGGGAAGTCTTCCCCTTCTTTGATGTACTGGCCATTGAGAGTGAACGGATATGGATCCATGGCCATTTCTGTCTTCGTGATTCGAGCATTGTTGCGAGCCTTCAATTTCAAGGCGGCCTGTTTCAAGTCTTCCTTTGTTGGTTCGAATCCTAAGCCAAAAGTATCCTTCTTGATTGCACCAGGATGGCCCCAAGATTTAGCCATTTTCTTCTTGAGCCCAAGGGTCATTCCAGGAAAATGACCTTGCTTCTTCAGAATGGCGTTGATACTAGTGTTTGAATAAGGATCAAAGTCGAGATGACACTTTTCCTCTTCTTCGATCGCAAGAACATCATCTAAAGAAAAACCCCACAGATCTTCATCTTCCTCGTCGTGTTCAACATAGACGATAGGGGTATCAATGACTTGAATGCGCATAGGAGAAGCATCGATAGTAATCGGAATTCCTCCCACTATGGCTTTCACTTTCTGGTGGAGCGACGACGGAATCGCCTTTAGCTTATGAAGCCAAGGGCGTCCTAACAGCAGATTGAATGAGGCCTTGATATCCACCACCTGAAACTTGGTGCGACGCTCAACGGTCCCATTGGTTATATTCAGTATGATAGTACCCACGGCTTGACGGCGAGTATTATCGTAAGCGCGAATCCCCTGAGTGGAGGGAGTCAACTCTTCATTCTTTATACCCAACTTCTTTGCAGTACGGAGTGGGCACACATTGATTGCAGAGCCATTATCAACCAGGCTCATAGGAACATTCATCTGCCTACACACCACAGTGAGGTGTAAGGCCTTATTATGTTGATCCCTTTCCGGGGGTAGATCCTTATTAGAAAAGGAAATCAGATTGCTAGTACTCGGCAGCTCAGTAGTGAGGAAGTTGACCAGTCCTTGGGGAGTCATGTCGTCATCGACTCCTATCTTCACCAGAGCATTCATTACAGCCTTTCGATGCTCGTGGGAAGTGGCCAAAAGCTTCCATACATTCATCTCCACCTTGGTTTTTTGTAGCTGTTTGACCACATCGCTATTCACAGGGTCGATGGGATCAACTATCGGATCTGATTGTGGTGGAGGTGGAGGTGGGTTAGGTTGTTGCAGCCGTCCACTTCTAGTGAGAACCTTGACCTCAAGGTCCCCCCAAACATCTTCACTGGTGCCGAGAGACGAACAGGCTATATCTTTGAGATAGATATCTTCATCATCGCTATCCCAAATCCCATTTACTTCTCCAGTGCTTGAGATAAATACAACTTCTGGCAGAGGTTCATTCACAGGTTGAATGAGTATTGACGGATCAAAGGAGACTTCATCTCCCATGATAGCTAGAGCATCAGAAAGAGGACCTGTTTGAATGTTAGGCTTCTTGCCCCCCGGAGGGACAGGAAGTTGGTTAGCATCTATCAGGTCTTGGATTGCGTCTTTCAGCCTCCAACACTTCTCAGTGTTATGACCCTTGCCTTGATGATACTTGCAATAAGCATTGGGATCATAACTAGCGGTCCTATTCTCAGGTCGAGGTTCTGGGAATGGTCCAATTGGCATAATCAATCCCTTACTATGAAGACGGTCATAAGCAGCATCATAAGTCATTCCCAAAGGCGTATAAATTCTCCTTTGCCTTTGGAATTTTTGAGGAGGAGAATTAAGGGCCAGCACATCACTAATGTCGATGTTGTTGGTAGCATTATTGGGCTTAGAAGACGAAGAAGAAGGAGTGTCGTTCTTCTTGTTTTTCCAAGTGCTGCTGTTATTGTTGTTACCAACAGACTTCATCAGTTCATCTTCGATATTGATTCCAATATCGTATACAGCTTCAAAGGTACTTAAAGGCAGAAACTTCAAATGTTGCTTGTATTTATGCGTCAGATTGGAAATGAACAAGCGAACCATTTCCTTCTCCTTGGGAGGGTCTACCAGGAGTGCAGCTGTTTCTCTCCACCTACTTAGGTAAGTAGTGAAGCCTTCATTCTCTTTCTGTTTGAGAATGGAGAGTTCACGTTCCGAAGTCTTGGCCTGAATGTTGCACTTGTATCGGTTCATAAAGCTTTCAGCAACATCTTCCCAGGTCGCGACATGCTTGGATTCTAGGGAATAGAACCACTGTTGACAGGCATGCTCTAAGGAAAGAGGAAACACCGTAGGGAAGAGTGTCACATCTACTCCCTTAAGAGCCATGGTTGCAGAAAAAGCCTTCAAATGGAACAACGGGTTATCAGTAGGTTTGAACTTGGGAATATCAGCAGTTGAAAATTTTTCAGGGAGTTTCTCTCTTATGGACGAGGAAGTGACAGGCTGTTCCACATAAGTGAACTCTTCTGAAATCTTACTCATCTGTTCCTTGATCTTGTCCATCGCAGCAGCAGTGACACTGTTTTGCTTGTCTTGCTCTACAGTGCTGACTCTAGTAGTGAGTGTCTGCATCATGTCAGTCAACCTTTCGATTGTCCTATTGAGGTTCTCAATGTCTTCCTTAGTGGCCATTGGTTGAAAGTACACTGGAGACGGATCTTGTGGAGATGACTGAGGTGGTTTCCTTGTACGCCTCTTTAGTACGAGAGGTTGTTGAGGTATGGACTCGCACCGTAATAATCTACCCTTACTTCTTGCCCAAGCGCTGTGACACCGAAACAAATGCACCTTTTAATGACCACACTTAACCTTAACCCATCCGGATTAAAACAAAGAAAAGAAAAAAAGAAAAAAATCGAAGTTCTACTTATTTTTTTTTTTTTTTTTTTAATAAATAAAAAGAAAAAAAAAAAAAAGAACATGGGAGGATACCATCCGACTTACTCCGAAAAAAAAAACGACACAAAAAACGAAACTTCCCTAAAATACGGTCAAAAGTGATGTACGACTAAAAAGAAAAGTGTGTGGACATAACATGTGGGTGATTAGGTGAGGTAATAGACGCGTGTTTTGACCATATAACTAGACACGACTTAATACCGGACGCAAAATCGAGAAAAAAGACTGACGGGACACTTTCTTGGGCACCGTGTCACGGTGCAGACTGGCGTGACACGGTTAAGACTAACCGTCAGACGGTAGTTTTTACCGTGTCACGGCACTGTTCACCGTGACACGGCAGAAAATGCCGTGACACGGTGCACAGTTCCAGGTCAGTTTTGTGATTTTTTTTTTAATCGATTTTAAGTCCATACTAATTACTATGTGAGAAAAAACCCTCGGTCATGGGTCAAACAAAAAAGCAAACACATTAGGGTTAGCACCGAACAAACACATAGCATGTAGGCACGATGATGTAAAAAAAAAGTTCGCAACCTAAAGTCGAGGTCTATGTTCAACTATTGGTCAAGTTTTGGGTGTCAAAAGGGTACCATGGTTAAGAGTTTGGACGCGTTAGCAAGGCAGCCTCCCTTGAGGGTGTATGCCAACGGGCGGCTCCGCGAGTTCGTGATGAAATCGAACTCGACTCCATGGTTTGGGTGGATTTAATAACTCGGATGAACCCTTATTGCCATGAGCGTTTTTGGGTTGATAGAGCTTAAATCCCCCGGGGCTAAGACGCATGTAGAACACATACGTTTTTTCAGAAAAATCGAAGGAAGTCGACTGTGGAAAAAGAAAATAGGTCACCGGACAGATTTTAGGACTGCCGTGACACGGTAGAAATTCCCGTGTCACGGTACAGTCTACCGTCAGACGGTACACTGTACCGTGACACGGCAGACTCTGCCGTGACACGGCAGTCAGAAAATCTGACTGGTGCCCTGTTTGCTTTTGCGCGCAACCAAGTTATCCAATTTTTCTTACGGGACAGACCTGAATGCGACGTTAAAACGTCTATGCAGATGCAAAAATGCCAAATTAATCACAGGAACATTTTTTCAAGAATCTTTCAAGTCTCATCCACTCATCTTAATTAAATACCGATCACTCAAATCGATAAATAATTAAGAATCCTCCCCAGTGGAGTCGCCAAATTGTAGGCGTCGCTCGAAGTGCGCCTACATTAAAAAGCATGTTGTGAATATGCTTGGCACTCATAGGAAGTGGGAATTGACATAATACGATTAGGGACAAGGAAAGTAGGGAGCCGCCAACAAGTTTTTGTGGAACTTGTAAACCGTTCACGGATCATAAAAAAGGCAACCACGATAAGGGACAACGATAGGCAACAACGATTGACCCATGACGGTTACACCCCATTCATAATCCATGAGATTACTAACTCCATATGGTTCGGAACCACGAAAGGAGGATCGGGGATGATGGTACGAAGTGAGTCATGGAGTCACATTCGCCCGTATTGGCCTCTACTCGATTCTTATAGTGAAAAGTGATTCCTGCGATCTCAAAGGCATACAAACAAAATATTCAATTTGCTCCAAATATTATTAAGCTAAATTGGTTGAATATTAATGCAACATATAATTCTAAAATATTGTGATCACTTGATTAAACAACAAGATTAAAAGGAACCTAAACCGGTTGTCCAAATTATCTTATTAGTCGTGATTTTCAATTTCATATTCCCTTTAACATGCAATATCGTGATCATAAATATAATAAAATTAATACAAACATAAAAAGAACCAATTTAATCACAATTCTAACAACAGAAAAATCGTTAGAAAAATAATAATAAAAAGAGCATAACTCTTACTTTGAATCTGTTTGCTTGCAACTTTCACGCCTTGGTTTAAGGACAGAACCTCGAGTAAAATACGGACTCCTTTGAGTGCTTGAAGAGGGAATTTTGAAGTGAAAAGGGTAGGCTAGTGTTTAGGTTAAGAGCATAGAAGAGAGAGAAATAAGAATAATAGAATTCTGGTTGCCCCGTTCATCAGAAATGAGGGGGTATTTATAGGGAAATGTGCTGAGGGAGCACACGGAACCCTAAAATGATAAAAAAACCCTAAAAAATATCCCGTGACACGGTCAGAGTGTACCGTGACACGGTTAGACTGTACCGTCAGACGGTACAAGTTCCCGAGACACGGTCAATCTTTGGAGTGTCGCGGGAAATTTTCAGAAAACGGAACGGAAAACGCGTTAAGGGTTTACGCGGAAAGGACGCGAAGCTTCCCGTGTCACGGCAAACCTCCCGTGTCACGGGAAGTCCCACCGTCAGACGGGAACTGTTCCCGTGACACGGTCAAGCCTGACCGTGACACGGTCAACTCCAGTCCATTTTTCCGTCTAAATTCATTTTTAACCCTAATTTCTTTCGGCTTTTTGAGTGCCGATTGATAATTACGGGATTTTTTTTCTGACTTTTAAAATTCGGGCTAAAATGAGAAAATAATAAATTAAATAAAATAAAATATTTGGGCCAAAAATAATAAAATAATAATAAAAAGGTTTGGGCTTAAAATTAATTAACAAATTAAAACTATGCTTTTACCAAACACCAAGACTGATCCATGGACCTTTCAAATATATGAATTTAATAAAATACGATTCTTTAAGCACTCTCGGGATTAAATACTAAACCCGACCAACAGCAGCGGTGAAAGGTTATTTATCATCGGGCTTGGTTTTGGGGAGACATTTTTAAGGATCTACAATAAGAAGGTTTTCCCTTCTCTGTTCCCACTATCTCTTGAAACTGTTTGCCAACAATGGTTCTTCTCCCTTGACAAGGAGAAAACCTCTACTTGGGAATCGATAGTAAACGCTTTCATTGATAGGTACAAGTGCAATATTCAAGTTGAAACCGACCATAGACAACTTGAGATGCTAAGACAAAAAGAGAATGAAGGTTTAACTTCTTTCTTTAATAAGTGGAGGGAAACTTCCGCTAAGATGATTGAGGTCCCCACCAAAAAGGAGTCTGTGAGGATGTTTATCAAGAATCTCCAATAAAAGTATTCAAAACACTTAAAATATCAACACAATCTGAATACTTTCAAGGCCGTTTATGACATCGAAATTGAAATCGAAGATGACCTCGCAAAGCAAAAAGCTACTAACAATAGTAACCACGGTGGCTAGAAAGGAAAGAAGAACGACAATCCTTCTTCTTCCGAAAACGCCCACTCTAGTAATAATGTTAGTACCTTTGACCATAATGGTGTCTTAGCCATGGACAATCAAGGATCTAAAAGGAAACCCAGGCGAGAGTTCACACCCATTGGAATGACCTATGATGCTGCTTTCGATCGTCTCTATGATCGAGGATTAATCAAACCTATTGGTCCTACCGAGGATCCAACACCAGAAAATCGATCTTCGAGATGGAATCCAAACTCCTATTGCAAGTACCATCGAGGGCGCGGTCATACTACTGATGAATGCTACAGGTTTCAAAACCTCATTCAAGATCTCATAGAGGCAAATAAGATCCTATTGCCTCTAGCTAGCGAGAAGACTAGATGATGTCGGAGCAAACAACACAAGACAAAGGCGAGCTTCAACGACAAGATTTCATGACCTCTTTTTCTATTTCTTTTTCATTTTTTCCTTTCCCTAATAAGTCTAGCATAAGGCCCCTTTTCTTTTCCTTTAGATTAATTTTGTAGTTTTTTTTCCTTTTCCCCTTTTTAATAAGATGAGCATTTATTTCCTTATATATGATCATTTCATTTCATTTCATTAAAAAAAAAAAAAAAATCCATGTCGAATTAAGCACAAGGTATACCAATGATTTAAGGCACCCCTTGTAGCCACATTATATTACCTTTCACCCTCCAATTATACATCTTTTTTTTGGTAAACCACATTGAGCCTCGTCTAACGATAGACCTTTCTTTTTTCAACCTACATTTACCTAACCTTGGGATGGGATGGTGTGCAACTTATGCAATTCTAAAAAAAAGGCTTGAGTGATTCAAAAAATTAAAATAGCAGAAATAAGCAAAAGCAAAAAATAAATAAAAGTGTACAAAAGGGCAAGTGTTCCAATGTCTTTGATATGAAAATATCTTTGATAAGAACACGTCTCAGATTGCGTCTCTTATCGAGTGCTCGGTACCGTGCCTGAGAAACATGAATGCCAAGTGAGTGATAGACCGCATGATCGGGATTGCCTACACTTGCAAAAATAAAATAAAATAAAGCAAAAAAAAAAAAGAGCTAAAACAGAGTTGAAATAATCCTCAAGCATAAAAATATAAATATTCCGAAAGCAAAGTTGCACACCTTGGGGGCTTATCTAGGGCCTTGAGCCTTTTATCCCCTTCTTCTTCAACCTTTAGCCTAACCACGTTACAACCCTTAAAAAGACCTTTTTGAGGTATACACACACTTGTGCGAGGTTCGGCTAGAGCTACGTTCGGCCTGATTCCTAACGGATACGTAGGCAACCTCACATCGAGGTGCAGCCGTAATAAGCATGCATTCATATTTACATTCATAATTGATCATATCAAGGGATATCCTATGCTCATCCCTATTCATTTAGAGCTAAACTTGGGGGCTTGATCCCTACATCATTAGCTTACCTAGCCTAAGAGTCACCACCATTTGACTCTTTTAACAAATAATATCTCTCCACACACTTAGCTCTTATGGCCTAACTTTAAGTGTCACTATCACACACATCACACATACATGACCAAATGTATTTCCCTTAGGAACCCTTTGTCATGAAATCGTAACGCTGAAGCATGCTTCGTCAAAATCACTCATAATTGTCATTGCATCACGAAGTATGAAGTGCTTAGCCTCCGTGCCTAAGTTACCCAAATACTTTCATCATAGAGTCAACAGTTGAGATATCCTAGGATGGGTTAATCCTTGCACCTTGGGAGATAATATCAAACAATATTTGACTAAGCTCATTCAACATGCATCTTCAAACTTCACTTTAATTCTTTTTTTTTCGCGTCTTTCTTTTTCGGGAGAAAGTCGGTACCCTCCACAAAAATGACAGAAAATTTTTGTTTTTTTGCATTTTTGAGTCGCACAATCATAATAAAATGCACACACGAGTCACATTGAGTCATGTCATGTCATATCACTTTGATTTGAGTCTAACACATGTGTCAAACTCATTGAGTCGAGTCAACCTCGAGTCAATCACAGTGAATCAAGTTTATACCTTGAGCCGTGTCAAGTCAATGAGTCAAGCAACGCTAAACCTTAGGTCAACCCTAAGATAATTAAAATGATTGGCAAAGTTCGATAGTCAAAATAAATACAGGTGCAGCAGAATAGGGAGGACCTTACTCCAATTCTTGGCGCTAGAAATATCTCAGCAACGACAGAGCTCGAAGCCTCTCAGAAAGGTGGTTTCGACCTCATGCAGCAATTTCGGGTTCCTTGGTATGCCAGTTAGCCCCTATAAGCAATTTGACATGATTAGTAGTCGGCTGGATTACAATCGTAGTGAGTGATTGACCTGGCAAAAAATCGTCTCACTTAGCTTAAGCGCCTAAAACACTGGCTCATTAGAATCGGTTCAAAAGCAAGCACTCAAACGACAATATTTCCAAATATGGATTGTCGCGCATTCTTATTAAACGACAAAGTTTTCCAAAAATTGGATTGTCATCCCCAACTGACAATATTTCCAAAAATGGATTGTCGTGCATCTTCTTCAACGACAATATTACCAAAAATGGATTGTCGTGCATCTTCTTCAACGACAAGTTTTCCGAGATTGGATTGTCATACACCCAGTTCCCTATGGCAAAATTTCCCAAAGGATTGTCGTAGGTCTCTACTCATCATAAATTTCGGCAAAAGTTCCTCAACGTGGATTGTCTTCAGCAAGTGGCAAATTTTCCTGAAGTGGATTGTCGGTCGACTCTTTTTTGCAAATGTTCCAAGATGCGGATTGTCAATCGTGGCAATATTTTCCTAAAAGGATTGTCGCATAGCGTTAGCAAAATTCCAAGGTGGATTTCTTTCAAGAGTTATATTCCAAGATGTGGATTGTCGATCGTAGCAAATTTCTTATGAAAGATTGTTACGAAGCATTGGAAACTTTTCCAAAGATTGGATTTTGGCAAATTTTCCGAGGTATGGATTGTCGCTTCATCGTGGCAACATTTCCAAGGATGGATTGTTACGTGGCATTGACAACTTTCCCTAAATCGGATAGTCATACATCATACTAGAGTTGGGTTGGCAACTATTCCCAAAGAAAAGAAGATTGTCATCACAGCAAAAGCACCGACATACTGGTTCACAAGCAGCAAAGCGCCGACGTACTGGCATAGCAACATTAAGAAGCAGTGATCTTTTTGAAGACTATCACAGCGGAAATTGGAGTCATATAAAAAAGAAGCTCTTTGTTCAAAGACGCGTGAACATATCCAAAAGAAGCTCTTTGTTCAGAGACGAGTGAACATCGAAACAGCAAGGTGGCGTTCACTAGATTGTGGACAGTTGTCACAAACAACTGAGGATTGTTTCAAGAAAAGCAATCTTCGATAGTATTCCCTTGGATGTGGAATACTATCATAGCGGAGGAGGATCGTTTCAGGCGAAGCAATCTTCTATATTGGAAGCAGTTACGGGCGTAGCGGTTTTCAAGCGGGATGGCATTCTCTAGCTTGCAGAAGGTCATCAACAAAACAAGGATACAACAACAATCGGTTACTTTCAGAGACGTGTGCTCGACGGTGCAAAATACGCGTTTCTTAACTTTTTTATCTGTTTAACTAACGCTAGTTTTGCAGGTATTGGCGTTACAAGAATGATTTAGGATCGCAGAACGTTCTGAATCATTCTACGTCCCTATCGATACTTTGACTATCGTTTTCGAAACTCGCATTTCTTCAAACTCAGTCAAAGTGGGGGCTTCTGTAGACACCCATTTGTGTCTCCCCAAAACCAAACCCGGTGATGAGTACCTTTTGCGTCGAATTATAATCGAATGAAGCGAAAGTGTGGAAAGTCTAGTGTTGCGGAAAGTTTTAATTTCTGTTCTCTTCTCTCTGTTTTTGAAAACTTATTTTAAGAAATCAGCTAATCCAGTTTGGTTGGTCTATGATATGGGTCCAATAGTTGTGTAGTTGGATGGGGCTTGACAAGAGCTTTCCAACGATATATTATAAGCCCAATTCCAATGAATATTGAGGAAGTTATGGCCAATTTACCAAACTGGGCCCGGTTTGAGCCTTATATGCGGCCCAATGATCTTGGGGAGGGCCTAATATGATTTATCATTCATAATGCAATTAGGAATGGTTTTAGTTTTCTAGATTCTTCTAGAAGGTTCTTCTCATTCCTAATTCAATTAGCATTGATAAATTGACTTTTGTTGACTTTTCAGAGTTTTAATTAAAATCAAAGAACATTTTCGAGGAAAACATACGATTTTATCCTCCTGAACGGCAAAACTTATCTGATTTTTGAAAACGCATCAAAAATAGTCTTGACGCCTGACTCCAAGCATTGGCGCCTAGCGCCAGCCATTGGCGCCTGGCGCTAGTGTTGGTGCCTGGCGCCAATCTCGTTTTGCGTGCGCCAGACTCTGTTTTGTTTATTTTATCTTTTTTGGCTGATTTCTCTATAAATAATGTCGTAAAACTCCGTTTTCATTCACCAATTCACACGAATTCTCACCTACAATCAGTTTTCATTCGCAATCATTAATTCTCTCATTCTCTTCTCATTCATTCAATTCTTTTTTCCTCTTTTCTAAACTTTGTTTTCACATACAAAATTCTGCATTCGCAAGATCTAGAAACACCTAGCCATATTCGAAGTAGCCTTCGCCCTAGACGTGAAAGGTTTAATTTCTGAGGGTTTGGTCCCAAATCTCTTTTTCAATTATTTAATTTAATTGTTTTGATTATTATTTTCCTTGAAGTTACTAACGTGTGTATTTTGTTATTAGAAAGAGGTACGAGGCATCAAAGTAAGTACTTTAATTGACTTTTTGATGTTATATTGTAGAAATCATGTTTACATTGTTATTATGATATTCCTAGTTGAAAGGAATGGTGTCCTTTGAACAAGTGTACTATTCCATTAGTGGGTTCAGAATTATTAGAAAGCTAATATATTCAGTGAGGTCAAGTGATCGGAATGCGTGGGTGGAGGCCGCCTCCGATCAGTAATATTAATGATTCATTAATATTACAACTTAATCTTCACTGAACCCTTCGGGTCACACCCAAGCATTCAACAAACCGAAACGACGAATTAATTCGGAAGGAATTAATGAGTCGACCGAGTAATATTTATTTAGACGTCGGAAATTCGAGCTTAGAGCGTCGAAACCGAGCGTCGGAAATCGAGTCGAAAAATAGTGAAAGACGAGACGAGAAATAGTAATAAATCAACTAAAGACCAAAATACCCCTAGCATCGGAATGCCCAAGCAAACTGAGTGCTAAGGGCGTATGGCCTAGCATGGTGGCTAGCATGCGCACCAAGCCGAGCCTAGGCTGGCTGATGCGTGCTAGCGCACCCATGCTAGCATCGCAAGGCTAGGCGCTGCCTAGTGCGTGCTAGCATGCTAGGCACAGCCTTGTGCGCGCAATGGCTAGCAAGCCATGCCGCAACAAGCTGCAACAACTAGCACGCTAGGCGCGCCAGCTCGCCACAGCTAGCAGCAGCATGGCTAGGCCATTACTTGCTTCCTAGCAGCGCTGGCCAAGGCACAAGGCCAGCAGCAGCCCGCACAAGCATGCTGGGCTTGCTGGCCAGCAGCGCCTGGCAGCCCGCATGAGAGTGCTGGGCCTGCTGGGCGTGGCAGCCACGGACAGCAGCACATGGCGGCCCACCTTGTTGCCTTGGTGCCCAAGGGTGGGTGCCATGTGGCTTGTGGTCCTTGAGTGTGTAAGGAGTGAGGTGGCCGGTTATGGGAGAGGAAGTGGGGAGCAAGTTTGGTTCCCCCCTTCTCCAAGTGGTCCTTACCTAACCACTCACATGAGCTTGCCAATTGTTGATTTATTACTAGCTTGATTATTAATTTTATTTTAGTTTTAAAATAAAATGGAAAAATCATACTATCCCACATTGATGGGAGAGTAAATGATACTCCCATCATTTCCTATAAATACCCAAGTATGGGCATTGGGAATGATGCTTGAGTAAGAGTTGAAAAAGGCATCACAATTAGTGAAAACCTTTGAACTCAATATAATTACTCGGGTTTTATTGGTCGGGTCTTGCTAACCCCGAGACATTGGACCTAGTCGGTTTTGTTGGTGCGGGTGGACTTCGTTGGAGGTCTCTATGTGAGCGGGACTTGAAGCTATCAAGTAAGAGCTCATTTTGGAGCGAAGCACGCGTCAAAGGTAATTAGCTTATCTTAATCTTGTGATTAATATAATTATGTTTATGGTTTTATTTATTGCGAGTGCGGTCTTGTTTTAGGGTTTGTTTCCGCGGTGAGTCGGACTCACCAAACCCCAACAGCGGTATCGGAGCCTCGCTCGTTTATTTTTAAAATCATAATATTTTCAAGGTGTTTTTATGGCTTAATTTTTCTGGTTTTAAGTTGCTAATTAGATTAGTAACTCGTTTTTCCAATTTTTACCTCGTATTAGAGTTGTCTTCAGCTCCCGAACCCAGATTTCGACCCAAAAATAGTGAATTTTGGGTGGAAAAGGCATTCTGGAAATGGTTTTACCCTTTAGGGCTCGGTTTTTAGCCAAAAAACGACCGGAAATGCATTTTTCGAGGGATTTTTCGTTTTGACGAAAAATTTTAAGTCTTTCTAACCTTGAAAATTGATTGCATATTTATGGTGGTTATGTATTTGGTTATTTCCTTTTTTATATGCAATTTTAGACCACTTTAAGCATGATTACTTGGTAGTAATTGGTGCTTGAAAGTTTGGTTTTATTTTTTCACATAATTGCAAATTAATTGCATTAAGTGTGAAATTGTTGTTCTTTGTTGCTTCCAAGTACTAAAGATTCAATCTTTATTTATGATAAGTGATTGAAACTTTGAGTTACTAAATTCCATGAATTTTGGTTAAACTTTGTTAATTTAATCATTTTTTAGTTGATTGGAATCATAAAGTTTAAAACTTGTGATTGAAATTGGTTTATCTTCATATTGGAAGATATAGTTTTTTTTTTTCATGGAGTCACAAGTATTAAAGTTGGAGTCTTTATTGAACTTATGTTCATTTTTCCAACTCCCTTTTATTTTGTCAAAATCTCAAGATTAATTTAAAGTGATTAAATTAATAGTGAGAATTGCCCTAATTTATTTCATTACACCAAGTTAAACCAATTTTATTAAAGAATGGTTCTTGGAAATAAATTTGGTTAATTGCTTTTGGATGAATTATTTAAGTTGGACTTGTAATTTTTCATTTTTCCTCAAAATTGATTCTAAAATTTATTTAGAATTGATTTATAATGTCACACACAAAATCGATAATTTTCAAAACATTAGCACGCAATACAAGGCTTAAGAGCCCCGAGCTAGCTCTCGGCCAGCTGGGCTGCTCACGCAACCCATATGTGGCTGCCGAGGCTGCTGGGCGCTTCGTTCTTAGGTGCGTGGTGTTGTGCGTCTGTGTGTGCGAGGAAGGGCGTGGGCTGCTGCTCGCTGCCAGCAGCAAGCAGCAGCATGGCGCAGCAGCAGCATAATGTTGTGCGCGCTGTGCATGCTGCTACGCTTGGCTGGGCTGGGCGTAGCGCATGCGAGCACAAGCAGCCCACATGCATGCTTGGTGTTGTGGGGGTGCGCATGGGCATACTACGTGCTTGTTGTACGATACGTACAATCCCATAATTGGCACAATAACCCCAGGTTATTAAGGCGATGCTATTTTAAAGTTAATTTTAGCGTTGCTTAATATGTAAATAAGGGTATTTATTTTTTTTTTGGACTCCAAGTCTTAGTGCTAGGCACTTAGACATTTTGGAATTCGTAATTTTGCTTAAATTGTCGTTTTAATTATTTTAATTATTTTGTTTATTTAATTAAAATTAACTAATTTTGGCAAACATTTGGGTTCACCGACTTAATTAATTGGATTAGTTAAGTTGGATGCGGAATTTAGTGGGAGCGTCTCTTAGTTATTTCCATAACCGGTTAAAACAACTTTGACTAGTTTAATTAGGCGTGTTAATTGGATTAACCACCTAGATTAGTTACTAGTTCTCGCGCGTTTTATGCATTGTTACTTTTTATCGTTGTAAAATACATGGGCCATTCACATATAGTGAATGGATGAATGGAATGTAAATTCTCTCACAAGTTTTATGAAATGGCAACTAGTGGGGCCCAATTAGGATAGAAAATACGGACTGTGATCCGTAATGTATTTTTGTAAATCTAAATACGGTCTGCGAACCGTTGAGTATTTTTGTACCTTAATATTTAGATTAGTCCTAATCGTAGATACTAGCAATTGTAATATTTTGGTCAAGTCTTGAAGACGGGGTTCTTAGAATACAAAGCCATGAAGTTGCAAATGAAGACCTTTTGAAGACTTGAAGATCTCAAGGGGTCATGCTAGTTGCCAAATGCATCTCTATTTATGTTTTCGATATATATTTATGTTTATATATATATGAATTATATGTTAGATGCATGTTTAGGATTTCGAATGTTGAGATGATTAATTAAGTTTCCTTAAATCAACCAACATAGAAACCCTAGGTCCCTAAAATATTGAGTAAAACTTGTCATTCCGAAACACACTTACCAACCGAACGAGGGTAGTGGTGGGCTACGCCAAAGTGAGGCATCACTACTTCTCCAAGGAACGTAAGGCATACCGGGTATGCAAGGTGGTTTTGGTTATACTCAACGATATGAGTGATGGAGTCCTAACATGTCGTGGAAAAGTGAATAAATTGTTTAGAGAGCATTGGATGCGACGATTTATTCAACCAAGAGTGGCTTGGAGCCATTAGCAAAGCGTTGCTTACCTTAGGAGATTGAGTGTTAAGACAAGCCAAAGCATGCTTAACCACTCTTTGTTACTTTGGATCTTGGAATCGACTTATTCTCACCTAAAATGGGGACAATCTTTAATGTGTGAATAAGACGTTTTAAATAAGTTTGATTAAAATGCATGAATTCAATCTTATTTAAGTATAATGAATGGTTTTTCATTATAAATTCTTTTAATTGTAGAATCATGTCTTCAAATAACTCAAACAACCAATTCTCGTTACGCTCAATTCTCGACAAGGATAAGCTGAGTGGGCCTAATTTTCTTGATTGGCAAAGGAACTTGCGAATTGTTCTCATGCAAGAGCAATAGGAATATGTCCTTGATGAGGAAATGCCCAAGGCTCCCAATTAGGAGGTGACTCAAGCTGCCCTAAATCGATGGCAAAGTGCCAATCGAGATGTCAAATGCATCATGTTGGCCACAATGTCTCCTGAGCTTCAAAAGACTTTCTTTGAAAAACAGACGGCTTTTGAGATCATTTCTGAATTGCAGAATATGTTCCAAGAGCAGGCCCGAACTGAAAGGTTTGAAACCCACAGGCAGATCCTTGAGAGCAAGCTCAAGAAAGGAGAGCTAGTTAGTCCACATGTACTCAAAATGATTGGGTTGTTTGAAAACATGGGAAGGCTTGATGCGGGGTATTCAACCGAGATGGCAATTGACATCATTCTCCACTCGCTGCACAAAGGCTATGATCAGTTCAAGATGAACTATAATATGCACAGCATGGAGAAAACCCTCACCGAGCTTCATGGTATGTTGAAGCAAGCTAAGCAAACGCTCAAGGATGAGGGAAAGCATGATATGCTCATGATTAAAAAGGGCAAGCCGTTCAAATTTTCGGGCAAGAAGAAGAAAGGCTTTAAGGGGAAAGGTAAGAAGAAAACTTTTCCGCCTAAGTCTAAAGCTACCAAGGATAAGAAGGTAGCGTCTTCTAAATCTGATTCCGAATGTTTCTACTGTAAGAAGAAGGGACATTGGAAGAGAGATTGCCTCAAGTTCAAGGAAGATAAGAAGAACGGAACCGTTGCTTCTGAATCAGGTATATTCGTTATAGACTTTAATTTCACTAGCTTAACATCATGGGTATTAGATACCGGATGTGGCTCACACCTTTGTTCCAATTCTCAGGGACTAAGGAACGCTAGAAGGCTAGAGAAGGGAGAAATTGAACTCCGGGTCGGCAATGGAGCCAGAATTGGTGTCGTATCCATAGGAACTCTCAGTTTGTCTTTGCCCACCGGGCTAGTTTTGGAACTCGATAATGTTTATTATGTTCCTAACATTATTAAAAACATTATTTCAATTTCGGCGTTGGACGCCAAAGGTTTTGAATTTCGAGTAAAGGACAAAGAATGTTCGTTTTATCTCGATAATGTTTTATATGGTATTGCACATTCTGAAAATGGCCTTTATGTGCTTTCTTTAGACAAACAAGTTTAAAATGTGAATAATGCTACCAAAAGAGCTAAGACCATAGAGTCAAATAAGACTTACTTGTGGCATTGTCGTCTTGGCCACATTAACATCAAACGCATCAAGAAACTTCTACAATAAGGTGTTCTAGACTCTTTCGATTTAGAATCGTTTGAGAATTGCGAGGGATGTCTATTAGGCAAGATGATTAAACATCCATTCTCCAAGTTGGGAGAAAGGGCAAGTGACTTATTGGGTCTTATACATACCGATGTATGTGGACCAATGAGCTCAACCACAAGAAATGGACATCGATATTTCATCACTTTCACAGACGACTATAGTAGATATGGCTATGTCTACCTCATGTCGCATAAATCTGAATCATTTGAAAAGTTCAAAGAATTTCAGAGTGAAGTTGAAAATCAGCTTGGCAAGAAAATCAAAGCCCTTCGATCGGATCGAGGTGGTGAATACTTGAGCCAAGAATTCGATGACCATCTGAAAGAAAAGGGTATACTTTCAGAATTGACACCTCCAGGAACTCCTCAATGGAACGGAGTATCCGAAAGGAGAAATCGGACCTTGTTAGACATGGTACGATCAACAATCGGTCTTAGTGATCTTCCTATCTCTTTCTGGGGACACGCACTTCTAACTGCGGCACTAACACTGAACCGTGCTCCATCAAAAGCTGTAGAAAAGACTCCATATGAATTATGGACGAAGAAACCTCCTAGGTTATCTTTTCAAAAGATATGGGGATGCGAAGCATATGTCAAGAAATTGATTTCTGACAAACTTCATCCCAAATCTGACAAGGTTTACTTTGTGGGCTACCCAAAAGAAACCAAAGGGTATTACTTCTACAACAAATCGGAGAACAAAGTGTTTGTTGCTCGCGATGGTGTCTTTTATGAGAAAGAGCACCTTTCCAAAATGACAAGTGGGAGGAAAATCGAACTCGACGAAGTTCGTGAGGATGAGCAACAAAATCATAATGACAGTCAAAGTGCTCAAACAGCATCTGTTGACGCAGGTCAAAATGATAAAAAATGTGCAAAGTCGAACCGACAATGCAAATGCTCAATCCATTACCCTACGTAGGTCTCAAAGGCCAAGATCTCAACCTGATAGATATCTTGGTTTAGTATTAACCGAGAATCAGGACATCCTAATTATGGATGGAGATGAACCGGCAACCTACAAGCAAGCGATGGCAAGCACCGACTCTGCTAAATGGCAAGAGGCCATGAGATCTGAAATGGATTCCATGTTTGAAAATCAAGTCTGGGACTTGGTTGACTTACCCGAAGGTTATACACCTATTGGATGTAAGTGGATTTTCAAGTTGAAAACCGACAAAGATGGAAATGTATTCATTTACAAAGCTAGATTGGTGGCAAAAGGTTACAGACAAGTTCATGGTATTGATTACGATGAAACCTTTTCACCAGTCGCAATGCTTAAATCCGTTCGGATCCTCCTAGCGATTGCTGCATATTACAATTATGAAATATGGCAGATGGACGTCAAAACCGCCTTCCTTAATTGTTATTTGGAAGAAACTGTGTATATGACACAGCCTGAAGGTTTTGTCGACCAAAACAATGCTAGGAAAGTTTGTAAGCTTAAGAAGTCCATTTATGGATTAAAGCAAGCAAGCAGAAGTTGGAATTTGCGATTCGATGAAGCCATCAGTAAGTTTGGTTTTATCAAGAATCCAGATGAATCTTGTGTTTACAAGAAGGTCAGTGGGAGTGACATCGTCTTCCTAGTCTTATATGTCGATGACATATTGCTCATTGGAAACAACATTCCGTTGTTAGAGTCTATAAAGGCCTGGCTTGGAAAGTGCTTCTCAATGAAAGACTTGGGAGAGGCTCAGTACATACTAGGCATCAAGATCTATAGGGATAGATCGAAAAGGATGATTGGATTGAGTCAGAGTACTTATATCGATAAGGTACTTGCTCGATTTGGCATGGAGGAGGCCAAGAGAGGTCACCTGCCAATGTCACATGGCAAAACCCTAAGCAAGAAGCAGTGTCCACAGACACCTGATGAGCGGGTAAGAATGAATCAGATTCCATATGCTTCGCTTAATGGATCGATCATGTATGCCATGATATGTACTAGGCCAGATGTATCGTATGCCTTGAGTGATACGAGCCGTTACCAATCAGACCCAGGAGAGGCGCATTGGACTGCGGCCAAAAATATCCTAAAGTACCTGAAAAGGAACAAGGATAAATTCCTGGTGTATGGTGGTGCAGAGAATTTAGTTGTGGAAGGTTATACCGACACAAGCTTCCAGACAGACAGAGACGATTTCAAATCGCAATCTGGATATGTGTTCTGTCTAAATGGAGGGGCGTTTAGTTGGAAGAGCGCAAAGCAGAGTACAACTGCAGATTCTACAACTGAAGCCGAATACTTAGCAGCTGCTGAAGCAGCTAAGGAGGCTTTTTGGATTCGTAAGTTCGTTGGTGAACTTGATGTTGTACCCTCTATAAAGGGTCCAATAGCCCTCTATTGTGACAACAATGGAGCTATTGCTAAGGCCAGAGAGCCTAGGGAACATCAGAAGGTCAAACATGTCAAGCGGCGATTTCACATGATTCGAGAATAGAAGTCAGAGGGTGAAATCAGAATTTGCAAAGTTGGAACGGATGACAATGTAGCCGATCCACTTACTAAACCTTTGCCTCAAGTGAAGCCCAACAAGCACGTTGAGGCAATGGGAATCAAGCATGTAGGAGACTGGCTTTGATTTCCTTGTTTAGTGTTTTAGTTAATTTTCAGAAAAATTAATGTAAGACGCTAATGAAAACCATTCAAGTTTTGGAGTAATATAAAATTTCATGCAATATTTTATTACTCCGTTATGCTATTTAATTGTGGTTTAGGATTAAATAATAAGTCCATTCGATTCTGAGAATATTCAAAATAGGGTATCAAGACCAGTCTTGGTAAGGAAACACCTATTAAGTGAACATTGAATATTATAATCGAAAATTATCCCTAATCAAGGTCATTTAAACGATGGACGATTAATGACCGATTGAGATTAGTGTGTAGTTTGATTTATAGCACCGTTTTATGTGCTACAAGGACATGATTGTCATAAATCATTTGCACAGGTATTGGTTTAGAACCATACTGGATCGACCTATGAGAATACTTTAAGAAATTAAAAAAAAATTCATAAGTATACTTCTCATTATGGCTATCGGAACCTATTTCCTAGACCATGAGTATTGTGAGTTCTCTTGTTTGAGTACTAGTTCGCTTTGATGTTGTCAAACGTCTGCCGTAATAGGGGATTATAACGGCAACACTCGGGCGACTAGGTCCTCTTAGTAAGAGGAGCTACATTACAAGACTGGGAATGTCCCCCTAATAAAATAGGGAAGATGTCTTTGTTGTATACAAGGCCTCTCGTAGAGCGAGACTGTAAAATGCATGGTCGTGCTCGGATGGATTTTAGAAATCATCTGTTTATTGACAGTCGGAATCGGAATCTAGGAAACACTTCTGGACGTAATAAGGATGAAAAAATAAATCTTACCTTATAGTTCATGAAGAGACATTAAGCGACATAGGAAAAAGGTTGTACACAAAATGCGCACTTGTCCGGAAGGACAAGTGGGAGATTGAAAGGAATGGTGTCCTTCGAACAATTGTACTATTCCGTTAGTGGGTTCAGAATTATTAGAAAGCTAATATATTCAGTGAGGTCAAGTGATCGGAATGCCTGGGTGGAGGCCGCTTCCGATCAGTAATATTAATGAATAATTAATATTACATCTTAATCTTGACTTAACCCTTCGGGTCACACCCAAGCATTCAACAAACCGAAACGACGAATTAATTCGGAAGGAATTAATGAGTCGACCGAGTAATATTTATTTAGACGTCGGAAATTCGAGCTTAGAGCGTCGGAAATCGAGTCAAAAAATAGTGAAAGACGAGACGAGAAATAGTAATAAATCAACAAAAGACCAACACACCCCTAGCATCGGAATGCCCAAGCAAACCGAGTGCTAAGGGCGTATGGCCTAGCATGGTGGCTAGCATGCGCACCAAGCCAAGCCTACGCTGGCTGATGCGGGCTAGCGCACCCATGCTAGCATCGCAAGGCTAGGCGCTGCCTAGTGCGTGCTAGCATGCTAGGCACAGCCTTGTGCGCGCAATGGCTAGCAAGCCTTGCCGTAATAAGCTGCAGCAGCTAGCACGCTAGGCGCGCCAACTCGCCACAGCTAGCAGCAGCATGGCTAGGCCATTGCTTGCTGCATAGCAGCGCTGGCCAAGGCACAAGGCCAGCAGCAGCCCGCACAAGCATGCTGGACTTGCTGGCCAGTAGCGCCTGGCAGCCCGCATGCGAGTGCTGGGCCTGCTAGGCTTGCTGGGCCTAGCTGCCACGGACAGCAGCACATGGCAGCCCACCTTGGCTGCCTTGGTGCCCAAGGGTGGGTGCCATGTGGCTTGTGGTCCTTGAGTGTGTAAGGAGTGAGGTGGCCGGTTATGGGAGAGGGAGTGGGGAGCAAGTTTGGTTCCCCCCCCCCCCGTTCTCCAAGTGGTCCTCACCTAACCACTCACATGAGCTTGCCACTTGTTGATTTATTACTAGCTTGATTATTAATTTTATTTTAGCTTTAAAATAAAATGGAAAAATCATACTATCCCACATTGATGGGAGAGTAAATGATACTCCCATCATTTCCTATAAATAACCAAGTATGGGCATTGGGAATGATGCTTGAGTAAGAGTTGAAAAAGGCATCACAATTAGTGAAAACCTTTGAACTCAATATAATTACTCGGGTTTTATTGGTCGGGTCTTGCTAACCCCAAGACATTGGACCTAGTCGGTTTTGTTGGTGCAGGTGGACTTCATTGGAGGTCTCCGTGTGAGCGGGACTTGAAGCTTTCAAGTAAGAGCTCATTTTGGAGCGAAGCACGCGTCAAAGGTAATTAGCTTATCTTAATCTTGTGATTAATATAATTATGTTTATGGTTTTATTTATTGCGAGTGCGGTCTTGTTTTTGGGTTTGTTTCCGCGGTGAGTCGGACTCACCAAACCCCAACACTAGTATCATGTCTTGGGTAATTTTAATATTAAATATGATTGCTACGATACTTCTTATGTTCTTCCTAATATTTATGATTGTTAGTATCATGTTAGGGTTAAAGATTTGATTTTTATTGCTTAGTGACATGCTAGGGTTTGTTATTAATCTTGTTAGTATCATGCCTAGGATCTTGCTATTATTATTTTGCTTTAATATTAACATGAACATGATTATGATTATAATTGTTATAATTAATGATGATTATGAATATTATTATTATTGTTATTTTGATTGTGATTATTATTATTATTATGATGATTATAGTTATGATGGTTATAATTTTATTATCATGATGATGATTATTATTATGTTGCTTGATGATATTTATTGTTATTGCTTGATCACGCCTTTTTATGCATGCCTAAAGGGAATTTGTACTTGTGATCACGCTTAATAAGATAATTTAATAATCTTGTTTAGGGTTAATTGTGATTATAATTCAAGTGATCGCCAATAATAGATTTATTTGTGCATTAATATTCAACCAACATAGATAAACAGGTTTAGGGTTAAACCTATTGATTGCATGTAAATTAGAATGCGCACATGAATACGATCAGAATAAAGTAGAGACCTATTATTAGGGAAGATTCAATCTCTTTTAGGTTGGATCTGTACCTTCATCCCCAAACCCTTATTTGGTTCTAGACCTTATGGAGTTGACGATCTCTTGGATCGTTAAGGGGTGTAACCTTCACCCTGTGAACGGTTTACAAGTTCCTAAAAAAACTTGTTGGCGACTCTTTTGCTCTATCTTCTTCCCTTTTGGACGCCACCGTACTTTAGTGTATGATCACAGTGGGGTTCAAGATAGTGATTTAACGCTTGAAAATATTCCCCACAGCGACCGTCAAAGACGGTCGTAAATGTCATAATCTGTGACCGTGAAATAGACGGTCATAAATGTCATAATCTGCGACCGTGAAAGAGACGGTCATAAATGTCATAATCTGCGACCGTCAAACATGTCGGTCGTAAATGTCATAATAATCTGCGAACGTCAAAGACGGTCGTAAAATTCATAATCTGCGACCGTTATAGAGACAGTCGCAAATGTCATAATCTGCGACCGTCTTTGACCGTCTTTGACAAATGTCATAATCTGCGACCGTCAAACATGTCGGTCGTAAATGTCATAATAAAGCTTTTTTTTATATAAAAAAAATCGGGTATAAAATGTCACCATCTCACCCCAACCCTAATTTACTATCCCTCATGCCGCTCCTCTTTCTCTTTCCTCTCCTCTCTTCCATTTTCTTTCCTCTCTTCTCTGAATCTCTGATTTATTTCCTCTCTCCTTTCTCTTTCCTCTACTTCCTTTCTCTTTCCTCATCCTCCATCTCTTTCCTAAGAATTGAAGAATCAGAAGTTGATAAATTCGCTGCTCGTGTGAAATATTTTTCCTCTACGCTTCTTATTCAACCTTTGGCTCAAATTGGAAGCTTCGCTTGTGGTGTTGATGTCGACGCTTGCTATCTCCTCCGCGCTGCTCGTCACGACTGCACACTCGAGCCAGCGTCACGACCTCCACCGTCACAAGAACGAACCTAAAACAAGTCAAGGTTTTCTAGATCTGATATTTAAATTAGGTAGATTGTAGATCTAGTTTTATTGTTTCTAATTATTTCTAATTATGAATAATTGTTATATTGTAATTTTTGTTTATAAATTTTGAAAATTTTTCGTTATTATTTCATTTCCAATTTATAGGTAATATTTTGTATTTTGTATAATTGTTTCATTTCGAATTTATGGGTAATTTTCTGTATTTTGATTGTTTTATTTCTGATTTTGTGGGTTTTTTTTTCAGTTTTTGATAATTTTGTGGCCGGTGGTGGTGGGTACTGGGTAAGGGTGGTTTTGGGTCAGATTAAGTGTTTGGTGGGTAAAGGTGGTTTCGGGTGAGAGGTAGTTGGTGGTTGTGGGTTGAGGGTTTTTCGGGTGAGAGGCAGTTGGTGGTTGTGTGTTCAGGGTGTTTTGAGTCAGATCCGGTGGGTTGAAGTGAATGGCGGTGGTAGCTATTTGGGTGGGCGGCGATGGTAGGTCCGTCTTTTTTAGGGTGGTGGTGGTGTTTTGGGTGGGAAGTGATGGTGGTGGGTAGTAGCGTTGGGTACAGTTGGTTTGGGTGGTGGCCTGGGATAACTGGCTGCGGGGTACAGGATGTGGGTGGGTTTTTTCTTTTTTTTTTTTTGTTTTTTTTTAAACTTTTTAGCGATCGCCTTTGGCCGTCGTTAATTCTTGAAATTGCGACTGTTTATAAAAACAGTCGTAAATTTTAATTTTTGCGATCGTTTCCCTTGCGGTCGTTGAAAATATTAAAAACGGTCGCAATAAATCTGCGACCGTCAAACGGTCATAATAATTTTTTTTTGCCACCAAAGAAATAACGACCACCCCTTTACAACCGTTGACGGTCGCAAAAATGAATTGCGACCGTTTTTGCTATTTTCTGCGACCGTTAGAGGCGGTCGCAAAAACCTTAATTTTTAGTAGTGGCATGCAATTTAGAACTTTTCATACCAAACGCGATATTAATTGCACTTTGAAAGAAGTGAGGGGCAATTGAGACATGAACTTGTGACCTTTGTCACTTTGTGTCACGTTAGTTCTGATACAATGCTAAAGAACCAACTCATTCTAAAGTTTTATTTTTAAGCAGAGCAGCTCTAAATAACGGGGCCTCGGTTAGCTAAAAGGCATACATGATATACTTTGTTAATATTAGGATTATCTATATATGAAGTATCATTTTGCTTGCAGCCTTTTCTTCTAAACCTCTCTCTCTCTCTCTCTCTCTCTCTCTCTCTCTCTCTCTCTCTCTCTCTCTCTCTCTCTCTCTCTCACACACACACACACACACACACACACAAACCCTAGTTCAAGGGGCTTCCATCGATCCATTTTTTTAAGTGAAATTATTTCACTTATTAGGTCATGTTCTCTTCACCTTATTCCAACAATAATATTCAACGAAAAAATAATTTATATTGTGTAAAAAAAATATTTTCAACTTGGTGAAAGTTAATTAAGTACAAAAAAAAAAAAAAAAAAAAAAAAAGTTCAGTTTTACTTATAACAAGGAAAGCTTTAGCTCTCCTCAACTTCCAATGTGGGAGTGCCTTACTTATATGGGGTTGATACCTCAACTTCGTAGAGGCCTTTTGAGTGAGACTTTTGTCCTGCACCAAAGTAAATTCTTAAGTGCTAGGCTCAAAGAAGACAATATCTTTTAGTGGGCTTTTGTTAACCCGAGGTGTTACAACGATAGAGTATATAAACCAATCATCATAGGCTTTAATTTTCCATTTAAGCTTTTGGTTGGGATAATCTTGACTCAATGGCTCTATTCATAAGCTAAGATACAAGAATAGTCAAAGTAATGTGATGGAAAATGTGTACATTTAAAGTGAAAAAATCACTATGGAACGGAGGGAATAATATATACTCTCTGTAATTCCAAAATAATTGACAAGATCAAATTTTGCGCATATATCGATGCACTAGTTTAACCTTATTTTATATGATTCAATATAAAAAAATATATATAAAAAAAATTATATGACGAAGTAATCTGACAATATATTTCATGATAAATATATTTTTATTATATTAATAAAAAAAAATAGTAGTAGAATTTAATACAGAAACAGTGAAAAAAAATTTCAATGTATCAATTATTGTAGGACAAAAGGAGTATATACAAGCCCTTAGGCTTAACCATTAGGCCAAGACTTTATCAGTAGATATAATTACTTTGTAAATGAAACGTAGGGAAAGAATGTGTAAGCCTCCCATGCCATTTGGTATTGCCAGCAGTATTAATTATAATGTCAACTTGATCTGCAATGACAGCAGCCACATCGCTATCCATACCAAGACAAGGATCACAAATATTTCCAACTACTGGAACCAGTTTTCTCTTCATGAATTCCTGGTATTTTCCTCCATGCATTTCTTTCAGCCGTTTGAATAGTTTGCAGTCTATGATCTATTCACATAATAGAATATAACATCGTGTTCAAAGTTATGTAATATAATCCCCGACATTTGAAATTAATAGTAACATTGAGTCATTATAATGTAATTTAAACTAGTAATGAACGAGATAAATTAATATACCTAAATCATGCAGTAGAAGGAAGAAACTAAAAATGACAGTATATAATTATGAATAGATTTTAGTAAGAGACTAATTGTACTTACTTCAGAGTTAACTCTTTGCGTTGCCGCTTCTTCATTTTTAGCCCTCATCAACAGATACAACTTTTATACCTCCGGAACTTCCCGCAACAGCTTCTCAATAAAAACTGATCTAGATTTTAAACCACGCGACACCCACAAAAATTATAATTCGTACATGTTAAGTTTATTTGCTAGTATTGCTACTATTGCTAGATGTTTATTGTCTACCTTGCATCACCCCATAAAGAATGGAATACACATGAATATTTACGCGATTACTGTGCTGTCTCGGACTTTTTTGGGGCCCTGTGCGAAATATAAAAGTGGGGCCCTAAACAATGTAAATGTAATTCATAAATAATATATCATCGCCAATATTATATAAATTTCATATTAAAAAAGTTCACCAAAATTATGAATTACATAAGAATCATTTAAAAAATCTTGTTCTCCGGCCATTTTTGGAAGAAATTCATCGATCAAATCCTCACAATCTATAATATCCAATAACTCATTCTCAATTGCCACCATAGCTAGTCCATTGAGCCTATCTTGAGACATAGAATTACGCAAATAAGTTTTGATCAACTTCAACTTTGAAAAGTTTCTTTCGGCACTTGCTACAGTCACGGGGATGGTCAATAATATCCTGTAAACAATTATAGCATTGGGAACACAATCAACACCTTTTATAAGTTTTAATATATCTAGTGCCCCTAACTTTTCGTTAGGCAAAAATTGTTTAAGCAACTTCAACTCCACATATAAGTCACTCTCATCTATATCACAATTATCACCATTCTTAAATGCTTTTGCCAAACAACAACAAGAAGATTTTAAGCTCAAATCATCTAATGAATGCAACTTGTTAGAACAAAACAGAAAGCCCAAAAAAGTTTCATATTGTTCGTATTTTTCAAACCTCCTATCAAGATATACAATAGCTTGATCAATGATGCAATTAAAAAAATTAATTCTAAAAGACTCCTCTGCAGTTTGTAGAACATCATCTTCTAAACTCTCATCAAATTGTTTTTTTCTTTTAATTTGACGCTTTTGAGGAAATGTTGGATCAACATCCATATCAATTGCAATTTCCTTAGCAACTTCAAGAGCATTAGAAAAACCATTTTCTCTATACTCTTTAAAAAATGCAATTAACTTCTTCACATTTTCAATGGCAACACCAACAAGCATGTCTTTTGATTGCAATTTTTTGCTAAATAAATTTATAGTGCATAACAATTCATACCAAATAACAATAGGAACTATAAACTCAAAATCACCAAGCTCATTATTAGATAAAGATTTAGCTTCACTTTGAATAGATAAATCATTGTCATTTTCGGAAACTTCAAGCAAAGCTTCTCTAAAATCTGAAATTTGCAATCTTATTGCTTTCACACTTTCAACACGACTTTCCCAACGAGTGGAAGACTTTGATTTAGGAGTATACTCTTTCACATTCTTTTGTAAAATCTCCCATCTCTTTGTTGATTTAGCAAATATGGTGTAAATTCGTTGTATTATACCAAAAAAGTCCCTAGCTTTTCTAGAATTAGTGGTCATATCACACAACATCAAATTAAGGCTATGGGCACCACAAGGAGTGTAAAAGTCTCTAGGATTGATATCTAAGAGTTTTCTTTGCACTCCTTGTTTTTTCCCTTTCATATTTGATCCATTATCATAACTTTGACCACGCACATCATCTACATTAAGATCAAGAACCTTTAGCTCATTTAATAAAACATCAAAAAGTCCCTGTCCAGTGGTGTCATTCACATTCAGATTCCTAAAAAGGACTCCTCTATGCTAACACAATTAGAAGAAACATCCACATATCTTAAAATTATAGACATTTGCTCTTGGTGGCTAATGTCAGGAGTACAATCAAGTATAACAGAAAAATATTTAACCTCTTTTATTTTCATAACAATTTTAAACTTAATAGCATTAGCAAGCAAAAGAATTAGCTCATTTTGAATGTTGTGGCCAAGGTAATGAATATGAATCTCATCATTAGTAATGCGTCTAACATGCTCTTGCATAATAGGATCAAATTCAGCTAGCATTTCAATCAATCCCAAAAAATTCCCATTACTACTTTGATACAATTTCTCATTAGTCTTACGAAATGCTAAACTATATTTTCCAAGAAACTTGACAATTGAAATAATTCTCAACAAGACATTTTTCCAATGCACTTTCTCTTTCTCTAGCTGCTTTTGAGCTATTTTGTCAATACCTTCTACCTTTTCAAGCCTTAGTCGTAGCTCTTACCAAGTGGTCATATTTTGGATATGTTCCATGCTAGTTTCATGCTCTCTAATTCTAACACAAAGATGTGTCCAATCGTTAAAACCCTCATTTGCTATTCGACCTCTACCAACCCCTTTCTTAAATAGTTTACAACAAAAACAAAAAACTTTATCAAGTTCTTTTGAATATACAAGCCAATCTTTAGCACATTTCTCCCCATTTGGTAAAACTCTAATGTAGAATGAAGTAGAAAAATGTCTCCCTGTTTTATCAAGACGACCTTTCTCAAAAGATAAGTCTCTTTTAGGCCCTTTTACTGCCAAAATATCAACCATGTGGCGATCTAAGCCATCCCATGTTCTAGGATCAAATATATCAGGCATATGAAAAACATTTGAAGGCATTTGATTGCCGACATCATCACAAACATCATCATCATTTTGAGCATCAATTGAAATATTATTAGTAGCACAATCACCATTCTCATTATTATCACAGCAAGCATTTTTAACATTCATATCCACATCATCATTTCTAATTTCATCATCTAAGTGAACATTATCATCATTACTAGTAGCAATATGATCAGATATTTCGACATCAGTGGGCACAGTAGCATTTTCATCAACCACATCATTGACATCAACAACATTTTCATTACTAGTATTAGAAAAATCTGATTTTTTAGAAAAGAATTTATCAATTGATCCTCTTTGAGATCGAGCTAACTTTTCTTTCTGTTTCTTCTTTTTACGCTTTTCACAACCCGATTCATATTTTCTCTTATGCTTCATAATTAAAAAAAAAACAAATAATAATACAGAACAACAAAATATAAATAATTAAAATTCAATCAAACAAAATTTAAAAACAATTATAAAACATACAAAGTATGAATTCAATTATAGAAAAGATGAGTAGGAGCAATAAAACTTCATTTATTTTGCTCCAATTCGACCAATTAAACCCTAGATTGCGGAAATATGCTCTTGATAATGTTGATATTATTGAAAATTGGTGTTTAATTTCAATTGCAAGCTTGAATTGCAAATAATTTTTTTTGGACATTGTATATATACCACTGCTAAAGGCCATGAATATGGTTTAATTGGGAAAAAAATTATGAACGTTGAGTGAAGAATTCTAAGAGTTGCAATTTTAAGAAATAAATGAAGGGAGAGGATTAATAGGAAAAAATAAGTAAGAGTTTCTTCTTGGAGATAGAAGATAATCTTGCTTTCCTTAGAAGAGAAGATGGATGGGTTCAATTTTTAGTCTACTGACCGACAAACAACTTTATGCTTTCTTTAACTTTTTTTTTTTTTTAATAAAATTATTTTTTTTTAAAAGTTGGGGGCCCCACAAAAGGGGGGCCCTGAGCTGTCGCTCAACCAGCTCATGCTAATAGCCGACACTTTTACACTCATCGACAAGATTGGTTGTTAGTAGTTCATATATGTCATATGATCATCATAGCCATACACTTTGACGTGCGTTTTATTTCATTTACATAATTTTAAACTTTTTGTACCTGATAAAGTAAAAAACACATTTCTAGGTCTCAACCATTATTTTAAACTTTTGATTGAGTTAGTATTTTAACATGGTATCAGAGCCAACATGACGTATAGTTCATGGGTTCAAATCTCATCCACTCCTGCTTTTAAAGTGGAATATTTTGCACAGGGTATGCGGGAGACCTATATTGCACCACATTTCAAGCTCAATGGACTCTCATGTAAGGGGGCGTGATAGAGTATAAAACATATTTATAGACCTCAATCATTAGCTTAAGTTTTTGCTTGATTTGGTCCTCTTACATTGGTTCAGAGCCAAGGTGACACTATCAATAGCGAAACCACCCTTGTGCATGGTGGGTCACTGATGCGGGAGCAATAGACCAATATGGGTATTCTTGAAAATTCATGGAATTTTAAGAAAGTTTGCACTATCTTTTAGTTATTATTAATTATTAGGATTTTTGCCTATGGGTTTTTACCTTTCACTTGAAAAGATTTTTCCTATTTTTAGGCTTTAAGAGTTTAAAAACATTAGGATATTTATTTATTTAATTTATTTATGTTGGGATAGATTTTGTAGTTGGTTAAAATATGATTAGTAGATATATTAGGATTAGGATTCTTTATTCTAGGATAAAATTATTAGTTTTCTATCTTATCATTGTACGATTTGTCACCCTATAAATATGGGTGTATATTAATAATAGTTCAAGAATGAGAGAGATTTGTTATGGGAATTAATCCTTTGAGCGTTGCTCGTTTGATTGTTAATCAAAAACATCACTTGTTGCGACTTGTGAACTTCGTTCTAGGTGTGACTAGGAAGAGACCCTCTATTCCTGCGAGAATTAGAGTACTATCCTTTTAATTTTCGTGTAATTTCTTTTAGTCCTTATTAAAATCCGATGATCCAATGTTATTATAGCTTGCAAGCCTTGTGAAAGTCTTGAGAGATCCACATCAGTCACGTTACCCAACAAAAAAATTAGTTTTTATGTATAAAACATTACATCAAATAACCATTAGTGCTCATCAGTTTAGTGGTTAAGGCCTTACAGCTCTCTATAGCGGTCATGAGTTGATCAATACCCACGAGTGGAAATTCCATTATTTTTTTAATTTATATATATGTTTTTTAACATGTATTCATAGTTCTCACTAGGTAACTTGTTAAAATTTGTTGAAATTTATTTTTATTTATTAACTTCATCCCTCAAATCTTGCCATTGTAGTTCGCATTAGGTGACTTGTTAAAGCTCATCGTTCTAAACCTTTTTTGTAATTTTATTGGTGGTTTGTCATTATCCGTCACAAATCCTCCTCCTCTCCTACAAGATATTTAATACTTTTAGAGTGACTTTTTTTTATTAGCTTGTGTGTGTGTGTGTGTGTGTGTGTGTATATATATATATATATATATATATATATATATATATATATAATTATTGATTTGTATGCAGTTGAGACAGTGAGTCAGTGACCTAGTACCCAATAGACACAGGTTCAAATTTCATCCACCCCTCCTTTTAAAGTGGAATATTTCGTGCAGGGTATGTATGAGGCGCATGTTGCGTCCACATTTCAAGCCCAAATGACTCTCATGTGACATGTCTTAATTAGATGTCTAGATCTGTTAAATATATCTTGTAGATACTTTTGTATGTATATTTTATAGTTAGTCAAAGGTTGTTAATTAGCTCCTTGTAATTAGGCTAATGTCACGCCTAATGAAAGGCATCGGCTTGTATATAGTCTGACTTGCTTATTGTGAATAATCAAGGAAAATATTCCCCAATTCTTTCATGGTATCAGACGCATAGGGTTTTCTTCTCGCTTCCGCTTGCCCTTTGCATCAAACTCTGCCCACCGTCCTGTTCTCCATCTTCTTCCTCTATGTTCTGTTCTGGCTAGTTTCTATGGCGGAAAACAAATCCTCTTTTCACCCTACTTTCACCGTAACTAATATCCAAACATGTGTTCCTATTGTTCTTGAAATGGAGAAAGTTTCTTACTGTACCTGGGCAGAACTTTTCAAGATTCACGCCAGAAATCACAAGGCCCTCGATCACATCATCCCTCCTTCCAAAGACAAGGAAAAAGTTCCTTCAAACTGATGAAGAAAAGGAACTTTGGGCGACCTTGGATGCCACGGTTATATCGTGGATTTATTCGACTATTTCTCGTGACCTATTGAACACCATTATCGAACCGGATGCTACGGCCATGGAGGCTTGGGATAGATTGTGTGATATATTCCAAGACAATCAACATTCCCGTGCCGTCGCCCTTGAACAGGAATTCTCGTCTACTTCTATGGAGGATTTCCCAAATGCTTCGGCTTATTGCCAACGTCTCAAATCCCTTGCGGATCAATTAAAAAACGTTGGGGCTCCGGTTTCTGACAGCCGTATGGTGTTGCAAATGGTTGGAGGACTCACTCGTGTTTACCGCGGCGTAGGTACTATTATTCGACAGAGCAACCCCCTGCCTCCCTTCTACAAGGCTCGATCAATGTTGGTCCTCGAAGAGTCTGGCTTGGCCAAGGAGGCAGCCACGAAATCTGCTATGGTGGTTGCTTCTCTTGATGATGGTGGGTCAAAAAAATCGGGTCAGTCCAAGAAGAAGCACACAGGTGGCTCAAATTCGGGTGGTCGAAAGAGTAATGCTGGTCGGAAGAACACCTGGGGTGGTCGCGGCGGCAACTCCGGTCAACCTGGTGGCGGCAAAGGCGGTCAACCTGGCGGCCATGGTGGACAGCAGCCATCCCCCCTGCAATGGAAGCAATATCCATGGGGGTGGACTTAACCCGTACCACCATGTCCATATCCCACTCAAGGGTGGGCTAGACCTCCCTCTTTTCACAAGCAGGCTAGTGTATTGGGCCCAAGGCCACAACAGTAGCAGGCCTATGTGCAGCAGGCCCCTTCTTCACATATTGGGCAGTCCGTGTCTTATTCACCTACCAATATTGAAGCCGCAATGCACACTATGACTTAGCAGCAACCTGATCCGGCTTGGTACATGGACACCAGTGCCATGTCTCATATGACTTCCTCTACCGGTAATCTCTCGTCTTATTTTAATTTGAGCAATCATCCTAATAATAATATTGTTGTTGGTAATGGTCACACTATTCCAATTCTTAGCTATGGTCAATCTAATCTGTCTTCCTCTTGTCAACCCCTTTCCTTGAACAATGTTCTACATGCTCCCAAATTGATCAAAAATCTGATTTCTGTTCGAAAATTTACTACTGATAATTCTGTGTCGGTTGAGTTTGATCCTTTTGGGTTTTCTGTGAAGGATTATCGGACGGGGGGGCAAATAATGAGATGTAATAGCCGAGGTTACCTTTATCCCATTTCATCTTCTCACAACAATCAAGCTCTTTCTTCCACTTTTGCTGCCATTACTCCTAAGCTTTGGCATTATCGGCTGGGTCATCTGGGGAATTCTATTTTAGATGTGCTTAGGAAAAATAAAAGCATTGATTGTACTTGTAGACACCTAAAAATGTCTCCCCAAAACCAAACCCGATGATGAACAACCTTTCACCGCCACTATTGGTCGGGTTCAGTATTTAATCCCAAGAGTGCTTAAAAAATCATATTTGATTAAATTGATATTTTTGAACAGTCCATGGATTAGTCTTGATGTTTGGTAAAAGCATAGCTTTAATTTCAGCCCAAATTTATTATTTAATTTTAGCCCAAACCTTTTTTTATTTATTGTTTTATTATTTATTTTGGCCCAAACCTTTTATTTATTTTATTTATTTTATTTAATTATTTTCTTATTTTAGCCCAAATAATAATAAATCAGGAAAAGGCACGAAATTATCAATCGGCACTTAAAATGCTGAACGAAATTAGGGTTAAAAATGTATTTAGACTAAAAAGCGGGCTGGGAAGTCTCGCGCCACGGCAGGTACCCACCGTGTCACGGGAATCATTCCCGTCTAACGGTGGGATTTCCCGTGACACGGGAAATCTGCCGTGACACGGGAATTTGCGTGTCTTTTCCGCGTAAACCCTTAACGCGTTTTCTTCCCCGTTTACTAAAAATTTCCCGCATCACACTAAAAATGCACCGTGTCACGGGAATGTTTCCCATCTGACGGTGTGCTTTCCCGTGTCACGGTACAGTTTGCCATGTCGCGGGATACTTTTTAGGGTTTTTATCATTTTAGGGTTCCGTGTGCCTCTTCAGCACATTTTCTCTATAAATACCCACTCATTTCTAATGTACGGGGCATGAATTAATTTTCTATTTTTCTCTCTTCTATGCTTTAGCCTAAACACTAGCCTACCTGTAGGGAATATTTTCAAGCCTTTGAATCCCACTAGCTCGAACCCCACTATAATCATACACTTAAGTACGGTGGCTTCCAAAAGGGAAGAAGATAGAGCAAAAGAGTCGCCAACAAGTTTTTTAGGAACTTGTAAACCGTTCACAGGGTGAAGGTTACACCCCTTAATAACGATCCAAGAGATCGTCAACTCCATAAGGTCATGAACCAAATAAGGGTTCGGGGATGAAGGTACAAATCCAACCTAAAAGAGATTGAACCTGCCCTAATAATAGGCCTCTACTTTATTCTGATCGTATTCATGTGCGCTTTCTGATTAACATGCAATCAATAGGATTAACCCTAAACCTGTTTATCTATGTTGGTTGAATATTAATGCACAAATAAATCTATTATTGGCGATGACTTGAATTATAATCATATTAACCCTAACAAGATTATTAAATATCTTATTAAGCGTGATTACAAGTACCAAATTCCCTTTAAACATGCATAAAAAGCGTGATCAAGCAATAACAATAAAAATCAAGCAACATAATAAATAATCAATAATTATGATAATAAAAATATAATCATCAAAATAATAATAACAATAATAATCATCATAAATTATAACAATTATAATCATAAAATCATAATCATGTTAATATTAAAGCATAACAATAGCAAGATCCTAGGCATGATACTAACAAGATTAATAAAAAACCCTAGCATGTCATTAAGCAATAAAAATCAAATCTTTAACCCTAACATGATACTAACAATCATAAATATTAGGAAGAACATAGGAAGCATCGTAACAATCATATTTAATATTAAAGTTACCCTAGACATGATACTAGGAATATCATAATAACAATATAAACATGATTTCTACATCATAACATCAATTAAAACCATTAAAGTACTTACTTTGATGCCTCGTACCTCTTTCTAATAACAAAATACACACGTTAATAACTTCAAGGAAAATAATAAACAAACAATTAAATAATTGAAAGAGAGATTTGGGACAAAACCCTCAGAAATTAAACCTTTCACGTCTAGGGCGAAGGCAACTTCGAATATGGCTAGGTGTATCTAAGTCTTGCAAATGCGGAATTTTGTTTTTGAGAAAAAGAAAGAAATAATTGATGAATGCTAATTAAAACTGATTGTAGATGAATGTAGATGAGAATTGATGATGAATGAAAACTGATTGTAGGTGCATGAAAACGGAGTTTTTAATACGATATTTATAGAGAAAATCAGCCAAAAAGATAAATTAAACAAAACAGAGTCTGACGCATAAAAAACAAAGCTGGCGTCAACCCTGGCTAGTTGGCACCAGGCACCAACACTAGCGCCAGGCACCAACACTAGCGCTAGGCGCCAATGGCTAGCGCCAGGCCTGGTTCTAGGCGCCAAGGCCTGGGGTTAGGCGCCAAGCTTAATTTTTACGCGTTTTCGAAAATCAGATACGTTTGTCGTACTAGAGGATAAAATCATATAATTTCCTCGAAAATGCTATTTGATTTTGATTAAAACTCTGAAAAGTCAACAAAAGTCAATTTATCAATGCTAATTGAATTAGGAATGAAAAGAACCTTCTAGAAGAATCTAGAAGACTAAAACCATTCCTAATTGCATTAGGAATGATAAATCATATTAGGCCCTCCCCTAGATAATTTGGCCGTACATAAAGCTCAAACCGGGCCCAGTTTAGTAAATTGGCCATAACTTCATCAATATTCATCGGAATTGGGCTTATAATATATCGTTAGAAAGGTCTTTGCAAGCCCCATCCAACTACACTACTATTGGACCCATATCATGGACCAACCAAACTGGATTGTCTGTTTTCTTAAAAATAAGTTTTCAAAAACAGAGAAAAAAGAATTAAAAATTATCCGCAACACTAGACTTTCCACACTTTCTCTTCATTCGATTATGATTCGACGTGAAAGGTACTCATCACTGGGTTTGGTTTTAGGGAGACACAAATAGGTGTCTACACTACCCTTCTTATTTCAAAATTCCTTCTTCAAGTACTCCAAGGAGTCCATACTTTACTCGTGGTTCTGTCCTTAAGCCAAGGCGTGAAAGGTAGAACTGTTTGAGGGTTTGGCCCTAAATCAACTCTACTTTATTTAATTTAATTTAATTTAATTATTATTTTATTATTATTTCCTTGAAGTTACTAACTCGTTTATTATTTTGTAGTTGCAAACAAACAGAATCGAAGTAAGAATTATGTTCCTCTTATTTCTATTATTTTTCTAACGATTTTATATTGTTGGAATTATGGTTAAATTGCTTCAAATATTAATGTTGATTCTATTATTTTTGTTATGATCACAACATTGCATGTTTAAAGGGAATATGTAATTGAAAATCACGCCTAATAAGATAATTTGGACGACCGGTTTAGGTTCCTTTTTAATCTTGTTATTAATCAAGTGATCACGATATTTTAGAATAATATGTTGCATTAATATTAACCCATATTTAGCTTAATAATAGTTTGGAGCAAATTGAATATTTTGTTTGTATGCCTTTGAGATCGCAGGAATCATTTTTCACTATAAGAATCAAGTAGAGGCCAATACGGGCGAATGTGACTCCATGACTCACTTCATACCATCATCCCCGATCCTCCTTTCGTGGTTCCGAACCATATGGAGTTAGTAATCTCATGGATTATGAATGGGGTGTAACTTTCACGGGTCAATCGTTGTTGCCTATCGTTGTCCCTTATCGTGGTTGCCTTTTTATGATCCGTGAACGGTTTACAAGTTCCTTAAAAACTTGTTGGCGGCTCCCTACTTTATTTGTCCCTAATCGTATTATGTCAATTCCCACTTCCTATGAGTGCCAAGCATATTCACCACATGATTTAACGTAGGCGCACTTCGAACGACGCCTACAATTTGGCGACTCCACTAGGGAGGATTCTTGGTTATTTATCGATTTGAGTGATCGGTATTTAATTAAGATGAGTGGATGAGGCTTAAAAGATTCTTGAAAAAATATTCCTATGATTAATTTGGCATTTTAACATATGCATAGACGTTTTAACGTCGCATTTAGGTCTGTCTTGTAGGAAAAACTTGAATAACTTGGTTGCGCAAGAAGGAAAACAGGGCACCAGTCAGATCTTCTTACTCCCGTGCCACGGCAAAATCTGCCGTGTCACGGTACAGTGCACCGTCGGTGCACAGTACTGTGGCATGGGAATTTTTGCCGTGTCACGACAGTCCTAAAAATCAGTCCGGTGGCTTATTTTCTCTTCTCACAGTTAACTTCCTTCGATTTTTCTGAAAAAACGTATGTGTTCTACATGCGTCTTAGCCCCGGGGAATTTAAGCTCTATCATCCCAAAAACGCTCATGGCAATAAGGGTTCATCTGAGTTATTAAATCCACCCAAACCATGGAGTCGAGTTCGATTTCATCACGAACTCGCGGAGCCGCCCGTTGGCATACACCCTTAAGGGAGGCTGCCTTGCTAACGCGTCCAAACTCTTAACCATGGTACCCTTTTGACACCCAAAGCTTGACCAATAGTTAACATAGATCTTGACTCTAGGTTGCGAACTTTTTTTACATCATCGTGCCTAAATGCTATGTGGTTGTTTGGTGCTAACCTTCATGTGTTTACTCTTTTATTTAACCCATGACCGAGGGTTTTTATTCTCACATAGTAATTAGTACGGACCTAAAATCGATTAAAATCTGGAAAAATCACAAAACTAAACTGGAATTGTGCACCGTGTCACGGCATGTTCTGCCGCGCCACGGTGAACAGTGCCGTGACACGTTGCTTTCTACCGTCTGACAGTAGACTGCACCGTGTCACGACAGTCAGCACCGTGACACGGTGCCTAGGAAAAGTGTCACGTCAGTCTTTTCGGTTTTTGTGCGTACGTATGAGGTTTATGCGTCCAGTTTGGCGTCATGTCTAGTTGTACGGCCAAAACACACGTCCATAACCTCACTTAATCACTCACATTTTGTGTTCACACACTTTTTTCCTTACTCATGCACCACTTTTTGACCGTATTTTAGGGTAGTCTTGTTTTTTGTGTCGTTTTTTTCGGAGTAAGTCGGATAGTATCCTCCCATTTTTTTAAATAAACAAATAGAATTTCAAAATTATAGATATTTTTTAAAATTCATTTTTTATCCGAATGGGTTAAGTTTGGTCATTAAAGGTGTGTTTGTTTCGGTGTCACAACACTTGATCAAGAAGCAGGGGTAGATTGTTACGGTTCGAGTCAATACCTCAACAACCTCTTATACCAAAGAGGCGTACAAGGAAATTACCACAATCATCTCCACAAGATCCATCTCCAGTCTACTTTCAACCAATGGCTACTAAGGAAGACATCGAGAACATCAACAAGACAATTGAAATGTTGTCTAACATGATGCAGACTCTCACCACTAGAGTCAACACGGTAGAGCAAGACAATCAAAATAATGTCACTACCGCTGCAATGGACAAGATTAAGGAACAGATGAGCAAGATTTTCTGAAGAATTCACTTATGTGGAACAGCCTGTCACCTCTTCGTCCATAAGGGATAAGCTTCCTGAGAAGTTTTCCACTGCTGACATTCCCAAATTCAAGCCTACTGATAATCCGCTTCTCCATTTGAAGGTTTTTTCTGCAACTATGGCTCTTAAGGGAGTAGATGTGACACTCTTCCCTACAGTGTTCCCTCTTTCCTTGGAGCATGCCTGTCAACAATGGTTCTACTCTTTGGAGTCCAAACATGTCGCGACCTGGGAGGATGTTGCTGAAAGCTTTATGAATCGTTACAAGTGTAACATTCAGGCCAAGACTTCTGAACGTGAACTCTCCATTCTCAAACAGAAAGAGAATGAAGGCTTCACCGCTTACTTAAGTAGGTGGAGGGAAACAGCCGCGCTCTAGGTGGATCCCCCCAAGGAAAAAGAGATGGTTCGCTTGTTCATTGCCAATCGGACTCATAAGTACAAGCAACACTTGAAGTTTTTGCCTCTGAGTACCTTTGAAGCTGTATACGATATTGGAATCAATATCGAGGACGAACTAATGAAGACTGCTGGTAGCAACAATAATAACAACACTTGGAAAAACAAGAAGAACGACACTCCTTCTTCGTCTTCCAAGCCCAATAATGCAACCAACAATATCAATATCAATGATGTGATGGCCCTTAATGCTCCTCCTCAAAGATTCCAAAGGCAAAGGAGGGTTTACACGCCTTTGAGAATGACTTATGATGCTGGTTATGACCGTTTGCATGGTCAAGGACTGGTTATGCCAATTGGACCATTTCAAGAACCTCGACCAGAGAATAGGACCGCTAGCTATGACCCCAATGCTTATTTCAAGTTTCATCAAGGCAAGGGTCATAATACTGAGAAGTGTTGGAGGTTGAAGGATGCAATCCAAGACCTAATTGATGCTAATCAACTTCCTGTCCCTCCAGGGGGTAAGAAGCCTAACATTCAAACAGGTCCTCTTTCTGATGCTTTGGCTATCATGGGAGATGAAGTCTCCTTTGATCTGTCAATACTCATTCAACCTGTGAATGAACCTCTGCCGGAATTTGTATTTATCTCGAGTTCTGAAGAAGTGAATGGAATTTAGGATAGTGACGATGAAGACGTCTATCTCAAGGATATAGCTTGCTTATCTCTTGGCACAAGTGAAAATGTTTGGGGAGACTTTGAGGTCAAGGTTCTCACCAGAAGTGGACGGTTACAACAACCTAGTCCACCTCCACCTCCACCACAATCACATCTAATAATTGATCCCATCGACCCTGTGAATAGCGATGTGGTCAGACAATTGCAAAAGACCAAGGTGGAGATGAATGTATGGAAGCTTTTGGCCACCTCCCACGAGCATCGAAAGGCTGTGATGAATGCTCTGGTGAAAATAGGAGTTGATGATGACATGACTCCTTAAGGACTTTTCAACTTTCTCACTACTGAATTGCCAAGTACTAGTAATCTGATTTCATTTTCTGACAAGGATCTACCCCCGGAAGGGGATCAACATAATAAGGCCTTACACCTCACTGTGGTGTGTAGGCAGATGAATGTTCCTATGAACCTGGTTGATAACGGCTCTACAATCAATGTATGCCCACTCCGCACTGCAAAAAAGTTGGGCATAAAGAATGAATAACTAACTCCCTCTACTCAAGGGATTCGAGCTTATGATAATACTCGTCGTCAAGCCGTGGGTACTATCATACTCAACATAGCTACTGGGGCCATTGAACGTCGCACCAAATTTCAGGTGGTGGACATTAAGGCCTCTTTCAATCTGTTATTAGGACGCCCTTGGCTTCATGAGCTAAAGGCGATTCCATCATCGTTGCACCAGAAGGTGAAAGCCATAGTTGGAGGGTTTTCAATTACCATTGATGCCTCTCCTATGCGCATTCAAGTTATCGACACTCCTATCGTCCATGTTGAACATGACGAAGAAGACGAAGATCTTTGGGGGTTTTCACTCGATGATGTTCTCGTGATTGAAGAAGAGGAAAAGTGTCATCTCGACTTCGATCCCTATTCAAACACCAATATTAATGTCATTCTGAAGAAGCAAGGGCATTTCCCTGGAATGACCCTCGGACTCAAAAAGAAAATGGCCGAACTTAGGGGCCATCCTGGTGCACTCAAGAAGGATACTTTTGGCTTGGGATTCAAGCCAACAAAAGAAGATGTGAAACAAGCTCTATTGAAGATGAAGGCTCGCAATAATGCTCGAATCACGAAGACAGAGATGGCCATGGATCCATATCCATTCACCCTCAATGGCCAGTACATTAAAGAAGGGGAAGATTTCCCATGCTATGAATTCCCTGATCCATTCGTCCACGATGGGAAGCGTGAACCAGGATTCGAGATGTTCCTTGATTGTGACTTTCTTGATGAAGACGAAGAGCTCTTCACAACTGAGAAACCAGCTAGCCCAAGCTCTGATGATCTAGGCATTAACCTTCTTTTTGGAATGGAGAAGAATGAATCTAAGCCCGTCTGCAATGATAATTCCGAGCTCGTTCAAGCTGTTGTAGCAAACAAGGATTTTGACCCCTCAGAGTTAATCGACCAAGCTGATAATATTTCAAGGGGATGGTGCAAGACATTGAGGATCACTACGCCAAGTGGAGAGAAGTTGGAAATAACCGCTGGCAAAGGTCCTATGTTTGATGAGTATGAGTCGTCTTGATCCGAGTCCAAGTCTGAGTCTAAGTCTGTAGACGAGTCCTTAGAGTCTGAGGCCGACCCTCATTCTGCTATAGAGTCCAATCCTGAGTCTCTTCTTGAGTCCTCTCTTTCTAGTCCAAATAATTCCGGTGAGGTCGCAACTGATCTTGCCCCTCTTGATGTATTCACCAATGAATTCAATAAAATGAGTACCTTTACTTACGATGCATGTCATTCCCCTAGCCCTGATCAATATTGCTTTGCTAATGATAAAAATGACAAAGAAATAATAAAAGCAATGGAAGAACATGAAAATAAAACGGCAGTTATCGAAGATACAGACACAGTTAACATTTCCAATGATACGACTATTAAAGAAGTAAAAATTGGATTAACACTAAGTCAAGATGAACGCAAAGATCTAATTAACTTTCTTAGTGAATTTGTTGATGTATTTGCTTGGTCATACCAAGATATGCCAGGAATTGACAGGGATATAGCTCAGCATACGATACCACTCATTCCAGGTATGAAGCCTGTCAAGCAAAAGCTGCGCTGTATGAAACCGGATGTGGCTCTCAAAATCAAAGAAGAAATCAGAAAACAGTTGGCCGCATGTTTCATCAAAGTATCTAACTATCCAGAATGGATAGCAAATGTGGTTCCAGTTCCAAAGAAGGATGGAAGGGTCAGAATGTGTGTTGATTACAGGGACCTCAATAAAGCAAGCCCGAAAGATGGGTTCCCTCTACCTCACATTGACATTCTAGTCGATAACACAGCAAACCATGCACTCCTATCATTCATGGACGGTTATGCCGGATATAATCAAGTACTGATGGCTGAAGAAGATATGGAGAAAACCACATTCATCACACAATGGGGTACATATTGCTATACGGTAATGTCATTCGGGTTGAAAAACGCGGGTGCCACCTACCAAAGAGCAGCTACGGCATTGTTACATGACATGATGCACAAAGAGGTGGAGGTCTATGTTGATGATATGATCGTTAAGTCTAAAGATCGCCCAGGCCATATCATTGCGCTTCGCAAGTTCTTTGAGAGACTCCGCAAGTACAACATGAGATTGAATCCAGCAAAGTGTGCATTCGGAGTCACGTCAGGTAAATTACTTGGATATGTGATCAGTTCTTGAGGTATTGAAATAGAACCCACAAAAGTAAAGGCAATCATGGCCATGCCACCGCCCAAGAATGAGAAGGAGATTCGAGGTTTCATTGGAAGGCTGCAGTACATAAGTAGGTTCATATCAAAGCTCACAGCGATATTTGAACCTATATTCAAGAAGCTCAAGAAAAATGTCCCAGTCACATGGGACGACGATTGCCAAAAAGCTTTCGACAAAATCAAAGAGTACCTGGCAAACCCACCCGTGCTAGCGCCAGCAATACCTGACTTTCCTCTTCGACTCTACCTTACGGTCACAAGAGAAACGATGGGGGCAATGCTAGCACAAGAGATTGAAAGCAAAAAGAATGCAATCTACTACTTGAGTAAGAAACTTCAAGGATACGAGACGCGATACACACCACTCGAAAAGTTGTGTCTCGCACTTGTGTGGGCCGCACATAAACTAAGATATTACATGCTCACTCATACGGTGCATGTTGTGTCCGAGATGGATCCTCTCAAGTACTTGTTCGAAAAAGCAACACTCAATGGCAGATTACCAAGGTGGATAGTCAATCTTGCTCAATTTGACTTGAAATTTGTACCACAAAAAGCCATCAAAGGTTCTGCGGTTTCTGACTTTTTAGCAGACTTTTCGCTAGAAGAAGTTGAGAAAGAAGAAGATGAGTACGATTTCCCTGACGAAGATTTACTCATGACCGAAGATGATAGCTGGACGCTCTATTTCGATGGAGCTTCAAACCAAAAAGGATGTGGTGTAGGAGTCTTGCTTGTATCACCCAATGAAGAGCACATCCCAATTTCCATGAAGCTCGACTTTGATGTCACCAATAATGCCGCAGAATATGAAGTATTTATTTTGGGGTTAGAAACAGCTGACGCCTTGGGAATTAAGAAGCTCAGAATCTACGGTGATTCTTCACTAATCATTAACCAAATCTCCAAGAGATGGAAAGTGAGAAGTGAAAGTCTCGCTACGTATCAAGCTCATTTAGAAACTCTCACGGAGCAACTAGATGAAGTGGAATATACGTATTTGCCAAGAGAAGAAAATCAACTCACCGACGCACTAGCTAAATTAGCATCAATGGTGCGAATTCCAACGGATACAATCAGAATGCCGCTGACCATAGAAAGAAGATATGAACCAGCTTATGTTCACACACTCGACGATGAACAAGAACCACAAGAAGAAGATGAAGAGCCATGGTATATAAATATCCTTAACTATGTGACAAGAGGAGAATACCCTCTGTAGACACCCATTTGTGTCTCCCCAAAACCAAACCCAGTGATGATTACCTTTCACGTTGAATCATAATCGAATGAAACTAAAGTGTGGAAAGGTCTAGTGTGGCGGAAAGTTTTATTTTCTTTTCTTTTCTTTCTGTTTTTTGAAAACTTTATTTTAAGAAAACATCCAATCCAGTTTGGTTGGTCTATGATATGGTTCCAATAGTGGTGTAGTTGGATGGGGCTTGACAAGACCTTTCCAACGAAATATTATAAGCCCAATTCCGATGAATATTGAGGAAATTATGGTCAAATTACCAAACTGGGCCCGGTTTGAGTTTTATGTACGGCCCAATGATCTAGGGGAGGGCCTAATATGATTTATCATTCCTAATGCAATTAGGAATGGTTTTAGTCTTCTAGAATCTTCTACAAGGTTCTTTTCATTCCCAATTCAATTAGCATTGATAAGTTGACTTTGTTGACTTTTCAGAGTTTTAATCGAAATCAAATAGCATTTTCAAAGAAATTATATTATTTTATCCTCCAGTACGGTAAACTTATCAGATTTTCGAAAACGCATTAAAATCAAGACTGGCGTCCAACCCCAGGCCTTGGCGCCTGGAACCAGGCTTGGCGCCAGACGCTAGCCATTGGCGCCTGGTGCTAGCCGTTGGTGCCTGGCGCCAGCTAGCCAGGCTTGGCGCCAGCTCTGTTTCCTAAGCGTCAGACTCTGTTTTGTTAATTTATCTTTTTTGGCTGATTTTCTCTATAAATATCGTATTAAAAACTCCGATTTCATTCACCATTCATCATCAATTCTCGTCTACGGTCATCTACATCTATCATTCACCAATTCTCTTCATTCACAAGTTTTAATTAGCATTCTTTAAAACATTCATTCAATTCTTTCTTGCTTTGTTTTCATACAAAATTCCGCATTCACAAGATCTAGAAGCATCTAGCCATATTCGAAGTTGCCTTCGCCCTAGACGTGAAAGATTTAATTTCTGAGGGTTTGGTCCTAAATCTCTCTGTCAATTATTTAATTTAATTGTTGTTTATTATTTTCCTTGAAGTTACTAACGTGTGTATTTTGTTATTAGAAAGAGGTACGAGGAATCAAAGTAAGTGCTTTAATTGATTTAATTGATATTATGATGTAAAAATCATGTCTATATTGTTATGATATTCCTAGTATCATGTCTAGGGTAATTTTAATATTAAATATGATTCCTGCGATGCTTCCTATGTTCTTCCTAATATTTATATTTGTTAGTATCATGTTAGGGTTAAAGATTTGATTTTTATTGCTTAGTGACATGCTAGGGTTTGTTATTAATCTTGTTAGTATCATGCCTAGGATCTTGCTGTTTTTATTATGCTTTGATATTAACATGAACATGATTATGATTTTAATTGTTATAATTTATGATTATTATTGTTATGATTATAATTATTATTCATGATATTGATTATTTATTATGTTGCTTGATGCTTATTTTTATTGCTTGATCACCTTTATTGCATGTTTAAAGGGAATTTTGGTACTTGTAATCACGCTTAATAAGATATTTAATAAACTTGTTTAGGGTTAATTGTGATTATAATTCAATTTATCGCCAATATTAGATTTATATGTGCATTAAATTCAACCAACATAGATTAAACAGGTTTAGGGTTAATCCTATTGATTGCATGTTAATTAGAAAGCGCACATGAATACGATCAGAATAAAGTAGAGGCCTATTATTAGGGTAGATTCAATCTTTTTTAGGTTGGATTTGTACCTTCATCCCCGAACCCTTATTTGGTTCTAGACCTTATGGAGTTGACGATCTCTTGGATCGTTAAGGGGTGTAACCTTCATCCTATGAACGGTTTACAAGTTCCTAAAACTTGTTGGCGACTCTTTTGCTCTATCTTCTTCCCTTTTGGACGCCACCGTACTTTAGTGTATGATCACAGTGGGGTTCAAGCTAGTGGGATTTAAAAGCTTGAAATTATTCCCTACAGTTTTTGGCGACCCTGTTGGGGAGGATTTCTATTTTAATTCCTGAATTTGTTTCGGCAATGATTTAGAATGAGTGGATGAGACTCGAAAAGTTCTAAGTATTTCATGTGCGTAATTTTGATTAACATTATTGTCATATGCATAAAAAAGATCTCATTGGAAGGACCATCCGTAATGAGTTAAAAACATAGGATTTTACACATAGGAAATTTGAGAAATATCTTTCACAACTAGGACCGAAATAACACCGCGCGAAACTGGAAAATTTTATCGAGCACAGAAAGCTGCTGAGGCATGTGGGAAGTAGCGTCAGGGGCCAGAGCATTGGCGCTAGTATTTTAACCGTAGCGCCAGACGCCAACCTTGGCGCCAGGCGCTGCAGTTAAAAACTGGCGCCAGTCTCTGTTTGCTGGCGCCAATTTTCCCCAATACCGAGCCATAAATATGCGTTCTAATTTCAACCGGTTTTTCGTATTGTTTGCTCGATCCTACTTCTTGATTGAGTTTTTTCTCACTTTTCTGAAACCCATACGTGTTCTACATATGGACATAACCCTCTGGGAATTCATGCTCCATCTACCCGATTGAACGCTCCGTGCAACAAAGGGTACATCCGAGATGTTGAATTCACCAAACCATGGAAGCGAGTTTTTTCTAAAGCTCGCGGTGTCCCATCCACTCGCGCCAACCCTTCACAGTTAGGCTTCCGCGCGGTGCATCCGGACAATTAACCATGGACCCTCTTTGACTAAACTATATCCCGAACTTTAGAGAACTAGAGCCATGGTTAGGTTGCGGACGCATTGCATCATATTGTGCCTACTTGACTAATTGTGCATTATTTGTTGTGCATATATATATTCTATGCTTCTCTTAACCGTTTGTTGATTTGTGTTGAGAATAAATAAATTAATGACTTAAAAAAAACTTTGCCTAATTAATTAATTAATTATTTATTTAATTTGAGTCAATAAAATCTAATTTTTCAATCGGAATTGACCTAGTACGACTTTAGGCTAACCCCAGTTGACTAATAATACCGAAAACAGTCCCAGACCGAAGCTCCACTATTGGCGCCAAAGTCTTAGCTGTAGCGCCACACTATGGTGTGTAGCGCCTGACGACAGATATGTTGTCTGGCGCCAAGCTCCACAATGTGACGCCAGTCCTGTCGCTTGGCCGACAGTTCGGATTATTGGTCGAGTCATCACCTAGGGTCTAATTAATCAGTTTTCTGTTTAATTCGGTTAATTTTGCTGTCAATAATATTTAATTGAATCAATGATCGAGTCTTGGTCACATAGTCTAGCCACATGGTCATGACACGAGTCTTAACGCACCATCTACACTCACTAGTCTTAGCACACACTTTGAGTACATCACCATGGCCATGTCTTAGGTCCATGCATGAGTCGGTCTTTCCGTCATTTGAGTTGGGGGAGTACATTCTATTCCTAATTCTTCATATCCCTCCACCTAAATCTTCTTCACATTCTATTCCAATCTTTTTTTCACTTCCTCCATCCATTGCATGTTGAATAAAGTTTGAGTCAAATAATTAATAATAAGTATCCCCAAATTCCTTTCCCACATTACTTGGTCAAGGAGAGAAGGGCGATTAATCAAGGACAACCTCTTTATTCAAGTCTCGCTTTTTGATAAACCGATTCGTCTAAAGAGGAAGGCTAAGAAGATAATGGCAACTCAAGAAGAAGTCAATGATCTTAAGAACCAACTGGCTACTGTGACTGAGACACTGAAACTTCTCGCACTTAGGGTCGATGACCCCGTGAAGCAACAACAGATGAACCTCATGCAAGAGAGTCTAAGCAAGCTATCTAGTGACTACAAATTTCAGGGCATGAGTTCACAAGGGGTCTCGCTGGACAAAGAACTTCTTCCGCATAAGTTCAACGCCACTGAAATCCCTAAATTCAAGGCAACAGATAACCCTTACTTCCATCTAAGATCTTTCGAAACTATAATGAGCATTAAGGGTATCGATAAGAAGGTTTTCCCCTCTCTGTTCCCACTATCTCTCAAAACCGTTTGTCAACAATGGTTCTTTTCTCTCGAGAAAGAAAAAACCTCTTCTTGGGAGTCGGTAACAAACGCTTTCATAGATAGATATAAGTGCAACATCCAAGACGAAACATACCACAGACAACTTGAGATGTTAAAACAAAAGGAAAACGAAGGGTTCACTTCTTTCTTCAATAAATGGAGGGAAACTTCCGCTAATATGGTCAAGGCTCCTACCGAAAAAGAATCTGTGAGGTTGTTTATCAAGAATCTCCAAGAGAAGTATTCAAAACACTTAAAGTACCAACACAAGTTAGATACTTTCAAAGTTGTCTATAATATAGGCATTGACATTGAAGATGACCTTCTGAAAGACAATGGTGCGAGAGGAAAGAAGAACGACCACCCTTCTTCTTCCTCTCCCATTAATGAAGTACATGCCACGAACGCCTCTAAACCACGAATCCAGAGATTGAAAAGAGTGTTCACTCCACTTGGTATGAGTTATGAAACGGCTTTCGAGAAGCTACATCACAAAGGACTAGTCATGCCCATAGGGCCCATCAAAGATCCAGTTCCAGAAGCCAGGCCACCTAAGTGGGATCCTTATAAGCATTGTAAATATCACCAAGGAAAGAGTCACGACACTGAAGAGTGTTGGAAACTTAAAGAAGCTATTCAAGATCTGATCGATAACAATGAAACTTCCGAGATTCTAGCCATCGAAGATGACCAAGCATCCTTTGATCCATCACTTCTTATCACACCTGTGGGAGAGCCTATGATCGAGACAGCTTATATGACCTCTCTCGATGAAGTGGCCATAATTGAGGAGGATGAAAGTCTTTTCTTAGATAATACCAAGGAAGACTCGTCAAGTCTAAAAGAGGAAATTCGAAAACTGCAAGATGTCATTGCCATGCTCTTGAATGTGGTAGAAGGATTAGCAAACCGGGTGATGGCCATTGAACAAAATTCTTGCCAAGGGTTTAATGAAGAACTCAATGCTCCTAAGCCACAAGCAAAACGGACCATTGAAGAATACACACCAATAAGAATGACTTACAATGAAGCTTTCGACTGTCTTCACAATCAAGATCTTATCCACCCCATTGGTCCCAGTCAAGACCCTCCACCTGAAAAACGATTTCCCAATTGGGATCCAAATTCTTATTGTCGATACCATAGAGGTCGTGGTCACACCACCGAAGTATGTCTCGCCCTCAAAGATCGTGTTCAAGATCTCATTGATTCAAATCTCCTTCATGTTCCTCCGCGCGACAAGAAGGCGAAGATTAGTAACAATAGTATCAGGGGCTGTAAAGGGAAGAAGAACGACTATCTTTCTGCTTCCAAAAACACCTACTCTAGTAATAGTGTTGGTACTTTCGACCTTAGTGAGATCCTAGCCATGGGTAATCGAAAGCAACCGAAAAGGGAATTTACCCCTATTGGAATTAGCTATGATGATGCTTTCGATCGACTCCATGCCAAGGGAATCATTACTCCCATTGGACCTATTAAAGACCCCGCACTCAAGAAAAGATTGCCTAGTTGGAATCCAAACGAGCACTGCAAGTACCACCAAGGTAAGGGTCATGCTACTGAGAGCTGTTGGAAGCTAAAGGAGGCTATCCAACACTTGATTGATAACAACAAACTTCCCATACCTCCAGTTAACAAGAAGAGCGAGTGATGATAAAGGAAACAACAAAAGACAAGAGGCGAGCTTCAACGATAAGATTTTGTGACCTCTTTTTTCTATTTCTTTTTTATCTACCCTTTCCTCAATAAGTCTAGCATAGGCACCTTTTCTTTTCCTTTAGATTATTTTTGTAGTCTTTTTTCCTTCTCCTTTAATAAAAATGAGCATTTATTTCCTTATATATGATCATTTCATTATGTTGCATTAAAAAAAAAAAAAAAAAAAAAAAAAAAAAAAAAAATCATGTCAAACTAAGCACAAGGTATACCAATGATTTGAGGCAACCCTTGTAGCTACATCATTCTCCTTTCACCCTTCAATCATACATCCTTTCTTCATAAACCACTTTGAGCCTCGTCTAGCGATAGATCCTTCTTCTTTCAACCTACATCTATCTAATCTTGGGATGAGACAGTGTGTAACCTATGCAATTCTAAAAAGCTTGAGTATTTTAAAAGATAGCAAAAAATAGCAAGCAATAAATAAACAAAAGTGTACAAAAGGGCAAGTGTTCCAATGTCTTTGATATGAAAATATATTTGATATGAACACGTTTCAGATTGCGTCTCTTGTCGAGTGCTCGGTACCATGCCTGAGAAACACGAATGCCAAGTGAGTGGTAGACCGCATGATCGGGATTGCCCACACTTATAAAAATAAAATAGATGCTAAAGCAAAAGAAAGAGCTAAAAAAAGAGTATAAACTCAAGCATAAATATAAAGATTCAAAAACGAGGTTGCACACCTTGGGGGCTTATCTAGGGTCTTGAGCCTTTATCCCCTTCTTCTATAACCTTTAGCCTAACCACGTTACAACCCTTAAAAAGACCTTTTTGAGGTATACACACTTGTGCGAGGTTCGTCTAGAGCTACGATCGGCCTGATTCCGAACGGATACGTAGGCAACCTCACATCGAGGTGCGGCCGTAATAAACATGCATTCATATTCACATTCACACTTCCACCATGATCATATCAAGGGATTTACTATGCTCATCCCTTTTCATTTAGAGCTAGACTTGGGGGCTTGATCCCTACATCATTAGCTTACCTAGCCTAAGAGTCACCACCATTTGACTCTTTTCAATAATATATTTTTCCACACACTTAGCTCTTGTGGCTTAGCTTTAGAATCACTATCACACACTGCACAGATACATGACAAAATATACTTTCTTTTAGGAACCCTTTGTCATGAAATCTTAACATAATGCTGAAGCATGCCATGTCAGAATCACTCATCACTCATAATTGTCATTGCATCACGAAGTACGAAGTGCTTAGCCTCCGTGCCTAAGTTACCCAAATACTTTCATCATTGAGTCAACCATTGAGATAGCTTAGGATGGATTAATCCTTACATCTTGAGAGACAGTATCAAATGACATTTGACTATGCTCATTCAACATGCATCTTCAACACTTCGATTCTTTTTTCGCGTCTTTCTTTTTCGGGAGAAAGTCGGTACCCTCCATAAAAGTGACAGACAGTGACGGAAATTTTAGCTTTTGGCATTTTCGAGTCGCACAATCACATTACAATGCACACACGAGTCATGTACACATTGAGTCATGTCGTGCCATATCACTTTGATTTGGGTCTAACACATGTGTCATTCCACTTCGAGTCGAGTCAACCTCGAGTCAAGTTTATACCTTAAGTCGTGTCAAGTCGATGAGTCAAGCAGCATTAAGCCTTAGGTCAACCCTAAGATAACTAAATAAATTGGCAAAGTTCTATAGTTAAAATAAATAAAGGTGTAGCAGAACAGGGAAGACCCTATCTCAGCGTTCGGCGACAGAGTCAATTCTTGGCGCCACAGATATTTCAGCAGCGCCAGAGCTCGAAGCCTATCAAAAAGCTTGAAGCGCCTAAGAATTGGCTCATCACGGAAACACCGGCATACTGGTTTTAGTGAAAGCAAAGTTCAGGCGAGCTTTAGAGATCGACAAACGTTGGTCTTCGGAAATTTTTCTTCAGAACATTATCGCAACAAACATTCAAGCACCGAAGCTCTATTGTTCAGAGACGCGTGAACATTTCCATCAAAAGCTCTTTTGCTCCAGAGACGCGTGGGCATATCATCAAAGCTCTTTGTTCAGAGACGCGTGGACATTTCTTTCAAGCTCTATTGCTCCAGAGATGCGTAGGCATATCAATAAAGCTCTTTTGTTCAGAGACGCGTGGACAATCCTTTTCAAGCTCTTTTGCTCCAGAGACGCGTGGGCATATCAATCGAGCTCTTTTGCTCAGAGACGCGTGGACAATCCTTTTCAAGCTCTTTTGTTCAGAGACGCATGGACATTTCCTATTTTCAAGCTCTTTTGCTCAGAGACGCGTAGGGCATCCTATTATTAAACTCTTCGTTCAGAGACGCGTGGACACATCATTTAGAAGTTCATATTACAAAAGAACATATAAAAAAGAATCTCTTTGTTCAGAGACGAGTGAACATCAAAACAGCAAGGTGGCGTTCCCTGGATTGTGGAGAGTTGTCACAAACAACCGAGGATTGTTTCAAGAGAAGCAATCTTCGATAGTATTCCCTTGGACGCGAAATATTATCAATGCGGATGGAGATTGTTTCAAGAGAAGCAATCTTCGATAGTATTCCCTAGGATGTGGAATATTATCGTTGCAGAAGAGGATCGTTTCAGGCGAAGCAATCTTCTAATTTGGAAGCAGTTACGGGCGTAGCGGTTTTCAAGCGGGATGGCATTCTCTAGCTTGCAGGAGGTCATCAAAACAAGGATACAGCAAATCGGTTACTTTCAGAGACATGTACTCGACGGTGCAAGATACGCGTTTCTTAACTCTTTTATCTGTTTAACTAACGCTAGTTTTGCAGGTATCGGCGTTACAAGATTGATTTAGGATCGCAAAACGTTCTGAATCATTCTCCGTCCCTATCGATACTTTGACTTTCGTTTTCGAAACTTGCGTTTCTCCAAACTCAGTCAAAGTGGGGGCTTCTGTAGACACCCATTTGTGTCTCCCCAAAACCAAACCCAGTGATGAGTACCTTTCACGTCGAATCATAATCGAATGAAACGAAAGTGTGGAAAGGTCTAGTGTTGCGGAAAGTTTTATTTTCTTTTCTCTTCTTTCTGTTTTTTGAAAACTTTATTTTAAGAAAACAGCCAATCCAGTTTGGTTAGTCCATGATATGGGTCCAATAGTGGTGTAGTTGGATGGGGCTTGACAAGACCTTTCCAACGATATATTATAAGCCCAATTCCGATGAATATTGAGGAAATTATGGTCAAATTACCAAACTGGGCCCGGTTTGAGCTTTATGTACGGCCCAATGATCTAGGGGAGGGCCTAATATGATTTATCATTCCTAATGCAATTAGGAATGGTTTTAGTCTTCTAGAATCTTCTAAGAGGTTCTTTTCATTCCCAATTCAATTAGCATTGATAAGTTGACTTTGTTGACTTTTCAGAGTTTTAATCGAAATCAAATAGCATTTTCGAAGAAATTATATTATTTTATCCTCCAGTACGGTAAACTTATCAGATTTTCGAAAACGCGTTAAAATCAAGACTGGCGTCCAACCCCAGGTCTTGGCGCCTGGAACCAGGCTTGGCGCCAGACGCTAGCCATTGGCGCCTGGCGCTAGCCGTTGGTGCCTAGCGCCAGCTAGCCAGGCTTGGCGCCAGCTCTGTTTCCTGAGCGTCAGACTCTGTTTTGTTAATTTATCTTTTTTGGCTGATTTTCTCTATAAATATCGTATTAAAAACTCCGTTTTCATTCACCATTCATCATCAATTCTCGTCTACGGTCATCTACATCTATCATTCACCAATTCTCTTCATTCACAAGTTTTAATTAGCATTCTTTAAAACATTCATTCAATTCTTTCTTGCTTTGTTTTCATACAAAATTCCGCATTCACAAGATCTAGAAGCACCTAGCCATATTCGAAGTTGCCTTCGCCCTAGACGTGAAAGGTTTAATTTCTGAGGGTTTGGTCCTAAATCTCTCTTTCAATTATTTAATTTAATTGTTGTTTATTATTTTCCTTGAAGTTACTAACGTGTGTATTTTGTTATTAGAAAGAGGTACGAGGCATCAAAGTAAGTGCTTTAATTGATTTAATTGATATTATGATGTAGAAATCATGTCTATATTATTATGATATTCCTAGTATCATGTCTAGGGTAATTTTAATATTAAATATGATTCCTGCGATGCTTCCTATGTTCTTCCTAATATTTATATTTGTTAGTATCATGTTAGGGTTAAAGATTTGATTTTTATTTCTTAGTGACATGCTAGGGTTTATTATTAATCTTGTTAGTATCATGCCTAGGATCTTGCTATTTTTATTATGCTTTGATATTAACATGAACATGATTATGATTTTAATTGTTATAATTTATGATTATTATTTTTATTATTATAATTATTATTCATGATATTGATTATTTATTATGTTGCTTGATGCTTATTTTTATTGCTTGATCACCTTTATTGCATGTTTAAAGGGAATTTTGGTACTTGTAATCACGCTTAATAAGATATTTAATAATCTTGTTTAGGGTTAATTGTGATTATAATTCAAGTGATCGCTAATATTAGATTTATATGTGCATTAAATTCAACCAACATAGATTAAACAGGTTTAGGGTTAATCCTATTGATTGCATGTTAATTAGAAAGCGCACATGAATACGATCAGAATAAAGTAGAGGCCTATTATTAGGGCAGATTCAATCTCTTTTAGGTTGGATTTGTACCTTCATCCCCGAACCCTTATTTGGTTCTAGACCTTATGGATTTGAGGATCTCTTGGATCGTTAAGGGGTGTAACCTTCATCCTATGAACGGTTTACAAGTTCCTAAAACTTGTTGGCGACTCTTTTGCTCTATCTTCTTCCCTTTTGGACGCCACCGTACTTTAGTGTATGATCACAGTGGGGTTCAAGCTAGTGGGATTTAAAGGCTTGAAATTATTCCCTACACCCTCCTAATGCTGATAAAAGGGCACGCCGTGTTTTGAGGCTCCTTGCTTCACAGTGTATGCTCATCAGGGGAGAACTCCATAAGAGAACTGCGATGGGGAGAAATATCTTATGCATAGCCAAGAAAGAAGCACACAGAACAATGGAAAACCTTCATGCTGGTATATGTGGAACACACATGAATGCAAAGATGTTAGTCTAAAAGATTCAACGACAAGGTTATTATTGGACTACTATGGAGAGAGATTGTCACAAATACGTCAAGAAATGTATGAAGTGTCAAGTCTACGCAAATTTACAGCATGTTCCACCTTCGCTTCTCTACACATATACTTCTCCATGGCCTTTCTCCACTTGGGGCATCGACATCATTAGAAGAATAACACCACCAGGACAAGGGGGGCATGATTTCATCCTCGTAGCGATCGACTATTTCACCAAATGGGTCGAAGCTGCCTCATATGCTAAGCTGACGGCGAAACACGTAGCTCAATTCATTGAGAAAAATATCATATGCCGCTATGGGGTACCACATGAGATAATCAGCGATAATGGAACGCATTTCCAAGCCGAATGCGCGGAATTATTACAGAAATATCATATCAAGCATCACAGATCATCACCTTACAGACCACAAACAAATGGTGCGTTCGAATCGGCCAACAAAAATGTGAAAACTATCATTGAAAAGATGACAGAAAATTACAAGGATTGGCCAAGTAAGCTACATTTCGCCCTTTGGGGTTATCGAACCTCTGTTCGTACATCAACGGGGGCTACCCCTTTCTCTCTAGTTTATGGAGTTGAAACGGTACAACCAATAGAGCTTGAAATCCCTTCTCTACAAATTGCGTTGGAAAGTCAACTAGATGAAGTCGACTGAATTAGAGCAAGATATGATGAACTAGTCTTACTCGATGAAAAATGCTTGGCAGCTTTGCATCATGTCCAAACCTACCAACAGCGTATGGCGCGACATTTTAATAAAAAAGTCAAGACTAGGAACATCAAAGAGGGTGACCTGTTGCTTAAGGCACTTCGCAAAAATGTGTTGGATCCAAGAGGAAAATTCAAACCCGATTGGTCAGGCCCATATATTGTTAAAGCCATCTTATCTGGCGGAGCGGCATAATTGATGGACATGGACGGTAACGGTTTCCATAATTTAACCAACTTGGATCAACTCAAGAAATTCTATGCCTAGTTGCATGGGTTCTTGACCCAATAGAGCTACGTTTGGCCTGATTCCTTTTTAAGGATACGTCGGCAACCCCTCAAGGGGGCCCGGCCACTTTAAAAAAAATAAAATCCTCCCTCCGTCGATCAAGTATACGCGCCACATCAGCATTGCGTCACAAAAAAAAAACAAAAAAAAAAAAAAAAAAGTGGGTTTTTGCCGCGACACGGGATATTCCATCGTGTCACGGCACAGTCCACCGTGGCACGGTGGATCTGAGCAAAAAAAAAAAAAAAGGGTTTTTGCCGCGACACGGGACATTCCACCGTGTCATGACACAGTCCACCGTGGCACAGTCGACCTGAGCAAAAAAAAAAAGGATTTTGCCGCGACACGGGACATTCCACCGTGGCACGGTGGAGCTGAGCAACAAAAAAAACGCCGTGACACGGGTATTTCCAACGTGTCACGGGATTTTTCACCGTGGCACGGTGGAATTTCAGTTTTCCAATTTTTTTTTAGTGACGCATTCTTTGCGAATTCATTATTTGTTCGAGGTTTTTACTTTCATTCTTCCATTGCGTCCGACTCCTTGACTCGGATAAATAAATAAAAAAAAAAAGTCATTGTAATTTTTTATTTATGGCTAAAATAAATATGCTATTATTATTGAAATAAATGTGACTACAATTATTGGCATGATACGCCTTTTTTTAAATAAAAAATTATAAATCATAAAAGCAAAGCAATACTGATCTAATCCCTCTTCACTTTAGGAACCTCATTCTCTTTTTCAATTAGGTCGGCCTTCACCATTAATGTGTCTTTTGTAGCCCGAATCGTCACACCCCTAGTCGAACTTTCACAACCCTTTCACCTTTCTTAAAATTCTTCGGTATTTTCTCTCTATAGACCATCTTCTCTTTACCCTTCCCTTTCACATAATTCTTCCTTTTTGGCATTATAGGAGTCTTAAACTCAATCCCTTGTGTTCTTGGACCTAGACGATCTTTAAGAGGTGCTTTCTTATTTCCAAGACGACTCTTCACATCAGATTTGCGTGATCCGAATCGTTCCCTCCTACTTCTAGGGTTCAACCATGCCTTGTATGCATTAGATAAAGGAGAAGGAGCTTGGTTACTTGCAAAAACGGTCCATATTGCCGCATCAGTCGGGAAGGACAATAAAAAGTCAGTTTTGAAATACTAGGAATACAGCAATATGGAGTATAATTCGTACCAACCATCCTAGTAAGCCTCCACCAAGGCACCACCCAACGAATGGAAAATTCTTTCTTTGCAAAGAAATTTTTCCAATCTTCATACGACATGTTCACAGAGTAATTCTTCTTCCTGCGGACTAGATCGTTAGGACCATATTTTTCAACATCGTCGGGGGCTTCAAATAGTTCTAAACGCTCCATCAACCAAATCTGCAAAAAAAAACAAAAAAAAAGTGCAGATTCTCGTGACACGGCAGATTTCATCGTGTCACGGCAGAAAGCCACCGTGACACGGTGCCTGTTTTGTGTCACGGGGGCTACTCGGAGCGTATTTTTACCTGCAGCAGTACCAGAGAGCCCTTCCTGATGGCTTTCCGGTCAGCTTTTGCTTCGTCAAGGCCACGAAATGTTTCTCCAACGCACGTAGGCATAGGAGATCTCCCAGATTCAACATGTTCAAGCACAGACGCTAGACAAGCATGTCCTACCCTACCGTTTGCAAATAGAAGCTTGCTAAACATGAAAAATATATATGCTCTTTTACGATATACATGATAAGACTTAGAGATAGGGCGATTAAAATATAAATTTGCAAGTTTTTCTAAGTCTACCTCATTACCACACACAATTCTATTTAAATCTGGATCTGTTAGATTCAGATGGCGTTCAAAATCTTGGTAATAATATTCACGCAGGGTAGGCATGGCAATAAGATTTCTAGCAGGAAATCCAAAGATTGCACCGAATTCCTCCGGCAGGGGACAGATTTCATCATAATCAAATTTAAAACAATGTGTTTCTGGACTCCAATAATCTAATGCTGCCCTAAGAAAATCATGTTCAATCGCTACATGCCTTAGGGCTAGTAAACCCCTGACATGAATCAATTGTAACTCTCTTTTGTCAGCATTGGTCAAAGAATAAGACCAGTCGCGCAATGTATTATCAAAATTCTGAGACATTATTATTGAAGTATGAAATTCTAATTATTTTGTGTTTCGTAATTATGCATATCACAAATATACTGGTCCTATTTTATAGCAAAAGCGCTCGGAACTACTCAGAAATTATCTTTCCATACGCGTAAACCACACCGTTGTAGAATACGCGTACCGTGACACGGGAAATCCCACCGTGTCACGGGAATTTTTGCCGTGTCGCAGCAACCCATGCATTTTCTTTTTTTATCTTTTCCCTTATCTATCCGGATTTTTTTTAGTATTTTATCTTCACCGTTTATTTTTCAGTTTTCTGAGAGTTTCATCCCTAATAAAATTCTCAACTTTTTTTTATTTTTATTTTTATTTTTATTATTTTTATCATTTCATTTTTATTATTTATTTTTATTTTATTTATTCATTACTTTAGTATTTCATTTATTTCTATTTTCTCTTTATCATTTATATATTTACTTTTTATTTATTTTTTCTTGTCTTTTTATTTCTTTTTCTTTTGGGGAAGGTCGGTACCCTCCACTTACTCCACTTACGTTTTTTGTCGCGTCATTAATAAATACACGATCACACACAATGAGTCTCAAGCACACACTAAGACACACTAATAAATGCATAAACTGTGAATAATAATATACAAAATGAGTCATAGTAAATAAACAGCGTCAAGTGTCATCACAGTATGTACAAATAAAGACCCTTGGTCAAAAGTCTGCAGAACTAGAAGAGTTAGGATCAGTATCATCTCCAGCCTGTGAATACGGGAACGGTGAGCCAAAGAGTCCTGCCATCATCCGAGTACGAGGAGTAGTGTCCCTACTAGTCCCTGTGACTCCAGCAGCAGTCAAACTCAAAGCAGGACCCGTCCAACTGGCAAACGGTGTAGACTGACTCAAAGACACGGGAATCGTCGGAGGAGGCATCGTCCCATACGTTGGAACTGAGAACAAGCCCGACACCGGTGGAGGAATCCCAGACGATGGAGCTGAAAATAAACCAGGATCCACGGGAGTCAAAACAAGCCTAAACTCAGGGTGTGAAGGCGGTGAAAACGACTGCCACTGCCCCTGACCCTGGCCCTGAAAGCGCTGGGAAGACTGAGGCTGCTTACATTGAGCCTCTTGAAACGGTTGAGTAATCTGAGGCTCTTGCTAAGACTGAGAATGCCGATGAACCACAGGAGATCGTCTACCACGACCAAGCTCCTCCTCGTCCGAGCCTCTAAGCCTCGAGCGCGAGCGGGACCTCCGTTGCTCCTGAAAAATACAAAATCAAAAGGCGTCAACAATGCAAAATAAAACAAATGGTAAAAGTGGAAAAAATGAGCATACCTCAAGAACATCGATAGAACTGCTCCGACAACTCGCACCACGCCGAAGCTTGATGATGCAGTACTTCAGAGCGTCAACCAGATTCATGAATCCCATCATCTCCGAGCGGTTAGGCTGAGAACAAAACAAAGAAAAATCAGTAACAAGCGGCGTTAAAAGGATGAATAATGCATCAAAAACTTACCGGCTCAAAAACCTCGGGTAGAGACTCCTGCGCCTGTCTGAAACCCTTTGGCGCGTCAGCAATATGGTCCTCGGTAATACCAATCGGCCCTGGATAACGGACAGATTGAGGCGGAATCTCAATCCTCCCCACGGGGCGAACATTCGTCTGAAAATACGATCGAATAATCAAGTTATTCGACTATTTAAACAGAGACTAGTGACAAAAATTCACAAAAGAAATCATACCTCGGGAAGGCGGGGTGGAGGAGCCAAAGAGGGAAGTAATTCCTGCGCATAATCACCCTCCATGTGCACAAGCTCCTGCCAAGGAAAAGTGTAGCGCTCTCCCCTGTTTATCAACTCCCTAAGCAAGCGCGAGTCCAGCATCGACTCCGGTGGTGATGAGGGCACCACAAAGCGATCACCACTATGCTGACAAACGACACGCTCCCCCAAATACCAGACAAAGCGTCCGGTACCAACCAAAATGGTGCGGTGCGCTGGAAGATGCAAGGCCTCGGGAAGATTAGTCATCCCGGCCCAAGGACGATACTGGATATCAATGGCAACCTAAAAACCATAAAAAGTTGGCATGAAACACCGGAAATAACGTCAGAGAGAAAATAACGGGAAACAAAACTAATACTTACACCAACAGAAGAGGTGCCACGGCGTCGCAGCCCGCGCAGCGCAGAGACAAACTCCACCCTTGACTCTCCTCGGTCACGCCATCTGGCCCCGACAGGGAAGTCATAAACCGCTCCACGACGCCGTCGAGGAGCCAATCTTGGGAAGTACTCGTAGAACCATAGCTGCAATGAAAAGTAATCTTTGAGCACATGAGTCGAACAAATTAAAATAAAACAAGAAGAGGAAAGGATCATCACCTCTACGACTCTCCATAGACCGTAGACAGTGACAGGAGACCCGTCGTTCAGCTGCCTACAGCCATGACGCAACGACAAGAGAAGGTCGGCGTATCCGAGGCTAGCCCAGCTAAAGGATCATATCTCACTGATCCTGACTAAAGAAGGGAGGTAGCAAAGGAGTGCACGTGAACTCCTATTAGGAGAAAGAGTCATGGAGATCAAAATCAGAATGAAGATCCGCACTCGCTGCTCAGCCGATGTCTCCTCTATGTCAAAACCACGAGCTAGAACCGAAGCCAGCTCCGATCGCCCGCTCCTAGGACCACCTCGAGACACTGGCTGGGTCCTGATATGCTGAACGATCGGACCTAAAAAAATCGGCTGCCTCAGCCGCGCCCCAAGAAAGATCAGACATCTGTGCTACGGCCCGGTCAGTGAAGCGCAAACCGCTAATCATGCTAAAATCCAGAGGGGTCACTGTCATCTCCCCCCAAGCAAAGTGAAAGGTGTTGGTAGTATCCCAAAAATACTCCAACAATGCACGAACGACTGTCGCGCCGCAACCCTGGGGGCTACGAAATCCTACGACCGCTGAATAAAAATCCACTAAACCAGCCGATTCCCATAAGGCGTTCGTAGCAGAGTCCCTCGTAATAATCTGGTGAAGTCGAGGAATCAAATATCCGGCTCCAGAACCGTGGTGGCGAAGCGTGCCGTCGACTATGCCGGCAAGTGGGCGATGAGAAACGTGGTTCTCACGACAGAAAACCAACTGGTCTGGAGTCCACAGAGGTGGAACCCACCTACCTCTACTCGTAGAAGCCCGAGGCTCAGACTCTAAGACGTCGTCGTCCATACCCTCGGGAATCGTGGGAGTGTCCTCCCAAAAAGCCTGACGCCGGCCATGGATGGAAATATCGCGATCCCGTCGCCTAGGCATGCTATTATAAAAATAAAAATCTAAATGCTTAGCATCATTTCCTAAGACATTTAGTTCGAGTTGCGTTTTAATAAAAAAATCTAAATACTTAGCATCACTTCCTAAGTTATTTAGTTGTTTATCGCATTATACGCTGAATTTTTACCTCAAGGCTAAAAATTGGCAAAATAATGGAATTATTTATAGTATTTAGTTTCTCCGTGACAAAATAATACTATGTTCTCCTAATTGCATGATACTATGTTCTCCATGACAATATAGTACATACACAATACAAAACATGTCTCAAAGTTGCACAAAAACAATAGACCGACGCATCATAGCATATTTTACAAGATCTATAACCAACATGACATCATTTCAAGTGTAAAAGAACAACATTAACAACAAGGAACACCATTTACCACAAGTAGTACAAAAAATGGTGATTTTGCTCAATTCTTCACCAAATCATGCAATTTTTGTCTCAAATCGCTCACAAACACACATACATACATGTGCAAGAAAATTCATAACAAGAATTTCAATATAAACCACAAAATCAAAAAATCCCCAAATTAATTTTTAAGGGTTTTTCATGAAACTACTCATTTGAAGCAAGTTCGAGTAAAAATCAAGGGAAACTTACATATATCCTTGTAGAGAATCGAAAATGAAGTAAGTAGCAAAAAATTAGAGCAGAATTGATGAAGATTTGAGCTCCAAAAGCTAAAAAAAAAAACCGCAAAGATCTGAACAGCCGCCGCGACACGGTCAGGCGACGCCGCGACACGGTGAGCAAATGGCGTGTCACGGGGATGAATTTCGTGTCACGGTAAGTCCAAGGGTCGCCGGAGCTCCGATCAACGGCAACAGTAGCACGACATTGAGCAGAGACGAGCAGCAGCAAATTTCAGTGAAAAAAAAAAAGAAGACGAAAACGCAGATGCGCCGTGACACGGGGAGTGACTCCGTCTGACGGGAAAAAAATCCGTGTGCCGGTGTATTTTTACCGTGGCTCGGTAATTTGAGCAGAGGAAAAGAAAGAAAATGGAGGAGGGGAGTGCGGAAATGGCGGGAAATGGCAGAAGCAGCTAGAATTTAAAGCAAGAAAAAGCATCCTGTTACATCCTGTTTCCCGTGCAACGGTTTTCGTTACCATGTAACGGTAATATATTGCGAGGTGCACGTGGTCTGACTGGTCAAAGATGCCAGTTGACTGATTTTCAGCCAACGAATTTCTCGCGTCACGGGAATCTGCTCTGTATGACGGGGACCCGTGCCGTGTCACGGGAATTCTTTTCGTGACACGGTGGTTTTATGCCTGCCTTACATAGCTATTTGCGAATATTCCTGGCATTTTGACCAAAATTGCACGATTTTCCGCGCAAATTGGGCAGTTAATTTTTCGGTAAAATTACACGGAAAATTTTAACTGACGGTTGGAGGGTACCAAAATTTCTATTTTGCCCCTAGAAGCATTATAGTCATTTTGTCGATATTTTAAGCACCTAATATGGTCGGATAATCGACTTGAAGGTGTGAATCATCTGCGGCCCACGTTCGGGGATAATCGAACCATCGTACACTTGCGAATTTCAGCGATTATAGTAGTCGTCGGCTTTCCTCAAGCTTGGAAAGCGTTATCGGTGGATTTTTCTTCAAGTATAGAAAACCGCCAAGTCAGCTTTCCTCAAGCTTGGAAAGCGTTATCGGTGGATTTTTCTTCAAGTATAGAAAACCGCCAAGTCGGCTTTCCCCAAGCATGGAAAGCGTTATCGGTGGATTTTTCTTCAAGTATAGAAAACCGCCAAATTCCTTTGTCAGCTTTCCTCAAGCATGGAAAGCATCATCGGTGGATTTCTTCAAGCATAGAATGACACCAAATTCATAAGTCGACTTTCCTCAAGCATGGAAAGTATTATCCGGTAGGTTTCTTCAGGCTTAGAAAACTACCAAGTCCCTCAGTCGGCTTTCCTCAGGCATGGAAAGCGTTTCACGAACGTTATCCGGTGGATTCCTTCAAGCATAGGAAGCTGCCAAACTCATTTGTCACCGATACACAGGTGCTAGATACGTATTCTATCCTTTTACTCTTTTATCTGTAGAATTAACATTTTTCTGCAGGTATCGGCGTATACAGAGTGATTTAGGATCGCAGAACGTCTTAAATCATTCTCCGTCCCTATCGACTACTTTGAATATCGTTTTCAAAACTGACATTTCCACAAACTCAATCAAAGTGGGGGCTTCTGTAGACACCAAAAAATGTCTCCCCAAAACCAAACCCGATGATGAACAACCTTTCACCGCCATTATTGGTCGGGTTCAGTATTTAATCCCGAGAGTGCTTAAAAAATTGTATTTGATTAAATTCATATTTTTGAACGGTCCATGGATTAGTCTTGATGTTTGGTAAAAGCATAGCTTTAATTTCAGCCCAAATTTATTATATAATTTTAGCCCAAACCTTTTTTATTTATTGTTTTATTATTTATTTTTGCCCAAACCTTTTATTTATTTTATTTATTTATTTTCTTATTTTATCCCAAATAATAATAAATCAGGAAAAGGCCCGAAATTATCAATCGGCACTTAAAATGTTGAACGAAATTAGGGTTAAAAATGTATTTAGACGGAAAAGCGGGCTGGGAATTCGCGCGCCACGGCAGGTACCCACCGTATCACGGGAATCATTCCCGTCTGACGGTGGGTTTTCCCGTGACACGGGAAATCTTCCGTGACACGGGAATTTCCGTGTCTTTTCCGCGTAAACTCTTAACGCGTTTTCTTCCCCGTTTACTAAAAACTTCCCGCGTCACACTAAAAATGCACCGTGTCACGGGAATGTTTCCCGTCTAACGGTGGGATTTCCCGTGTCACGGTACAGTTTGCCGTGTCTCGGGATACTTTTTGGGGTTTTTATCATTTTAGGGTTCCGTGTGCCCCTTCAACACATTTTCTCTATAAATACCCCCTCATTTCTGATGTACGGGGCATGAATTAATTCTCTATTTTTCTCTCTGTTATGCTTTAGCCTAAACACTAGCCTACCCTTCTTATTTCAAAATTCCTTCTTCAAGTACTCTAAGGAGTCCATACTTTACTCGTGGTTCTGCCCTTAAGCCAAGGCATGAAAGGTAGAACTGTTTGAGGGTTTGGCCCTAAATCAACTCTACTTTATTTAATTTAATTTAATTATTATCTTATTATTATTTCCTTGAAGTTACTAACTCGTTTATTATTTTGTAGTTGCAAAGAAACAGAATCGAAGTAAGAATTATGTTCCTCTTATTTCTATTATTTTTCTAACGATTTTATATTGTTGGAATTATGGTTAAATTGCTTCCAATATTAATGTTGATTCTATTATTTTTGTTATGATCACAACATTGCATGTTTAAAGGGAATATGTAATTGAAAATCACGCCTAATAAGATAATTTGGACGACCGGTTTAGGTTCCTTTTTAATCTTGTTATTAATCAAGTGATCACAATATTTTAGAATAATATGTTGCATTAATATTCAACCAATTTAGCTTAATAATAGTTTGGAGCAAATTGAATATTTTGTTTGTATGCCTTTGAGATTGCAGGAATCATTTTGCACTATAAGAATCGAGTAGAGGCCAATACGGGCGAATGAGACTCCATGACTCACTTCGTACCATCATCCCCGATCCTCCTTTCGTGGTTCTGAACCATATGGAGTTAGTAATCTCATGGATTATGAATGGGGTGTAACCTTCACGGGTCAATCGTTGTTGCCTATCGTTGTCCCTTATCGTGGTTGCCTTTTTATGATCCGTGAACGGTTTACAAGTTCCTTAAAAAACTTGTTGGCGGTTCCCTACTTTATTTGTCCTAATCGTATTATGTCAATTCCCACTTCCTATGAGTGTCAAGCATATTCACCACATGCTTTAACGTAGGCGCACTTCGAACGACGCCTACAGTACTAAACATTCTAGCTCTAGTATTTGTGATTCATGTGTACTTGGAAAACAAATAAAGTTGCCTTTTATTTCCTCTACTTCTTCGAGTACTTCTTCACCTTTTGATATTATACATAGTGATTTGTGGTCCTCTCCTATTTTGAGTTCTGTTGGGCATAAATATTATATTTTGTTTTTGGATGATTTTTCCAAATATTTGTGGACTTTTCCATTAGCACGGAAATCGGACGTGTATGACATATTCTTGACCTTTAAAAATCATATTTCCACTCAATTCGAACGTAATGTCAAAAATATTCAATGTGACAATGGTAGGGAATTTGATAATGGTCCGTTTTGGGAATTTTTTAAGAATCATGGCATGTCATTCCATCTCTTGTGTCCTCATACCTCTTCTCAAAATGGGAAAACCGAAAGAAAAATTCGGACTATAAACAATATCTCTCGTACTCTTCTTGCTCATGCCTCCCCCCCCCCTCTTTTTGGCATCATGCTCTACAAATGGCAACATACCTTCTTAATGTCATTCCAAGTAAGTTGTTGGGGAACAAGTCTCCTTTAGAGGTTCTTTACAAACGGGTTTCATCTTATTCACATCTTCGGGTTTTTGGTTGTTTGTGTTACCCACTCTTTCCATCTACAACTATTAATAAGTTGCAACCACGGTCCACCCCTTGTGTTTTCTTAGGGTATCCATCCAACCACCGGGGTTATAAATGTTATGACTTATCAACCCGAAAAACCATCATTTGTTGTCATGTCATATTTGATGAAACTGCATTCGCGTTTGCCAAGTTGCATACCCCTACAACTCATACATTTGATTTTTTGGATGAAGGTTTATCATAATATGTGATTAACCATCTTTAAACTGCTCCCTCCTCACACACGGCTCCAGTCCAGCCCACTTCTCCACGGCCCATTTCCCCTGAGCCCATTCTGCCTTCCCCACAAAGTAGCGGACTTCCCTCACCTATTGGGCCGGATGTGTCTTCTGGGTCGTCTTCCCCTATTCACTCAAAACCATCTCCTCATATCACTCTCCAGCCTTCTCAAACACATGCCACACCAATTGTTCCACCTCCACAAAATATTCCCAACCAACAGCCAAGAATTATGACCCGTAGCCAGCATGGGATTTTTAAACCCAATAAAAAATACTCCATGCACACTTCGGTTGAGAGGTCTCCCTTGCCTCGAAATCCAATTGAGGCTCTATGAGATCAAAATTGGAAATTGGCCATGGATGATGAATATAATGCTCTTATTAAAAATAAGACGTGGGAGTTGGTGTCCTCCTGATGTGAATGTGATTTGTTTTATGTGGATTTTTACTCACAAAGTCAAATATAACGGTGTGTTTGAGAGGCATAAAGCTCGACTTGTAGGTGATGGTAAAACTCAACAGGTTGGCATCGATTGTGGGGAGACTTTTAGTCCGGTGGTGAAGCCAGCTACAATCCGGATTGTTCTCAGTTTATCTCTCTCAAAGGCATGGCCAATACATCAATTGGATGTCAAAAATGCCTTTCTTCACGGTGAGCTACAGGAAACTGTGTATATGCATCAACCCTTGGGGTACAGGGATCGTGCCCATCCAGATTATGTTTGCCTTTTGCGTAAGTCTTTGTATGGTCTTAAGCAAGCCCCTAGAGCTTGGTATAAGCGTTTTGCTGATTATGTTCTGTCTCTTGGGTTTACTAACAGCAAAATGGATAATTCATTGTTCATTTATCGTAAGGGGTCTGATATGGCATACATTCTATTATATGTTGATGATATAATTCTCACGGCTTCATCTGATGCTCTCCGTTGCCCTATTATGGATCGTCTCGGTTCAAAGTTTGCTATGAAGGATCTCGGCCCTCTGAATTATTTTCTGGGTATTGTTGTGACCCGGAATAAAAATGGCATGTTCTTATCTCAACGGAAATATGCCGAAGAGATAATTAAACGAGCAGGGATGACTTCGTGTAAACCTTCTGCTACTCCGGTTAATACGAAGCCCAAGGTTAGTGCTACCTCTAGTTCTACTTTTGATGATCCCACTCTTTATAGGAGTCTTGCAGGGGCTCTTCAGTACCTTACTTTTACTAGGTCGGATATCTCGTATGCTGTCCAGCTGGTGTGTTTGCATATGCATGATCCCAGAGTAGACCATATGGCTGCTCTAAAACGGGTTATTCAGTACGTTAAGGGTACATTGGATTATGGTCTACATTTATACCCATCTTCCTTCTCTACTCTGGTGTCATACACAGATGCAGATTGGGGTGGGTGCCCCGACACTCGACGATCTACTTCGGGTTATTGTGTATTTTTGGGTGATAATTTGGTGTCTTGGTCATCGAAATGACAACCCACATTGTCAAAATCTAGTTCCGAAGCAGAATACCGTGGGGTGGCTAATGTTGTATCCGAATCTTGTTGGCTTCGAAACCTTCTATTAGAGTTACATTGTCCGATTAAAAAGGCTACTCTTGTTTATTGCGACAATGTGAGTGCTATTTATTTATCAGGAAATCCGGTACAACATCAACGGACGAAACATATTGAGATGGATATTCATTTTGTCGGGGAGAAAGTTGCTCGGGGAGAAGTTCGTGTACTTCATGTGCCTTCTAGACATCAAATCGCAGATATTTTTACTAAGGGCCTTCCGCAAGTTTTGTTTGACGATTTTAGAAACAGTCTCAACATCCGTTTCTCTCCCACTTCGACTGTGGGGGTGTGTTAAATATATCTTGTAGATATTTTTGTATGTATATCTTATAGTTAGTCAAAGGTTGTTAATTAGGCTAATGTCACGCCTAATGAAAGGCATCAGCTTGTATATAGTCTGACTTGCTTATTGTGAATAATCAAGGAAAATATTCCCCAATTCTTTCAAGATCAATTTGCTCTAGTATAGGCACGAATATACGCAATTGTTTATTACCAAATCTTCTTTTGACATGAATCACATGATTTATTACCAAATCTTATTAACCATAAAGACAGAATTCAATTTGGAAAATTGCTGTTATATATTGAATTTTTCTTTTACAGTAATTGAATTTGCAATAGAATTTTTCTACATTAGGATATTTTTTTGGATAACGGCAATTTTGTACCCATAGTATTATTTGGGAAATGCGTCTTATTAAGTAGGATTGCTTTATTAGATAACTAGCACGGTTTGTTTGAATTTTTTAAAATTATATATAGGGAAATTCCCATTGGTACCATCCAGATTTTGACTTTTCCCGGCGATACCACATTTTTTTTTTTGACTTCCTAATGATACACCCTAGTTTTTTACTTACTAACTGACGTGATTAACTCTGTTAATCAGACGTTAATAAGTTAGTGAATCTAGGTTAAAATATACTTTGGGTAAAAAAAATTAAAAAGACTAATTTACCCCCTTTTAAACCCTTCCCTCTAACGATCAAAACCCCTTCCCCTTCTATTTATGTCGATTTGACATAAACCAAACCAATTTCAAAATTATTTCTAATTTGCTCTGTTGAATCGAAGGGAGAACCTAGGGTTTACAGAGATTTGTTGCAATTTTCGTTGGGTTTCAAAGCTTGGAGATTGATACATTCCATAATTCAGGTATGTTAGTACTACTACTGTTCAATTTTTAAAAAAATTGATGATTTTGTTTGGTGTTTTGTTTTGAGTGAATTTAGACCAATTTCTTGATGAATATGTTGTGTAATTATGCGAATTTTGGTTATTTACATCTACATGTTAATTTAGGTTAATTTGTTGATGTATATGATGTATATGGATGATATGGCTTGATCATGTTTGATTGATAGGTGAATCTGTGAATGTGTGTTGTTTAAAGTGTGTAGAATATTTGTGCATGTTGTAATTGTGTACTTTGTTAGCCTTATTTTGCAGAATGGGTGATAGTAATGAGGTTGTGTTAAGGTTTCATTACTTTGGGAAACATATTGACTTTAAAGTTGACTTAGATACATGCAATTTGATTGACTTGGTTGTTGAATTTGAAGACAATGTTGACATAGACCCCGAGTTTCCTAACATCAACCCTTCCTTCAATTATGCTTACAATCAAAAGCATAACCCTTTATTAGATGATACTGATTTATATAAGATGTTTCAGAGCCTAGGTCAATGTGATGTGTATGACATTTGGGTTGGGTTTGCCAAAAAACCAAGTCCTCTTAATAGAATGATCATGAACTTAAGGAAGTCCAAACATGCACCCCAAACTAATGAATCTTCACAGTTGACTGCACCCCAAATAGAACCTCCCAAAATTGATGAATCTACTAAGATCACTGCACCCCAAACAGGATCTCCTAATATTGATGAATCCACTAATAACACTGCACCCCAAACACAATCACCACAAAGAGATCCCTCTCAGCCTTCCATAGAAGAGATCATTTTAAATGATTCATATCCACCTAGGTATGCTGATCATGATTCACCAGTAGATGAACTAATTCCTGAACAAAATGAACATGAGTATACCAAGGGTAGGAAACTGTTTGAGGCTTCCATGGCAAGGATAGAAAAGGCAAAGAAGGTCAATGTTGCAAACAAAAAAAAGAAAGCTGCCACTAAATCAACCCCAATGCAACCACCATCCCCTAGGTCACCAAATATTGTTTTCAAGAGCTTACCTTTGAGAAGGAGCCCAAGATTTTCACCTATTACAGTGACTGAGACAGCTGATTCTAATGTCCAACTTTTGCCTAAATCATCTCAAACCTCTGTTTTTGCAAAAAAAGCTTCCCAGGACCACAGCAATTAGAAAGGGGTTAAGGTTAAAGGTTGGTACTGCTGCCATAGAGAGAAGGATGCTTGGTGTTGAGTCATGTATGATTAAGAGTCAAGATTATGACCTTAGTATTGGTTTGAATGAGGGTGAAGAGGAGGGTCCAATTAGAAAATTAAAGGTGAGAAGGAAGATGAATTTTATTGTCCAAAGTGATGAATCTGGTAGGAATGAGAGTGAGGTGGAGGATACTAGCTCTGGTTTGAATGAGGGTGAAGAGGAGGGTCAAGTCTCTAGTATAAAGGTGAGAAGGAAAAATATGCAGTTTGTTGTGCAAAGTAGTGAATCTGGAGAAAGAGAGGGTGATTGTGATGAAGAAGATTCTGATGGAGAAGTAGCACCAAAGGGGGATATACCTGCAGATGAGCTGGTACAGCTTCAAAGGATTCCTAAAATAAAGGATAATTGGAAACCAGGGAAATGGTTTGAATTTTTAGATGATGAAGATGATGAGGATTACTTTAAAAGGTTGTACAAGAATGGAGAGATGTATGAGGATGCAGATTTTGGCAAGATTCAACTCAGACCATGGATGATTTTTACAGATAAATCACACTTTAAGGATACACTGAAAGACTTTGCTGTGCAAGAAAGATTTGCTATTAATGTTGAGTATGCTGACAACAAGAGTTACACTGCAGTGTGCCAATCTCAGTGTTGTCACTGGAGGTTACATGCAAGCAGACTTTCAGATGGCAGAACCTGGGCCATTAAGAAGATATGGCCCAATGTGCATACTTGCAGGGGGTTAGAGACATACAACCCCATATGCAATGTTAAGTGGGCTTCTCAGAAGGTTATGGAAGACATCAGAGCTAACCCTGACATTCCTGGCAAAGCACTAAATGAGTTGCTTTTCCAAAGATATGGCATATACATGAGACAGTCCACTTTGCACAGGTTAAAGAGTTTTGTCATTGAGCAACTCTTTGGAGAACATGATGAGTCATACTCTTTGCTGCCTATGTATGCTCAAATGTGCATTGAAACAAACCCTGGAAGTAAAGCTTTTTGTGCTTGGAAAGAATCCGAGTCCCTACCTAAGCAGCTTCAGTTTACAAGCATATTCATTTCTTTCACTGGACAATGGAAGGGCCTTCTTAGAGGTGTCAGACCTTTGATTGGTGTAGATGGAACACACCTCAAAGGAAATTATGGGGGCATATTGCTATCTGTTGTGGGTATAGATGGCAATAATGAGATTTTTGCCATTTTCTATGCTGTAGTAAGCCAAGAAGACAAGGAGTCATGGAGCTATTTCTTTTGGCATTTGCTGAATATTGTCAAAGAGTCCTCAAGAAAGCATTGGACAATCATTTCTGATAGGCAAAAGGGATTGACCTAACTTTAATTTTGTTGTTCAATTCTGTTCTTGATCTATATATATATATATATATATATATATATATATATATATATATATATATATATATATATATATATATATATATATATATATATATATATATATGCATACTTATCTAATTCATCACTATTTCAGGGAGTTGAATTAGCTTTGGACAATGTGTGGCCAGAAGCTGACAGAAGGTTCTGTTGTAGGCACCTTAGTAGGAACTACAAAAAGAAGTTTCTAGGCCCTCTCATGTATGTCCTATTTTGGAGAGCTTGTAATGCTACTTCTGCTTTCACATTCAGGTATACTACTCAACTTCTGCTTTCACATGTGCATTCACATTCTGCAATTCTCAACATTTGCATATAACATTCAGGAAAGCTATGGAGAAGCTTCAGAAACATGGAGGTGATGAAGTCATGTCTTGGTTTGCAGACTTGGGGGAACAGTCCAAGTGGAGTAAGCATAAATTTAACCCTGATGTATGCAATGAATCCAATACATCTAATTTTGTGGAAAGCTTTAACTCCACACTTGGAGTTAATAGGTGTAGGCCTGTATTAACTTTGCTAGAAGGTATATTGTGCATAACTTGTTTACTTCAGTTGAATGTTTATAAATTGTGAGTAGTTGTCTAATTTAGATTGAATATGCAGGCATAAGGAGGGTATGCATGGTGAGAATTGCAACAAGGCTTGAGAATGCAAAGTCTTGGAAAGATGAAGACATTTGCCCAAAGATTGTGAAACTGGTGAAAGAGATAGGAAAGGCAAGCTCAAACTGTAGAGTGTACAAGTCCAGCCCAGGGGAGTATGAAATCCATGAAGGTAGATCTCAGTTCCCTCTGAGCCTTAACAAGAAAATTTGTTCATGTGGGGCATGGAAATTATCTGGGGTACAATGTAGGCATGCCATTAGGGCACTAATTGATGCAAAGTTAGACCCACATGACTTTGTTAGCTCCTGGTACTCTGTGAAGACATATAAGCAGTCTTACAGTGTGTGCATTAACCCCATTCCAAATACAGAACAATGGCCTTCTGATGACTCAGGTAGAATTATCATGCCCCCTAAGATGAAGAGGGGAATTGGAAGGCCAAGTAGGAATAGAAAAAGAGAAGAAGGAGAAGTGCAACCAGGCAAAAGAAGCAAAACAGTGAAGTGCAGCAAGTGTGGTTGCTTTGGGCACAATAAGGCAACCTATAAGGGGGGCTTAACTGGAAAAGAGTTGAAGGCTTCTGAGCCTGTTGTCATCAAGAACCCAAGGGTCAGAGATCAATCTAATGCAGCAAAGGCAACAAAGGCTTCAAAGACAGCAACATCTGAGGCTGCAGGATCCAAGTCCATGAATCAAGGAAGACCCTCAGCTGAACATCCAACAGAATTGAATGCCTCACAGATTCCTACCCAACCATTGAATCAGTCTCAAGCCTAATCTGATTCTCTAAGTTTGGATACAGTAGCAGAGAGTTATATGTATTCAACTCTCTTTTTTGATACTTAAGCTGATTTTTTGTTCAGTAAAAGCTAGGGAATTGAAGTATTTATTTTTGGATTCTTACAGTGTAGTTTGCTGTTTGGAATTGATATATTTTGGTTTGGAACTTAACTTTGTTAACTATCTACATTTTGGTTATATGAAATCAACCAACTTTGGCCTTGTTTAAAGTTGTGATATCTGTTCATTTAGATAAAAGGTTGTGTTAGAATCATTACTAATTTCAAAAAGTATATAAAACAAAAAGCTAATTGATGTTTCCCTTTTTTCATTTGTCATTCATAAATTCAAACAGTACAACCTTTAAATGCTAATAATCTACCAAATATATGGCATGACAAATTAATATTGCTAATAATTTCACATAGTACATCACTTTCAATTGAGAGCAACAAAATAAAGTAAAATGAGGTACAAACTAAATCGAGGCTGCAAATTCATATGATCTCTCTGTAAATTCATTGGATTCTTCTCTCAGATTAGCATACTCAGCAACATTCTCTCCCCTGTTCTGTTTCCCATCAATTGATTTTCAGTGACCCACATGAAGATACCACAGTGCCTGCACTTGAAATAGGTTCTCCCTAGGTGGACCTTCCATGTCTGCTGCCAGAAGAAAAACCAGAGCTTGAAGAACCAGCTATGTCAAACAATTGGAGAGTAAGATAAATTCAGTAATGGGGGAGAAATGAAATGGAGAAAAAAAATAGGAAGTGGCGCATTTAAAGGGAGGGAATTGTTTTGGTGGGAAATAACAGAAAAATAAGAGAGGGAAAGTTTGGAGGGAAATGATTTAAGTGGGGGCATAATAGACTTTTCCTTTTTTTTTAAACCTAAGCTGCTACAAAACCAACTTATTAACGTCTGATTAACAGACTTAATCACGTCAGTTAGTAAGTCAAAAACTGGGGTGTATCATTAGGAAGTCAAAAAAAAAATGTGGTACCACTGGGAAAAGTCAAAACCTGGATGGTACCAATGGGAATTTCCCATATATATATATATATACATATATAAACATATATATATATAAATTTTGTGTCTGTAAAATCATATGCAAAATATAAAAATATTTATTGATACACATTAAAGCAAATCTAACAAAATTAAAATAGAATTTGATAATCGACAATAAAAAATATTTTCCTTTTACTACACACTATGATAATAATAAAAATATTAATATTGTGATAATTATTTTTTCCAAATTGAACTTAGCTAATAACTAGCTAGGTAAACTAAATATCAAAAAGAGAAATTAATTACCTTTAGCTATAAAGCCAGTGGATCCAGTGATGAAGAAATTCTTGTGCTTAAGGAATTTAATTATTCCTATGCCATTAACTTTTGGTTGTTCATTCGACATGGTATTGGTTAATTATGGAACTTAGGAGGTTAACTGAGAATGTTGGCTGCGTAAAGAGGAGTATTTATATGTTTAATTTTTTTTTTTTTAGGGTGAGATTCAACTTAATCTACGGCTGTATATATGGGCTTACAGCGGTAGGTTGTTATACTACTGTGGCTCAATTGCAGCACTTCTAATTTTGCAACATTTTTATTGTTAAAAAAAATAATAATAAAAAATAAAATAAAATAAAAAACTTAGTTAGACCCGTTAATGACTAAATGGGTTGTTCTACATTCTTAATATTATGACTTTGACTCCATACTTTAATTTCAACTACGGAGTAGTATTTTGGCCCGTTCGATGCATGGGCTGGTTATTTTTGTTGAAATGTGTTGCATATATATTTGTGTTATATGTGTCGATGCTGTTTTGGATTTTAGTTAGATATATATACATAGATATTGTGTGGTATGAAATGACTTATTGATTTAAGTTAGAAATGAAACTCTTCATTTTCTTATTACATAAATTTGCAAGTCTTGGAATGCATATAGACTTAAAACATTATTTATTTTACTCAATTGAAAGATTAAGGGAGGTGACATGTGGCATATGAGTGATTATGGTGACATGTGGCTTAGTATGAATTTGTGGTTAGTGTTTTTAAATAATAGGTATAGATAGATTTTAAACATCTGATATTATCAGGTAAATAATGAGGAAGCTCCAGTTTCTCTTATTGATAAACATCATTGTATCTCAAAATGGCATATTGATAATAGAAGCAACTTTTTTAATATTTTATTTTATTTTTTGTACTTTTTTGTTTCTAATCTTTCGTCCCCTCACCTTCACCAAATCACCAGTGTACTCCATTAATGGCATCAAACCACTATAAACCATAAACTACCATCATCGTGTTGCACATAAACCTCCATCATCTTCGTCGTCCCCTATTTTCTTCAACCCCCATACCTTTCCGGCGGCTTCAATTCGCAGCCAAATTAAACGAAAAATTAAACCCTAATAAAAATAGAGAAATTAGGACTTGGTTAACCCTTTGGGGCAAGGTTTGACTTCTACCTTCATCGAAGATGTTCATGTATTCTGATTTCTCCATTGAATTTCATTAAAGTAGGTGAGAGAATGGAGAACAAATGGAGGAAAGAAGGAGAAAGGATAGAGGAAAAGAATGCCAATTTAACAGCAATTTACATAATTAGCCCCACTTACATACCCAAAATGACAGAAATATCCCTTTGAGATACTTCATGTTTATCAAAAAGAGAAACTTGGAATTACCCGTAAATAATCTTTGAATTTGGCTATGTTTTGTTCACCTTATCTTTGCTTATCTGACCATTTCTAAACTTTTTTTTTTATTTGATCTAATTCTGACTAAACTCCGACCTTATATTATATGGGAACTTATTAATTAGAGCAATTCCAATGATTAGCTGATTCTCAAATTAGTTTACCCTTCCACATAAGCTTTCAAACTAATTATCATTTCATTTACTTTAAGCTCGCTCAAACTATTAGCTTACTATCTGAATAAGCTCCACTTAATTAATTAACTTCTTTGTATTTCATTTTTACTTACTCTATTTTGACAAGTTTTTTCCAAGCAATCAAATTAGTTCAACAAAGCAAATTTGCTTGGCCAACTAATGGCATACTCTAGCTCAAATGGTCATGCTAGTAGCTAGAGATTATTTGATTAAAATTTATAAGCAAGTTTCTAGATTGATACAACCATTGAAGTTGATCTTGAATTTGTACTAATGCGTATTTTTCCGTCATGTTATTTTCATAATTATTTTATTTCATCACGAAATTAATGATGGATAAAAAAAAATCGTAAATAAAGTTATAAGGTCTAATTTCAACATAATTTTCAAATTTGATCATAATGTAACAAAAGAAAGTGAAATAAGTAAAATCTTATTACTTTTATTGTAAGATTTCGTATTTTATTTCAAATTTTAAAATATTTATGGTCACCGGTTTTGTATGGACAAATACGTTAATTGTCAAGTATTGCTACTATTTTTTTTTTTACACGATTGCTACTTTTATTAAATTGAAGGAAGTATATGCATTGCTCTCCTTGTTAGTCTCGTTTAAAATATTGCTCATTTTCCAAATGAAATATTAAAAAAAATATATAATATTTGTAAATCAAAAAGCACACACGTATAGAGCAAAAGCACAAAACATCAAAATAAAAGCACAAAAATTATCTTAGAAGTACATTGATACTCTCTCCTTTCCTAGCTCTTACCGTTTGGAATCTTTTTTTTCTTTTATTTTTGACTAGTGACATTTGGAATCTAAGCATTATACTAGAGCAAATTCAATGGTTGTAACTAGGGATTTAATTGTAATATTAAATGATCCCTAGCTACTAGTTTAACAATTGAAGTTAGAAAATGTAATTAGTTTAGTCAAGCCAATTAGCTTGCAAATTAGCGTGACAAAGCTAATTTGCTTGGAAAATAACTTGCTAAATAAAACAAATTAAAATAAATAAATTGAAATTTATCAACGTAAATTAAGGAAGTGTGGTCCATTTGAATAGTAAGCTATTAGCTAACCATTGGAGCTAAAATGACAATTAGCTTAAAAGCTTATGTATGTGATATTGCAAGCTAAATTGACAATTAACTTTTTTTTTTTTGAAACAAATCAATTCATTAATAAGCCATCCGACATTTACAAATGAAATCTAAATTAACAAATACATAAAATTGAATCAAATTAGGTTTTCCTTCATCAAAGCTACGATCGTTGAAAAGATCTTGCAATGTGGTACATCTCTCGCACACATCGCTGGAATATACAACCTTCTCGGAGAGACGGTCTAACGATTTTTTGTATCTGTAGGGATGATTTTCATCTGATTCGCCTGAACGCATTTGAAAATTTGACAACCGTTACAATCCGGAACAAATATTTACCAAAGAACTAACAATAGGGCAAAAGATGATTACTTTTTTTATGAACCCTAACACACAAACAAACCCTAAACAAAAACAAACAACTAAACTAACAAAAACTACGACTCCACCATAGGGAGACACTCCACCATAGGGAGACGGACGAATATCTACACTAGTTGTGTAGATTTATTGAAACCCAAATTGCAAAAGTAAATAAAATTAAAGGAAAAGGGTCAAAAATAGTCTAATTTCCGAAGAAATTAGACTTCTTCCGTCCTAAACGGACAGGATTTTGGAGAAACCCTAGAAGAGAGGAGGAGAGGAGAGAAGATATGTGCTCCGTACTTAGTAAACACGAAATTGACAATTAACTTGCCATTGGAGTTAGTTGCTCTAAACATGTTAAGAGAATTTTCTAAATTTTTTTACGGGATTTTGTTTAATTTGGCTAGATATATTAGTGCTTTTAGAATATCAAACTCTTACACTTATTCGACTAGTTAGACTAGTCATTTTTTTTTTTTTTTTTTGTTTACATTTTGTAAAATTTAAACTTAATAAATTCTTATCCGCAATGGCGCAATCATGTCACTAACAACGTACCTTTTTTGTAGGTAAGGAGAATTCCGTTGTAAATTGAGAGTAAATGGGAGAATCTACTTACCTGAGGGTGAGAATTCAACCTCTCTCACAGGAGTGAATGGATAGCTTCCCACCAAATAGGCTAAATTTGATTCTCAACTAACAGTGTACTTAGTTGCGCTGGATCTATTAGGTATCTTATACCACGTATAAATGAAAATAGGATATATATAGTACATCAAGGTGCACCATGCACATAGTGCACCCAAAAGGCAGAAAAAATATAATGTTTTTTTACAAAGAACATATCTATATATGTTTAATAATATGTTCTTTTATTCTTATCTTCTTTAACATATGTTGATTGAACATGTTTTTTGGGTTTCAACAATACAAACTATGTTCTTTGAATTTGGCTCGCATGTTCTTTGAGGTAATGAGCTACGCCCATGACATTATGTTCTTTTAACATATGTTATTTTGAATTTTTATATTTAATTTGATAATGAAATCTTGAATTATGGAAAGTTGAATTTTTGGAGAGATGGAACTATTTTTGGGGAAATATTATCTTTGGTAAAGATTTTTGCGTTTATGTGTAATTTTACATGAAATTATAATAAAGTTTTTATAATGTTCTTTTTGTAATGTCTTTATTTTTTTAGTAATGCATGTTCTTTGTAAAAAATAAACATGTTCTTTTGCAAATACCTGAATGTCCTCTTTCAAACAACTGAATGTTCTTTCCACCTTTTTTTTTTATTTAACTGGGTGCACCATGCGCATGGTGAATCATGGTACACAGATCATGCATTACGTATAAATGACATAAGCCTCAATCGACAAAGTTGTGCCAAGCATTAATTAGGCAAAAGGTTATAGAAATCAAATAAATACGAGAAATACTTGGTAAATCGTAACGTAAGAAGTGTGACATTGACCATAACATGGATGAAATGCGACGTTAATGGTGCGAATGCTATATGCTTTAAACAAGCAAGACTTGGAGTATTTTCAGCCTTCAAATTAAGTGAATGGTACTACGTATGTTAGTACTATTAGTGGACCTATTTGTTCTAATCCATAATAATGGTTGATTGAATTAGTCCTATTACGGCCATCCATTCAAAGAAGCAAGCTTTCCCATCTGCATGCATGATTGTCACGCGATGCCTACATACTTGCAACGTTTTCGACTTCTGGCTATGCGATGAACCCATTTGACACTTGAGGGTGCGTACTTGTCCCATGTCCTAGAAGGAGAAAGGTTATGGAGCCATATACATACTTCTTTTGGAATTAGCATCATATATCGGCGTCGATCACTTAATTACCTAGCCTAGCCCAAAGAGATTAGATGTTTACATTAACAACATCAACATCTAAGTTAGATGAATGCCTTGTTTGGCAAATAATTAAAATGTTCGTTTTCATATTGGTTAACTGTTTTTAGCTTTTTTCAACATCTGAGTTAGATATATGTCTTGTTCAATAATTAATTAATTTACTAGTTTTCACATTGACTTTTAGCTTTTGAAATTAAAGTGATTAACTATGAATTAAAAAAAATTATATGAATAGCTATAAATTAAAACTAGTTTTGTGACCTGTGCGATGTCCGGGTTGTTTATTGAATTTTAAGATAATTTTTTAATAATCTATATATCAAATTCTAAAATATATCAGTTTTAACCGATTAGTACATAATATACATATTATAAAGGTATGTTTTACACTTTGAACTACCTCCTTAGCTCAAAACAAATATTATGATACTCCCTCTGTGTTTTTTTAAATGTTACAGTTTGACCGGCACATAATTTTAGGCAATTTAATTAACTTAAATAAAATAAGAGGTAAGTGGGGTAGTAGGACTGTTGGAGTATAAAAATTGTAAAAGAAAAATAGTGGGGTTAATAGTTTATTGAAAAGTAATGAATGTGAGAGAAAATATATAATAAAAAAATAATAGTGGGTTTGGGTGGGGACCATCAGAGGAGAGAGATATAATATTTTAATGTAGCTTTTTGCCAAAAAAGAAAGTGTAACACTTAAAAAACACGGCCAGAAACGGAAAGTGTAACACTTAAAAATCACTGAGAGAGTATAAAAAATAAATTTATGTGATAATTTTTAGAATTATAATCTAATAATTTTTTTGAATAGAATTATAATTCAATTGGTACCTCTGAAATATTGGTATTTTATTGAAAATAAAATTCTAAACTAACAGTTTTATCCTAAAATTCTATCCAAATAGAATTCTACACTAATTTTTTTTTTTATCCTATGAAGTCTATTAAAATATGTCCAATGTGTCGCAACACTTGGCGAAAAGTTAGAACGTCAAGTGTCAATGTCTCGTGGTCTGGCTAAAAGTTTAGCTTTATGTATTACTTCGTATTAGTTACTCCCTCCGTTTTTAAATGATTGCTCCACTTTCCCTTTTCGGCCGTTTTTAAATACTTGCTCCATTTCCTTATTTGGAAAGCTTTTACAATATTTAACTCATTTCTCTCACCTAGTGGACCCAACAAATATCATATTTCATTAATTTCATCTTCTCTTTCCTCCAATTTCTCCACTACTTTTTCTTTTTACAATTCTTTACTCTTCCACCAACCACACTACCTCCATCAACCATCAATTTGAGAGGTTAGCCCTAATTTTCCCTTTTAATTTTTTTTTTCATTCATCATGTATATTGTAATTTAATTCCTAAATTAATTTGATACTAGGTGTATGTATGAGCGTAAATTTCTAAAATTTCATGGTGATAATGCAATATTTTATGAGTATAATTTGATGCTTTACTTAAGTGGTGGAATTTGTTCATGTCAAGCTCTGTTCTAGTAATTTGGTTCTTCAAACAATATCATTGCATGTAATAATTCATTAATTTATGTATTACAAGTTATACATTTTAAAATTGTGGTTTTGTGTAATTTGCATGTTGGAATTCTTTATTTAGAATATGGAGGTGTCAAATTTTCCTTTACTCTGTTTTATGCGCGGGGAACTTGTAGAAACAGGAGGTGACGTGTCATATATTGGTGGGGAGAATAGATTTTTGCTAGTCAGTAGTTCTATGGCTTTCTCGGAGGTTCTGAGTAAGATATATGAAGTTGCGGGGTGTGATTCTCGATATTTTGAGTTGAAGATGAGAATGAGGTATCCTACACACAACTCATATGCATCCATTCGATTGAATGATGATAGCTCATTAAAAAACATGTGGGCTGCTGTAAGACAATATTCAATGTCTAATATTCAATTGTATTTAGAATTTGTTCCCAAGCAACCAAGTGTGGTAGATAACACGGGTTCTTTTCCTATCGTTCAATATTTTTCGGGTATGGTCCCAAACTCGCCAGGAAGAAATCCTAATGAAGGGAGGGTATCATTTACAAGAATGCTTACCGATGATCATTATGTTGTTGATCATTTATCGGATGTGACTTCTCCAACACCCTCACCTCAATCAAGCTTTGCTTCCTTTGGTGATTATAATTCATTACACCCCGAGCTAGATACGCTAGGTGATGATGTTATGGTGGATAGTGATGAGGGTGAAGATGATGATGTAAGAGAAGCTAATGAGATGCTTATTAAGGAAAGTGCACCAACACATGATTTTAACAATGTTCCAGATGTAGACCCAGAAGTGCTTGATTCTTGGAGAACTTGGTCGGGGAACAACAACTTTTCTCTTCGGGGTGAGTTTAAAGTTGGTCAAGAGTTTGATACTTTGCAACAGTTAAAAGACGTTGTTAAACAGTATTCTATATCCAAAAATCAAACTTTTCGAGTGAAGGAAGTGCAACCTGAAAAATATGTTGTTGAGTGCATAAGAAAGGAAAAGTGCAAATGTCCTTGGAGGTTGCGTGCAATTAAGTTACCAGCACTTCCTACATTTAGAATTGTGAAGTACGAAGGACCTCATACAAGCACATGTGTTGGTGAAATTAATAATCTTGACCATCCCCTTTTGTCGTCTGATTTTGTGTGTGATGTTATACTTGATCTCATACGAGTCGACCCTTCTTTAAAAGTTTGTGCTATAGTGCAAGTTATTAAAGATCGGTTTCAATATACCATAACATACAAGAGGGTTTGGTTAGCCAAGCCAAAGGTAATCACTACTATTTTTGGAGATTGGGATAAATCATATGAAGAGTTATCCAAATTTATGCAAGCTTTAAAAGAGTCAAATGAGGGTACAGTGGTTCATTGGTGTACGACACCAACATTAGACCCTTCTACTCATGTGTTCCAGAGAGTTTTTTGGGCATTCAAGCCATCTATTGATGGCTTTAACCATTGTCGCCCACTTATTACCATTGATGGCACCCATCTTTACGGAAAATACAAGGGGACACTTCTCATTGCCATGGCCACAGATGCTAATTTTCAGTTGTTTCCTCTTGCTTTTGCCGTTGTTGAAGGTGAGACGGGTGATGCATGGGAATGGTTCATGTTATGCATACGAAAATTTGTTACTCAAAGAAAGGGTCTTTGTGTCATTTCAGATAGGCATGCCTTGATTTTGAAAACAATGACCGTTGTTGGAAGTGGATGGGAAGAACCACATGCTCATCACAGGTTTTGTATTCGTCATCTAGCCTCAAATTTCAACTCCAAATTTAAGAATGCTCACTTGAAAAACCTACTTGGTCGTGCCGCGGATGCACGTCAAAAGAATAAGTTCATACACTACTTTAACAAGATTTGTGAATTGAAATTGGAAGCACGTGAATGGTTGGCAGAGAAACCATTGTATAAGTGGTCAATCTATCATGATGGTGGTTTTAGGTACGGCATACGAACCACAAATATGTTAGAGTGCTTCAATGGGGTAATGAAAGGAGCTCGTTTTTTACCTATTACTGCTTTAGTAAAAATGACGTTCCATAGAGTGAATTCTTACTTTGTGATTAGGCGTGGTTGGGGTAAAAGAAGATTGCAAGAAGGTTATGAGTACAGTGAAAAGGCATTGAAAACTATCGATGATAACTTAAAAAAATCAGCAGCACATAAGGTTAATCCTTTTGATTATGAGAAGGGCTTGTTTGCAGTTGAAACTGGTTGTGGTAACCGAGCTTCTGGAAAAGGTGGTCATGTTCATACTGTGAACCTATCTAAAAGGACTTTACATGTCAAAAACTGACCATCTATATGCTTCCATGCTCTCATGTTTTAGCTGTTTGTCGACATCGAAGCTTATCATATGCTGATTTTGTTGACCCTTTCTTTAGAACAACATAGTATAGAGATACTTATAAGAATACTTTCATGCCTGTACATGATGTTTCGAGATGGCCTCCATATGTTGGCCCTAAAATTGTTGTTCCCCCTACTCAAAAGCGCGCCCCTGGACGCACCCCTTCAAGTAGGTTTCGAAACGAGATGGATGAAAAGATACGAGCAAAAAAGCAATGCAGCATATGTCATTTTAGAGGGCATAACAAGACCACTTGTAGATATAGGAATAGCAGTCAAATTTCGAGGTAAATCAATTTTATTTATTTTTAATAGTTTACATTAGTCAGCATGCTTGTGTTTAACATTCAATTGTAATTATACAATATGCAGTCATGTGCTAACCTATTTGCATTTATTTTGAATTCAGGTCAAATGGTCCACTCGGGCCCCCTTGACCGGTCCGTTCTTATTTACTAAGAGGATCATAGGAGTGAGGATGTGTGGAAAGGAGTAGCACGAGGAGATAAGGTATTGTCATGTAGGGAGCATTTATTTTCTTTGACTCGGAATTGGGTAGTAGATGATCGAATGTTGAGTTATGTTAAGCAAGCAGGCTTCTATGGAATGCACAGACTACGATGTTATGTAGGTCTTGATCGACCTCTCATTACCGCTTTGGTTGAGAGGTAGAGACAAGAAACACATACATTCCACTTGGCAGTTGGTGAGGCAACTATTACTTTAGGGGATGTGGTCGTCTTGTTAGGGTTTCGAGTACACGGTGATGCTGTCATCGGATCCACTTCTCAAAAATGGTCTGCACTTGTAGAAGAATTGCTAGGAGTTATGCCAGGGGTTGATGATACAACTCAGAAGCCAGCACTCAAGGGCTCTGCACTCAGATTATCTTGGTTGAGGAAAAACTTCTCAAACTTGTCCCCGGATGCTGATGACCTTACGGTGCAGAGATTTGCAAGAGCATATATACTTATGCTTATGGGATCTGTTTTGTTTACTGATAAGAATGGTGATGCAGTTCAGCTTATTTACTTACCACTTTTGACAGATCTTCATACAGCAGGAAACTATAGTTGGGGTAGTGCAACGCTTGCCTTTTTGTATAGGCAATTATGTCGAGCTTGTAGACGTGAGGCAAAGGAGATAGGAGGACCTTTGTTATTGCTTCAGGTATGGTCATGGGAGCAAATACACATTGGTGTACCAGCAATATCTCGACTTCGGCAGGCCGACAATAATCCTCCAGAGCAACAGCCTGAGGATGTAACAGATCCTCAGATACTTGGCTCTCAACATATGAAGGGCATTGACCCTTTAGCATGCAAGTACATCTGATTCTAGTTATAGGTTTTGTCCCTTTTTTTTAACTTGAGATTTTTACTCTAATTTCAGTTGGTTACGTGTATACTTTACGCGCGTAGAATCAGCTAGCGGTGGCCTTTCATATTACAGGGACTCATTGGATCACCAAAGTGATGATCAGGTATAATTTTCACAGACTGCTAGCTTCCCTTTTTCTTTCCTCTTTTTTTTGTTGGTTTATTACTAGTTTTCTGTTGTCAGATGCTATGTATGTTTTAGCAACTTTTAATCTTAGAATTTCTGATGGTTTTAACAATTCTCTACTTTGTCAGTAGGCTGTAGGTCTTCTTACATTTCACAAGATAAAGATTGATACATTTTAGTACAAACAGTTAAATAGAAACTTAAAATACTATGCAAACTTCTTTATTTTAACATATTTGTAGTCCTTCAATTCTTATTTCTTAATGCAGATTCGGTATAGGTTCTTATATTAATTTCAGCATCATATGAGCTATGATAAGTCAGCATCATATGAGCTATGATAAGTGCCAAACTTGTTTGCTGAACCCACTTAATGAACAAAATGTTGCAATGCTAATTTATTACTTTTATAATGCTTTAGAGTAGTTGATTCATCTGTGGTTATATACCAATTATTTGTATATTTGTTTACTTTCATAAAGCAGGCTGCATCTTTGTTTACTTTTTTTTAAAACCAATTCTTTGTTTACTTTATTATGCTGAATATTGACAACATAGAGGCTTGAGCTTAATTAGAACCATTCTTGAAGCTGAAATGCATAGTTCCAAATATTTAACGCAATAATACAACTATTTTAAAACTATAGATGTACAATTTGAATGTCATCTCTTTGGTGTATGCTTTTAATAAATGACATGGCAATCGTATATGGAGGATATTCTTTCTTTACTTCCGGAAATATGTCGAAGCGATACCATGTGTGGCGTACTTACTCACCACTAATTTGTTTTGACATTATTAAGTATCATCTTCCCGATCGAGTGATGCGGCAGTTTGGATTTGACCAACCTATCCCTCTTCCGTGTAACACGAGTGAGTCACTTCATCGTATTGATCGTAGAGGTGCAAAAAACAAAAATTATGTCAAGATCCATGCCAAGTATTTAGAAGAGTGGAATAAACGAGAAGATAGAGTTGTTGGTGGCACTTTGGCCAAGGGTCAAACAACAACATTGGATGCCTATTTAGCTTGGTATCGGACAATTACAAAGCTTATTATCACTCCACCGAACCAAGAACGTCCTTCAACTAAATATCAGCCCGCCTTTAATGAGTTTTTGCTTGTAAGAATTACGCAATGGTGCTTATGTGATTTTTTTTCTGATGACAATTAAAATTTAAAGAGCTAACTATTTTTATTTTTATCTAGTCTGAAACAGTTGTTGAGGTTGTGAGAACGTGCACTCGTGTGGAAGAGTCTACTTCCGATTTGCCCGTTGATAAAGCTTTGGAGTTGGCATTGCACACCTTACAAAGTTTAGCAAGTTCCTGCACCGAGACCTTGCATACAGTTGGCAAAGCATACATGCTCCATGATGTAGGTGTCACCACTCAATCAACATCCTCATTAGGTATCCTTGCTTCTAGGCCACCATGACACCTCCCTAATTCTCCTACTCCTGCTCCTACTGATACTTCTATTGCTGTCACTCCTACTATTGCTGCTGCCACTTCTACTACTACTCCTGCTGCCACTTCTACTCAAGCTGCTACTGCCACTTCTTCTGCTGCTACTGCCACTCCTTCTTCATTTGCTACTGCCACTCCTCCTCCTCAATGTACTCCTCCTCTTTGTCCTCCTACTCACCACTTACTTCTCCCATATCACCACATACTACGCTCAGCCCATCTTCATTCTCTTTGAACTACGAGTCTTCTCCTCATCAATCTTGTACTCCCAAACTACAATTAACATACCTAATACAATCACGCACCTTACGTTCTACTATTTCACAGCTATCACCCAATACAGAGGTTAATGAATCTGCATTTGGATCATCGGAACATCATTCAAAGAAGCAGCGTGGATCCTAGGTGTTAGATAGCTAGAAGCACTTTTTGGTCTTAAATTATATGTAAATAACATTTTGTTTATATTTTGATGAACATATGTTTAGTTTGTGTTGGAGAAATGCATTAGGACTTTTGATTTGTATATAATAAACTGGATAATCTTTGCTATTAACTTTGTCTTGGATGAAGGCATATTTGTTAGTTTGTCACAGGTTCTTTATATTAGGCATTATGCCTTTTAATATTTTCAGGTTCATATTTTTTTGGAGCACACTTACAGGTTTAAATAGCAGTTTTAAAGTGGTAGGCTCACAAGTAAAAACCGCTAATGCAGTTTGCAGTTTTACTATAAAAAACGCTAACAGTATTTGCGGTTTATATGTCAGCTTTGCCAATGGTGTTTGTTATTTAATTATTAGAACCGCTAATGGTGTTAGTGGTTCTATACGATTCTACTGTATAGAACCGCTATCACCATTAGCGGTTCTATGTTGAACCAAAAAAAAAAAATATATATATATATATATATATATATATATATATATATATATATATATATATATATATATGAACCTTGTACCAGTCCTACGTGGACAGTACCGTGGGAATTAGTTTTTAAACCAACGCAATTAGGGAATTAGTTTATAATTAAGCAATATCTACGGAAATCGTTACCTCCGGTTCATTTTAGTTGCAACAATTTCCATTTTGGGGTGGTTCATATTACTTGCAACAAAAAAAAATCCTTATTTGGTAACTTTTGGCCTGTAAAATTACATATATGCCCTTACTTTTTTCCTAATCTATTTTATTAACACTCCTAATTTCATTTGCTTAGTTTGATGATTTAATTAATTAAATTAACTACTCCCACCAAATTTACCCCTTCCCCTTTAAATTCCTTCATCTCCAACCACCTTCATTGAATCTGCATTCAATTCTAGAAAATGGTTGGGAGAATTAAATTCTGGATATTTTTTCCAGAAATCACACCCCCCCCCTCTCAAACCCTACCTCTTTAAATCTCTCTCTCTCTCGTCCTTTCTTATTCTCTCTCCTCAAAAAAACTGGGATCTTTCCCCTTTCTCTCTCTTCATCTTCTGGGTTTTTTTACGCCGATTCACCCCATTTCACTCTTAAAATGTCTTCTTCTCAACCAAAAATAATAGATCTTGTAAGCCATGAGTCCCTTTCTTCTAGATCCACACGATCCCCACCTAAACCTGAGGCAACCACATACATACCTCGTCGTGGTTCTAGGGTGATGAAGTCGCTCTGTTGTGCTTCTGTAATTTCTAGGAGGAAGATTGTTGAGGCGAAGCTTGCTGAATACATCTTAAGCGATGAGGATGAGAAGTCGTCAAAGGTTTCTGGGTCCAAAAGGCCGGTTCCGCCTCCTCACAGCTGATGGGCGTTAGAACGGTCGCACATTCCACACTCAATCAAACACATTTATTAACAAACACCTTACACACCAAGCATAATGATAAGTAAGAGTTCGGTCCACAAGAAACGGGATATGGTTGCTAAAGATCTTAACACTTAAGCTAATTCGAAATCTATGTCAATTGGGGTTCGTCAAGTAGACAAACAAACTATGATTCTAAATCGATGGATTAAAGATACTAGGGAATGGGATCCACTCAACCAAGGCAATTAGGCAAACGGGGAGTAAAATAGACAAGGTATAGCAAGGACAATATGTAAAATCAACCTCATGCAATGAGAAAACAACTCACACTACTAAACTTAGATTCCTCATTAGTCTAGCAATAGATGATACATAATCAAATTGCAATAAGTAAAGACATACTCAATTTACATTCCCATGTCAAACTAAGCATATCAAGCTCCTAAGTCAAGGGTAGCTAATCCTATCATGAAGAACTAACAAGCAATCTCATATAATCAATTTAATTGCAATACAAACATCGTCAATGCTTCTCCCACATTTGCATAATTAACCCAAAAGGTTGAGCTTCACCCAACCCCTAGCAAGAAGACTACTCACAACTCATGTTTATCAACATGCAAACAAGTATTAGGGTTCTAACTTCTTCAATAATTGGGGAAAAGTGATTAACAATTGAAATAACTATCATCCAATAACAAATAATTATCAAGAACTAAGAAGATTTAAATATCATGCAAGAACAAATAAAACTAGAATTTGAATGGAGAAAAGTAGAAGGAAGTTACTAATTAAAGCTTGGAAATGTTGAATACAAAGTGTCAATTCTTGAGGATGAATCTTGAAACCAACTATTACAATGATTAATTTGATGAAAACTAAGCTAAATTAATTAAAACGAATGTTTCAAACTAAGAGAGATATCTGAAAACTAGGCTACTGTTCGCTGCCCTCAAACGAGCTAAAGGGGAGGTATTTATGCTCCCCGAAAAACATAGGGAAATCCGTAAAAAAAAACGGATTCCCAGCGAGGAGTGCCGGCTCCACAAAGAGGAGTGCCCGCTCCACAAAGAGGAGCGCCCGCTCCACAAAGAGGAGTGCCCGCTCCGTTCTGATGCACGCCCGCTCCTCCTGCTTCAGTGGGAAGTCAGACTTGAAAGTAACAAGGAGGAGTGCCCGCTCCTAGTCAGGTGCACACCCGCTCCCCTGTTCTACAGCATAGGCAGTCTTCAAGTTCAAAGGAAGGATCGCCCGCTCCTGGATAGGTGCACACCCAGTCCTCACAGACTCTGCATTTGGGCAGAATGTTGCTGAAGTTGGGGAGCGCCCGTTCCAGGGGAGGTGCACGCCCGCTCCCACTGGAGCGGGCTCTCCCTTCTTTGTCTTTGAGCAATTAAAATTTACTCCATGATTTGAGTGCTTGTTAAATTAAAATATAATATTTGCAAAACATGGACAAACACAAGCAAAGAAGGGGCGAGGCCAAGATACAACATTTTCATTCAAAAATGGGTTACAAAGAGGGGAAAAGATTACAAAATCGGGTTTAAATCAACACTATAAGTGGTCAAATAAACCACTTATCAACAGCCCAGATCTGAAGGTTGTTTCCACCAAAGAAGGTGGATCTGCTGCTGTGATGGCTGTTCCAACTGCTTCACCACCACCAGACGCTAATTCTGAAACAGGGTCTTCTTTGTTGCAGGAGCTGACTGCCGGAGAAGTTCTTCAGCCACCTGCTTCCCATCCCATGATAGGTGGGAGTACTTCTGGGATTGGCGCTGGTACTAAGCGCTTGAGAGGCTTACCTACAGGGGAGCAGGATCCAGATGACGTACTGGAGGCTTACCTCCAGATCTACTACCCCCAGTAGTCCCTTCCCCCATACTAATTGGGCAGCGTAATTTCTAAAAACCCTAATCTTCTTCTTCTGTTCCAATTTATGGTTAATTATGCTATTGATGAGTCCCCTGTTCTTTGTTATGCCTAGTCTGATTTTATTGGTTGATTGGGTATGTTTTGATGTGTTTCCTGTTATGTTTGGATATGTTGTTTGGGTATGAGTTGTTAATTGTTTGGGTATGAATTGTTGTTTTTTAAATGAATTGTCTAGTCCTCTGTTATGTTAGGATATGATGTTGGGGTATGAGTTGTTGGTTGTTTGGATATGAATTGTTGATTTGGATATAAATTGATGAGTCCCCTGTTATGTTTAGCTATTATGTTTGGGTTTGAGATGTTGGTTGTGTGCTTTTGTAATTGTTTATGGAATATGAACTGGTCTGTTGGCTGACTTGAGGAGTTGTGATTGTGTGTTGGTTGACTGCTAGGAAGATTTTGTTGATGGGTCCCCTTTCTATAATGCATTGAATCCCATCCAAATGATGAAGGGACTCATCTGATAGCTATTTGAGTGTCATGGCTGCTCTAGTTACCTCTGATTGAGGTTTCTATTGAGGTACCATAACTCATTGATGCCTTGAAAGAGAACTGTAATCCTTTCTGATGGATGATTAGAACCCAAAAAAGGTTGTGTTTCCATTAATAACAAAGGTTGTGATTTGTACAAAACCAAACTAAATTAAAGTAGCATACAAGACTACCTAAGAATGTTTACATTAAGTATTTACCAAAATACACCTAACCAATACCAACAAACAACAAGAAAAAACATGTTAAGATTGTACTGGTTATGTGTGGCATTCTTTGGCTCAGATGGTTTGATTGTGCTTCCTTATATTCTTCAATCTGCATCTACTTCCATTTGAAATTCATTTGCACTTGTACTTGGGATTGTGATTGAATCAAGATAGGAAACAACCTCTACAATTATTCCTTGTCAACTTGAAGCAAATCTGGTAGAATACCTTGCCTGTCTAGAATTCTTTTTTTCATGTGTGGTGTTGTGTAGTTGTTTCCTCCTTTTCTTGTTAATACCTCAATCATGCATGACTGAAGTGTAATCCAACTTTATTTGTTCAACTCTGGATCAAATCCTTTGAATGCTATTTCAACTTCTTTGATGAGATCATCTAAATTCTGAGGGAATGACTGATACTGCAGTGATTGAATGACATTGAATAGTCCTAAGTCTGGAACATTCATGTCTGGTGATTGAGCTGGTTGAAAAAAAATTGTATGTTGAATCCATATGCTTGACATGCTTCTTGAAATTCTGCATCTTGTGGTATTTGGTGAGGCCTAGCATTGTCCCATTGAATAGTTATGTCCTTGGGAAGCTGTGGTGGCCATTGTTCATGTATTGTTGGCAACACATGATTAAGTAGCATGTCCCTTATTGCTTCCTTGTTAATACTCTGGACTGCCTTAGCCTCTATGGTTCCCTTGTCTCTGTTTTTACTCTTTTTCTTTGCTTCCTCGTACTTGACAAAAGGGAAAAGACCATACTTCCCATCATGTAATAATTGTTTGTTTGCATCATACAATGGTTTCCCAATCATGCCCATAAACATAGCCTTTATCTTGAACCTTTTGGACTATTGTGCTCTGTATGGATTGTCTTTTGCTGGAAGAAGGTATAATGTCCTTGTTTCTGGGTTTATGAAAAAACACTTTTCATCAATGTGTATCCATTGTTGCATGTCTTCAAATGAAGGGTCCCCTTCTGCTGGAATTGGGGTTATGTGACTTAGAACCCATTTCAGTCTTGCTATTTTATGCTGGTCAGTGAGTGCTGGTTTGTTTGTGCTTGTGTGTGTTCTCATTCTACCCCTTTTCCTTAACCTGTGAATAGCAGACTTAGAGACATGAAGTGCTACAGCATATCCTCTTTCAGTTTGTCTTTTGTACAAAGGCACTGATGTTAAGAATTCATCAGTGTACTCCTTTTGTTTTCTGCCAACAGTACCTATTTTTTTGGTCCTAACATCTACAACATTGCCTTCTAACATGTGTTGCTTAATTACCTTAAACCATCTTGTTGTTGTTGATCTATGCACATGATGCTTTCTGGCCAAACTAGATAAAAATCCTCTTGGCAAAGAGTCTCCCTCCATATTGAGCATGATATCATCAACTAGTTGGCGCTTCTCTTCTACTGTCATTTCTCTGCTTTGTCTGCCATACATATGCAGTGGACCATGTAGTTCACCATCATCATCTGCATCATAACCAGCTTCTTCTTCTGAGTTGTTGTTGTCTTCTTCAGTTTCTTCTTCTGTGAAATGATGTCATGCTACCATTGTCTGTTCCTCATTGTACTGTTGATTTTCATTAAAAAAAAAAAAAAAAAAAAAAAAAAAAAAAAAAAAGAGTTCTTTGAGTCCCTATCCTTTTTTTTCAGGCTGTCTGAAGGTGATGAAGTGGTGGCTAAAATTTTTTGGATGGTCTTCAACGGAGCCTAGAAGAAATGAACATGGATGCTGCTTTTGTTTAACTTAGCATTATGAATTTAGGCTAATTATAAACTAATTGTAGGCTTTTGTAATTTGTAGTCTGGTGTTTTGTAAACACTGAATTATTCACCCTAAACCCCCCCCAACCCCTCCCTAATCTGTCTTTTGGTTGATAAACAAACTGTTTGTGCATTGGAACTTCCCCTTTTTATAAGGGGAATTGATTTGAATTGTTAAGAAAACAGGTTTTGGGGTATTTTGGCATACTTTTTGAATTTCCCTTGAAAATTTGGGAGGGAAACTCGTGGGAAAAAAAAAGTGGAACTCCTTCTTAAATTGGCTGGAAATTTGGGAGGAAATTCTCAACCATGTGAAAAGTCATATTTTTTTGGGTGGGAAAACTCCACCTCACCAAAATTTCCCACTTGTTTTACTTTATTAAAAAAAAAATGGGACCACATGCTTTCCCTCCTTTTTAACTCCCTTAATTACTTAATACTCACATGCATTAAGCCCCTTAAAAGTTTTGCCTAGGTTTGTGTAAAGTTGTACTTTGTTGCAACTAAAATGAACCGGAGGTAGTAATATGATTAGCATTATTAAGGGTACGCTAGCTAACTTGACAAAAACAAAAAAATAAATAATAGAAGAGAAAAAGACAGAGGTTACTTTTAATACTTGGCATGTTGGCGATACAACTTCCATCATTGTGGACTATTGCTAAGATCAAGTCTTGATTGGACAATTGCAATTAGGGGTGATGTAAGGAATATTTCAAGCATTACCCCAAACTTGAACCCCACTGTGATCATACACTTAAGCATGGTGGCGTCCAAAGGGAAGGAAGCTAGAGAAAAAGAGTCGCCAATAAGTTTTAGGAACTTGTAAACCGTTCACGAGATGAAGGTTACACCCCTTAACAATCCAAGAGATCGTTAATTCCAATAGGTCTGGAACCATGACTGGTAGTTCGGGGATGAAAGTAAAAATCCAATCTAAAAGAGATTGAACCTGCCCTAATAATGAGTAAAGCACAAATATGGTCTCTAAACTATTGTATTTGTGCACTTTTAGTCCCTCAACTTTCATTTGTTCACTTTTTGTCCCTCAACCACCACTCTTGGTGTTTATGACCAAAAAGTTGAGGGACCTAGCCTAGTTAGCAAAAGATTAGGGACCATGACTCATTTTTTTTTTATTGTAAGCTATTAATAAATTAATATTTATTATTAATACATACAAACTTTGATTAAAATAAGTTCATTAAAATGAAAGAAAACTTTGATTAGTAAACTAAACACCATCAACACCCTTGTAACCACTTTCTCACCACTACTTAGATCTGAAACGAACCCCACTAAAACCACCAAAAACCCACGCACCCAACCAACTCGCACCACTAGCAACGAACACCCCCCACCACCCTCTCATGATCACACCACCACCAAGATCTAATTAAAACCCCACATCACTACCCCTAAGATCGAAACCCCACCTCATCACCACCAACCGAAACCCCACCTCACCGCCACCACCAACGAACCAAAACCCCATGTCACTAGCCACCACCAACGAACCGAAACCCCATGTCACCAACCACCACCAACGAACCCTACATCACCAATCACCAGCCACCACCAACAAACCAAAACCCAAACTCACCACCAACAGTAAATTAAAACTCCACCTCACCACCACTTAGATTTGCAACTAACCCATTTACCATCGCTAAAATCGTAACGCACAACCACCAATACCTTACCCTTATTGGTTAAAAAAAATCATCGAAACCTACCCTAATTGCGAGTCGAAAACTTTGAAAAGAAAAAATGGAGGCGGCGACGAACAAACTAGGTGGAAGTGGCGGCGACTATGATGTAAACGGGTGGAGAATTAATCGAGTAATAATGGTGGTGCTGTACGTAAAGGTTGTGAGAGAAGAGAGAGGCATTGTCTGAGCTTGGCCTAATATTTTTTTTTTTTTTTTGGTTGGGAGCCGCCATTGTCAAAGGAGAGGAGTTGTAAGCCATGGGACTATGGAAGAAGGGATGAGAGAGAAAATTGGAAGGGGGGGTTAGGGAAGAGGCGGAGAGAGAGACTGGAAGCCATGAAAAGATAAAGGTTAAATTTTATTTTATTTTTTCAATAAAAATAATTGGTGATTTTTTTTAGTTTTATGTTTAATTACTTCAGATTTTTAATTAATCTAAAAAAAATTAACACTGTCCAAAAATAAGAAAAATGAATAATACAAAGATTTTTTTTTTAAAATAAATTCTGACAAAAATAAAAAAGAAAACCAAAAAAAATAATGAGTTATAGTCCCTAAACTTTTGCTGACTAGACAAGGTCCCTCGACTTTTTGGTTAGAAACACCAAGAGTGGTGGTTGAGGGACCAAAAGTTCACAAATGAAAGTTGAGGGACTAAAAATGCACAAATACGAAAGTTTAGGGACCGTATTTGTGCTTTACTCCCCTAATAATAGGCCTCTACTTTATTCTGATCGTATTCATGTGCGCTTTTTGACTAACATGCAATCAATAGGTTTACCCTAAACCTGTTTATTTATGTTGGTTGAATATTAATGCACAAACAAAACTATTATTGGCGATCACTTGAATTGTAATCAAATTAACCCTAAACAAGATTATTAATTATCTTATTAAGCGTGATTACAAGTACAAATTCCCTTTAAACATGCATAAAAGGCGTGATCAAGAAATAACAATAAATATCAAGCAACATAATAATAATCATTATAATAAATCATCATCATAAAATTATAATCATAAATCATGTTAAAGCATAATATTAATAGCAAGATCCTAGGCATGATACTAACAAGATTAATAACAAACCCTAGCATGTCACTAAACAATAAAGATCAAATATATAGCCCTAATAACATGATACTAACATGAATATTAGGAAAGAAAATATTGGAAGCATCACAGAAATCACAATTGTCATATTTGATATAAGCAAATCACTCTAAATATCATACTAAGAAAAGCATCCTACCATGATACTAGGGATCAAAATAACAACCTAAACATGATTTCTATATCATAATAACAATGAAAACAATTAAAACACTTACTTGGATGTCTCGTATCTCTTTCTAATAACAAAATACATACGTTAGTAACTTCAAGGAAAATATAAAATCAAACAATTAAATTAAATAATTGAAATAGAGATTAAGAAAGTTTAGACTAGATTTGGGACCAAACCCTCATAAATCAAACCTTTCACGTCTAGGGCGAAGGCAACTTCGAACTTGGCTAGGTGTGTCTAGATCTTGTGAATGCAGAATTTTGCATGCAAAAGACTAGTTTAGAAGAGATAGATAGATAGATAGAGAGAGAGAGAGAGAGAGAGAGAGAGAGAGAGAGAGAGAGAGAGAGAGAGTAATCAAGAGATTCTTGATGAGAGTTGGTGAAAGAGAAAATTAGAGAATTGATGGAAATTGATGATTAAAAACGGAGGTTTTAGGAGGCTATTTATAGAGAAAATCAGCCGGATGTGATAAAAAACGAATCAAAGTTTCAAAAAGAATAAAACACGATTGCAGCGTCAAACACGCGCATGGCGCCAAACGCTAAATCTAGCGCCAGACGCTAGGCTTGGCGTTCGGCGCTACAAAACAGTTTTTGCAGATATTGTTTTTATCATATCTTTTGATCCAGAAGTCCAAATAAGTCATATAATATGTCGTTGAAAAGCTCTTGAAGTCTAATTTCCAACCCAATTAAAATCAGATTAAAATATTTTGTATATAAAAAGATATGGCCGAAATAGTGGAAGGGTGTCAGTTTTGGATAAAGTTTCATATCTCATTCATATTTTTTTCGTTATAACTCGGATTTAATATTATAATATATCATTGGAAAGATAATTTCAAGATCTATCCAACCATATAAAATTTGGATAATAATTATGAGGCACAAAAATAAAATCTGAATATATTCCACTTCGTACAAAACAAGGATTCTCAAAAGGAGTAGTTTTATTCAATTTCAAACTCTTTGAAACATAATTATCAATCCTAACTCTATCAGGATTTAAAAGAACATTCTAGAGTATTCTAGAATACTATAATCAATCCTAATAGCTTTAGAAATGATAATTAATAATAGGCCCTCCTCTAGATCATTGGGCCGCATATAAAAACCAAATTGGGCTCAATTTAGTATTTTGGCCATAACTTCCCCATTACTCATCGTAACTGGGCTTATAATATATCGTTGGAAAGGTCTTTTCAAGCTCTATCCAACTACACGATTATTGGACCCATATCATGGACCAAACTAAACTGGAATTCACTTTTTTCAAAAATAAGGTAAGAAAAAAATATTTTCACAGAAAGAAGAGATATTTTAATAAAAACATCCTCATCCCTAGATTTTTCACATTTTCGCTTTATTCGATAATTAAATGACATGAAAGGTATTCATCACTGGATTTGGTTTTGGGGAGACACATTTGGGTGTCTACAGGTGAACACCGGACCAAACCTGATCCGGTCTGGACCTAGACTGGTTTACAAGGAGCGAAAATGGACCTGAACCTACCGGTTCGAGTCTGGCGCGGGTTCAGGTTCGTTTTCCGATCCATGTGTTAGACAATATGAATATGTAAAGAGGAAATACAAGTCAATAATTGATATCAACTTGGATTGTTGATATCAGGGGAAATACGGTCTTTTACGCAGTTAAATGAAAGGCACGATTGTCCATGCGAATAAACCAAGTAATTTCCCGTTTTATTAGCCCCGTTCTAAAAGTGTTGAAGGGTAACGTTGTATTTGACGGAGAGAACAATGTTAAGTCGGCGTTAACCCATTTTATTCCACCTTCCCACTCGCCATCCACCACCTTCAACCATAACCCTAGTTAGTACTAAATCGGAGCATCGTAATCGGAGGATTCTAATCAACATTCCACTACCATTAATGGAGATATAGTCAGCTGCAATGTACAAATCAAAGATGGCGACAAAATTCCTACCCTTTGGGGTTAAACATGCCCCTTATTTCACCCCTTAATCTTAGGGTTTTCGTTTATTACGGCGGCGAAGTCGCCGGAAAATGGTGGCAGTGGATTGGACGTGGCTGAGGAGTTGGCTAGAGAAGTAGATCTTGACTGGCTGGTCGAGGAGTTGTTGAATAGCCAGGCTAATCGCAAATTTGATGACCAGTTGTTCGGAGTCGGTGGAGTTGTTCAATTAGCGGGGTAATCGCAAAGTTGATAACCAGTTGCTGGACAGTCGGTGGAGGAGTTGCTCAATTGTAATGGTGAATTGTATTTAAATTTAATTGGTTGTTCTCTCTCCTACTTTGTTATTCTCTCTCCTCCTCACCAAGTTTACCCAGATATCATCAGAATGAAGGAGATGGCGTCAAATTTGCCGTCCAATTAAGACCCGTTACACTATTGAAATAAAATATTGCAGCTACGGAGTCCTAGCACTAGTAGAAAAATACAAAAAGGCAACCCCCAAATGGCACCGGTTCAGACCAAACCGGTGCCAAAAACCACCCTAAAAATGGGCGGGATTTTAGACCAAGAGTAATGGCACCGGTTCAGATCGAACCGATGCCAAAAATACAAAGGGCACCGGTTTGAACCGGTACTACTGAACCGGTCCATCCTTTTAAAAAAAAACGGAGCTTTATTAAACCCTATTTCCTCTCCTCTCCTTCTCTCTCCTCCATTCCCCCTAAGTTCTATCCCTGCTAAAACCTAAGTTCTTCCGCCTCCATTCGTCCCCCATTTACTCTCCTCTCCTTCTCTCTCCTCCTTCTCTCTCCTCTCTCTCTCAAATCGGCGCCTGCATTTGGAAAATTTTCCTTTGACAAAGCCTTAACTTCAAATTTGGGTTTACACCCTTCCTAAAATTTTCCAATATGTTCTTCGTTCATATTCTCCCTTAGATCTGCAGCCGCCGCCACCACCACCAAGTTCGAGCACCAACAACAACAGCCGCCGCCACCACCACAAAATCTCTTGTGGGATTTTTTTTTCGATTTTGGTTTTCTGGATTTGTTTTTTTTTTCGATTTTAAGATTAACTTAAAGATTTTAAGATTGGTTTTCTGGGTTTTGCTTAAAGATTGACTCACTCGTTTTTCGTATTTGGTTTTTTTTTCGATTTTGCCTTTTATTTTCGATTTTGGTTTTTTATTTTTCGATTTGTGAGATTTTTTTTTCGATTTTGGTTTTCTGGGTTTCAATTTTGATTTTGGTTTTTGATTTTGGTTTTTTTGTTTTTTCCGATTTCTAGGATTTTGATTTTGATTTTGGTTTTTTGGTTTTCAATATTGATTTTGATTTTTGATTTTGGTTTTTGTTTTCGATTTCTGGGATTTTGTTTTTGATTTTGGTTTTTTGGGTTCCAATTTTAATTGGTTTTTTTTTTTCCGATTTCGATTTTGTTTTTTTCGAATTTTTGGTTTCTTTTTTCGATTTCAATTTTGTTTTTTTTTTCGTTTTTGATAATTTCGATTTTGATTTTTAATTGGTTTTTTTTTTCGTTTTTGATAATTTCGATTTTTATTTCAACTTGAATTTCTGGGTTTTTTTTAATTAATTCTTAAGCTTATTTTTACCAATTGATTTTTTTTTCTGTTTTAATTAGTGCAGATACAGATTATGCAAGAATATTGATATGTTCATATTGTAATTTTCTTTTTGATTTACTAGTATATTATAATTTTTTTTATGATTTATAATGTAATTTTTTTTATGATTTATAATGTAATTTTTTTTTTATTTATATGTTAGTTGGATTTGATTATGTATTGTAAATTTTGGATTTGATTGTGTATTGTAAATTTTGGATTATATATATTGAAACCAATTCGATTTTTGTTGTTATTGTTATTTTTTTTTTGAGTTGATAGATTTAATTGGTAAGTGAAAAAAAACAAAAAACAAAAAAAAATAAAAAAAAAATTATTTTTTTGGACATTTTTGGCACCGGTTAACCGGTGCCAAAAGGAGGATAAAATTTTTTTTTTAGTATTTTTGGCACCGGTTTTGAACCGGTGCCAAAAAGGGGGGTAATTGGCACCCCTCACATTGGCACTGGTTCAAACCGGTGCCTTAGGCCGGGTTTGAACCGGTGCCAATTTCATTTTTTCATGTAGTGTAGTCAACATTCCACTACTTTACAAACACATGTCAGAAAAAGTTTCAATTATTTACGATATTGCCATGATATCAACATAGCTTGTTGATATCTGATATTAATGGGGACTAGCTCAATATGTAAATATTTTAGTGTCCATAAGACCATAATTAGCATTGTATGATTGTAAAGAATGTAAACCCTAAAAAGGTATATATATTGGCAGATATCAATAATATGCCTCCAAGGAGAATTCTCCCATCTTACATGGTATCAGATTCAAACGATCCTTGCCCTCTCTTTTACCCTAATCTCATTCACCATGGTTGTTGATGCACCATACACTCCTCCTCACAACCAACCACAGGTCACTCCTCCTCGTCCCCCTCCTCCTCCTCCTAGTGGTCCGGTGTATCATACGGCTTTGGCCGTTACAAACATTCGGCAACTCATTCCTCTTATGATTGATGGAGATAAGGTGCAATATAATCCATGGGCGACTCTCTTCCGCAACACCGCAAGGGCTTACACTGTCCTTGACCACATCAATCCCTCGATCCCCAAGCCAACGGATGTCTCCATTGATATGTGGGAACGTCTCGATGCTATTGTAAAGCAATGGGTGTATAGTAGCATCTCTACTGACTTTATGTTAAAAGTTCTTGATGATAAGGCGACTGCTATGGAGACTTGGAATCGTCTCCGCAATATTTTTCATTAACCTATCACTTGTTGATTCTTCAACCCTAAATTATAGGGCCATAATATTAAATTTGGAACAAATTAACGATCTGGATATGAATAAAATTTTATTAATTGAAGTTTTAAATGCATAATTTAGGGAAATAATTGAAGTACCTGGTGGGCTAGTGGGTTGGCGAGAGTATTTGATTCGTATTTCTGGAAATTTTGGTGCCCTAATTCCGTCAAATAAATCATCAGAATTTGCAGATGAAGGAGGATTTAATGAGTGTTTGAAGAATGATTCAATCTTTTTCTGCATTTCTTCAGATACTTCAAAACTATCAATCAATTTCTTGCAAAAGTCTGGTAGAGTTCGGATTTTGCTGAATATGCAGATTAGTTTGGATCTTTAGTTCCCTCCATTTTGGGGTATCAAAAAAATATGTTTTCGCACCAAAACGTTCAATTTTTTTTTGGAGTGTTGTATGACTTGTATCTTAGCGTGCCCCCCAATCCCCCATTAATCTTGCCTGTTCTTATATACTGAACTGAATTTGATTGGAGCTGAACTAAACTGAATAAAGCCGAAATGAATTGTTTATGAGAGAAGTAAATTAGAAACTGAACTAAACTGAAATTAAGCTGAAATTCAATAATAATTTTTGTATCTAAAATATTATATTGGTGGTTGTTTAATGGTAAGATTAGATTAAATGTTTAGCCACAACACCCCAAACGATGTCAGATTGTCCTAAACTTTTTAGTTTGAATTTTAATACAGTCATATAATGCCTTTTGATAATGTAAAATGTTAAAACATATGATATCATATCGCTTATTTATATAATAATATACTTTTGTAGTTTTATTTGTAGTTAAATATCATTTATGTTATTATTAACTTTTATTTTTTTTATTGCACTTAAATTTATTTCTAATGAACTGATTGACAAACTAGATTATTTTTTCTGATGATGGTTATAGTATCGAGTTATAAGATATTTATTAAAAATTATGAATAATTTTGTATATATGAAATATTAGAGGTATATCGATATTAAAACACAATACAATATTTTAATCTTAAAAAAATCTATTCAAAATTTGCTTATTTAGCATCCAACTATTTGTCACAATAACACTTATTTTGTCACCTATGTGGCTCAACGCTTGGCGAAAAAATAGAATGCCAAGTGTCGACGTCTCGTGGTCTCTGGCTACGAGACCAACTTTATCTTATTAGTGATATAATACTTTAGATTTGGGCTAGGTCAAACCTTAACATTTTTTTTTTTGAGAGTTCAAACCTTAACATAGTATCTCATGCTCGAATGAATCCTAAAAAAAAGCAGCGAACTTATTGGGAAAAAGCGGATTTTTCGGGTTTTTTGTGGTTGAGTTTATATTTTTAACTAAAAATGATGCCTTTTTAGACTTACGCAAACTCGTCCTTTTTTTGGCCGAGCTAGCAAGAAGGGCCATATTTGATTAACTCTACTTATTCTCAAAGATTAACAAAGTTTAGAAATTTAATAGTAGCTTGGTAAATACTCGTTTGTCTATGGAAATGTGTATGTTCAATTGAAAAATATTAGGAAAATTATCAGAAACAACCTGTTAAAACGTCATTTTGTCAAAAACAACCTTTATTAGGAAAATATTAGGAAAATTGTCAGAAACAACCTAAACCTACTTTCCAACGTTCACTAATCACTATAGTGTGCTTGGCTTGCAGTTTTCAAACCACAAATAGTAAAAGTGCAATTTGTCTTACGGTTTGGCGTGGTCTAAACCGCACCTTGAACATCCCTAACTCCATCCAATCAAAGTGCTTTCATTTGTAGCATCAATTCATTATCTTATGTGCAATAATGAAATTGACATACAAGATCAACTTCGTTCAAATGGAATACAACTACAATGGTGTTGCTTGCAAACATGTTTACAAGTACCGACAATTACAAAGGATCTTTTGTAATCACAAAATGCTTTGAACTATTCTCCATCTCAACTCGAATACTTTGACCTTCTCCTTTCATCTTGAAAACTTAGGTCAAAGTAGGAATTTTCTTAGACACATAATCGTATCTTCCCCAAAACTTAAGGTAAAAGTACAACTCGATTGACTTGATTTGAATCTAAAAATAGATAAGAAATATCAACAGACTTTTTAAACTGAGCCTAAATACTACCTCCATTACAGGTTATGTAAATGTGCAACGATTTGACATAAAGTAAAAAGGAAAAATGTCTAATCATTGCACATAACCTGTAACGGAGGTAGTACATTCCAATAAACTCTAATATAATCCAAAGCCTATTCCAAGCCTTTAGAATAAACCTTGTTGGGCTAAACATACATCTGATCTCGTTTACATAACTCAAAAGCCCTACTATACAAACCCTACAAATTTTTAACTAGACTCTAGTGTATGTAGCTTTCCCTACACCCCCTTTCTATACTACGTCGTTTTATCAAGCAGCTACTTTTGCATAATTTTTTTTCCTTCCCTTCTTTACCTTCCATTCAAATAAGTACTGTATATAAACATTTTTATAGACTTCATTTTCTCTCTCATTTCTTTCACCAATTTCATTTTCTCTCTCCTTTTTTTCACCAATTTCATTTTCTCTCTCCTGGTTTTTTTTTTTTTGGATTTATTGTTTTTCAATTTTCTCTCTCTTCTTTCATGGAGATCAATATAAGTAATTCTTACTTTTAATGATAATTAGTCAATTGTTTTGATAATGCTTTGTTTTACAATTGTAATTGGATGATTATAATGATCTGATTTCATAGTTTTTGTTGTATTGACTTTAGTTTTGATAATGCTCTGGTTTTGTTATTGTTGTTATTAGTTGATTAATAATTTAGTTTGTATTGTTCATCTAATTCGGGTTTTTTTTTTTTTTTTGTATTTTTGATTGTTGTTTATTCCAGTTTTGTGCGTTTCGTATGAGTATATATTGTTGTTTTAATTTTGCTATTCGATTATTTTTACCAGTTTTGTGCGTCGTAAAAAAATAATCTTAGTTAAAATAATGATCACTTCTGTAACAGTAAATGTTCATTTATGTTTAATGTATTTTTTATGTATTAAAATACTTGTATATGTTTATTGTAGTTGTATTTGAATACTTATGTTGTACATGTGAATTTCAATTATTTTCATTGTTTTATAAATGCTCATATACATTTTTACTAGTGAATATATTTTATATTTGTTCTGTTGTAATAATGTTCATTTATGTAATTATAAATGTTCATTTATATATATACTTGTGTTTATGGAATTATATGTTGTACATGTGACTTTTTTAATGATTATCACTATTTTGTAGTTTCAGAAATAATGTTCAGTTATATGACGATAGATGATCATTTATGTTTTACATTTAGTAATTCAACTGTAATTGACCAAATGCATCATTATAATTGAACATTATTGCTAATGTAATTTATTACATGTTACATTATTGCAGTGGGAAAAAAGGATATTATTATTTTTGAAGAAGCAAGTAAGTCTGAGTTAGTGGGGAACGAAATAATTTAAAACTGCTGATGAAGTTTATGAAATGTGTTCAAATTCCAATTATATGGTCAAGCCAATAATCAAGTTGCTACTAGTGTTCAAAAGATCGAGTGCTCAAATTCCTCCCATTATCTTCCAAAAATGTAAAAATTCCTATAAATGCTCAAATGGCTCTAATATTTATAAGAATATCTTTAACCTTTTGTTATTAAGTACTATTCTTCTTATTGAATATTAATTTTTTTTTAAATCTTCTATAAGTGAATATTTTAGTATTTGTAATTGAGCATTTAGTTTTTAAAAATGATCATTAAGTTTTTGTAAAGAATCATTTAGCTTTTGTAAATGATCAAAATTGATTAACATAATACTTTACATAAAATCCGCAATTTTCATATAAAATTGTAAGAATTATTCTATAAACAAATAATATCTACTCCGTATCAAACTTTAAACGTATAAAATTAAATAGTTAATCACATAGAGTAATTCTGTTAACAAATAATATCTACGAAGTATAAGTTTTATCAACCAGCTATGGACATATATCTTTCCATAAGTGAACATATTATATTATGCCTTTGCAAATCTTCTTGATGTTATTCTATTATTCTTAGACTCATGGTTTTTCTTCAGTAGCATTAGTTGAGCAGTGTATTGCAATTTGCATCCCCAACCTTCTGATTTAGCCTACATGTTAATGAAAATGAATTGTTATTAAAATAAACAGTACATTAAGTGCTATATAATTGAACATTATGTGCTACAAAATTGAACACTAAATACTATAACTTGTTTATTAAATTTTACTTAAAATGTTAGCTTTAAAGGCACAAACCTAGATTTTTGACTTATTGATCTCTTTTTGCCAGCTTTTTAAGAAATTTCAAAGTTGAACTGATGGTTTATATATACTACATTTATTTATGATAAGAATGTATAAGTATAACTAAGCGTTATATTTATGAACATTTAGTTATCTATATTTGAACATACTTTTTTATTATGTATGAATGTGTGTCTTGAGTTTGTTAAAAAAAAAAAGTGTATCTTGAGTTGTACGTAGGTATATTATCTCCTTTTCACTTAAAATGGTACTTCCTCCGTTTTTCTTTTATTGCACCATAAGGACTTTTACACTATTCACTTTATCTTCTTTGACCATCTTTTGTGATTTATCCTTTAGGAAAAACATAGTCATGTGGGATCTAGTTACATTCGTCTTGAAATCTACTTTTCAAATATCAATTTTTTATAATTTTCACAAAAGTATAATTAAAGATATTAATAGCCAAAGTAATGCATTGACAAGCGTGAAACACTTTATACTAATAAATGTTCATATATTACAATCCAGCTTATGGTGCAATAAAAAAAAAAAAAAAAAGAACGGAGGAAGTATAAAAATTACAATCCACCTTTGTTTGTTATGCATTTTATAAATGTTCATATATGTGTGTAGAAATGTTCATTATATTTTAAAATCATGAACACATTAATAAATGTAAAAGCAGATATATAAACTATTAATTAACATTTAAATGAATGGTATTTCAAGTTTTGTATGCATTCATAATATTTTATACTAATCATTAGCACATATTTTAAAAAAAAAATCAAATTAGAATATGTTAATGAATACATATTAACATGTAATTATAGGTAAACACGTGAATAATTTCATTATATGGAAATGAACGTATAGTGCTTTGTAATTGTTCAATTTACCAATGCATTCGAGATATTATTTTTTCAACTGCAACACTCGATGCTTGTATATCTTTTAAAAGTGTTGGATCTACAATAGGACATTTTTTCTCACTTTTTTTTTTCTTTTTCTAATTTTATGTAGAGGTGTTTCATCATCACTGTTTTTACATTATATATTTATTTATAAATAATTTTTTTGAAGAAATATTTGTAAATTTTAAAAGTTCGAGTAAATATATATTTACATTTCGGAAGAATCATTGTTTTTCTTCTCTGAAATAGATTTTTCCGAACCGAAAATTAAATTGAAACAAGTATATGTTAATATTACTAATTATTTGCCTCAAAAAAAAAATATTACTAATTATTCGAAATTAAATAGTCGCTTTGAAATTGATCAATAATTAACATAAACACTTACATTGATACATTTTCAGCGATTGAACTATCAATTTGTTTCTCGGAACACAATCACAAACAAATTCTCAAAAAATTAGGGTTTATATTTATATCTATTTATTTTTTTTGCTATAAACATGAACATTAATACTTACTCTTTTGATTTTCGCTTGGTTTTTTTTTTTTTTGGTGAAATTTGCTTCAATTGTTTGATTTCGTCTATGAAATCTGCCATTGTTGAAGTTTTAGAGCTTTAGATGCGAGAGAAAATGGAGAGAGAAAATGAAAAGAGATCGAGATGAAATGAAAGTTATTGTTTTTTTTTTTTTTTTTTTTTGTGTGTGTGGGGTAAGGGAGTTTACTGACAGTTTTTTTTACTTAGGATAGTAGGGTGTATTGTGGCCTTTGTGGGGAGTAGTGGTACGCTGTGTTTTGTGGGGGTGTAGGGATAGTTCCCTACCATAGGGTCTAGCCATAAATAATTAATACAAACCCTTCACATGGAGCCCAAAGCTACCCGCGACAAATTTAAACCGACTTAAGTTTGTGTGTTATGCTTGTATGTTAAGCTTTGAGACTAATTTAACAACATGCAACATAATGACTTTTGCACGTGAAGGTTGATTCAACCAAATAATAAGTTAGTACCTCATTACATCAAACATTCTTTTAGTTACCTTTTTCTTTTAAGTTGGTGATTATGTTGGAGACAAGCAAGTCATAGACTTAATAGTCTATGATTATCCATTTCCTAAATCTCCCTTCATGCGTTCGTCCATTAAATTTTATTTCATTGTACCTTTCACGTTCTCTAATACACGTGTTAAAACAGAAATATATCCGATTTCATACGCGTAAAACTTTGATTTTCTAAAATAAGGCATTAAAATGCACATGACTATCTTATTTCTATAAATAATTTATAATTCGGGTCAAAGTTTGTAAAGTTAGATCCAAAAAAGTGCAATGGGACAATCTTTAAGATACAGAGTGGGTATTAGTTATTGATTTGTCATACTCCTTGTTAGTAAGTATATCTTTGGAAAATTGGCTCTCAATAACCTTAACTATTGCCCATGTGCGCAAAATAATACGACCTAAGGTACTTGCTCTCGATCACCAGCTATTCAAATATTTATGCAAAATAGTACGCCAATTATTGGAATGAGAATATTAGGGAATATTCCGTTTAAATTAATATTTTATATTAAAAAAATAATTTGTATTTCAAAAAAAAAATATGATATTAAATAAAAACGATAAAAATGCCTTAATTTGCCAGTATGGAAAATTATTCAGTTAAGGTATTGGGGATCACGCCAATCAAGCTATATCTAGTTTGTTTTTTTGTTTTTTTTCCAATTTGACCTCAAATTTGAGTCTTAAGGGCCAAAATGACCTCCAAAATCTTAACCGAGCAATTTTCACGGCTCAAATAAAGTATGCAAACCAAGACATTTTCTTACAAGTAAATCAAAAGACGTTTTGGTCTTTTTTTTGGTTAATTTTGAACTTAAAATTGACCCGAGCCAAAATTTCCCTCAAAACCTTAACTTATATTTTAGAAAATAAAGCACGCAAATTAAGACAAATAATTGCCTGTAAATAGAGGAATTTCGGTCTTTTTTTTTTAATTTTGACTCAAATTTGTCCCTTAAAAACTAAAATGACCTCCATAGCCTTAACCAATTTTCACGGCTCGTAAGTGAAAAACATAATTTGAGGAATTTCCTTGCTTGCAAAAACGAGACATTATTTATAGTCGTTTTTTGTCAATTTCAACCTCAAATTGACCCTTAAAAACCAAAATGACTCCCAAAACCTTAATTGACAATTTAAGTAAAGCCGACGGATGAGATATAAGAATTTGGCCACGTTGATAAAAAAAAAATAGTGATTTATTAGATTAAAATTAGGATTTTTTGACTTTTACCACCAAAAAAATCAAAAAAATGTTTTTTACCACCAAAACTTCTAAAACTTTTATTTTACCACCAAATAAAAAAATAAAAGTTGTTTTTTACCACCTGTCGTCAAAAACCTAACGGAATTTTCTAAATTCTTCGATTTCCGTGTCAAGCACAGGCTCTTTAGGGGTTTTGGGGGGCACTTTAGCCCTACGACACCAATTTGAGGTCAGAATTAACAAAACAATGATCGGAAATGCCTCGTTTTGCGTGTTTAAAAAAACCTCGATTTGCGTGAAAACACAAAACGAGGCATTTCCGATCATTTTTTGTCAATTTTAACCTCAAATTGGACCCAGAGGGCCAAAGTGCCCCCCTAAACCTATGAAAAACATCTTTTGCGCACAATATTCGAAGGAATTTTTTTAAAACCGTTAGATTTAATGGTTTTCTTGACGTTTGGTGGTAAAAAAAACAATTTTTCGAAATTTTTTTGGTGGTAAAATCAAAGTTTTAGAAGTTTTGGTGGTAAAAAACATTTTTTTGATTTTTTTTTTTGTGGTAAAAGTAAAATTATCTTTTAAAAACTATAAAATCATCTTTAGATATTAGGATTCAAATAATTTAAAAAAAAAACTAATGAATAAATTATGTTTTGATATTACAAATTAAATTAGTAATTAAAAGATTATACTAATAACAAAAAAAATTAAGATATATTGAAAAACAATAAACATAAACTACATACATTCAAGTTAAAAATTGTGAAAAAAAAAAAAAACCATCAACTAATGTATTTGAAAAGTGATAAAAATACAATATATGATTGTAATAAAATTAAATTTATATAAGAAAGATAATTTCACCTTAAAAAGTAAAATTGAATTAAAATCACTTTTAATTATTATAAAAAATATTCAATTTTGGATTAGATTTAATAATAACTAGTTTTGTGCCCGTGCGATGCCCGGGTTGTTTATTGAATTTTAAGATAAATTTTTAACTATATGTCAAATTTTAAAACATATCATTGATACAAAATTAGTTAGGAATTGATGTGTTTTTTTGATGATTTAAACTATATAGTAGGCATGTAATGACTAATAATAATATTGGTGAAAAACATTTCTTAACCCGTAACCTGAAATAATAAAGTATATTGTTTTAATTGATTAGAATATATTATAAATAATGGATGTGGTGCATTTTGAGCTAATTCCTTCGCTCCAAAAAAATAATATGATACAAAAAATAAATTTATATGATAATTTATGAGTGTTATAATTTTTTTTTTAATAAATTATAATTTAATTTGTACATTTGAAATATTGTTACTTTATCGAAAATAAAACTCTAAATTAATAATTTTATCCTAAAATTCTATCCAAATTTGATTGAAAATACAATTCTAAATTAACTTTTTTATAACTCTACCCTACGTGGCGCGACACTTGGCAAAAATAAGAAAAGTGATATTCTTTCAAAAAAAGAAAATTGATATAAAAAATTTACATTAAAAATAAACTAATTAAAAATATAAACTATGTTCAATAAAAAAAAAAAAATCAATTTTGGATTAGATTAAAAAATCATAAATTATTAAAATAAAAAAAAAATCCTTTTTTTTATCTTGCAAATAAAAAAACATCAGCTAATCATTTATTCTATTAAAAAATTAAATATTATATTAACAAAATTTATCATATTCAATGATAAAAATTTATCACCACTTAAAATTTAGCATTGCTTTTTAATCCTATATAATCAATCTGTTGTTAATCTCATAGGCCCGCACAAATATACATACAATTTTATGAGAATCTCAAGTGCCAACAATATTTACAGGCAAAGAAGCATATTTAAGAAGTTGAACATCATAAAATTCTTGGTTTAGAACTCAACGATGGACACAAACAGCGATTCATTATATTTTATTTTAGTATTATAATAACCAATAACGTCAATTGCCACTTAACTAACATCAACCAATAAGGTCACATTATAAATTACTTTCATTAAAATATTATATGGTTTAAAGTAAGAAAATTATCTTTTCTTGAAATAACCTCAACTGATAAAGCCACATTTTTACAAAAATATAATAAAAAATTATCTTTTTTGATAGATAATAGTAATTCAATTAAATTATTATATGGTTTAACTAATAAAGATAACTTTTTTTTTTAGATTTATGTATGAAAAAACAACCTAAAAAAATGTATGAAAAAATCGGGCATCGCATGGGCTTTCATCTAGTATATATATAAAGGGGAGTTTTTAGAGAGCCACGTTAGATTTAATTTTCTTATCGCCATGTAGGATTATAAATTTTAGTTGTAGCCAATTAAATAAGAGATTATTAATTTCTTTACCATTAAATAATTCAAATGTCACGTAAGCAAAATTAACGAATGAGATTTTAAAGTTTAAATTAATCAAAAGCAAAATATTATCTTTTGAGATTAGGAAATTTATCTAAGATTTTAAAACTAATATAATAACAATTTTAATCTCATAAATATAAAAAATATTTTTTAACAAACCGTGCATCGCACGAATTAAATAATATCATGTATTATCTTTTAATATTAGGAATTTTATCTAAATATATAACAAATTTTAACACATTAATACCAAAAAAATTATATAAAAAAAAAAAAAAATCAAACAAACGGTGCATCGCACGGGCTTCATCAAGTAAGAAAATATTTATTGGGATTTTTTTTTTTGTAGAAAAGGAGAGTTAAAAAGATGTAATATCAAGTGTTTAACAATTTCATTTGTATCTAACGTCAAATAATCACATACCTATCTATCTTCCTAGGAGAGACAATTAATGTAATTTTTATTGAATCTTCGGGTGCGTGGTGTCGTGGTGTAGTTTCGACCACGCATAATGTATAAGTATTCGACATAGGTTTTATTATCTTGTAACAAAATAGAATTAAGTACTTAATAGGTTTGAACTTTTTCTTGCTAGCACATGTGCTCAATTCTTTTTCAATCAAATGAATGTCTAGGTATCCAAATTGTCATTTCTCGTAATATTTTGTCTAGTGTGGAAAATTAACATTTAAAACAAAAAATCTTTTAAATTGTGATCGAAAATAATAGTTTATACAAAATATTTACCACATTTTGTTAGCCTGTATTCACTTTCTTTTACAAGTTTTTTTTTTTTTTTTATTTATTTATTTTTTTTTTATTTTTATTTTTATGTATGACCTTATATTTTCCAAATGCCATAAGGGTTGTCATTTATTTTTCCATCCAAGTGGAGCCCGCTTTCATTTCCCTTCTTTTTCTACATTAAAATTCTCGAGTTTCAATAAACATTTTCTCTTATATCGCTGATTTCTCTCAACACTCAAATATCTTCAAATTAAATCTAAACTTAGTTTATGGAAAATTAATTGCAAATAATACAAAAGCCCTATGTTAATATTGGATTTTGATTGAAATAATTTTTTGAAATAATCAACCATGTGGCATTAAGTCAAACCGGTGGCATTTCTATTAAACTAAATTTTGCATTGTTTTTTTTTTCCCACCGGTTTTAAGAACCGGTGCCAATTTCGTGGTGCGCATTTGTGTTTTTTTACCAGTGTATCTTTGACATTGTCGATTAGGCCATATAAACGTAAAGCACATTCAGAAACTTCAAAAGGAAGGAATTTTGGATTTCATTTGACTTGGAGTCATTTGAAAACTGTGAATCATGTTCACTTGGCAAAATGACAATTAAAGCAGCCTTTCACCAAGTCGGGAGAAAGGGCAAGTGAGCTATTAGGCCACATTCACTCTGACGTGTGTGGCCCAATGAGCACAACTGCAAGAGGTGCACTGTGTTTCACTACTTCATCACTTTCACCGATGACTTTAGTAGATATGGCTATATCTATCTAATGTCACACAAATCCAATTCATTTGAAAAATTCAAAGAATTACATAGTGAAGTAGAGAAATAGCTTGGCAAGAAGATTAAAGCACTTCGATCGGATCGAGGTGGTGAATATCTAAGCCAAGAATTCAACAACCATTTTCAGAATTGACACCTCTAGGAACACCACAATGGTGTGTTTGAGTTTTAGCACAAGTCCAGTTTCGAAATCATCATTACCTTCCTATACATCAATTAATTGTTCAGTTTCATTAAAAATAACATGTACAGATTGTTCAACAAACATTGTTCATTTATTATAAGCTCTATAAACTTCACTATTTTGCGTATATCCCAAAAAATACAACCTCATCACTTTGTTCATCAAACTTTTCCAAGTTTCTTTTCACCACTATTATGAACAAAACATCTACTATACATACCGAACAGTTGGATTATTAGTATGAACTAGCTATTGATTCGGGCGATATCTAAGGTTGTTTTTTTTAAAAAAAAAAAAAAGATGCAAGATCATCTGCTATACATACCAAACAGTTGGATTATTAGTATCAACTAGCTATTGATTCAGGCGATATCTAAGGTTGTTATTTTTTTTTTAAAAAAAAAAAAAGATGCAAGATCATCGCTACCCACACATGATTTGAATAAATAAGGAGAGACTAAGCAAAAATTTCATAAATTGTTAAATGTGTATTGAGCATTAAATGTTTAAACATTTATACCAACCCCTTTCCTTTGTTATAATAGTTTATGATTCATAAGTTCAAGGTGCATGATATGAGGGTTTTTTTTTTTTTTTGACAAAGAGATCTATTAATTAAAAAACAAGATTACAACCTAAGCTAAGTAAAAGAAAATAAAACACCACACATACACTAAACTCTAACTCACACAAACTAAACTGAAACAAAATAAACACTGGTAAAATGTGGCTTTTGCACTTGATGGAGGCCTGATTGTTGGGCGAAATCCATGAACGGCAGTGGTAAAACCTGTCAAAACAAACGACACCTGTGGTATGCCTTGACATCAACCCATAATACCTGCTGGGTGCACTGTAGAAGAAGATAGTGTAGACTGTAGAGGCTGGGGTAGAAACCTTGAAATGGAACCAAAGGACACTAATAGAGCTTGACAAAACATGGGAAAAGCAAAGAGAAAACAAAGGACACTAATAATCTAATTCCCAAATTACACCTACTCTTTTTTTAATTCCCATTATACCGTCCACGTCAGCTAAGGAAAACAAACCGATTTTTTTTTCTCGGTCCAACAACAAACCGCTACTTGAAGTAGCGGTTTATGAAATTAAAACCGCTACTTCAAGTAGCGGTTTATGGGTTTGTTTTATAAGTTTTCTTTAAAAACAAAATATCTGTAAATCAGTAATTAGTAAATACAAACCGCTATTTCAAGTAGCAGTTTCTAATATGTAAACCGCTACTTGAAGTAGCGGTTTTCAGTAACACACCGCTACTTGAAGTAGCGGTTTTCTAATAAATCCGTTTTTTAAAAAAAATTCCCACTGAACCGGTGACGTGGACGGTATGGTGGGAATTAAAAAAAGACTAGCTGTAATTTGGGAATTAGATAATTTCCCAACATTATTTAGGAAAAGGGCTCCAACAATTTATTTTGTAACATTACCAAAAAAATAACAAAATAAAATAAAAAAAACAAACAAAGCTTAGTTACAGTTCCCGTCATCAAGCCATTTCCTAAATGTCAAGTCTTGTTATCCCCAGAACCTTATTATATATAAACAAGATAGAAATTGTTTTTTCCATTTATTTCCTATCAGAGTGGAATATTTTTTCTTTTAATGTCCAAATCCCGACAGTCTCCGCCTTGTTGCATTTGAAACCGAGACCTGACTAAGCTTGTCTGCCCCAGATGAATCCTTACGATCTTTCAAGGGCATGTAATGTCTCAACCATACTCCAGTGTATACCTGAAACGCAAAAAAAAATTGATTGATTTTTCTGGACAAATTTGAGACAAACAAAACAACCACAAAGCCTAATGAGTTTAAACTTTAAATAACAAATACAAATACAAGAGAAGAAAAAAAAAAACAATTAGTTTTTTAGAACTTCTGTTCTATTGGAGTACTAGATAGGAGAAAGTAAGGAATTTTTGAATTGGGAATGCTTCTGGAATTCTACAACACCTCATGCATTAAGAAGGTTTTTAAAAAATATCAATTGTTTATTATCATTTTCTAACAAAAATCCACATTCACATCATACCCTTATTTTTACTCCCTGAAATATTTTTCACGTATACTACTTGAAGTATTGTCATATAATTATGAATGTAACCAAAGATAGCCCCATTTCATAGATTGGTGGAGTGATAACAGAAAGGAAACTACTCATTTTATAATGAAATTATTGTAGTCACGGAATTTTACTATGAGTCACAGAATTTTACTATGAGTCACAGAATTTTACTATGAGATGGGTTCGGGGCAATAAACTTTGGATGAAGGGATTCAAATGCTTGAAATAAGTGGAATACAGAGCCTAGGTAAGCATAAAGTTGATCACTCTACAGCTATGCCCTACAGACCTACAACGTTACAGGATTTCACTAGTGATATGATCATATCAATCAGAGAAAATGCTATAAGATTTAATGTCAAATTGCAAAGTGAATAAATAGAACAAAAACATGGGCCATTGCAACTGTACCAGATTTAGTGTACAATATGATCTCTAACCAAACATCAATTACTGTGTCTATTGCAGCTTAGTCTAAGAAGTTATGAGGATAACTAACCCAAAACAATGATCACTCTAGAGACCTTAAGAGATATCCTTCCTCGTTTTTGTTTATGTTAAAATCACTTTTCAATTTTGGCGATCATGAAACAGTTGCAGCACTATTATTTTACCTTATCAGTAGCAATTATTAGCATGCAAATTAGCCAAGATTACAACCTCATCCTTAATTCCTTACTAAAGATTTAAACATAATCAATTATTTCTCAACCCCTCCAAATATTCATTATCAGATTTTACTAATACCCTTAGTCCCCTTTGCTCCTCTCCAACCGACCACTATCATCATCTTCCTCAAATTGACTCTACCATTTGCAGCATCTTTTGGCTACCTCCACTACCACTGTCATCCTCTCATCCCACAAGCATTTACTGAGCCCAACTTTCACCTTCTTCAAAACCCCATCTCAAACCCCCTAGCAAGGGCCCACCATCAGTAACTATCATCAACAGCAGTGGAAAATCAGGCACCACCAAGTGCTAGAAATCAGACAATTCTTCTCTCTCTCGACCTCCTCTTTCTCAATAGATCTTCTCTCTCCACTCAATCTAAATTAGCTTTCTTGATTTCATTGTCTGTACTCTTGGTCTACTACACTCAATCTTCTTTCTCTTACTTGAAGCTTTATCTCTCAATATGCGAATGTGGATGTAGTGGATTTAAGGGTTTGTGGTGATTATTATCAGTGGGGTGGTGGTTGATGAAAGTTGTGGCTTATTAGTGCTTGGTGAAAGTGGATGTGGTAGTAGAGGGATATTGAGGTATCAGTAATAGTGGGGCTGAGGTTTGTGAGGACGACGTGGTTTTGGCAGTGGTGGATTTGTGGTTCAAGGCAGTGGCATCAGCCGAATTTGGGTTGAAATAGGATGGTGGAGACAGGTGGTGCGACATTGGACAGTGGAGATGGAGCAGTTGTTAATCATATGGGTAAGTGGGTAAAATTTTTGGAACAAAATTAGTAACGGAGCAATTAAAATTGCATAAAATCCTAAGCTGTAGTGATTATCGATTAAAAGTTAATCATATAGATGTAAAAACACAAGGGGTGGTGGTTATTTAGCCAGAATGAATATGATGATGCATTTAATAGAGATATTTTTTAAAACATAGAATAATTACTGTAAATCTTTTGTAAGCCCTTTGACCATCAAAGATCTCATAAATTTAAAATCGAACCTGTTGGGGTCGCATTATCTTTGTATCAGGATCATCAAGTGACTCCCTCCAGTGGGCCAAATACCCAGCCATTCGAGGGATTGCAAACAAAACAGGGAAAAACTCGGTTGGGAAGCCCATTGCCCTGGTGGGGAAAAAAATAAAAATAAATCAACTTACAATGTAATAAGATTAAAATTAAATACATGAAATTAACTCTGCACAGAAAATCACCTGTAGATTAACCCAGAGTAAAAATCAACATTTGGGTACAACTTCCTCTTTATGAAAAACTCGTCTGATAGGGCAGCTTTCTCCAAAGCAACAGCCACCTGCACAATATTCATAATTTCAAATTGATTATAATTTCACAAAAATCCACATTTGGGTACAACTTCCTCTGCATTGAATTTTTGTCTACTAAGATTTCCTGCCATACAATTGAGCAGCTCTGATCTTTTCAAAACTGTTTTTAAAATTTCTACCAAATCTCATGGTTCATCAACCAACGATAAAGAAAGATGACATCAATTTTTCTGGCAGAAATTACTGTATTTGATGTTGGAAGTGATTTTTTTCTCTATTTACATCTCTAATGTAATCTTTAAAACCCTTAATAATTCGCTAACATACAAGTCATTATTATTCATCTCTAGAATGGGGCTAGATAAAAGAGGTAGCGGATGAAATCACAAGTTATAATAAAGTACCTCAATGAGGGGATCTCTTCCAACTATGGAGAATACTTCCTCTGCCAACGTCCTAATAACCTTTGCTCTGGGATCATAATTTTTATACACACGATGCCCAAATCCGGACATTTTCCGTTTCCTTAAGGATGCAAAAAAGACAGTTTTATTAGTCCAACTTTTGTTTGTTACTTTGAAAGCAATAACCATACATAATGATATGACAATTACAGAACAAACTACCTATTTTTGACACCCTCGATAAAGTCTGGTATGTTTTCAACACTTCCAATTTCATTCAGCATTTTGAGCACAGCCTAAGTTCCAAATAGAAAAGGTGAACTTGTTAAACACTTTATAGAATACTTCTGATGAATTCAGTCACCAGAGAGATGCATGGACAAAGTTTCCACGCCACAATCTACTTAACTTTTACATTATAGAGCTACCAGATTAAGATAGATATCTTTAATGCATATTACCTCATTTGCACCCCCATGAAGAGGACCATAGAGTGCCCCAACAGCACCAGCAAGAGCTGTGTATACATCAACACCACTGCATGTACAATACCAGATCAATACTTGAAATGTATTATAACAAAACCATCTGAACATGTTTCACTAATATATCATATACCTTGATGCTAAATGTCGAGCAGCAGCGGTAGAGCAATTCATTTCATGTTCAGCATGTAGTATGAATAGAACATCTAGAACTCGGGCCAAACGAGGATTTGGTTTGTAAGCCCTATCACCTCTGCATGTAGTTTAGGAAAAATCAATATTAAAAGTGATAGTCACATCATTATTGAATCAATAAAAGACCACACATGAACAGGTAGCACAAAAAACACAAATAATTAACCCTTGGTGATCTAAGGAGTTTGTAAACAGAACATACAAAGAATCAAGCATGTAAAGGAAGTTCTCTGAATATGAAAGGTTGTTGGAAGGAAGAACTGGAGGCCGTCCAGCCAATCTCAAATAAGCTGAAGCTGCAATCGTTGGGGCCTGTAAAGATATTAAAATAAATCTTAAGGGATGAGACATCAAACTAGAAGATCTTAATGTTTCAGTTTCAATGGAATTTGTGACTGCCAAGTTTTCAAAGAAAGCAATTTTCCAACAAGAAAAGAACAAATGAAGTTTCAGACTTTCAGTTACATATTACCACCCTATTTTCTAAACAATTACATTTATTCACCACATACGTTCGTTGTCCCCAAACCAATAACTAGAGGACATGGTATATGGATTGAAGAACAATAATAGTCCCACTTTTCGCTTTACCCTTTTCCTAAAAAATTAAATTATATATAATCATGTGTGTATGGCTTTGAACAATTGAACATGACTGTGGTGAACATGTAAACACATCCTATAATGGAGCAAGTATACAAAAACATATTTGTTCAATAAATGCTTAATTGCTAGACCACCTTGTTTTAGAATTCTTGAATCTTGACAGTCGAATTATTTGGACAAGACTATTAAGTGCAGAAATTGTGATACTGACCTTCCCAAGTATTCTGACTATCTGTTTATCTCTCACTTGCTTTGACTTGTAAAGATCCTGACCCTGCAAAAAAGACAGAATAGATCATAAAGAGCTGACAAGTACTTTGAGGCCATTAAAAGACAGATCCATAGCAAATGAGTAACCAACTCCTGATATCATATCTTAAGATGAAGGTCCAATGTAGATAAATTCACAAAGGAGAACTATCACCAAAATAAATTTCTCATCATTATAGAAAGTTAGACCCTCCATGATAAATTTTTTTATAAAAGATTAATGGGCTAAAATTGGCAGCAGATTCAACCAGCAAAACCAAGCATTATCACTAAACTGCTTTAATGATAAAAGTAGGACAGTTTTATATCTCACAGGAGCATGGCCAAACACTACATGGGAACTAAACAGATTACAGAACTCATCACACATATTGTTGGAGAATGGGCAAATGGCCAGCAAATAAGCAGTTTTAACAGTCTAACCAGTAGGTAACAGCAATAGATTTCAAAGAGAACTATTCCTTATCTACAAAGACAGCACTCATAGCAGCATAAACCACATTAGTAGATCATAAACATGATGAAATGTGATGAAAAAAACACAGAGCTCATCACTTCATAAATCAAAGTCAATTTCCTGAATAGAGATTGTCATTATTAGTGCGTGTCAGAAGTGGAGCACAGGAAAACAGTAAATAATTTCAAGGTATAAACAGTAAATCTCCATATGTTCCGAAAGGTCATCCTTAGAAGTCAAGCATTATCAATTTTGATCTGAATAAGCAAATTATTCATAGACAAGCATTAAGATTCAAAAGCAGCATCATAACGCAATTGTATAGAAGCATCTGTGAACTTATGTCCTTATAGTTACTAAGAATACCTAAACAGAAATGAACTGAATCCTCATTATACTAAATAGATGCTAAAGAAGGCCTGGAAAATAACATGCATGATCTTAATAAATCATAGAAATCAGTTCAACTAGATTCCATGTAAAAAAGTGATTTTTTTTTTTTTTTTTTGGGCGGAGGGAGTTAGAAGAGCGGAAAGTCAGGCTGAGCATAGTCTCTAGGTGCAACCTCCCATGACCAGGTATGAAAGAGGTCCAACATAGTCAAATCACAGATTTAAGGTGACAATAAATTCTTTTAAAAAGCCTCTGATGTTAGAAATTACAAAATTAACACCGACTCCTCCCATCACCTCTTTTCAACTTTTATCAGACTTCTACCACCCCCCCCCCCCCCCCCTCTAAAAAAATAAAATAAAAAATTAAAAGCCTCTTATTATAATGCGTCAATTACCCCAATATTCCTAGATTCGTGGCAACTGGAAAATGTGATTATCGTTACTAAACCTAATGACGAGCCAAATATAAAATACTCCCTCTGTCCCAAAAAGAACGACCCATTTGAGTTGATTACGCGGGTATTAAAGAAGTTAAGTAAAAAGAAGTAAAAGTATATTGGAAAGATAAATTTACATGAGGTTTGTAAAAAAATAGAGAGAGAAAGTAATAAAATAACATGGAAAATCAAATTTTTATATGGGGAAGCTAATTTTGCACAAATATTGTTGCAAATTGGTGGTGTTTTAATCCAAATGGGTCATTCTTTTTGGGACAAAGTTTTGGCCAAATGGGTCGTTCTTTTTGGGACGGAGGGAGTAAACAATATCACACAAGATCAAAGTGCATAGATTTGAATAGCAAGGAGCAAAACATTGTTGGGATGATAGAGGCATGCTGCTTTATTCACATACATTATACAGGATAGAACATATGATAAAAGAGTATACTTTAAAATGTATACTTACTCTCAAAGCAGGATTAGCATCAGGGTGAAAGACAGAAAGAGTACTCATTGCACTAACAAGAACGCCCATTGGGTGTGCATCATGAGGCATTCCTTGTATGATATCCTACAAAATGATTGAAAAATTTCAGAATATAAATCAACATCTTTCACTAACTTATAATATCCATGTTAGTTGGAACTTGGTTCAGAAACAAATTGAACAAGCTTTAATTAAAAGGACAGGTGCAAGGAAGACTTAATTTGTGGTCTAAGAAGTTCAAAGACACACCAATGCGCCCTGAGGAACAGCTGAATGCTGGGACACAGCAAATTCCCATTCTGCCAACTGACTTTTCGAGGGTAGATTTCCATACACTGCAATGTGAAACGCAATTATATTTAAAGAACTTAACAGGTAAAACAAAAGGCATTTTAAACAAAATGAAGCACATGAAAGTCATGTTGCCATTTTAATCTATAATCACTCCAGCAAAATTATAGCTAAATGATATATTCAGTTTTCGTCAGCTATCAAGTAGCACATATGCAAACATCAAATTATATAAGAACATTGTCTTAATGGGAACTTGATTATGATGGTTGGTTTTTACATATTCTTTCCAAAATTCTTTTCTTGTAATAAAGAAGCAATTGTCCCAGGTACTACCTGAGAAAGTATTTTATATATCAATAGCAACTTACTCATCATGGCCACAACTTCAATTCAAACATAATAATATCTCACAATATCTATATCAACATTGGAAATTCCGTTTTGGATTGTCATTATTCTTTATTGTTATGGTTCAGTAGAAATAACATTAATGAAAATCAGTCATATCAGCAAACACACATAGACAAAAGCCTCATGATTACTTACTCAGAAGGTATGCTACTTCTAGAAATGAACTGCCCTCAGCCAGCTCCTCAATAGGGTAGCCTCTATACCTAAGGATCCCTTCATCACCATCAATATAGCAAATCGATGATCGAACAGGAGCAGTATTGAGATAACCAGGATCATAAAGTTTGAGTCCCTTGTCATTCTTTCCAGTTGTAATCTGTCACACACGAGAAAGAAACTCATACTTAAGTGAGCATGTAAAGAGTAACACAACAAGATAAAATCCCACATTTATTAAATGTGCAAAGAAGAATAAGATACATTAACTTAACTGATATCAGTACAGTGCTACACAACACAATGTTTCAAGAAAACAGGAAAGTGAATTCCGAAGCACCCTTTTTAGGTAACTGTCTTCTCTTAACAAAAATAAACACAAAACCACACGCAACTTATAAAACATGGAGGCTATTGGTATCATTCATTATTTTGTATAGAATGACTCTAATCCTGATACGAATAGCTTAATACCCCCACACTTCCTTTTTCTTTTCTTCCTAAAGCATCTCTACTTTTTACAGATGATTTGCTCCCTCCCATCTTTACATCAAATGTTGAATCTCTATTTGAAAATCCCACCATTGTGTTTTACAAAATAAATTCTTTTTTACCGAATCACTTTACTCGCTACGATGGCAATTTCTTAACAAAATTACACTTCTACAACATACCCCCTTTCATAATATAACATGAGGATAAATCAGAAATTCCCTCACATAGTTGTTATCAAATCTCTATTCTTCTCTCATCAATTTAACATAAAAATCACTTCAATTTTCCATCTAAATAATTCTTAACAAATCTATACTTTCTTCCTTGGCATCAATAATTCAATGCAATCCCTTCACAACCAAATTAAGACCAAATGAGCTTTGAAAAGAATCAACAAGACCTCCAAATGAATTTTATTTTTTTTTTCTTTTTTTTTTTTTTGAAAAAAACAATGTCCATCAAATTTTAATTTCCCACTTCCTAATATAAAAATCATCTAAAGTTTCCCACAAAACAACAAACCAAATCATAATAACCAACATGCATCGTTTTCCCGGGAAAACTACAAAATCAATAAACACAAACCAAAAAAAAACACAGAAATTAACAAACCCGCATCAAAGATATCGAAATCTTAACAAAATTCAAGCAAAAATAATAATAATAAATAAATAAAAAATCAAAGATCAAATGAAATTAAAAAAAAAAAAAAAAAAAAAAAAAAAAAAAAAAAAACCATCATAGATTACCTTCTTCAAGTCAGTAGCTTTGACAGTGCCATCCTCAGAAACAGGAATTTGGTACTTTTTCCCAGTTCTATCATCAACAATTGTGATAGATCCCTTCAAATTAGGAGGTGGAGCAACAATGGATTGAGATGAAACACAGGATAAATCAAGAACATTTGAGAAATTAAGCGGTGGATCAGCAGCTGTTGAAAGGTGAGTTGCAAGAACAGCTAATCTACCTTGAGCTTTCCTGGAAAAATCTGTAGTCTCCATTTTTGTAGGTGAGATCATTCAGAATTATAATTCAATTTTATGGACTTGATAAAATTGATAATTGCACAAATCAAGGTTATGTGTTTTTTGAGTCTTGAGTGAATTATATAGAAATAAATTCGTGATTCCTTGAGGGATGAGGGATAAGGACACGCCTATAACTTAAGTCGGTAATTTGCAGGGTATTTTATTTTTAATTTAGGAAAACGTTCCTTAACACGGTATATATAGGACAGAAAATAAATAAATTTTAAAAAAAATTACAACATAAACAAACACTAGAAACGCCCAATTTAATTGGGTAAATGGAATTAATTTCCACACAAAATCAAACGTCCAATTAATTGTAAATTTTGGCAAAAAATCACCCAATTTAATCATCTAATTTCTCAAGAACATAAAAAAATTGTCCAATTATATGAATAAATTTTATTAATATCTAACAAAACTACAACTACTGATCTACAAGAAAAGATAGAAATAAAACGCACCTGCCATATATTTGTAGGCACGGAAATTTTATCAAGTGTCGTTATTTATTGTTTGGGTCAAAATCAAATTGTTGACTCGGGTATATTGACTAAATAATTAATCTGGGTTACTTTGGCCCATGTTATTTGTTTTAGTTAGATTCATTTAATTATTTATAAAGTCCAACAAATTGGATTTGGTTATAATTTAAATGGGTTATTTAGGAAAGGGGGTGGAAGTGGATATGAGGCCCATTTAGTGGTCACCTTAAAAACTTAGCTTGGGAGAACTCTATAAATAGAACTCTCCCCCCTCATTTCACAGACATGAAAAATCCAGAGAAAAACCTATCTACAAAAAAACCTCTCTACTCAAAAACCCTCTCTAAACTTCTCTAAAAACCAATCTCAAGAACTAGAAGAAGAACAACAAGCACCGGACGTGCCGTTCCATTCTAGAAGACCAACCTTGATCGAGATCAAGCCTTTTCGGCCCTCCATCAAGGAATTCTAGTTTCCACTACAACAAATCGAGTTATCTAACGACGTAGCGTGGGAATTGAATCAGTGGATTACATTAGAGATTGTACTCAAATTTGTTATATTAATAAAAATTATATTTGTTGCATTTATTTTGACTATTTCGCAGACTCAAAATTTGTGTTTACAAATTTTTGGCACGCTCGGTGGGACAATCTCTACCACTCATCTCCTTTTCCACGTCAAGTCTTCAACAATGGCTTCAAACAACAACACCTCTCAATCCGCCGCCAAGGATCTCACCTTCGCCCAGCAAAGGGCTGCGGAGTTGGCTGCACTGTTCAAGGACGACGCCTTGCGCACTAGAGGAATGAAGAGGAGGGCCGAATTTCAGGAAGCTGCTGCAAGACTTTGAACTGCTATCATCCCTACTAAGCCAAGCACGAGATCTCGTGGACGTTCCTCCTCAAATTTGTCGCTTCCACCAAGCCTTTTCTGCACTTCTCATGAGATTCCGGTGTCCGGCTCATTCCCTCCTCCTGAAGGTGAACCTTCCGCCTCTACACACGACTCAGAGAAGACTCCACCTGCCAGATCTGAGAAGTTAGTTGTCCATACCATCCCGCTTTTCGATGCATTTGACAAAGGAGATCAAGAAAGCGGTTGTGCCTCATCTCCTTCAACTCCACGACGAAATTCTGATATGATTGAGTTTTCTCAATCATCACAAACAACTATTGCTGCAGTTATGATTATTGAATCCAAGACCGTCGAGGAACAACTTGTCGAATTGAAGGGCCTCCTTAAAAAGTTAATGAAAAATGGAGAAGAAAAAGACGAGCAGATCAAGCAACAAAATGAGAAGATCTCTGCTTTAAACAAAAAGCTTGGAAAACGTCCAAAGGGAGCAAGCGATTCGGAAGAGGAAGAAGTAGACTCTGATGGAGAGAGTTCCGAATCAAGTGCTAAAAGCGAGTCCATATTCACCATCCACAAGATCCAGGATATGATAGCAAACGCTATCAAGAACCAACTGGGAGAAGGTTCTCGCGACAAGAAGCTGTACGAGAAGCCATATAGCAAGAGGATCAGCAAATTGAAGATGCCTAAAGGCTATCAACCCCCAAAATTCCATCAATTCGATGGGAAAGGCAATCCCAAGCAGCACATCGCTCATTTTATTGAGACATGCAACAACGCTGGAACGGCAAGAGACTTGCTTGTCAAACAATTCGTTCGTTCCCTTAAGGGAATTGCGTTCGATTGGTACACTGATCTCCCTCGAGAATCCATTGATAGTTGGAATGACATGGAGGAGGAGTTCAAGAATAGATTCTACTGTACACGACTAGCACTGTCAAAACAGTTTGACAGTTCGGTTTCGGTTCGGTTTGAAATCGGTTCGTTATTTAATCGGGTCGGTTTAGAATCGGTTTAATTGTCTCACGGGTCGGTTTTGGTTCGGTTTAAATAGTTATAGTTATCGGTTCGATTCGTTTCGGTTTATTCTTAAGCGGTTTTAATTCGGTTCGGGTTGTAAACAGTCCGGGTAGTAAACGGTTCGGTGCAGACGGGTTGCGGTTTGTTAACGGTGCGGTGTAAACGGTTTTTATCCCGGTTCAAACAGTTTCGGGTTAGAAATAGTTCGGTTCTTTTTTGGTTCTGTTTATAACTGGTTCGGTTCTTTTTCGGTTCAGTTTTTAACTGGTTCAGTTCTTTTTCGGTTCAGTTTATAACTGGTTCGGTTCTTCGATTGTTTAACCACTTTAACGCTATTCATATCGGTTCCATTTCAAGTTTACTAAATTACGGTTCGGGTCGGTTTTCGGTTTCAAAGAATAAATTGTTTATCGAGTTGTTTGGATTCGGGCAGTTAAATGGTTTTGGTTTGAAATTTGATAGTACTTGCTAACCTTTTGCATTCACAAGTTTTATATAAAGTCGCGAATCATTTCATATTTAGGCATCATATTATAAACAAATTCTCGTTGATTTTATAAATAGATATTATGTTCTGTTTCAAGTTTAGTCATACTGATCTTACTAGTTTATTACGAAGTAGATTATAAGAGTTAGTGCATTAATGTAATATTGTTTTACAATTAGGTTATTATATGCTTCTTATTTAATCATTTATATACTACGCATAATATCATAATCATGATTTGATGAGTTCTTGTGAAATGGAAATTTGCAATTTGGTAATTCGATACTTGATTAGTCAACAAGACTGATAATTATGACTCGTTTATCATTATATATTTTCATGAAATTATGAAGATATTACAAAGTGCTTTGATTTTTATAATGAAAGAAAACACTAATGATTGATTAACAAGGTAATATTGATTAGTTCAATCGATCATATGTACACATTATTAACACATGGCATCTAACCATCTCATAGTTAAATATTCGTATCATCGTTTATCGTATGTATTAGTACAAAGTTATAGACTCATTACTTCATTAGTGGTCTTTTTAAATTTATCTATTTATACATTTCATTAATATAACGTTTTTATAATTTTTACGTGTATGAAAATAAAGATATACTAGTAGTCTAGTAGATGTTTTAATACGTGTCTTGGGCACTGATCCCGATCAAATGGGGCAAAAAAATACTAAAGAATTGAGGGAATAATATTTTTGTAGATGAATGTACAACACACAAACACACACGGATCACCACTTAAAAAATCAATGGTTAGATTCTTTCTCCCACAACACACACGGATCACCACTCTCAACCATAGATTAAAAAAAATCAATGGTTAGATTCTTTCTCCCACAACACACACAGATCACCATTCTGAACCATAGATTAAAAAATCAATGGTTAGATTTACATGAAACCCTTTTGAAACCCTTTCACTCTCACTCTCACTTTACCACTCTCACTTTACCACTCACGGGCTCGGCGCCTCTCCGTCTCCCTCATTCACGGCGGACCTTGAAGCTGTCCTAATTCTGCCTCTCTCCCACTCTGCTCAGCACTCTCTGTCTCTCCCACTCTCTATCCTCCATTGAAGCAGCTTCTGAGGTAAGATCGTTTTTCATAATCTAGGGTTTAATCAAACTATCATTGATTTAATTTTCAGTATTGTCAATTTAGGGTTCAAATTAGGAGGGGTTCGTGAAGTATTGTTTATAATTACTGAAGCTATGAAATAGTACAATGAATACTTTTGTTTCTAGGATTTTACTGTGTTTAATTTAGATTGATATACTTAATCCAGAAGTATTTATGTGAATTTTTTTTAGCCTAATTTGATTCGTAATTGAGTCAAATTTGATTGTTATTGACCTGCATTATTTTTTGGTTCCTAATCGAGCCATTTTAATTAATTTGAATTCAGCCATTTTAATTAATTTGATTTCAGCCATTTTCTAAATAAAAATAAAAAATCCAAAAAAACTTACAAACAATTGGTTCAAGGAAATTACTATGAAAATGAATCTTTTCTCCTTGTAACATGGCTCAGGGATGGAAATGTATGAATTTGAATTAACAAAATTAAACTACGAGTAGTTCATATTGTTTTGTTTCTGTTTTTTTAGTAATGGAGCAAGGGTTTGGAAATTATGATGAGCATACTATAGATTCTCAAGACACTGTTCAGAATCAAGATTCTTCTCAACAACAAGTCACTACCACTAGTGGTAGTAAGCATCAACGAACATCAGATGTGTGGAGGCATTATATAAAAAAGTTTGTAAATGGTTCGATTTAGAAGCGGTTTGGTTCATAAATGGTTCGGTTTATAACCAGTTCGGTTTACATTCAGTTCGGTTTTTAAATGGTTCGGTGCAAACGGGTAGCAGTTTGCTAACGGTTCGGTGTAAGCGGTTTTTTTGCCAGTTTAAACGGTTTCGGGTTAGATACGGTTCGGTTCTTTTTCGGTTCGGTTTTCTTTCAATTCGGTTTATATTCGGTTCGGTTTGTTAACGGGTTCGGTTCTTATACGGTTTAACATTATTCGGGTCAATTCGGTTTTGGGTTTACTAAAATACGGTTCGGGTCGATTTTCGGTTTCAAAAAAATCGGTTTTTAATCGGTTCGGTTCTCATTTGGGTCGGTCGGTTTCGGGAAGTTAAACGGTTTCGGTTTGAAATTTGACAGCACTATACACGACGCATAGTTAGCATGACCGAATTAACCAAGACTGAACAATGGGAAGATGAACCAGTTCTGGACTACATCAGTCGATGGAGAGCTTTAAGTCTAGAATGCAAAGACCGCCTATCAGAAACCTCTGGTGTCGAAATGTGTATCCAAGGGATGAAGTGGGATCTGCTGTACATCCTACAGGGAATAAAACCAAGGTCCTTTCAAGAACTAGCAACTCGAGCCTAAGACTTGGAGATAAGCATCTCAAGCTGTAGGGAATAATTTCAAGCCTTTAAATCCCACTAGCTTGAACCCCACTGTGATCATACACTAAAGTACGGTGGCGTCCAAAAAGGAAGAAGATAGAGCAAAAGAGTTGCCAACAAGTTTTTAAGGAACTTGTAAACCATTCACGAGGTGAAGGTTACACCCCTTAACGATTCAAGAGATCGTCAACTCCATAAGGTCTAGAACCAAATAAGGGTTCGGGGATGAAGGTACAAATCCAACCTAAAAGAGATTAAACCTGCCCTAATAATAGACCTCTACTTTATTCTGATCGTATTCATGTGCGCTTCCTGATTAACATGCAATCAATAGGATTAACCCTAAACCTGTTTAATCTATGTTGGTTGAGTTTAAATGCACAAATAAATCTATTATTGGCGATCACTTGAAATATAATCAAATTAACCCTAACAAGATTATTAATTATCTTATTAAGCGTGATTACAAGTACAAATTCCCTTTAAACATGCATAAAAGGCGTGATCAAGCAATAACAGTGAATATCAAGCAACATAATAAATTATAAATATCATGAATAAAATAATCATCATCAAAATAATAATAATAATATTCACAATCATTATAAATTATAACAATTATAATCATCATCATATTCATGTTAATATTAAAGCATAATAATAATAGCAAGATCCTAGGCATGATACTAACAAGATTAATAACAAACCCTAGCATGTCACTAAGCAATAAAAATCAAATCTTTAACCCTAACATGATACTAACAATCATAAATATTAGGAAGAATATAGGAAGCATCGTAACAATCATATTAAATATTAAAGATACCCTAGACATGATACTAGGAATATCATAATAACAATGTAAACATGATCTCTACATCATAAAATCAATTAAAACCATTAAAGTACTTACTTTGATGCTTCGTACCTCTTTCTAATAACAAAATACACACGTTAGTAACTTCAAGGAAAATAATAAATCAAACAATTAAATTAAATAATTGAAAGAGAGATTTGGGACCAAACCCTCAGAAATTAAAAACCTTTCACGTCTAGGGCGAAGGCAACTTCGAATATGACTAGGTGTTTCTAGATCTTGCGAATGCGGAATTTTGTATGTAAAAAGCAAAGTAAGAAAGAATTGAATGTTTAAGAGAGATGAATGATTTAGAGAATGCTAAAGAATTAATGATTATTGATGAAAACTTGCGAATGAGGAGAATTGGTGAATGAAAACGGAGTTTTTAATACGATATTTATAGAGAAAATTAGCTAAAAAGATAAATTAAACAAAAACAGAGTCTGACGCTCAGAAAACAGGGCTGGCGCCAACCCTGGCTAGCTGGCGCCAGGCGCCAGGCCTGGTTCAAGACGCCAAGGCCTGGGGTTAGGCGCCAAGCCTGATACCAACGCATTTTCGAAAATCCGATAAGTTTACCGTACTGGAGGATAAAATAATATAATTTCTTCGAAAATGTTATTTGATTTTGATTAAAACTCTGAAAAGTCAACAAAAGTCAATTTATCAATGCTAATTGAATTAGGAATGAAAAGAACATTCTAGAAGAATCTAGAAGACTAAAACCATTCCTAATTGCATTAGGAATGATAAATCATATTAGGCCCTCCCCTAGATCATTGGGCCGTACATAAAGCTCAATCCGGGCCCAGTTTAGTAAATTGGCCATAATTTCCTCAATATTCATCGGAATTGGGCTTATAATATATCGTTGGAAAGGTCTTTGCAAGCCCCATCCAACTACACTACTATTGGACCCATATCATGGACCAACCAAACTGGATTGGCTGTTTTCTCAAAATAACTTTTCAAAAACAGAGAGAAGAGAAAAGAAACAAAAACATTCCGCAACACTAGACTTTCCACACTTTCGTTTCATTCGATTATGATTCAACGTGAAAGGTACTCATCACTGGGTTTGGTTTTGGGGAGACACAAATGGGTGTCTACACAAGCCGTGGTACAAGCTCTTCAGATTTCGTCAGGAAAGAGAAAAATAATTTCAGGAAGACGGAAAAGACCAGCAAGAGATCTACCAAAGAGTCATTGGCAGTCTCCACCACATCTGCTCTAGTAAAAATTTCTGGTAAGCCAAAGAGTGAACAAAAGAGAGAGTCATCTTCGAAGGATACAAAGGATACAAAGAGAGAAGGGCCTACCTTAAAGGAATTGCAGGCAAAAAAGTACCCATTCTAGATTCAGATTTGTCAGGAATGCTAGAGGACTTGCTCGAGAAAAAGATCATCGAGTTACTTGAGTCTAAACGCCCCGAGCAAATGGGAAGAACATTTGATCCAAACTACTGTTGATACCATAGATTGGTGAGTCATCCCCTCGAAAAATGCATCACTCTCAAGGAGAGAATAATGAGGCTCTCAAAAGAAGGAAGGATTGTGCTAGATTTAGATGAAACAGTAGGATCCAATCATACCACAATCGCCATGGATGCTTTACCATGTGAACGGCATGCACAAACCATCCAGTTTGGGAGTTTGGAGCCTGTTGTCATACAAGTAATAAAGTTCAGCCCAACACTGCATTCAGATCCTACTTCATTGCCGTATGATTCGGAAGAGGAAGGGTGGACGTTGGTAAACAGGAGGAAGGCAAGGAAGCCAACTACATCCATTTCACAACCTTCTAAAAAGCACCAGCAAACAAGGAAAGGTCTCGAAAAGGCGGTGCAAATGAAAAGAACAAGGAAGCGGCGTGCTCTACTTGTCCCTCGTGAAGAAGTAAAGCCCTGGATGCCAATCACTTTAGACAAATTCTTCCCTCAAAATTATTTCAGTGAAGCTTCTGTTGATGTAGTGTCTTGTTACAAGGCGGAAGTAAAAGATGGATCTGAGGAAAGTCAACCATCTACAAGTCTCGATCATTCAGGAGATTCCGGAAGAGACTCAAAGATTCTTGCATTGTCAGACACAGTCCCATCTCGTATGGGATGGCGTTAAGCTTTGTCTCTACCAGAAGAAGTGCGATTCGCTATGGAACGAGCTATTAAAAATCCTACTCATTATACATCAAAGGAAAATATCGAACAAGGCATCTATGAGGACCATCCTGACCGATGTGAAGCATGCAGTGCATCTTTGGCGTTCACTGATGAAGATCTTATGCTTGGGTCAAAACCTCATAATAGACCACTTTTTGTTTGTGGATACATCCGCAAACAATAGGTTAATCGCATACTCATAGATGGAGGCTCTGCAGTGAATATCATGCCAAAGTCTACTATGAGGAAGTTAGGAATCACCGACGATGAATTGTCTCAAAGCCGCCTCATGATTCAAGGTTTCAACCTCGGGGGGCAACGAGCCATCGGCATGATAAGAGTCAATTTAACCGTTGAAGAGATGACTGCAACAACAATATTTCATGTCGTTGATTCAAAAACTTCATACAATTTGTTGTTAGGGCAACCATGGATGCACGAAAATGGAGTAGTAGCATCAATCTTGCATCAATGCTTCAAGTATTACAAGGATGGTGAAAGAAGGGTGAGCGCAGAGATGAAGCCTTTCTCAGAGGCCGAATCTCATTTCGCTAATGCAAAGTTCTACATCGATCAAGAAGAGCCAGTTGAAGTGATGCCATTGGAGATAGCCTCCACAGGAAAACAAGCTCTGAAGAAGCAACAAACGAAAGAAGACCCTCCTTCAAAGGAGGTCTTGAGTGAGAAGGTTGAGGAAATCAATGAGAAAAAAAAGCATAGAAGTGAAGTCTAACTCACATGTTCAAGTACTACGTTACATTCTTATTTCACGTCGTAAGGAGGGACAAACTCCATTCGAAAAATGTGAAGTACGTGTCGCACCTAAGAAAGTCAAAAGTAAGCTATCTTCATTAGATGAAAGCATGACTTTGCCAGTTCGACGAGTAAGCAACCAAAATATATCTAATCCACCATCTGCAAGCCTTGAAAATATATCGGAGATGCCTAGCGCTAGGAAAGAAGGATTTGACCCAATTTCTTACAAATTGATGAAAAGCTCAGGGTACGATTTTTCTAACCCAAAGCCCATGGGAAAGGTCATCGATGCTGCCTCCTATGGCCTCAACATATCTCAACAGCAGTTGCAACAACAAGGTAAGCGTGTTTGGGTGAAAAAAGTTGGATTGGGTTTCACGGAACCTCAACCAGTGAAGATCTTGGCTCGAAGAAAGTCGGTACAAGCATCCCAGTATATTGCGGTGGAAGAAGTTGAGGAAAGTGTAAGTTAAAACATTACACCAAAACAAAGGGGCTCTGTCTTTGATAGGATTCAACCATCATCATCTAGGCCACATCATTCAGTTTTTGATAGGTTGGAGGGTCCAAGTCTCGACTCATCATAGTCCATATTTAGTAGATTGGGTGGTCAATCAAGAGGCATGAAGAAGTCTAAGGGCGTCTTCAAAAGATTAAGAGTGGAAAACAAACCCATCAACCATCGCCCACAAAACATGCAAGTCAAGAAGCATAGGAGAACTGTCATCAACCGACTAGAGAACACTAGAGCCATCTCTAAATCACGATGTCAGCAGAAAAGGAACATGAAGAAATTTGAGTTAGAGAATGATGTCAAGAGCATTATCCCATCTCGCATGAAGCGCCTCGATCTATTGGAAGTAAAGACAGGCGAAACCCTTATTGTGAAAGGACGTACAGTGATTCTCACCGGCCAAAAAGTTCTGACTAATCGTGAAGATGATGACCGTGAGAATATCCTTTCTACTTCCAACCACATCACTGTCTCGGAAGAAAATATCTTGGATGGAGAGGTGGAGCCAACAGAAGCCCCTAAGACCCTCGAGGATGGGGGGCAATCCACTGTTGATGATCTAAAGAAATTGAATCTTGGTACTACGGATGAGCCACGCCCTATCTATGTAAGTGTTCAACTCTCTCCTAATGAGGAAAAAGCTTACTTCGACCTGCTCATGGAGTACAAAGTTGTGTTTGCATGGAGCTATAAAGAGATGTCGGGGCTTGATCTTAAAATTGCAGTTCATCATCTGGCGATCAAAAAGGGAATTTCATCAAAGAAACAACCTCAACGACGCTTTCGACCTGAATTGATCCCTGAAATTGAAGCTGAAGTTAATAAACTCATCGATGCAAGCTTCATTTGTGAGGTCAAATATCCAACTTGGATTGCAAATATCGTCCCTGTAAGGAAAAAGAACGGATAACTACGTGTTTTTGTAGACTTCAAAGATCTTAACGATGCGTGTCCAAAGGATGATTTTCCTTTGCCTGTCACTAAGATAATGATCGATTCCACAATAGGACACGAGGCTTTATCCTTCATGGACTGCACTACGGGTTACAATCAAATTCTCATTGCGCCTGAAGACCAAGAAGCAACTGCTTTTTGTACACCAAAGGGAATCTTTTGCTATAAGGTGATGCCTTTTGGCCTGAAAAATGCAGGGGCTACCTATCAAAGGGCGATGCAGAAAATTTTCGAAGACATGATGCACAAAACAGTTGAATGTTATGTTGATGACCTCGTTGTCAAGTCAAAAAAGCGAGAGGACCATTTACTTCATTTGCAAGATGTGTTTGAGAAATTGCGAAGGTATCAACTAAAAATGAATCCTTTGAAGTGTGCATTCGGTGTCAGCTCGGGAAAGTTTCTAGGATTCCTAGTGAGGCATAAAGGGATTGAAATTGATCAGTCAAAGATTGTCGCGATTCAAAACATGCCTGAACCAAAGAATCTCAAAGAGTTGCGTGGTCTCCAAGGGCGACTTGCATACATTCGACGCTTCATTTCTAATCTGGCTGGAAGATGTCATCCATTTAGCCATCTTATGAAGAAAGGAGCTCCGTTCGAATGGGATGACTTGTGTCAGAAAGCTTTTGACAATATCAAAAAGTACTTGTAAACTCCACTAGTCTTGGGGGCACCAATTCAAGGGAAGCCACTCATCTTGTATATTTCGGCTCAAGAAAGATCGCTGGGAGCATTACTCGCCCTGGAAAATGAAGAAGGAAAGGAGAGAGCACTTTACTATATTAGTCGTACCTTAGTTGGTGCCGAACTAAATTACACTCCACTAGAAAAAGTGTGCTTAGCTACGATTTTTTCCTTTCAAAAGCTAAGACCACTACCACAAAATAGGGAATACATAACGCATAATATAGAGCTGTCAAGTTAGATAGGCGATCTCTAGCATTCTATAGAACGCCTATGTAAGATAAGCGCTTTGTATGTTGAAACCTATAAAGCGCCTCTCCTAGTTAACCGTTCTATATCTTTTGTGTAGAAAATATGACTACAAATATACAACACCTTTCTAAGTTAAGCGATCTATATGATTTTAACATGATTAAATAAATAAAAAATAAATAAAAATCTTACCCTAACAAATAAAATTCCACCCTCAATCCTTAATACTTATTCCTCACGTCGCCCTCTTTCTTTCTCTCTCCTCTTTCTCTGCTCTCTCATCTCCATTCCTCTTCCTCTGTTATCTCCTCTCAAACCCCACTAGGAGGCTAGTAAATTTGTTTAACAATTTCCAAATCAAGACTAACGTATGCTCATCTGTAACATTTCCCTTAAATTTTCAAAAGTTAAATTTGATTGCATTCAATTTAGAGGTGAGAATTGTAGATCAAAGAAATGAATCGATTGCATTCAAAATTTCAAATCAGTTTCAACGAACTTGTAATGCTCCGCTCGAATGTCGCCGTCGATTGAGCCAGATAAGTCGCCGTCGTTAGATCTAGGTCCGTTGAAATGAGGTGTTGTCGCCAATAAATCCGCCATTAACACCACCACCACCACTTCTTCAGTCTCTCTCCTCGCCCGCCGTCGTCAACTTCTGTCTCTTTCCAATGCTGCTTTTTTCGCTCCTCTAAACCCAAGCTTCGTCTGTTTTCTAAAGTTTTCGTTTTTTTCTGTTTTATTTTCTTTTTCTTTTTCTGTTTATTTTACTGGATCTGTTTGATTGATTTGATTTGTATATGCTAGATCGATTAACGATGTATTGTGAATTTAATTTGTGTGTTATAAAATGTTGATTGTACTGAGTATTATGTTTTTTCAGCAGGATTTACGATATTTGTGTAGATGCTAGATCGATTAACGATTTTATCTTTTATCAATTGATTTATACGATATAATTGGGATTGATTTCCGATTCAAAACTTTTGATTTGCGGGTGTTTGGTACGGTGCAGGTTTTCTATTTTTGTGAGGTTGTGCGGTGGTTGAGGTTGGTGGAAGCGTGCTGGCCTGGTTGTGGATGATTGCGGTGCAATTCAAGTCGGTGCACTTCCATCTAAAGTTGTTAAGCACATTGATAATTAATTAGTTATGTTAGAAACCTTGTAATATAATTTTTTTTTCCTCAAGGATTGAAATACTTGTATTTTAAATTTTTTATAAATAAATTGTTATTGTTATGGTTTTTTTTTTATTACGTATGAATTATTATTATTATTATTATTATTATTATTATTATTATAATATTTTTTTTATTAAAAAAGTTAGGAATAGAGAGCGCCTATCTATGATAGGCGTTCTGGTTTTATGTAGCTATAGAGCGCCTTTCATAAGATGACAACTCTCTTTTCCTTGTTGTTTATTTACTTTGTTCCTTAAATATGAAGCGCCTATCTTAGATAGGCGATCTATATTTTGTTAGATATAGAACGCCTCAAAGAGGCGTCCTGTAGACTTTATAGGGCACCCCCTCAGAAGAACGCCTCTAAGGCGTTCTATATTGCTTGTTTTAGGCGTTCTATATTCTTGTTTTTGTAGTAGTGGACATTACATGCAAGCATATACAGTACGAGTCCTTTCAAGAGCAGATTTCTTAGCATATACAATACATCTTGTCAAGACCGGTGCTATATGGACAACTCGCCAAGTGGGCTATGCTCATAACTCAACACGACATTACGTATGTGCCCCAAAAGGCAGTTAAAGGTCAAGCTCTAGCCGATCACCCAATTCCATCACATTGGGAGCTTTCGGACGATCTTCCTGGCAAAGAGGTATTTAACATTGACGGGGCTGCACGACGAGATGGTGCCGGAGCTGGTGTTGTCCTTGTGTCACCAGAGAAACATGTCCTCACTTATTCATTCTCCCTAGCAAACTTGTGCTCGAAAAACGTTGCTGAATATCAAGCACTTATTCTGGGATTGCAAATGGCAAAGGGGATGAACATCTAGGATCTCGATGTATATGGAGATTCCATGTTGGTAATCCATCAACTTCTTGATGAATATGAGGTTAAGAAAGAAGATTTGAAGCCTTACCACAAGTACGCTTCGCAATTGTTGGAATCATTTGAAAGCGTCAAACTCCAGCACGTTCCAAGAAGTGCCAATAAGATAACTGACTCTCTTGCAAATCTTGCAGCTACTTTGGCACTGGGGGTAGAGGAGAGCAAGACAGTTTCTGTCTGCAACCGGTGGGTAGTGACTTCTATAGCTCTAGAAGACGAAGAGACAGAAGATGCGTGCATTGTTTCGGTCTATGAAATAAACGCAGTGATTGGCGTCAACCACTCATTGACTACCTAGAGAATGGAAGACTGCCAAGAGATTTAAAGCACAAAACAGAGATTCGGCGGCGGACTCCACGCTTCATCTATTACAAGGGGACACTCTACAGGTGCTCTTTCCTTGGAACTTGGTCAAGATGTCTTGGAGATGAAGAAGCTGCTAAAACTATTGAGGAAGCTCATTCAGGGGTTTGTGGAGCACATCAATCTGGTCCGAAACTACATGACTGTGTCAAAAGAATAGGATACTATTGGCCCACGATGGTACAATATTGCATGGAATTTGCAAAGAAATGTGAAACTTGTCAATTTCACGCAAATTTTATTCATACACCTCCAGAGCCGTTACATCCTACTGTGACGTCTTGGCCGTTTGAAGCATAAGGTCTTGATTTTGTAAGACCAATTACACCAAAGTCGTCGGCTGGTCATGCATATATCCTTGCTGCTACAGATTACTTTTCAAAATGGGAAGAAGCCATCCCTCTACGCGAGGTCAAAAAGGAGAATGTGGTGGATTTCATCAGAAACTATATTATTCATCGATACGGCGTGCCGCGATACATCATCACAGACAATGGCACTCCATTCATTAACAGATTGATGACAAGTCTGTGTGAAAAGTTTAAGTTTACACAACATAAGTCTTCGATGTATAATGCTCCTGCAAATGGACTAGCTGAGACCTTCAACAAAACTCTCTGTAATTTTCTTAGCAAGATAACAAAGAAGTAGAAACGAGATTGGCATGAGCGGCTTGGTGAAGCTCTATGGGCGTATCAAACAACCTACAAAACTCCGACGTAAGCAACTCCTTACGCATTGGTGTACGGTGTCGAAGCTATCGTACCATTGGAAATACAAATCCCGTCGTTGCGTGTAGCCATACAGGAAGAGCTTACTGAAGAAGAAAACACTAAACTTTGATTGGCTGAATTAGAAGCATTGGATGAGAAAAGGCTCGAAGCTCAACAAAGTTTGGAGTGTTATCATGCTCGACTAACACGTGCATTCAACAAAAAAGTGTGTGTACGTTCATTCCAAGTTGGAGATATTGTTCTAGCTGTTAGGAGACCCATCATCACTTCTAGAAAGACGGGGAACAAATTCAGTTTGAAATGGGATGGTCCTTATATCGTCCAAGAAGTATACACCAATGGAGCGTACAAGATCGTTGATGCAGACAGGTTACGTGTAGGCCCTATCAATGGCAAGTTCTTAAAGCGCTACTACCCCTGAAGTACCAATTGATGCAATAAGCACCTAAGCAAGAGCCTAAACTGCGTAGAAAAAAAAAACAAAAAAAAAAGATAAAAAAGAGACTTGATGAACTACGTTGGCTTGATCTTGTAAGGTAGATTTCTCGCTTTACAGGTACGTAGGCAGCTTGAAGTCACAAAAAAACTTCGAGTCCAGCCACATCATAAAAAATAAAAAAAAATCATCGTGCCCTGCAACGCTCCTGGCCCGCAAGAGCTTAAACTGTGAACGGCTAAATAAATAAAAATAAAAAAAAATAACCTTGTACATGCCAATAACTCTACGAGGAAATAAAAACGATATAGTGGTAAAAGGAAAATGGATAATCATTGTTCATTTCATGCTACCATGAATCAAGTCAAAGCAAAAGTTCAAAAAAATTAAAAAAAAAATGACTATGGCATCCAATCTAAGGTCTTCAATGCGTCACGTCGAGTATCGTGGATCTTCTCAACTTCAGATAGCTTAGACTGCGCTTCCTTGATGGCGGAGACACTCTGCTCAAGAGAAGTATGGGTGTAGACACCTAAAAATGTCTCCCCAAAACCAAACCCGATGATGAACAACCTTTCACCGCCACTATTGGTCGGGTTCAGTATTTAATCCCGAGAGTGCTTTAAAAATCGTATTTGATTAAATTCATATTTTTGAACAATCCATGGATTAGTCTTGATGTTTGGTAAAAGCATAGTTTTAATTTCAGTCCAAAATTATTATTTAATTTTAGCCCAAACCTTTTTTATTTTATTTTATTGTTTTATTATTTATGTTTGGCCCAAACCTTTTTATTTTATTTCCTTATTTCAGCCCAAAAATAATAAATCAGAAATGGCCAGAAATTATCAATCGGCACTTAAAATGCTGAACGAAATTAGGGTTTAAAATGTATTTAGACGGAAAAGCAGGCTGGGAATTCTCGCGCCACGGCAGGTACCCACCGTGTCACGGGAATCCTTCCCGTCTGACGGTGGGATTTCCCGTGACACGGGAAGTCTGCCGTGACACGGGAAGTTCCGTGTCTTTTCCGCGTAAATCCTTAACGCGTTTTCTTCCCCGTTTAATGAAAATTTCCCGCGTCACACTAAAAATGCATCGTGTCACGGGAATGTTTCCCGTCTGACGGTAAGACTTCCCGTGTCACGGTACAGATTGCCGTGTCGCGGGATACTTTTTTAGGGTTTTTATCATTTTAGGGTTTCGTGTGCTCCCTCAGCACATTTTCCCTATAAATACCCCCTCATTTATGATGTACGGGGCATCAATTAATTCTCTAGTTTTATTTTTCTCTCTTCTATGCTTTAACCTAAACACTAGCCTACCCTTCTCATTTCAAAATTCCTTCTTCAAGTGCTCAAAGGAGTCCATACTTTACTCGTGGTTCTGTCCTTAAGCCAAGGCGTGAAAGGTAGAACTGTTTGAGGGTTTGGCCCCAAATCAATTCTACTGTGTTTAATTTAATTTAATTGTTATTTTATTATTATTTCCTTGAAGTTACTAACTCGTTTATTATTTTGTAGTTGCAAACAAACAGAATCAAAGTAAGAATTATGTTCCTTTTATTTCTATTATTTTTCTAACGATTTTATATTGTTGGAATTATTGTTAAATTGCTTCCAATATTAATGTTTATTCTATTATTATTATGATCACCATATTGCATGTTTAAAGGGAATATGTAATTGAAAATCACGCCTAATAAGATAATTTGGACAACCGGTTTAGGTTCCTTTTTAATCTTGTTATTAATTCAAGTGATCACAAATATTTTAGAATTATGTGTTGCATTAATATTCAACCAATTTAGCTAAATAATAGTTTGGAGCAAATTGAATATTTTGTTTGTATGCCTTTGAGATCGCAGGAATCACTTTTCACTATAAGAATCGAGTAGAGGCCAATACGGGCGAATGTGACTCCATGACTCACTTCGTACCATCATCCCCGATCCTCCTTTTGTAGTTCTGAACCATATGGAGTTAGTAATCTCATGGATTATGAATGGGGTGTAACCTTCACGGGTCAATCGTTGTTGCCTATCGTTGTCCCTTAATCGTGGTTGCCTTTTATGATCCGTGAACGGTTTACAAGTTCCTTAAAAACTTGTTGGCGGCTCCCTACTTTCCTTGTCCCTAATCGTAATGTCAATTCTCACTTCCTATGAGTGCCAAGCATATTCACCACATGCTTTTACGTAGGCGCACTTCAAACGACGCCTACAATGGGACATCTTCAAGTCATTTACTTTCTTTGTGCACTCGGCAAGCTGATGCTCTGTATCTGAAACAAGTGATGCAAGAGTAGCTTCCTTCTCAGTCAAGCTAGCAATTTCCTTCACCAATTGAGCTTTCTTCTGCGCAACTTCCTCAATCTCTTGATTAAAAGTTTCAACTTTCTTTTTATTTTCCTTTTGAAGTATAACTGCTTTGCTCAATTGAGATTCCATCATCGAAAGTTGTTTCTCGAGGTCTCCTAAAGGTGCCTTCCCTTCACATTTTGCTCGCTGAGCATGGAGTTGTGAAGCAACCTCTACATAGCTTCTAACAGATTGCTCAAAGCTATAGCTATCGATCTTTTTAGCTCTTATGTACTAGAATGCCTCTATAAGTTCTTGATCAAGCTCGTGAACTTCATCCAAGGGAGTTGCGAGAAGCTTCCCTTTTATCTCTTCAACCATAAGGCGCGCAACATACTTGTCAATCTTCGATATTGTGTCTCTTACATTGAAAGTAGGGGTCTTTGCCGAACTAGGAGCGGTAGAGGAGGGATCGTATCCATCAATCGCCATGCTTGCTACAACATTAACGATGACTGGATCCTAAGACGCATCGATTAAATCTTGGTTTAGTGGAGGATCAAAAGTGTCATTACAAGCTTCCAACTCGTCTAAGAGGTTCATGGGCTCATGATTGACCTAAAAAAAAGGGTCATTGAGTTACACAAAAAAATAAAAAATAAAAATAAAAATAAAATAAAATAATAAAAAATACTTGTCCCTTGTCATTCGCGATCTCATTGTAGCAATTGCCAAGGACGTCATAAAGGACAGAAGCCTCGCCTGGAAGAATAAATTTGCTGGGGGAGTTCCTTTTGTCATTCCCTTTCTCTCTCGAGGATGGAGACTTTTCACAAGACTTGTTGAGCTTAACCTTTAAGGTGCGCTTGTTGCTTGAATCAACGACTGATTTTACAACTTTGGTCGCTATCATCCTTCCTCTTCTTACACTTGACTTGACTATGAGTTACAGGAACATCTAGAGGACTTGGAAAACTAGAAGTTGACAAGGTTCGGGGAAAGACCGATGCCCACCAGGTCGCATAAGCAGAAGTAACTCGAGATTGAGGACTAAACGGACGACCCAGAATGAAGAACTCATACTTCGTGCCTAATTGGGTGCTTGCCTGGAATGATTGGAACACACGCTCTAGGATAATGGCATCTACCTGTGGCTCAAGTTCACCAGGCACCCCCGGTAAAAACCAAATCGGAGACCAAATCTATGAGGGTTGTACGGCTCAATCACGTAACTATCGTCGTATCTTAGAGTCATATAGCAAGATCTCATGGCGATGAAGTAATCAGAAATGCGGCGAAGACGTTGATTGTCATCTATAAATCTTTTATCTTCAGATTCATTTGGGCAAGTTGCAAGCTAGTTGTTCGATTTACCAGAACGTATAGTCGATTTAGCATCGGCAGATGACGAGTAAATGACTGCATCAGGGCCTTGAAATCCAATCATATGGGCACCGACGTACTTATGAGTAGACATTCGATGGCTTCAAAAATACTTTGCTATCCATATATGGACATAGTGTGCTGGGAAGAATCCTGGACGTCTCTCGGGCACTGCGGAAGTCGATAGCTCGTTCAAGCCTCTATACATGCTGGTCAAAATTGGAATAGCCAAAGATATTTTGCGACCACTTGCAAGTGAAGATGCAGGTTTGAATACTCCTGGACGAATGAAGCCTAAGTCTTTCAAAGGGAGGACGAAAGCGCACAACCAGCAAGAAAGAAAGGCGGCAAGATAGGTCTGTTTGCGGTGTGCCTCAGGGATGCCTAAGATGGTAAAAGCTTCATGAACATCATCGTTCCATAGGAAAGTCTCATTCACGGTAGCAAAACTAGTCAAGGCACGGGAAGTATGTGAGCCTTTCTGTCGTCAGAAGAAGTCGAATATCTCGAAGCACCATGAAACCAAAATTTACACCAACTAGATGGTAAAAGCTTCATGAACATCATCGTTCCATAGGAAAGTCTCATTCACGGTAGCAAAACTAGTCAAGGCACGGGAAGTATGTGAGCCTTTCTGTCGTCAGAAGAAGTCGAATATCTCGAATCACCATGAAACCAAAATTTACACCAACTATCAAATTTGACGTGAATTCCGCGTGACTTTGCAGCAATGTGTTGATAAGCCGTAAAAAGGTACTTGCAACTATAAGGAAGATACAAAGAGTCGTTCTGGTCATACCCTTCTAACTCTGTGGCGGATGGGACGACCTTGACGTAGAAAGAACCATTTATTGGGAGTCCGCTGAGATAGTGCAAGTCCCACAAACTGATCGAGACTTCGCCCGCTGAAGTAAGTAGTGTGTTGGTCGTTGAGCTCCACATTTCACAAAAAGCTTGCATGTATGGTGTGTTGCATTCGTAATAGAACATAGAGGCATAAACAGCGTCAAGGATATTTGTGCTTGTAAGCATGTGTCTGAAGTGTTGCAATATGTCCTCCAACCATTCCCAATATTGAGGTATGTGTGAGAATTCAGCTCCAATGAGTAACTTCGAACCCCATTTGGCGACTTCCCTACGAGATATGCGTGCGGAGAGTGTGTCCAATGCCTTAACTTCTGTAGATGACCGATGGTGCGATGACTGGAGTACCTCCTTGGGCGTCTTATTCGACCCTTCGAAGACCTCTTTCCACCAGTGTTTTAGACTTGTTGAGGGATGTTCCACTTTCCAATTCTCTGCAAAAGCTCCAGTCATAGGGCGAAAGGTGGGAAAATGAATTTCATCTGGACCCGCAGCTCCATTAGACACATGTAAGAAGTCATCCTCGAGTGCTCCTTCAAACTTGAATTGCGCCATGACGTTTCTAAAGCAAAAGTGTGACTTTACGTGAGAAATCACGGTGGTATCAAAATATCATCATAATAATTTTACAAATAAAAAGTTATATATATATATATATAATAAAAAAAAAAGAGAAAGAAGTAAGTCACGTGGCTTGAAAGTTGGTGATTTTAGTTCGTGGCTTGAAAGTTGGTGATTTTAGTTCATGGCATATCATGATTATCATGGTATTACTTATTAAAAAAAATAATAAAAAAAAAAAAAAAAAAAAAAAAAAATCACGTGGCTTAGTTAGTAATGTTAGTTTATCATGGTCATCATGATATTATTATTTTTTTTTTAAAAAAAAAGAAAAAAAAAGTAAAAGTATCTGACATAAACAGAGGTTTCAAAAGAAAATTAGCTTACTTCTTTTCAAAGAGCAATTGAAGCAAGGTTCAGAGTATATACTCGAAGAACTATTAAAACAATTCACTGAGTTTATTCACTGAGCTTACTTCTTTTCAAAGAGCTTTTGTCCTATCAAGATGGCGTGAGTCTCAAACGTTGTTCCGAGCTGCGGTGGTCGAAATTCCGGTGACGGCTAGGCTCGAATGTAGCTCCGATGGTGAACTCCGGCTTGGCGTTTCAAGGACTCAGGTGTTGATACTCTGTAGCGCGGCGTGGTGAGATGAGACCAGGTCCGGCAGTGTCGTATCACCTCTGATCTTCGTTGAGGTCGAATTAGTTTGGGGTCGAATGGGCGTCAAAACTCCAGCAATGTCATTGTACGAGGTGTGCGTTTGGTTATTGATATCTTGAAGCTTCTGGAATAACAATGCCAATAATTCAATGTCATTAATGCGTGGAAGGTCACCTGGTATTTATAGAGCTACAAATTCTTAAATGGACCTGGTTCATATTAATTTATTGTGGACCACTAACATTTGAGAAACTATGTTTGTTTTATTACTTAAAAAAAAAAGTCACTATAATTGAGAAAAGGTCTCTATGTTGAAATAAAAGTCATTTTGGTAATATAGAGACTATAAGAGGTTAATTTTTTTAACGAAATATTTTATATACTGGTTAATATGAATAATAAAGGTCAATATGTTAACATTAGGGTCATAACGTTGTATTTTAACTTCACAATAATATTAAACGTTATATTAGTTTTAAAAAGTTACTATGTTAAAATTAAGGTTACTATGTCAAAACTAAGGGTCACTATGTTCAATATAATATTAGTTGTGTGTGTATAAATATCGGGTCCACAATAATATTATTATGAACCAGGTCCACGCAAGTCTTTTTGTTATAGAGCTACAAGGTAACTTGTCCTCCAAGAAGATAATTTAGAAGTTTAATCGACTAATTTATCTCAAGCCAATCAAATTGGAGATGTAGTCAGGATAATACACTTCTATTTCATGAGATAGGATTTTATCTCATCTTTTTTATTCAATAAAGCTCAAATCTCACCTTTAGCTCAACGTAGTAGTGCTTATCATAGTATTTATCTTCGATCAAGGTAAATAAAGTGCCGAGTTGATTTGATTGCCCATGAGATGATAGATTTTTGGTTGTTCATGAGATATATCTCCATTGAAAGATATGTTTTGTCTTCCATATTATCATATTGGCAATGAAGGGTCCGTATTATCATTTTGGCAAGAATGGAGTTGATAATCACATCATATCCAAGATTGTTAAAAGTGAATTTCATATTAATTATCAACAAAAAGGATAGAGTTTAAAAAAAAAAAAAAAAAAAAAAAGGGGGTTACTCGATAACTATTATCGGGTCAACCAAATTTCGAGCCCGATCACGATCAAACACTTCAAAATCGTGTCCGTGACCGATCTCGAGGGGGCAATTTGTAGGCACGGAAATTTTATCAAGTATCGTTATTTATTGTTTGGGTCAAAGTCAAATTGTTGACTCGGATATATTGACCAAATAATTAATCTGGATTACTTTGGCCCATGTTATTTGTTTTAGTTAGATTCATTTAATCAATTAATCAATTAAATACTACTAAAAGCGAATTTAAAGACACACTTGTCAATATATTATTAAATAATTTCCCGCCAAAAGTACCTTCTAAAAAAATTATTGTTATGTAAGGAAAAAATAAATTATATCTAAATTATGACATAATTTGTTTTATATAAAATATAAATCTTTTTCTAAAAGATTAAACTATCCATTATAAATTTATAATTATTACATGTATTTTAAATATTTTCTCTTACATGCTTTTATTTTTAGTATACACTATAGTTTTTAATACTCAAGTCAATATGTCAAAAAATTTATAATAAAATTATCAAAAATATTTAACAACCGTGCATTGCACGGGATTGAACCTAGTTATTAATAAAGTCCAACAAATTGGATTTGGTTATAATTTAAATGGGTTATTTAGGAAAGGAGGTGGAAGTGGATATGATGAGGCCCATTTAGTGGTCACCTTAAAACCCTAGCTTGGGAAAACTCTATAAATAGAACTCTCCCCCCTCATTTCATAGACATGAAAAATCCAAAGAAAAACCTCTCTACAAAAAAAACCTCTCTACTCAAAAACCCTCTCTAAACTTATCTAAAAACCAATCTCGAGAACTAGAAGAAGAACAACAAGCACCGGACGTGTCGTTCCATTCTAGAAGACCAACCTTGATCAAGATCAAGCCTTTTCGGCCCTCCATCAAGGAATTTCAGTTTTGACTACAACAAATCGAGTCATCTAACGATGTAGCGTGGGAATCGAATCAGTGGATTACATTAGAGATTGTTCTCAAATTTGTTATATTAATAAAAATTATATTTAATTTGTTGCATTTATTTTGACTATTTCACAGATTCAAAATTTGTGTTTACAAAATTAAAAGTTTGTTCTTTGTCAAAATTGTCTATCTTGATCTCTTTTTCCTTCTTCAATAATTGATGTCCTTTATGAGCTTTACTTGAGAAGTTGAGATTTGAGAAAATTTTGAAGGATGGTTGAGTTCTTGAGTAGGATACAAGCGGCTAGATGAATAGTTTGATACGAAAAGTCCTTTTACTAGATTCCTATTTCTAACATTTACTCCCTCCATTTTTAAATACTTGCTCCATTTCTATTTTTTGCACTATTTATTTATCCTTCTTTGACTAATGTTTGTGATTTATACATAAGAAAAAAATAGTCTTGTGGGTACTTGTTGGAATCATCTCAATGAATAGATTTTTAATTTTCAATTGTTAGAATTTATACTTATTGATAATTAAAGATATTAGTGATCAAAGATTAGCATCGGCATGTTTGTCCAAAAGAAATGGAGCAAGTATTTAAAAACGGGGGGAGTAGATAAGAAGGATAGGATAAAGATAAAGAATTTTGGGTGGGATATGGATTAAATAAAGTGTTATCCTTTATTTAGTACTTCTGAGAGAGAATAAAAAAGCAAGTGGGGTAGCTTGTAAATACAAGGTAAAAAAATTTACCTTAAATGGAAACGTGTCAACTAAAAAAAACTTTCTAAAAAGGAATACATGTCAACTAAAAAAAAGTAGTATAAGTTAGGAATAGGAGAGGAGAGAGAGTGAGAGAGAATAAAAAAATAAGTGTGGTAGCTTGTAAATACAAGATAAATAATTTGCCACAAATGGAAACGTGTCAACTAAAAATAAAACTTCCTAAAAAGTAATACGTGTCAACTAAAAAAAACGAAAGTAGTATAAGTTAGGAATAAAAGTAGAATAAGTAACAAAGTTACGAATATGCTCTTACTAACCCTATCTTTCTCCTTTATTTTTTTTCTCTTCATTAAGGATATAAATGTCATTTTAATTATAAATCTCCATCCCTCATTCTTTTTACAACCCCCCGAGAGGATGTTTGTTTGTAGGGATTATAGGAGGGATAGGGAGTTATATCCTATAATCCCTTGTTTGTTTAATGAGAATTGTCCTATCCCATATGAAAGGGATAGGGATAAAAAAAAATAAAAAATTAGAGTTATCCCTCTATTTTTGTAACAAGGGGGGCAGTCGGGCAGATATAAGGTGTAGGGATTAATTTTGAAATGTAAAAGACAGTTTTACCCTTAATGAAAGGAAAGGAAGAGGGGATAGAAGAAATGTTAGTAATGATAATTATGTAATTTTACCACTTATCCCAATTTAATTCCCAAATCTTACCAAATAATGGATAACATAATTTTTATCCTTATCCCACCTATTGATTCCCTATCCCTGTTGCCAAATGCCCCGCCAAGGTATAGAAATTGAGGGAAAAAAGGTGATTTTGTCTTTGTCATATCCCTCTCTATAATCTCAATCCTTAGAAACAAACATGAGATTTTAAAATCCTTTTCCCCACATCCCTATCCCTCTCCATTTATCCCCCTAAACAAACATGTAATACTGAGGACTTGAGGAGGAGTGAATTACGAAGTACTTTTTTTTTTTTTTTTTTTTTTTTTTTTTTTTTTTTGTATATGCCATGTTTTTTAATACTTTTCTTATATAAATTTTACATAATATTTTAATAATAAAATATTATCGAGCTGCTCGCGAGCTTATCGAGTCGAGTTATACCTTGCTCGACTCATGCTCGTTAAGGTTTCAAGTCGATTCGAGCCAACTCGAGTCGAGTTTTGACCGGGCGTTGCCCGAGTCGATCTCGAGTTGCTCGCGAACTGCTCAACTCAATTAGCACCCCTATTTCCGTTAAAAATTTCTTCCAAAAATAAAATTATATAACAAAAGGGTATTTGGGTTTTTTGAGAGAGTATTTCATATATGTATAATAAATTAATGATGATTTTGGGTTAAGTGAAAACTTATTTGGTCAGTTTCGGCCAACTTAATTATTTTTATTTATCGGGCCCAGCAGCATCGTAAATTATTATTATACTTCAATAGTTAGACCCAAATATTAATACTATTTTTATAAAAAAAATTATAACCTTCAAGACAATTTCTTTTATACCCCTGGAGTACTATGCACGAGGTACTGGGTACATTTCATGTTATTCCGATGTAAGATTCTGATTATTTCACTTTGTATATACGTAGATCCTTTTAAATTACGCCACATCAACACACATTCAATAATGTCATGTCGATATCAGATTTCAAAATCCTTACTGAAAAAAAAAACTCAATTGCACGCACGTTTACAATAGTAGAAACTCGGGCCAACGCTCGACCTTCTCACTAGTTTTTAAATTATTTAATGTTATTTAGTGTGGATATTTGATTTAAAACTTTTTGAGTGAAAACTTTTTGTTACATAATATTATATGTTATTATTACATAATATTGAAAACTTTTTGTTACATTATATCATATGCTTATGTTATTATTCTCTAAATTATATGTTATTTGATTGAAATTTTTTGTTGCATAATATTATATTTTTTGTTCTCTATATATCCATCTCTACTAATATTTTGGTTCTATTTATTTTCTTTTCTTGCCTTCATAATTCTTTCGATTTTGTTCTCTGTTTTTATTTAGCTAGCTACAACTTGTAAAATTAGTTTTTAACAAAATGATACAACTTTTTGGCAAAATAATACAATATATAATTAATATAATAAAATAATTTATATCTTAAAAAAATAACATCAAGTTTGAGAAAAATAACCTCATACTTAGAAAGATCATATGATTTAAACCAAAATAACAAAAGACTAATAAAATACATAACACAATGTTTAAGCAAAATAACATTATATAGTTTAGCAAAATAATATAAAGTTCAATTCAAAATGACACATCGTTGGAACTCATATAAAAATTACACAATTCTTAGGGAGTGTAAAATTATTTTATTGAAATAACATAAGGTTAAAATTTAAAAATAATACATACATATCCAAAAAAAATTAACAAAATGATAAATGCGTAAATATAAAAATTAAATTAGCACTAAAAACATTTCTAAAGTAGAAAATTAGCAAGATTTTCTTAACATATAAAAGATTTAATTAAATAGCTCTAATACTTTTGTAAATATGATGAGTCTATTATATATATATTTTTATTCCCTGTCTCGTGGTCATATTTGTGCTTATTTGAGCTCTACGGAGCTATTTTTATTACTAATATACGTTTTCTAATGTTTTTGTAGAGTTTGTATTATTTTGTAGGAATTTGTAGATTTACGGCAATTCCCGAGCTTATTTAAGTAACTACGAAAACATTAGAGACGGATTATATTTTATGACCAAATACTTGAAGCTGAAGGCCGAGTTAGAGAAATTTAGTTCGGTAATTAAGGGCTCGATTAAGTAAAGAGGTGCAAAGTTTCAATGTTATATTATTATCATGGACCAATGAAGTATTGCGGACCAAGTATGAAGGAAAGAAGAAATGTCATATTCTTAAGTGCACACTCATGCATCTAGAAATAGGTGTAACAACAGCACAATATGAACATTAGCTTTTTAGAAAGTGAACATAGATATAAAAAATATGAACATTAGCTCTTTAGAAAATGAACATAGGCATGAATATGTGTGATTTTCGATTTCTTATGTGGTGACTATGTGATTAACTTCGATTGATTAGGTTATACTAACTCCCTTAACATTTAGTTCCAACTTTGGGGTATTATTTGAGAGACATAAAATATTCCAAAGTTACAACTAAATGTTAACGGAGGTAGTATACGATTTTCTTAATTCTAATGAATTGAATTTTATCCGATTTTCTGCATTTTTTTTATCAATGAACATAATCATGCAAAATATGAACATATGCATAGGTTCCCTTAAATGTGAACATTAGCTTTTCAGAAAGTGACACATTGGCATAAAAAATATAAACTTATGCATTTCAGAATGTGAACATAACATTTCACAATATGAACGTAAGTATTGGTTTTCTTAAAGTGATTATAAGCATTTAAAAGGTGAACATATACGTAAAAATATATGAACATAAACATTTAAGAAAGACAACATTTGCATAAACAGATTTAATTAATATTTCATGAACAACACATATTTACATTATGAATATTTGAAATTATATATGAATATATAAAATATGATTATGAATATAATGCATTTAATTATGAACATAAAAATTTGAAGAAATAAAAAATAATATGATTATGAAACATATGCATTATAAGTATTAAATGTTCATTTATTTACGTGTTCATTTTTATTATTAAATGTTCATTTTTTTCATGTTCATATTTTTTTTACTAAATGTTCATTTTGTAGAGCGTAGTGTTGATTTTGGCGGATTGCGAATATGTTGTCTGGGTTATTAAATGTTCATTTTGGGCCTTCCCTTTTTGCACCTATCTTAGGTGCATAGGACCAATTGAGAAGAAATGGGCCCTAAGCAAAAGAAGCCACAAGGCCCAGCTCGTAGCTCCAGCTGATCGGGCCCGATAGGGCGAGGCCAGGCCCGGTCGGGCGGACACCTTTGTACATTTAGGCCTACACAATTGGGCCGCTCACATTGGTTTTGCTTATGATTGATGATTGTGTCGATCTAGGAGGTAGTTTTAGTGGGTTTAGGAGTAGTAGTTTGACTTTCTATCAAAGTCTATATCCTATTACTCCATTAGATATAATTCATATAAAAGGAGTAGTAGTACGTAAGTTAGGAGGATTAGCCTTAGATTTGGTAGTTTTTTAGTTTTCTTTTTTTTCTTTTAGTTTAGTTTAGTTTTCTTTTCTCTTTCTCTCTCTAACTTCTTCTTAATCTCTTTCTCTCTCTCTCTTTTAATTAAACTCTTAGATTTTCCTCTCTCTTGTTTTTCTCTCTAAACTCTTGGTTAATGCAATTTGAGCTGTGATGGACTGCTACCCGGTAGGGGCACGTGTGTCCCATACCAAGGGCAAAAAAGTCATTTCTTGTATAACACATGGCAGTAACCCAGTGTTATTACTGATGTAAAAAAATGTTTCCCTCTCCTCTTCCATAAACTTACTGTGCTATAAAAATTGGTCCTTCTCTTTCTCGAAAATTCGTGGCCGGAAAAATCGTCGAAAAGATTGCCATAAACCCTAGCAGAAAACAGCCGATTTGAAAGCATAAAAGGGTGTGGAAAGTTGTGATTTATGGTGTCGTTTTTGCCCTGTTGAAGAGCGGTTTTTGAGATCCTGTAATTTGCGACAAAAGTCAAAGTACTATACAGATCGTTACATTGACAAATTGCTTCGTCGGAACATAATTGGAAGGATTATTACATACATTTACCAGTTGTCGTGCCATAGCAGGTAAACCAAGCTATTAATTTGAATGGAAACTTTGAATTTCGAATTTTTAGGGTTTTGTAAACTAGGATTTTTCTATATAAGGTGGCAGAAAGGGTGGTAGGGGAGGACGAAGAGGTGGTCGGGGTTTGCAATCTGGTGGGTGTGCGAATTGTGGTGGGCGTGCGCCATCTACAGTCGCCGAAAAGGTAATTGTGGCCTGAGTAGGTAGTTCGTTTGCCATTAAAATGGAATTTGTTGATGATTATAATTGAATTTGTGTATGTGGAGTATTGGGTTTGCCATTAAAATGGAATTTGTTTAATGCTTTTATATAATTGAGCATGTTAGTAATTGAGGATGTTAGTAATACTGTGAATAGTATGGTTGAATTGAGTATGGTTGAATTGAGTATGTTAGGTATTATATTTGTTGATGTTAAATTTGTTTTTTTTTTATAATGTGACTAGTTTGTTGAAGTGACAAAATGTGACTAATTTGTTGTGGTGACTAATGTGGTGACAAAACTAAATTTGGAGATTGGTTTAGTGTAGGGTTTAATGTAGTTTAATTTTAATTAATATATTGCTTTTGTGCCTACCTAGGGCTTGATTTATGGCGTTAATTTGATTGATGATTGTTGCTGCATAACTGAGTAATTAGTTTCAGACCTTTTGTAGCTGAAATTGGTGCTCCCTCATGTCTTTTAAAATTTTCAAACTATGCTTAGCATTCAAGGGCTATTTGGAATCAAAATCCTATTATTTAGCTTTTTACATACATGTGGGGTGGATGAGATTTATGACTTACTGAATGATTACTAATACCCTTCTACTTCTTTGTTATGCTAAAAGACTTTCTTTATGACTTATAGGGTTAGGGTCCTTGATGAATTTAACTATTATTCGTTGCATTGAATTACCGGCTGAAGTCTGTGCTTATATTTTGGTTAGAGGAAATTGACAATTGAAGTCATTATTGCCTAATTATATACAATTATACATGCCTTGTCCTTTACATTTTGATTTTGATTTTTCTTTTTTTCCCCCTTGAAGCTGTTGCTCTTATCCTCTTTGCTGCAGGATTCAGAGCTTATGACATGTTGTGTGATTCATGGGAAAGATGGTTTTTTACTTGAAAAACTTTCAGAGCTCCATGGTTAATATGACACCATTATAGGACCTAGATTTGAGCTGTTGTGAATCAAAGTGTGGTCTTCATTCTTACACTCTATTCCTTTTAATTGTCATCTAAGTCCTAGATAACACTATTTTGTAAAGTATTTCCATTGACAAAAAGTAGTAGCCGTATAAATTCAACAGTAATCTTCAGATAGTTTAGGGTTTAGGCAGGGGAGTGAGCAGAAGTGCAGAACCAAGATAGGAAGTTAGAAACACTTGGTGTGTATCCTTTAATGAATGAGTTTAAAATAATTTTAATGAGCAGAAACATATTTGAAATTGTAGGGTTAAGTATTTGCATATCTGAAACATGACAGGCTTTCTTTACAAGGTTTCTTTATAATGCTTATAAAGAAACCTATACTTGTGTTATTGTGTAGTTGTCTTTAAAAATTTTCAACCTATGCTTGGCATTATAAAGAGACCTATTCTTGGCATTATAAAGAACGCATAAGGAAAAATTATCTAATCCCTTCCTATCTCTTTAGTGGTTTATTTGAATCGGGAATATTCGCCAACTAACAGAAAGTTTTATATATTTAAGTCTTCGTTAAAAGCTAGAGCATGGTACATGAGTTAGAAATATAAGGAAGGCAACTGGTTGTGCCAATTTTGTATATTAAATCATTATGGACATTAGAAATTATGGGCCATTAGAAATATAAGGATGTTTAAGGCAAATGGCAGGCAAGAGGTTAATTGATGTTGGTAGTCAATTCTATCTAAAAATTTATTGTTATGCATCCTCTGTCTATAGTTGTAAGACTTGTAACTTTGTAAGCCTAATTGTAATATTGTGTAAATTTGAAGTGATGTGTGTGTATATTTGATTTATTAATTTTATGTATAATTTATTAATTTGATTAATAATTTTATGTAACTAAATGAGATGAGGTTAAGGAATGAGGTTAAGGTTTTCCCATAACTAAATGAGTTGAGGTTAAGGTATTCCCATAATGACCTCGATCTTGTACAAGTATTAGATTTCAAATTTTGAGGAATGATAGTGTATTTGAAATTTCTACCCCTTTAAGGTTTGATGGCATATTTCCTTTTGTTTTACAGGTTTGTAAGAAAATTGATGATGTTGTGTACAGGGTGAGTTGTTTATTTTGCTTGACTATGATAGTAGTTTGCCTTATTGGAGTGTTGTTGAATATATTTAAAATGTATTTGTGTAGGACAATACAGTTAGTGAGGGTGGTAAGATTAAGCTACTTGGTAAAGTTATCGAAAGAAGCAAGGAGGTGCTGAAAAGGGTAAAGATCTTATCTTTGTTTATGGTTGAATGTGCAATGGCTTTGTTATATAAAAGTCTTATCTTTTCTTATGGTTGATTGTGGCATGGCTTTGTTATAATTTTATGGTTAAATGTGGGCTTATTGGTATATATTGTTTGTGCAGCCTGAAAATGTAAATTGTCGGGTGGAGATGTTTGGTATGATTTTGAATGAATTTTGTGAGGAAAAAAGGAAAATAGTTAAGGATATGGGATTTGCTAGACTATTTGGTTTGATTGATAGGAGACTTCCCAGGGAGTTGGCTTATTGGCTTGCTACAAGGGTTGATGTACCTAATTATTACATTGTTACTCCGGACGGGCTAGAGTTTACATTTGACCCTGTTCAAGTCTAGTTGGTTCTTGGCATTCCAAGGGGTAGTTTTTCGGTCCCGAAGGAAGCATTTGATGAAGAGATGGAAAATTTTCTTCAAGTTGTCATTAATCGATTCAGCATGACTACACCTAGCAATGTGAAAGGGATAGATATGAAAAATTTAGTGGAGTCAGTTCAAGCTCCACTTCAAGATGTTTATGAGTTTAGAATAACATTCATGCTTCTGGCCTTGGTGTATGTTTTGTGTCCTACAATATCTTATAGGCTTTGTCCTAAGCTTATACCCGCAGCCATTGCAGCAAGTCAGCCTCAATCCTATGGTTGGTGCACATTAGTCCTTGATCAACTTATGTATGCTATTAAGAGCTTTGCAAGGAGATTTTACCCAATGGGGTATTCCAAAGGATATGGAGGCTGTACAATATTTCTGTCGGTAAGTTATTTAGTTTTGCCTTTTCTAAATAATGAGACCATTACCATCACAGACCATGTTAACTGATGACAACAATTTTATTTTCAGATAATGTATCTTGATCGGTTGAAACGAACCCCAATGAAGTGGGGAGTTTTTCCCTCGAATGATAGTGTGGACAGAAACTGAGATAACAATGGCCAAGAAGGCTGACCGTCATACGAAAGGTGATTTTGGAAAATTAGGGGTAAGTGAACTTACTATTATATGCAAATAATCTGAATAATTTTTTTTTTATAATGTTAGGTGTTCTGACTGAGTTGGGTGTTCTTTGTAGTGTGTGAATATGGCGTATGGTAGGCCACATGTAAGGGATGCAATGGACATTATGCCAGTTAAAAAAAGAGCTGGGGCTGTTGCTTCTAAGGTGCGGTGCAATTATGGAATGTGTTGTACTTTGTTTAAAGTGTTTGTTGTGTGTGTGTGACTGATGGAAAATGTATTATGTCAAAACAATAGGTTGCTGAAGCTTTGTTGAAAGCTGTTGATGTAGAAGAGGAGGAGGATGTAGAGGAAGAACTTATATCCACTTAAGGTGCGAAAAAACGATCAAAGGACGGGGCGGGTTATTTCGGGTGGAATAAGTCTTCAGGTATGCAAATCCTCTTCTTGTTTAAAGTGTTTGTTGTGTGTGTGTGACTGATGGAAATGTTGTGTTGTGAAAATGGTGTGTCATCATGTATTAAATGCAGCTCTAGCTCAGCTGTAAACTTAGCTCCCACAATTTTTTTGGCTAGTAAATGAAAATTTTCTATGTGGTTTGGGTACATGCATATAAGGCGTGTGTTGCATATAAGGACATTAGTTTGTGATTTTCCTCAAAAAAAAATTGAAAAACCCTACTATTTTATAAGGATTTGTAGTTTATTTTGGTGGATCGATATAGCTTGATATGTTGTAATTTTGGTAAAGCTCCACTTGAAAGGTCTTAGTGTGCTTTGTTAGAGGCAACTGATTGTCAATCGCTAAATGCCTGCATATGGAGTATGTTCTATGGAACTTTACTTTTTGGAGGTTTTAGATTAGGGATATAGAAACAACCACGTACATAGTCTATATTGGAAATTTGGGATTGTGATGCTCACTTAAGCTCTGCTCACTTAAGACCATAGATAAAGGCTTAAAAAATCCGTTATATTTGCACCTAGGCTGTGATTTGTGAAATGGAAGGGCTTCAATCCCTAGTTCTTTGCCAATCACTTGAGAGCGTCTCTATGTCAATACAAAAGGCAGCAAAAAAATTTATGTACATGAAAAAGCCATCATCTCTTTTTTCACAGTAATTGTTATACATCCCTTTACTCTGACACCCATCATCTCTTTTTCACATTAATTGTTATACATCTACAATATTAATAATGATGATTTTATTATTGTTAATCAAAGTAACTAATAAAGTTAATGTTATTTACTCTTCTGATTACATCGTCTGTTATGCAAGGTTCCTCTTCTGCTGTTGTCTCTAACATAGATTTTTTTATTACATCTCAAGTGGCTTAATGTGTAGCACACCTGTGCTAAACAATCAGTGGGAGGAAACCCAAATAAGGGAGAAGGAGAGACAGGAGAAGGAAAGGAAGGAGCTGGAAAAGTTAAGAGACAAAGAAAGGAGAGGGAGGAACGGGAGAGGATTGAGAAGGAGAGGGAGGCTAAAGAGAAGCATGACGAGGAAAAGGAAAAGCTTGAAAGGCAGGAGCTGGAAATTGATATACAAAGAAAGGAGATGGAGGAGCGGGAGAGGCTAGAAATGGAGGCTAAGGAGAAACATGACAGGGAAGAAAAGGCTTGAAAGGGAGGAAAAAGATAGAATGGAGAAGGAACAAGAGGAATTGGACAAGCTTGAGGTAGAGCGAGAGGAAACAGAAAGGTTGGAGAGAGAGAGGTTGGTGAGGGAGAAAAAAGAGAGGTTGTAAAGTGAGGAGGAAAAACAGAAATGGATCCTATTACGAGGGCTAGAAATCCAGGAGAGAAGTGATCATGAGATAAGTTTCAGTTATGAGGAGGAAGGGTTTGATGAATGTGGTTCACCGTCGACCTTGGTTGAAAGAAGTCAGCGGAAACGGAAGACAACGACAACACCCAATCGAATAGTTCAAGGGTATGTAATCACATGGCGGCCTAGGAAGAATCGAATCCTCTGCCAACCATTGTTTGATTTTGTAAGAGTGACCACAAATTTCTCCCCAAGGAGGAGGCAGTATAGTAACATGTAAGTATTCTGTCCATAGTGATTTAGTCTGCGTATTATTGTTCTGATACTTTGATAAACTTTATTATTGTTATGATACTTTGATAAACTTTATTATTAGTGAAGAAGATCCGGTCATGCTAAGGTGTGATGGAGAGGTAGCAATTCTTAGTATGTGTTCTGGTGTAGCGCTGAATAGGGGCCAAGTAGATAATGTAGTACACGATAACAAGTTATGTTTTTTCAACTGTTAATAAAGTAAAAAGCTTATCTGATTTGATATCACCATGATGTGTATAGTATGTTAGGGTTGCTGGTAAATTGTGTGAAAAGGTTTGGGCTCATCGCTTTAAAGGCCGTAGTCGACGGTTCATGTTGGATCCTGCATTTGTGGTATATCTTGTCTTAAAAAATTTAGAGTTCATATGTTGGTAATTATTTTAATATATAGGATACTAAAGTGTGATTTGTTTTTCAAGATTCGTGTTTTGAAAATGAAGAATTCAAAAGAGTTGGACCGGGTCACACGTGTGTTTAGTAGTCAGATGTCTGGTTTAACACCGAACCTGATTAACGTGGTATGGAATGTATTCAGCTAATTATGTCGTAAATACAAAGAGGCAGTTAGTATGGAGTTTATTCAGTAGTAACGTGGTTTAAAACATGAATTTTATTTAGGTCTTTGTCCCTGTTGTTTTAAACAATCACTGTTGGTGTGTGGCCTTTTCGCTTAATCAGGAAGAGATTCTAAAGATGGACTCTATCGAAACGTCCACTGCTGCAGATCTCCACTGGCTACATGTGAAGCAACTGGTAAAAATATTTTACTCGAGTCTTTGTTAGTAACTCTATTTTTTTTAGCATGTAGATTGATTTTTTCAAATAAATAGATTTTGCTTCATACAAACTAATGACAAATAGTTTCTTCCTCCCGAGGGATAGAGAACTAGATTAATTATTTTCAACCTATTAAGGCTGCAGGTTTATTACAACATTGATAGATAGTAAAGACAATAACAGAAGGAAAGATGATGAGAAATAACATACATGTTTTCAAGGGACTATTTTTATGTTGATTTTTAAAAAATGCAGCAACCCCTCCCACTTGCGCGCAACGAAATCACTTGCGCTGGGAGGGGTCGCGCAACTCATTGAGTTGCGCGCGCCACCAGCTCGTAGAATTTTTTTTTGTTCGAGCGTTTTTTTTGTCATTGTTTTTTTTATTCGATTTTTTTTACTTGATTTTTTTATGCTATTCTTTGAATGTGACACTAAATCACGAAGAGACAACTTTGTAATTGGGAACCTATACCAAATTAAAAAGAGAAAAAGAAGACTATCCTAACACGTTGCATATAGTCACATAATCACATAAGCATGCTATAAGTCAAGATTCACGCAATGCCGTTCTAAGGTAAAAAAAGGCTTGGGTGTCCAAAGGTACCATATCTTAAAAACTGTCGCACAAATCAATCACTCAACGTGTTAACTCATGACATCGCCCTCCTAACATTTTGTTGGTGATATGGGTGGGGTGATTGTTATTGATTTTGGGATAGACGCCTAGTGTTGGCGACCCCTAGTCAATGAGCCAATCCCCAATGGTTTAAGTGTGCTATGCTTATAAATGATGCAATGTTGCTTGTTTGGTTTTTAATCTTGTGCAAAAGGAAGATATTATGCGTTCAAGTCTCGCTCTCTAACTAGAGATTATCCAAGTTCATTCTCGTTACAACCCATAGGCAACCTAGTGTTGGAAACCTTGGACCATAACTACGAATTAATCATGTAACCTCTAAGTCCCCAGTGGAGTAGAGTCGCCACTGTAAGGAGGGTGATCCCATCGTAAGGGGTACTCTCCTTAAATGCCCTTTGCCACTAAAAAGCCTAGGACTTTACACTTGTTAGGGTTTAGTAGGATTTGAATTCCTGACTGTTTGGGGGACCTTGAATTAGAATTGATTCTATTATTACGCTTTTTTTGTAAGAAACAAGTAGGAGTCGCCAATGAGTTGTAGGAAAAACTCATAAACCTCGTTCATGCCTTTCTTCCATGTGGAATTCATGGAATAATTAGCACAAATCATAAGTTTAACCATGCCCAAATTGGTCTATAAACTAGAAATGAGTTCGGGAGCGAGGGTACTAAAATAACGTTCCTTTTAGAGGGAAATCGTTATCCTAGCCCTAGTACGACCTCTACTAGCTCTTCCTTTTTTACAATTTCATCACCAAACAATATATGCAACGCAATACCTAAAACTATGTTAGTTGATTTTATTTACAAGCATTAATTCATGTAGGAATTACATCGTAATGTCGTTATTCTTATTTAATCAAATTCGTGAAAAGGACAAGAAAATAAACAAGATTCGCCTTGGCTTAAGTGATCAACCAACAATTATTTAATTCAATTCTAATCTTTATTTAACGCAAGATACTATGTGAAATTGATTAATTAATTATTTTAAAGATGATCAAACAACACTAAATAATTAATTAAAGTCCTTTTAAACAAGAAAATAAAGGTGATTTAACTAAGTGCTCGGGAATTTACCACTTCTCTTTGCTAGATCTCCGTTTAGAACACTTATAGACTCCTTGTTGGCGAACCTCCACCGTAGTAACAAAATATCAAAAGGGTGAGTGTTTAGGACAATAGGGCTAGGTTGCACAAGTTCACAAGTATTTCGCTAGAGTTTTAGGTTAATTTCTGTCTGTTTAAGCCTCGGTCTAAGCTCGTACTTATAGAGAATGATTATGTTTAGGGTTTCGAGCATTCTGCCGCAGCAGGTGTCGCGCGCAACAGAATGAGTTGCGCGCGGCATCCTAGCGCAACTAATTAGGTTGCGCTGCTATGGGCAGCGCAACTAATTGTCTTGCGCGCGACTTTATGGTAAGATTCAATTTTATATTTTCCGTATAATTCTGAATCTTCCGTAGCGCAACTCTTGAGGTTGCGCTGGGTGTCGCGCGCAACTGAATTAGTTGCGTGCGGCAGCCCAGCGCGACTCTTTGAGATGCACGTGGCTTTTTCTGTGGCAACACTAAGATTTAACCTAGGCGCTCCTAAATCCGCCATATTAGGGTTTAAGCACTGGCTTAAGCCTAATTATGATTGGGTTTAGTTAATTAGACCTTTGTTTTGGCTTTTTCTTTAATTTGGGCTAGTCTTTTGTGTTTTGTGTCTTAACCAGTTATCCATAAGTATTATTCACTTCGATCCAACACAAAGATGGTATTTATCGTCATCGCATTTCCTGTCGGGACAGGAGGCCAAAAGTAGATGTCTACAGTACCCATTTCACTGAATTCATTGGTCATTACATCAAGGAGAGCAAGGTCAGTTTCGACCTTGCTGGAATTATTTGGGATAGAGAGAGGAGACTCAACAAGAGGCTCAACATTAAGGGGAACTACATTAGACTCTATGGCAAAAAGGGGGTCGGCCTCATATCCTAAAGACTCGTCTACAGACTCAGACTTGGACTCGGACCCAGACGATTCAGATTCATCAAACATATTACCTTCGCCAGCGGTCACTTCCAACTTCTCTCCACTTGGCGTAGTGATCTTCACTGTCTTGCGCCATCCCTTTGAAACATCATCAGCTGGGACAATTAACTTAGAGGGGTCAAAATTTTTGCGTGATATGACAGCTTGAATGAGCTCAGAATCGTCATTGCAGACAGGCTTGGGTTCATTCTTTTTTTAGTCCAAAAAGAAGATTAATGTTCATATCATCAGAGCTTGGACTGGCTGGTTTCTTAGTTGTGAAGAAATCATCGCCTTCGTCAACGAAGTCACAATAAAGGAACATCTCAAAACCTGGCTCACGCTTCCCATCGTGGACGAAAGGCTCAGGGAAGTCATAGCATGACAAGTTTTCCCCTTCTTTGATGTACTAGCCGTTGAGAGTGAAAGGATATGGATCCATGGCCATTTCCGTCTTCATGGTTCGAGCATTATTATGAGCCTTCATTTTCAGGAGAGCTTGTTTCATATCTTCTTTTGTTGGCTTGAATCCCAAGCCAAAGGTATCCTTCTTAGGTGCACCAGGATGGCCCCAAATTTTAGCCATTTTATTTTTGAGTCCGAGGGTCATTCTAGGGAAATGCCCTTGCTTCTTCATAATGGTATTAACATTGGTGTTCAAATAAGGATCAAAGTCGAGGTGACACTTCTCCTCTTCTTCGATCATGAGAACATCGTCTAATAAAAATCCCCAGAGATCTTCATCTTCCTCGTCATGTTCAACATGGACAATGGGAGTATCAATAACTTGAATGCGCATGGGGGAGGCATCAATGGTGATTGGAATCCCTCCAACTATAACTTTCACCTTTTGGTGAAGTGATGACGGAATCGCCTTTAGCTCATGAAGCCAAGGACGTCCTAATAACAATTGAAAGAAGCCTTAATGTCCACCACCTGAAACTTGGTGTGACGTTCGATGGCTCCATTAGTTATATTTAACATGATAGTACCCACGGCTTGGCGGCGAGTATTATCGTAAGCACGAATCCCTTGATTAGAGGGGATCAATTCTTAATTTTTATGCCCAACTTCTTTGAAGTGCGAAGTGGGCATACATTGATTGCTGAGCTATTATCAACCAGGCTCATAGGAACATTCATCTACTTACACACCACAGTAAGGTGTAAGGCCTTGTTATGTTTGTTCCCTTGGCAATTCAGTAGTGTGAAAGCTGACCAGCCCTTGAGGAGTCATATCACTATCAACTCCTATTTTCACCAGAGCATTCATCACAACCTTTTGATGCTCGTGGGAGGTGGCCAAAAGCTTCCATACATTCATTTCCACCTTAGTCTTTTGTAATTGTTTGATCACATCAATGTTCACAGGGTCGATGGGATTAACTATTGGTTGTGATTGCGATGGAGGTGGAGGTGGACTAGGCTGTTGCAACTGTCCATTTCTGGTGAGAACTTTGACCTCAAGGTCTCCCCAAACATCTTCACTAGTGCCAAGAGGTGAACAGGCTATATCTTTGAGATAGACGTCTTCATCGTCACTATCCCAAATTCCATTCACTTCTTCACAGTTTGAAACGAATACAACTTCTGGTAGAGGTTCATTCACAGGTTGAATGAGTATTGATGGATCAAAGGAGACTTCATCTCCCATGATAGCCAAAGCATAAAAAAGGGGACCTGTTTGAATATTGGGCTTCTTGCCCCCTGGAGGGACAGGAAGTTGATTAGCATCAATCAGGTCTTAGATTGCATCCTTCAACCTCCAACACTTCTCAATAGTATGACATTTGTCTTGATGAAACTTGCAATGAGCATTGGGGTCATAGCTAGTAGTTCTGTTCTCTAGTCGAGGTTCTGGAAAGGGTCCAATTGGCATAATCAGTCCTTGACTATGCAAGCAATCAAAAGCAACATCGTAGCTCATTCCCAAAGGCGTGTAAACCCTCCTTTGCCTTTGGAATCTCTGAGTGGGAGCATTAAGAGCTAACATATCATTAACATTGACATTGTTGGTAGCATTATTGGGCTTGGAAGACCAAGAAGAAGGAGTGTCGTTCTTCTTGTTTTTCCAAGTGTTGTTGTTGTTGTTGTTGTTGTTGTTGCTACCAGTAGTCTTCATCAGTTCATCTTTGATATTGATCCCAATATCGTACACAGCTTCGAAGGTATTCAAAGGCAGAAACTTCAAGTGCTGCTTGTACTTATGAGTCAGATTTGCAATAAATTGGCGAACCATCTCTTTCGCCTTGGGTGGATCCACCAAAAGTGCAGCTATTTCTCTCCACCTGCTTAGATAAGTAGTGAAGCCTTCATTTTCCTTCTGTTTGAGAATGGAGAGTTCACGTTCAGAAGTCTTGGCTTGAATGTTACACTTGTAACGGTTCATGAAGCTTTCAGTAACATCCTCTCAAGTTGCAACATGTTTGGATTGCAGAGAGTACGTAGAACCACTGTTGACAGGCATGATCCAAGAAAAGAGGGAACACAGTAGGGAAGAGGGTCACATCTAATCCCTTAAGAGCCATGGTCACAGAAAAATCCTTCAAGTTGAACAGGGGATTATCGGTAGGCTTAAACTTGGGAATGTCAGCTGTGGAAAACTTTTCAGGAAGCTCGTCCCTTATTTGTTCTTTGATCTTGTCCATTGCAGCCTGTAGACACCCATTTGTGTCTCCCCAAAACCAAACCCAGTGATGAGTACCTTTTACGTCGAATCATAATCGAATGAAGTGAAAGTGTGGAAAGTCTAGTGTTATTGCGGTTAGTTTTAATTCTTTTCTTTCTCTCTGTTTTTGAAAACCTATTTTAAGAAAACAGCCAATCCAGTTTGGTTTGGTCCATAGCAAGGGTTCAATAATGGTGTAATTGGATGGGATTTGAAAAGAGCTTTCCAACGATATATTATAAGCCCAATTCCGATGAATAATGAGGAAGTTATGGCCAAATTACTAAACTGGGCCCGGTTTGGTCCTTATGTGCGGCCCAATGATCTAGAGGAGGGCCTAATATTGATTTATCATTCCTAATGCAATTAGAATTGATTTTAGTTTTCTAGATTCTTCTAGAAGGTTCTTTTCATTCCTAATTCAATTAGCATTGATAAATTGACTTTGGTTGACTTTTTAGAGTTTTAATCAGAATAAAAGTAGTGTTTTTAAGGAAAATACGATTTTTCCCTTCTGGACGGCTAAATTTTATCAAAATTAAGAAAACGCGTGAAACTGATTATTAGCGCCTGACGACAAGCATTAGCGCCTGGCGTTAAGGCTTGGCGCCTGGCGCTAACCTTCAGCGCCTTGCGCTAATGTCCAGCGTCTGGCGCTAATCTGTTTTATTCTCGTCGAAACTCTGATTTGTTTTTCTATCCGTCTGGCTGATTTTCTCTATAAATAGCCTCCTAAAATCTCCGTTTTCGATGATCAATTCCCATCAACTCTCTAGTTTTCTAATTCTCTTCTCTCTCTAAGCTAAAGCTTATTCTCTCTCTCTTTTCTAAACCAACCCTTTCGCATACAAAATTCCGCATTCAAAGATCTGAAAACACCTAGCGTTGTTCGAAGCTGCCTTCGCCCTAGACGTGAAAGGTTTGATTTCTGAGGGTTTGGTCCCAAATCTAGTCTAAACTTTCTTAATCTCTATTTCAATTATTTAATTTAATTGTTTATTATTTTCCTTGAAGTTACTAACGCGTGTATTTTGTTATTAGAAAAAGATACGAAGCATCCAAGTAAGTGCTTTAATTGATTTATTGATATTATAATATAAGAATCATGTCTAGGCTGTTATTATGATTCCTAATGTCATGTTAGGGCGTTTTGTTCTTCCTAGTATCATGTTTAGGGTAACAACTATAATTTCTATTATCAAATATGACAATTGTGATTCCTGCAATGCTTCCTTTTCTTCCCAATATTCATGTTAGTATCATGTTAGGGTTAAAGTTTTGATTTTTATGCTTAGTGACATGCTAGGGTTTTGTAGACACCTAAAAATGTCTCCCCAAAACCAAACCCGATGATAAATAACCTTTCATCGCCACTATTGGTCGGGTTTAGTATATAATCCCGAGAGTGCTTAAAAAATCGTATTTTATTAAATTCATATTTTTGAAAGGTCTATGGATCAGTCTTGGTGTTTGGTAAAAGCATAGTTTTAATTTTAGCCCAAGCTTGTTAATTAATTTTAAGCCCAAACCTTTTTATTTTTTTATTTTATTATTTTAGTCCGAATAATAAAAGTCAGAAAAAGCCCGAAATTATCAATCGGCACTTAAAAAGCCGAAAGAAATTAGGGTTAAAAATGAATTTAGACGGAAAAATGGACTGGAACTGACCGTGTCACGGTGCAGCCTGACCGTGTCACGGGAAATCTTCCCGTCTGACGGTGGGACTTCCCGTGACACGGGAGGTCTGCCGTGACACGAGAAGTTCCGTGTCCTTTCCGCGTAAACCCTTAATGCGTTTTCCGTTCCGTTTTCTGAAAATTTTCCGCGTCACTCCAAAACTGACCGTGTCACGAGAACTTGTACCGTCTGACGGTACAGTCTGACCGTGTCACAGGATGCTTTTTTTTTAGGGTTTTTATCATTTTAGGGTTCCGTGTGCTCCCTCAGCACATTTCCCTATAAATACCCCCTCATTTCTGATGTACGGGGCAACCAGAATTCTATTATTCTTATTTTCTCTCTTCTATGCTCTTAACCTAAACACTAGCCTACCCTTTTCACTTTAAAATTCCTTCTTCAAGCACTCAAAGGAGTCCATATTTTACTCGAGGTTCTGTCCTTAAACCAAGGCGTGAAAGGTAGAACCGTTTGAGGGTTTGGCCCCAAAATCAACCTTATTTAATTTAATTTAATTTAATTGTTGTTTTATTATTTCCTTGAAGTTACTAACTCGTTTATTATTTTGTAGTTGCAAACAAACAGATTCAAAGTAAGGATCATGCTCTTTTATTATTATTATTATTTTTTTCTAACGGTTTTATGTTGTTGGAATTGTGATTAAATTGGTTTTTATATTAATATTTGTTCTATTATTTTTATTATGATCACCATATTGCATGTTTAAAGGGAATATGTAATTGAAAATCACGCCTAATAAGATAATTTGGACAACTGGTTTAGGATCCTTTTAATCTTATTATTAATTGAAGTGATCACCAAATTTTTAGAATTATGTGTGCATTAATCTTAAACCAATTTAGTTAAATAATAGTTTGGAGCGAATTGAATTATTGTTTGTATGCCTTTGAGATCACAGGAATGCTTTTCAATATAAGAATCGAGTAGAGGCCAATACGGGCGAATGTGACTCCATGACTCACTTCGTACCATCATCCCCGATCCTCCTTTCGTGGTTCCGAACCATATGGAGTTAGTAATCTCATGGATTATGAATGGGGTGTAACCTTCACGGGTCAATCGTTGTTGCCTTCGTTGTCCCTTTATCGCGGTTGCCTTTTATGATCCGTGAACGGTTTACAAGTTCCTTAAAAACTTGTTGGCGGCTCCCTACTTTATTTGTCCCTAATTGTTGTCCCAAATCGTAATGTCAATTCCCACTTCCTATGAGTGCCAAGCATATTCACCACATGCTTTTAACGTAGGCGCACTTCAAACGACGCCTACAATTTGGCGACTCCACTGGGGAGGATTCTTAATTATTTATCGATTTGAGTGATCGGTATTTAATTAAGATGAGTGGATGAGACTTGAAAGATTCTTGAAAAAAGTACTCCTGTGATTAATTTGGCATTTTTGCATCTGCATAGACGTTTTAACGTCGCATTCAGGTCTGTCCCGTAGGAAAAATTGGATAACTTGATTGCGCGCGAAGGAAAATAGGGCACCAGCCAGATTTTCTGACTGCCGTGTCACGGTAGAGACGGTACACTGTACCGTGACACGGGAATTTCTGCCGTGTCACGGCAGTCCTAAAATCAGTCCGGTGACCTATTTTCTTTTCTCACAGTCAACTTCCTTCGATTTTTCTGAAAAAACGTATGTGTTCTACATGCGTCTTAGCCCCGGGGGATTTAAGCTCTATCAACCCAAAAACGCTCATGGAAATAAGGGTTCATCCGAGTTATTAAATCCACCCAAACCATGGAATCGAGTTCGATTTCATCACGAACTCGCGGAGCCGCCCGTTGGCATACACCCTCAAGGGAGGCTGCCTTGCTAACGCGTCCAAACTCTTAACCATGGTACCCTTTGACACCCAAAACTTGACCAATAGTTTAACATAGATCTTGACTTTAGGCTGCGAACTTTTTTTACATCATCGTGCCGTGCCTAAATGTTATGTGTTTGCTTGGTGCTAACCCTCATGCGTTTGCTCTTCTTGTTTAACCCATGACCGAGGGTTTTTATTCTCACATCGTAATTAGTACGGACTTAAAATTGATTAAAATCTGAAAAAAAAATCACAAAACTGACCTGGAACTGCGCACCGTGTCACGGCGTCTTCTGTCGTGTCACGGTGAACAGTGTCGTGACACGGGAAAGTCTACCGTCTGACGGTAGGCTGAACCGTGTCACGCCAGTCTGCACCGTGACACGGTGCCCAGGAAAGTGTCCCGTCAGTCTTTTTTCTCGATTTTTGTGTCCAGTATTGAGTCGTGTCTAGCTATACGGTCAAAAAACGCGTCTATAACCTCACCTAATCACTCACATGTTATGTCCACACACTTTTTTTAGTCGTGCACCACTTTTGACCGTATTTTAGGGAAGTCTCGTTTTTGCGTCGTTTTTTTTTCGGAGTAAGTCGGATGGTATCTGTAGAAACCCATTTGTGTCTCCCCAAAACCAAACCCAGTGATGAGTGCCTTTCACGTCGAATCATAATCGAATGAAACGAAAGTGTGGAAAGGTCTAGTGTTGCGGAAAGTTTTATTTTCTCTTCTACCTGTTTTTTGAAAACTTTATTTTAAGAAAACAGCCAATCCAGTTTGGTTGGTCCATGATAGGGGTCCAATAGTGGTGTAGTTGGATGGGGTTTGCAAAGACCTTTCCAACGATATATTATAAGCCCAATTCCGATGAATATTGAGGAAATTATGGCCAATTTACTAAACTGGGCCCGGTTTGAATTTTAAGTACGTCCCAATGATCTAGAGGAGGGCCTAATATGATTTATCATTCCTAATGTAATTAGGAATGGTTTTGGTCTTCTAGAACATTCTAGAAGGCTTTATCATTCTTGATTCAATTAGGATTCTTTAGAGTTTTAATTAGATCGAATAGCATTTTCGACTGAAATTATATTATTTTATCTTGCAGTACGAGATTTTTATCAGAATTTTGAAAACGCGTTAAAAGCCGGTTTGGCGTCCAACCCCAGGCCTTGGCGCCTGGAACCAGGACTGGCGCCAGACGCCAGTCATTGGCGCCTGGCGCTAGCCATTGGTCCTGGCGCCAATAAGCCAGGGCTGGCGCCAAGTTGTTTTTGCGATCTTCAGACTCTGTTTTGATAAATTATCTTTTTTTGGCTGATTTTCTCTATAAATATCATATCAAAACTCCATTTTCATTCACGGTTTGTCAACACAAAACAATCAACAATCATCAATTTTTATGAACAAGCATTAGTCATTCATCTATCTCTTTCATCTCTTTTCTTAATTCTCTTTCAAAATTCCGCATTCACAAGATCTAGAAACACCTAGCCATATTCGAAGTTGCCTTCGCCCTAGATGTGAAAGGTTTTAATTTCTGAGGGTTTAGTCCCAAATCTCTCTTTCAATTATTTAATTTAATTGTTTGTTTATTTATTTTCCTTGAAGTTACTAACGTGTGTATTTTGTAATTAGAAAGAGGTACGAGGCATCCACGTAAGTAATTTAATTGGTTTTTATTGATATTATGATATAGAAATCATGATTAGGTTGTTATTGTGATTCCTAATGTTATTTTAGGGCTTTTTGATCTTCCTAGTATCATGTCTAGGGTATTTTTAATATTAAATATGATTTCTATGATGCCTTTTATTCTCTTCCTAATATTCATGATTGTTAGTATCATGTTAGGATTAAAGATTTGATTTTTATTGTTTAGTGACATGCTAGGGTTTGTTATTAATCTTGTTAGTATCATGCCTAGGATCTTGCTATGCTTTAACATGATTATGATTAATATTTTATGATTGATGAATTATTATTATTAATGATGTTGATAATATTTATTATGTTGCTTGATATGCATATTATTATTATTTTATATTGTTATTGCTTGATCACCTTTTATGCATGTTAAAGGGAATTTGGTACTTGTAACCACGCTTAATAAGATATTAACAATCTTATTTAGGGTTAATTGTGATTATAATTCAAGTGATCGCCAATAATAGTTTATATGTGCATTAAATTCAACCAACATAGATTAAACAGGTTTAGGGTTAATCCTATTGATTGTATCTTAATCAGAAAGCGCACATGAATACGAGCAGAATAAAGTAGAGGCCTATTATTAGGGCAGGTTCAATCTCTTTTAGGTTGGATTTGTACCTTCATCCCCGAACCCTTATTTGGTTCATGACCTTATGGAGTTGACGATCTCTTGGATCGTTAAGGGGTATAACCTTCACCTTGGAACGGTTTACAAGTTCCTTAAAAACTTGTTGGCGACTCTTTTGCTCTATCTTCTTCCCTTTTGGACGCCACCGTACTTTAGTGTATGATCATAGTGGGGTTCAAGCTAGTGAGATTCTAAAGGCTTGAAACTATTCCCTACAGTATCCTCCCATATTTTCTTTTTTTTTTTTTTTTAAAAAAAAAATAAATAAAAAAAAATAAGTAGAGCTTCAAATTTCTTTTTTCTTTTAATCCGGATAGGTTAAGGTTAAGTGTGGTCATTAAAGGTGTGTTTGTTTCGGTGTCACAGCGCTTGGGCAAGAAGCAAGGGTAGATTGTTACGGTTCGAGTCCATACCTCAACAACCTCCTGTATCAAAGAGGCGTACAAGGAAACCACCTCAGTCATCTCCACAAGATCCGTCTCCAGTCTACTTTCAACCAATGGCCACTAAGGAAGACATCGAGAACCTCAACAGGACAATCGAAAGGTTGTCTGACATGATGCAGACACTCACTACTAGAGTCAGCACTGTAGAGCAAGACAAGCAAAACAGTGTCACTGCTGCTGCGATGGACAAGATCAAGGAACAGATGATCAAGATTTCAGAAGAGTTCACTTATGTGGAACAGCCTGTCACTTCCTCGTCCATAAGAGAGAAGCTTCCTGAGAAGTTTTCCACTGCTGATATTCCCAAGTTCAAGCCTACTGATAACCCGCTTTTCCATTTGAAGGCTTTTTCTGCAACTATGGCTCTTAAGGGAGTAGATGTGACACTCTTCCCTACGGTGTTTCCTCTTTCCTTAGAGCATGCCTGTCAACAGTGGTTCTATTCTCTGGAATCCAAGCATGTCGCGACCTGGGAAGATGTTGCTGAAAGCTTTATGAACCGGTACAAGTGTAACATCTAGGCCAAGACTTCTGAACGTGAACTCTCCATTCTCAAACAGAAAGAGAATGAAGGCTTCACCACTTACCTAAGCAGGTGGAGAGAAACAGCTGCGCTCCTGGTAGATCCTCCCAAGGAGAAGGAAATGGTTCGCTTGTTCATTGCCAATCTGACGCATAAATACAAGCAACACTTGAAGTTTCTGCCTTTAAGTACCTTTGAAGTTGTACACGATATTGGAATCAATATCGAAGATGAACTGATGAAGTCTGTTGGTAGCAACAATAACAACAGCACTTGGAAAAACAAGAAGAATAACACTCCTTCTTCTTCGTCTTCTAAGCCCAATAATGCTACCAACAATATCAACATCAATGATGTGCTGGCCCTTAATGCTCCTCCTCAAAGATTCCAAAGGCAAAGGAGGGTTTATACACCTTTGGGAATGACTTATGATGCTGCTTATGACCGTCTTCATGGTCAGGGACTGATTATGCCAATCGGACCATTTCCAGAACCTCGACCTGAGAATAGGACCGCCAACTATGACCCCAATGCTTATTGCAAGTATCATCAAGGCAAGGGTCATAACACTGAGAAGTGTTGGAGGCTGAAAGACGCAATCCAAGACCTGATAGATGCTAACCAACTTCCTGTCCCTCCAGGGGGCAAAAGCCTAACATTCAAACAGGTTCTCTTTCTGATGCTTTGGCTATCATGGGAGATGAAGTCTCCTTTGATCCGTCAATACTCATTCAACCTGTGAATGAACCTATGCCGGAAGTTGTATTTATCTTAAGCAGTGAAGAAGTGAACGGGATTTGGGATAGTGATGATGAAGATGTCTATCTCAAAGATATAGCCTGTTCATCTCTCGGCACCAGTGAAGATGTTTGGGGGGACCTTGAGGTCAAGGTTCTCACTAGAAGTGGACGGTTGCAACAACCTAACCCACCTCCACCTCCACCACAATCAAATCCGATAGTTGATCCCATCGACCCTGTGAATAGCGATGTGGTCAAACAACTACAAAAGACCAAGGTGGAGATGAATGTATGGATCAGTCGTTTCAGCTACAAAAAATCAGGCACGTAAAGTGCCGTGACACGGCACTGTTCACCGTGTCACGGCAAAACCTGCCGTGTCACGGGAAGCGTATTATTCAGCGGTTTGTTTTACGCGTGTGAAAAGATAAATTCTGGGCAGCTTCGAGCGCTTTTTCTATAAAATAAGACCAGATTATTCATGATATGCATAATTACGAAACACAAAATAATTTAGAATTTCATATTTCAATAATCATGTCTCAGAATTTTGATAATACATTGCGCGACTGGTCTTATTCTTTGACCAATGCTGAAAAAAGAGAGTTAGAATTATTTCATGTCAGGGGTTTGCTAGCCCTGCGACATGTAGCTATTGAACATGATTTTCTTAGAGAAGCATTAGATTATTGGAGTCCAGAAACGCACTGTTTCAAATTTGATTATGATGAAATCTTTCCTCTGCCATTATGATGAAATCTGTCCTCTGCCGGAGGAATTTGGTGCAATCTTTGGATTTTCTGCTAGGAATCTTATAGCTATGCCTACCTTACGTGAATATTATTACCAAGACTTTGAACGCCATCTGAATCTAACAGATCCAGATTTAAATAGAATTGTTTGTGGTAATGAAGTAGACTTAGAAAAACTTGCTAACTTATATTTTAATCGCCCTATCTCTGAGTCTTATCATGTGTATCGTAGAAGGGCATATATTTTTTGCATGTTTAGCAAGCTACTTTTTGCAAACGGTAGGGTAGGACATGCTTGTCTAGCATCTGTGCTTGAGCATGTTGAATCCGGAAGATCTTCTATGCCGACGTGCCTTGGAGAAACTTTTCGTGGTCTTGACGAGGCAAAAGCTGACCGAAAAGCCATCATGAAGGGCCATCTGGTACTATTACAGGTAAAAATACGCTCTGAATAGCCCCCGTGACACAAAACAGGCACCGTGTCACAGTTGGGGTCTGCCGTGACACGGTTAGAACTGCCGTGTCACGGGAATCTGCAGTTTTTTTTTTTTTTGATTAATATTCTTTTTTCTTTTTTTTTTTCGCAGATTTGGTTGATGGAGCATTTAAAATTATTTGAAGCCCCCGACGATATTGAAAAATACGGCCCTAACGACTTAGTCCGTAGGAAGAAGAATTACTCTGCGAACATGTCGTATGAAGATTGGAAAAATTTCTTTGCAAAGAGAGAATTTTCCATTCGTTGGGTGGTGCCTTGGTGGAGGCTTACTAGGATGGTTGGCACGAATGAAACTCCATATTGCTGTGTTCCTAGTATCTCCAAACTGACCTTTTACTGTCCCTCTGGACTGATGCGGCAGTATGGACTTGAACAAGTAATTCCACGCTATAACGATAGTCCTCGTGAAGTATCGTTGCATGAAAGTAACGTTCACAAGTACGAGGCTTATTGGATTGGAAGACCTTTGTGGACCGTTTCTGCAAGTGACCAAGCTCCTCCTCCTTTATCTAGTGCATACAAGGCATGGTTAAACCCTAGAAGTAGGAGGGAACGATTCGGATCGCGCAAGTCTGATGTAAAGAGTCGTCTTGGAGAGAAGAAAGCTCCTCTTAAAGATCGCCTAGGTCCGAGAACACAAGGAATTGAGTTTAAGACTCCTAAGATGCCAAGAAAGAAGACCTATATGAAAGGAAAGGGTAAAGAAAAGATGGTGTATAGGGAGAATCAACCGAAAAAGTTCAAGAAAGGTGAAAGGGGTGAAAGTTCGACTAGGGGTGTGACGATTCAGGCTACAAAAGACACACTTATGGTGAAGGCCGACCTAATTGAACAAGAGAAGGATGTTCCTAAAGAGAAGAGAGATTGGATCAATAGTGCTTTGCATTTTATTATTTATAATTTTTATTTAAAATAAGGCATATGATGCCAATATTGTAGTCGCATTTATTTTAATAATAATAGCGCATTTATTTCAGCCTTTAAAATAAAAATTACAATGACTTTTATTAATTATCCGAGTCAAGGAGTCGGACGCAATGGAAGAACGAAAACAAAAACTCGAACAATAAATTCGCAACGGATGCGCCAATAAATAAAACGGGAAACTGAAATTCTGCCGTGTCACGGTCAAGGGGTCCCGTGACACGGTTCAAATTTCCGCGTCACGACAAATTTTTTTTTTTTTTGACAGACAGGGGTGACGTGGCACGGAACAATTCTCCCGTCAGACGGGAACAGATCCCGTGTCACGGGAGGCGCCCTGTCTTTTTTACCGTTCATAGGTTGCCGTGACACGGGAGTTTCTCCCGTCAGACGGGAAGATATCCTTTGTCGTGGCATATTTACCCTTTTTTTTATTTTTTTATTTTTTTATTTTTTTTTATTTTGCCGTGACGCAATGCTGAACCGAGCGCATATTAGATCAGTAGAGGGAGGATTTTTTTATTTTAAAGTGGTCGGGCCCCCTTGAGGGGTTGCCTACGTATCCTAAAAAGGAATCAGGCCAGACGTAGCTCTATTGGGTCATGAACCCATGCGACTAGGCGTAGAATTTCTTGAGTTGATCCAAGTTGGTTAAATTATGGAAGCCATTACCGTCCATGTCTACCAATTGTGCCGCTCCGCCAGACAGGATGGCTTTAACAATGTACGGGCCTGACCAGTTCGGTCTGAATTTTCCTCTTGGATCTAACACATTTTTGCGAAGTGCCTTAAGCACTAGGTCACCCTCTTTGATGTTCCTGGTCTTGAATTTTTTATTAAATGTCGTGCCATACGCTGTTGGTAGGTTTGGACATGATGCAAAGCTGCCAAGCGTTTTTCATCAAGCAAGATCAATTCGTCGTATCTTGTTCTAATCCAGTCGACTTCATCTAGTTGGCTTTCCAATGCGATTCGGAGAGAAGGTATCTCGAGCTCGATTGGTTGTACAGCTTCGACGCCATAGACCAAAGAGTAGGGGGTAGCCCCTGTCGATGTACGAACAGAGGTTCGATAACCCCAAAGGGCGAAATGTAGCTTACTTGGCCAATCCTTATAATTTTCCGTCATCTTTTCAATGGTGGTCTTCACATTTTTGTTGGCCGATTCGACTGCTCCGTTCGTTTGTGGTCTGTAAGGTGATGATTGATGATGTTTGATATGATATTTCTGCAACAATTCCGCGCATTCGGCTTGGAAATGTGTTCCATTGTCACTGATCATCTCATGTGGTACCCCATAGCGGCATATAATATTTTTCTCAATGAATTGAGCTACATGTTTTGCCGTCAGCTTGGCATATGAGGCTGCCTCAACCCATTTGGTGAAGTAGTCGATTGCTACGAGAATGAATTCATGCCCCCCTTGTCCTGGTGGTGTGATTTTTCCAATGATGTCAATGCCCCAAGTGGAGAAAGGCCATGGAGAAGTATACGTGTAGAGAAGTGAAGGTGGAACATGCTGTAAGTTTGCATAGATTTGACACTTCATACATTTCTTGACGTACTCGTGACAATCTCGCTCCATAGTAGTCCAATAGTAACCTTGTCGTTGAATCTTTTGGACTAACATCTTTGCATTCATGTGAGTTCCACATATACCAGCATGAAGGTTTTCCATGGTTTTATGTGCTTCTTTCTTGGCTATACATAAGAGATTCCTTCTTGTTGCGGTTCTCTTGTGGAGTTCTCCCCTGATGAGCACATACTGTGAGGCCAGGAGCCTCAAAGCACGGCGTGCCCTTTTATCAGTATTAGGAGGATATTCTGCTCTTGTCACATAATTAAGGATGTCTGTATACCATGGTTCTTCATCTTCTTCCTGTGATTCTTGTTCATCATCAAGTGCATGAACATAAGCTGGTTTATAGCTTCTCTCTATGGTCAGTGGCATTCTGATCGTGTCAGCTGGAATTCGCACCATTGATGCTAACTTAGCTAGTGCGTCGGCAAACTGGTTTTCTTCTCTCGACAAATACGTATATTCCACTTCATCTAGTTGCTCCGTGAGAGTTTCCAGATGAGCTTGATACGTAGAGAGACTTTCACTCCTCACTTTCTTAGAGATTTGGTTAATGATTAGTGAAGAGTCACCGTAGATTCTGAGTTTCTTGATTCCCAAGGCGACAGCTATTTCTAATCCCAAAATGCATGCTTCATATTCTACGGCATTATTGGTGACATCAAAATCGAGCTTCATGGAAATTGGGATGTGCTCTTCATTGGGTGATACGAGCAAGACTCCCACACCACATCCCTTTTGGTTTGAAGCTCCATCGAAATAGAGCGTCCAACTATCGTCTTCGGTCATGAGTAAATCTTCATCAGGGAAATCGTACTCATCTTCTTCTTTTTCAGCTTCTTCTAGCAGAAAGTTTGCTAAGAAGTCAGAAACTGCAGAACCTTTGATGGCCTTTTGTGGCACAAATCTCAAGTCAAATTGAGCTAGATTGACTATCCATCTTGATAATCTGCCGTTGAGTGTTGCTTTCTCGAACAGGTATTTGAGAGGATCCATCTTAGACACGACATGCACTGTATAAGTGAGCATGTAATGTCTCAGTTTCTGTGTGGCCCATACAAGTGCGAGACACAATTTCTCGAGTGGCGTGTATCGCGTCTCATATCCTTGGAGTTTCTTGCTCAAGTAATAGATTGCATTCTCCTTGCTTTCGATCTCTTGTGCTAGCATTGCCCCCATCGTTTCTCTTGTGACCGTAAGGTAGAGTCGAAGAGGAAAGTCAGGTATTGCCGGCGCTAGCACAGGTGGGTTTGCCAAATACTCTTTGATTTTGTCAAAAGCCTTTTGGCAGTCATCATCCCATGTGACTGGGACATTCTTCTTAAGCTTCTTGAATATAGGTTCACATATCGCTGTGAGCTTTGATATGAACCTACTTATGTACTGCAACCGTCCAATGAAGCCTCGAATCTCCTTCTCGTTTTTGGGTGGTTGCATGGCCATGATCGCTTTTACTTTTGAAGGATCTATTTCAATCCCTCGAGAACTGATCACATATCCAAGTAATTTGCCGGACGTGACTCTGAATGCACATTTTGCTGGATTTAATCTCATGTTGTACTTACGGAGTCTTTTAAAAAACTTGCGAAGTGCGACAATATGGCCTGGGCGATCCTTAGACTTGACAATCATATCATCGAGATAGACCTCCACTTCTTTGTGCATCATGTCATGTAAGAGTGCTGTAGCTACTCTTTGGTAGGTGGCACCCGCGTTTTTCAACCCGAATGGCATTACCGTATAGCAATATGTACCCCACTGTGTGATGAATGTGGTTTTCTCCATGTCTTCTTCGGCCATCAATACCTGATTATATCCAACGTAACCATCCATGAATGACAGGAGTGCGTGGTTTGCTGTATTATCGACCAGAATGTCAATGTGAGGTAGAGGGAACCCATCTTTTGGGCTTGCTTTATTGAGATCCCTGTAATCAACACACATTCTGACCCTTCCATCCTTCTTTGGAACTGGGACCACATTTGCTATCCATTCCGGATACTTGGATACTCTGATGAAACCTGCGGCCAATTGCTTCCTGATTTCTTCCTTGATTTTGAGAGCCACATCTGGTTTCATTCGGCGCAACTTTTGTTTGACAGACTTCATACCTGGAATGAGTGGTATCGTATGCTGAGCTATATCCCTGTCAATTCCTGGCATATCTTGGTATGACCAAGCAAATACATCAACAAACTCACTAAGCAAGTTAATTAGCTCTTTGCGTTCATCTTGACTTAGTGTTAATCCAATTTTTACTTCTTTAACAGTCGTATCATTGGAAATATTAACTGTTTTTGTATCTTCAATAACTGCTGTTTTATTTTCATGTTCTTCCATTGCTTTTATTATTTCTTTGTCATTTTTATCATTGGCAAAGCAATATTGATCAGGGCTAGGGGAATGGCACACATCGTAAGCAAAGGTACTCATTTTATTGAAATCACTGGCTAATACATCAAGAGAGGCAAGGTCAGCTGCGACCTCACCAGAATTATTAGGACTAGAAGGATAGGGCTCATCAAGAGACTCAGAGTTGGACTATATAGCAGAAAGAGGGACAGCCTCAGACTCTAAGGACTCATCTACAGACTTAGACTCAGACTCGGACTCGGACCCAGACGATTCAGACTCATCAAACATAGGACCCTCGCCAGCGGTTATTTTCAACTTCTCTCCACTTGGCGTAGTGATCCTCAATGTCTTGCGCCATCCCCTTGAAATGTTGTCAGCTTGGACGATTAACTCGGAGGGGTCGAACTCCTTGTTCGCTATGACCGCTTGAACGAGCTCAGAGTTATCATTGCAGACCGGCTTGGATTCATTTTTCTCCATTCCAAAAAGAAGGTTAATTCCCAGATCATCAGAGTTCAGGCTTGCTGACTTCTCGACTGTGGAGAGTTCTTCATCGATGAAATCACAATCGAGGAACACCTCGAATCCCGGTTCACGGATCCCCTCGTGGACAAATGGTTCGGGGAATTCATAGCATGGGAAGTCTTCCCCTTCTTAGATGTACTGGCCGTTGAGAGTGAACGGATATGGATCCATGGCCATTTCTGTCTTCGTGATTCAAGCATTGTTGCGAGCCTTCATTTTCAACGCAGCCTGTTTCAGATCTTCTTTTGTCGGCTCGAATCCTAAGCCGAAAGTGTCCTTCTTGAGTGCACCAGGATGGCCCCAAGATTTAGCCATTTTCTTCTTGAGCCCAAGGGTCATTCCAGGGAAGTGACCTTGCTTCTTCAGAATGGCGTTGATACTGGTATTTGAATAGGGATCGAAGTCGAGATGGCACTTTTCCTCTTCTTCGATCACAAGAACATCATCTAGTGAAAACCCCCAAAGATCTTCATCTTCCTCGTCGTGTTCAACATGGACGATGGGAGTATCAATAGCTTGAATGCGCATAGAAGAAGCATCGATGGTAATCGGAACCCCTCCAACTATGGCTTTCACTTTCTGATGAAGCGACGACGGAATCGCTTTTAGCTCATGAAGCCAAGGGCGTCCTAACAACAGATTGAAAGAGGCCTTAATGTCCACCACCTGAAATTTGGTGCGACGTTCGATGGCCCCAGTAGTTATATTCAGTACGATAGTACCCACGGCTTGACGACGAGTATTATCGTAAGCTCGAATCCCTTGAGTGGAGGGAGTCAACTCTTCATTCTTTATACCCAACTTCCTTGCAGTACGGAGTGGGCACACATTGATTGCAGAGCCATTATCAACCAGGCTCATAGGAACATTCATCTTCCTACACACTACAGTGAGGTGTAAGGCCTTATTATGTTGGTCCCCTTCCGGGGGTAGATCCTTATCAGAAAAGGAAATCAGATTGCTGGTACTCGGCAGCTCAGTAGTGAGAAAGTTGACCAGTCCTTGGGGAGTCATGTCGTCATCGACTCCTATCTTCACCAAAGCATTCATTACAGCCTTTCGATGCTCGTGGGAAGTGGCCAAAAGCTTCCATACATTCATCTCCACCTTGGTCTTTTGTAGCTGTTTGACCACATCGCTATTCACAGGGTCGATGGGATCAACTATCGGATTTGATTATGGTGGAGGTGGAGGTGGGTTAGGTTGTTGCAACCATCCACTTCTAGTGAGAACCTTGACCTCAAGGTCCCTCCAAACATCTTCACTGGTGCCGAGAGATGAACAGGCTATATCTTTGAGATAGACATCTCGGGGATCCTGGTCAAAGTCTTGGTAATAATATTCACGTAAGGTAGGCATAGCTATAAGATTCCTAGCGGGAAATCCAAAGATTGCACCAAATTCCTCCGGCAGAGGACAGATTTCATCATAATCAAATTTGAAACATTGCGTTTCTGGACTCCAATAATCTAATGCTTCTCTAAGAAAATCATGTTCAATAGCTACATGTCGCAGGGCTAGCAAACCCCTGACATGAAATAATTATAACTCTCTTTTTTCAGCATTGGTCAAAGAATAAGACCAGTCGCGCAATGTATTATCAAAATTTTTAGACATGATTATTGAAATATGAAATTCTAAATTATTTTGTGTTTCGTAATTATGCATATCATGAATAATCTGGTCTTATTTTATAGCAAAAGCGCTCGAAACTGCCCAGAATTTATCTTTTCACACGCGTAAAACAAACCGCTGAATAATACGCTTCCCGTGACACGGGAAATTCCACCGTGTCACGGGAACCTTTGCCGTGACACGACAGGTTTTGCCGTGACACGGTGAACAGTGCCGTGTCACGGCACTTTACGCACCTGATTTTTTCATCTTTTCCGTATCTATCCGGATTTTTTTTTATATTTTCTTATCTTTAACGTTTATTTTTCAGTCTTTTATGAGAGTTTTATTTCTAATAAAATTCTCACCTTTTTTATTTTTATCTTTTTTTAAAATTTTATTTCTTATATTTATTTTTCAGTCTTCTCTGAGAGTTTTATTTCTAATAAAATTTTCACCTTTTTATTTTTATCTTTTATTTCTTAATATTTGTTTTTTTTTTTTTATTTTTTTTTTATTTTTTTTATATTTATTTATTCATCACTTTATTTTATTTCTTTTCCTTTTCTTTACTTTTGGGGAAATTTTATCTTGAGTGTTTTTTTTTTATTATTTCTTTTCTTTTGGGGAAGGTCGGTACCCTCCATTACTCCACTTATGTTTTTTCGTCGTGTCATCAATAAGTACACAATCACACACAAAGAGTCTCAAACACACACTAAAACACACAATAATAGATATATAAACTGTAAATAAAGTACAAAGAGTCGTAATATATAAATATGTCAAGTGTCATCATAGTATGTACAAAGAGTCATAATACAAAAAACCCTCGGTCAAAAATCTCTAGAATTAGAATCAGTCGCGTCTCCACCCTGTGCATGTGATCCGCCCTGGGTATATGGGAACGGCGAACCGAAGAGTCCCTCGACCATCCGAGTACGGGGAGTAGCGTCCCTACTAGTCCCCGTAGGCCCAGCAGTAGCCAAGCTCAAGGCAGGACCCGTCCAACCGGAAAACGGAGTAGACTGGCCCAAAGATACTGGAATCGTCGGCGAAGGCATCGTCCCATACATCGGAACTGAGAACAAGCCCGACAGCGGTGGAGGAATCCCGGATAATGGGGCCGAGAATGAACCAGGATCCAAGGGAGACCCAAACTCAGGAACTGGAGGCTGTGAAAATGACGCACGCTGAGAAGACTGACCCTGCTGCCCGTAGTCTGAGGCTCTCGCTGAGAACGCCGGTGAACCTCGGGAGATCGTCTACCACGACCAAGATCCTCCTCGTCCGAGCCTCTGGGCCTCGAGCGCGAGCGGGACCTCCGTCGCTCCTGAAAAACAAAAAATCAAAAGGTGTCAATGATGCGAAATAAAACAAATGGTAGAAATAAAAAAGTAAGTGATACCTCAAGGACGTCGCTAGAGCTCCGACAACTCGCACCACGCCGAAGCTTGATGATGCAATACTTCAGCGCGTCCACCAGCTTCATGATTCCCATCACCTCCGGGCGGTTAGGCTGAGGATAAAACAAAGAAAAATCAGTAATAAGCAGCATTAAAAGAGTAGATAATGTGACGAAGAAAACTCACCGGCTTAAAAACCTCGGGCACTGACTCCTGCGCCTGTCTATAACCCTCCGGCGCGTCGACAATATGGTCCTCCGTGATACCGATCGGCCCAGGGTAGCGGACAGACTGAGGAGGAATCTGAACCCTCCCCACAGGGTGAATGGTCGTCTGAAAATATGATCGAATAATCAAGTTATTCGACTATTTAAAACAGAGACTAGCAAAGAAGATTCTCGAAAGAAATCATACCTCGGGAAGACGGGGTGGAGGAGCCAGAGAGGGAAGTAAATCCCGTGCGTAGTCGCTCTCCATGTGAACGAGCTCCTGCTACGGAAGAGTGTAACGCTCTCCCCTGTTGATCAACCCTCTGATCAAGCGGGAGTCCAGCATCGACTCTGGCGGGGATGAAGGCACCACAAAGCGGTCGCCGCTATGCTGACGGACGACTCGCTCCCCTAAATACCAGACGAAGCGCCCAGTACCAACCAAGATGGTACGGTATGCTGAAAGACGTAGGGCCTCGGGTAGATCAGTCATCCCGGCCCCAAGGACGGTACTGGACATCGATGGGGACCTGGAAACCATAAAAAGTCGGGCGTGAACAACGGAAACAACATCAGAAGGAAAGAATGCAACAAAACTAATCCTTACGCCAACGGAAAAGGTGCCACAGCGTAGTAGCCCACGAAGCGCCGGAACGGACTCCACCCGCGACTCTCCTCGGTCGCGCCAGCTGGCCCTGACAGGAAAGTTGTGGACCGCTCCCCGACGCCGGCGAGGAGCCAAGCCAGGGAAGTACTCGTAGAACCATATCTGCAACAAAGTGATACTTAGTACACGAGTCGAATAAGCTATAATGAAACAAAAAAGGGAAAAGATCATCACCTCTACGACTCTCCACAGGCCGTAAACGGTGACAGGGGACTCGTCATTCAGCTGACGGCAGCCATGACGTAGAGACAGCAGAAGATCCGCGTACCCAAGACTGGCCCAGCTGTAGGACCTTATCTCTGGGATCATGGTCAAAGACGGGAGGTAGCAGAGGAGCACGCGTGAACTCCTGTCGGGAGAGAGGGTCATAGAAATAAGGATCAAGATGAAGATCCGCACCCGCTGCTCCGCCGTCGTATCCTCCATATCAAAGCCACGAGCAAGAACTGAAGCCGACTCCGATCGTCCACTCCTAGGACCACCTCGTGACACCGGTCGAGTCCTGATGTGTTGAACGATCGGACCCAACAAATCAGCTACCTCAACCGATGTCCAGGATAGATCAGACATCTGGCCTACTGCCCGGTCAGTAAAGCGCAGCCCGCTGATCATGCTGAAGTCTAAGGGGGTCACTGTCATCTCCCCCCAAGCGAAGTGAAACGTGTTGGTAGTATCCCAGAAATATTCCAACAATGCGCGAACGACCGTCGCGCCGCAACCTCGGGGGCTGCGAAACCCTGCAACCGCCGCGTAGAAATCGACCAAGCCAGACGACTCCCATAGGGCGCTCGTAGCAGGATCCCTCGTAATAACCTGGTGAAGCCGAGGGATCAAATCACCGGCCCCGAAACCATGCCGGAGAAGTGTGCCATCGACTATGCCGGAGAGTGCACGGTGAGAGACGTGGTTTTCACGGCAGAAAACCAGCTGGTCTTGGGTCCACGGAGGTGGAACCCACCTGCCCCTACTCGTAGATGTCCGAGGCTCGGACTCCAAGACGTCGTCGTCCATGCCCTCAGGGACAAAGGGAGTGTCCTCCCGAAAAGCCCGACGCCGGCGAGGGTAGAAAGGTCGCAATCTCGTCGTCTAGGCATGCTATTATCAAAATCTAAATGTTTAGCATCATTTCCTAAACATTTAATTCAAGTTGCATATTTAAATGTTTAGCATCATTTCCTAAACATTTAATTCAAGTTGCATATTTATAATAAAAATCTAAATACTTAGCATCATTTCCTAAGTTATTTAGTTGTTTATTGAATTATATGATAAATTTTATTAAAATCTAAATGTTTAGCATCATTTCCTAAACATTTTAAATTCCAAAATAATAATCTAAATACTTAGCATCATTTCCTGAGTTATTTAGTTGTTTATTGAATTATATGCTAAATTTTTACCTCAAGGCTAAAAATTGGCAAAAATTATGGTATTTAGTTTCTCCATGACAAACTAATACTACAGTTCTCCTAGCCGCATGATACTATGTTCTCCATGACAATGTAGTATATATACAAAATATGAATTAACACATCATTTCACAAAATTCACCATTTCGAAACATGAACATTATTTCACAAAGTAGCACCAAAAAATGGTGATTTGCTCAATTCTCCATCAAATCATGCAATTTTTGTCTCAAATTTCTCACAAATACACATGTACACATATACAAGTAAAATCATGGCAAGAATTTCAACATAAAGCTTCAAAATCAAAAACCCCCAAATTGATTTTTTAGGGTTTGTCATGAAATTGTTAATGTGAAGCACATTCAAAGCAAAAATCAAAGGGAGCTTACATGAATGATTGAAACTGAGGAAAAGATCGAGAAATTACAACAAAATTGATGAAATTCGAACTCCAAAACTCGAAAATGTGTTCCGGCCACCAGCGCAGCTGCCGCGACACGGGCAAGACTAACCGTGTCACGGCCAAGGCTAACCGTGTCACGGCGACCTTCAAGCCTGACGAAGCTCCGACAATCTGGGCGGCAGCTCCGGGACAGAAACAGAAGCAGCAATGGAAACAGCAGCAGCGCGGTACAGTAGCCAAAAAACCGCAGCAAAACAAAAAAAGGGAGAAGAAAAAAATCAGACTAACCGTGTCACGGTCGCCGTTACCGTGTCACGGCGGGCTTCGACGGCCGGCGGTCAACCTCAAGCATGGCGCGGTAGTTTTTGGTAAGAAAGGAGCAAAAATTGTGAAGTGTGAAAGCAAGTGTGAAGAAGAAGTGTAAAATGGTGAAAACAAGCACGCGGATTTAAAGGCAAAAAAGGACAAAAAAGAGCAAAAGTAACCGTTGTTGACTGATTCAAACAGCGAAAAGAAAAAAAAAGAAAAAAAAAGAAAAATAGGTGTCCCGTGACACGGGATACTAGTCCCGTCTGACGGGAATCCCTGACCGTGTCACGGGAACCTAATGACGTGGCGCGGCAAAACTGAGCCTGGTCAAGGAATATTCTTAGCTTTTTGACCAGTTTGGCTGACTTTCCGAGTTTATAGGGCGATTATTTTTCGCTACAGTTACGCGGAAAATCCCAACTGATATTTAAGGGGGGCTAAAATTACCATTTTACCCCTGGCAAGCGTCAAAGCCTATTTTTCGGCATTTTAAGCATTTAATATGGTCGGATAATCGGCTTAAAATTGTGAATCATCTGCGGCCCACGTTCGGGGATAATCGAACCACCATACACTTATCAATTTTCAGCAATCGTCGGCTTTCCCCAGGCTTGGAAAGCGTTATCGGTGGATTTTTCTTCAAGTATAGAAAACCACCAAGTCGGCTTTCCTCAGGCTTGGAAAGCGTTATCAGTAGATTTTTCTTCAAGTATAGAAAACCGTTAAGTCGGCTTTCCTCAGGCTTGGAAAACATTATTGGTGGATTTTTCTTCAAGTATAGAAAACCGCCAAGTCGGCTTTCCTCAAGCTTGGAAAGCGTTATTGGTGGATTTTTCTTCAAGTACAGAAAACCGCCAAGTCGGCTTTCCTCAAGCATGGAAAGCATCATCGGTGGATTTCTTCAAGCATAGAATGACACCAAATTCATACGTCGACTTTCCTCAAGCATGGAAAGTATCATCCGGTAGGTTTCTTCAGGCTTAGAAAGCTACCAAACTCATCTGTCGGCTTTCCTCAAGCATGGAAAGCATTTCAACAAACGTCATCCGGTGGATTCCTTCAAGCATAGGAAAATACCAAACTCATTTGTCACCGATACATTGGTGTCAGATAAGCGTTCTATCCCTATACTCTTTTATCTGTGGAATTAACATTTTTTGCAGGTATCGGCGTATACAGAGTGATTTAGGATCGCAGAACGTCTTAAATCATTCTCCGTCCCTATCGACTACTTTGACTATCGTTTTCGAAACTAGCGTTTCTACAAACTCAGTCAAAGTGGGGGCTTCTGTAGACACCTAAAAATGTCTCCCCAAAACCAAACCCGATGATGAATAACCTTTCACCGCTACTATTGGTCGAGTTTAGTATATAATCCCGAGAGTGCTAAAAAAATCGTATTTTATTAAATTCATATTTTTGAAAGGTCTATGGATCAGTCTTGGTGTTTGGTAAAAGCATAGTTTTAATTTTAGCCCAAGCTTGTTAATTAATTTTAAGCCCAAACCTTTTCATTTTATTATTTTATTATTTTAGTCCGAAAAATAAAAGTTAGAAAAAGCCCGAAATTATCAATCGGCACTTAAAAAGCCGAAAGAAATTAGGGTTAAAAATGAATTTAGACGGAAAAATGGACTGGAACTGACCGTGTCACGGTGTAGCCTGACCGTGTCACGGGAAATCTTCCCGTCTGACGGTGGGACTTCCCGTGACACGGGAGGTCTGCCGTGACACGGGAAGTTCCGTGTCCTTTTCGCGTAAACCCTTAACGCGTTTTCCGTTCCGTTTTCTGAAAATTTCCCGCGTCACTCCAAAACTGACCGTGTCACGGGAACTTGTACCGTCTGACGGTACAGTATGATCGTGTCACGAGATGCTTTTTTAGGGTTTTTATCATTTTAGGGTTCCGTGTGCTCCCTCAGCACATTTCCCTATAAATACCCCCTCATTTCTGATGTACGGGGCAACCAGAATTCTATTATTCTTATTTTCTCTCTTCTATGCTCTTAACCTAAACACTAGCCTACCCTTTTCACTTCAAAATTCCTTCTTCAAGCACTCAAAGGAATCCATATTTTACTCGAGGTTCTGTCCTTAAACCAAGGCGTGAAAGGTAGAATCGTTTGAGGGTTTGGCCCCAAAATCAACCTTATTTTATTTAATTTAATTTAATTGTTGTTTTATTATTTCCTTGAAGTTACTAACTCGTTTATTATTTTGTAGTTGCAAACAAACAGATTCAAAGTAAGGATCATGCTCTTTTATTATTATTATTTTTTTCTAACGGTTTTATGTTGTTGGAATTGTGATTAAATTGGTTTTTATATTAATATTTGTTCTATTATTTTTATTATGATCACCATATTACATGTTTAAAGGGAATATGTAATTGAAAATCACGCCTAATAAGATAATTTGGACAACTGGTTTAGGATCCTTTTAATCTTATTATTAATTGAAGTGATCACCAAATTTTTAGAATTATGTGTGCATTAATCTTAAACCAATTTAGTTAAATAATAGTTTGGAGCGAATTGAATTATTGTTTGTATGCCTTTGAGATCATAGGAATGCTTTTTAATATAAGAATCGAGTAGAGGCCAATACGGGCGAATGTGACTCCATGACTCACTTCGTACCATCATCCCCGATCCTCCTTTCGTGGTTCCGAACCATATGGAGTTAGTAATCTCATGGATTATGAATGGGGTGTAACCTTCACGGGTCAATCGTTGTTGCCTTCGTTGTCCCTTTATCGCGGTTGCCTTTTATGATCCGTGAACGGTTTACAAGTTCCTTAAAAACTTGTTAGCGGCTCCCTACTTTATTTGTCCCTAATCGTTGTCCCTAATCGTAATGTCAATTCCCACTTCCTATGAGTGCCAAGCATATTCACCGCATGCTTTTAACGTAGGCGCACTTCAAACGACGCCTACAGGTTTGTTATTAATCTTGTTAGTATCATGCCTAGAATCTTGCTATTATTATGCTTTATTGTTAACATGATTATTTTAATTATGATTATGATAATTATTATAATTATTATGATGATTATGTAGCTTGATATGATATCTATTGTTATTGCTTGATCACACCTTTTATGCATGTTTAAAGGGAATTTGTACTTGTAATCACGCTTAATAAGATAATTAAAAATCTTCTTTAGGGTTAATTTGAATATAATTCAAATGATCGCCAATAATAGTTTATTTGTGCATTAATATTCAACCAACATAGATAAACAGGTTTAGGGTAAACCTAATGATTGTATGTTAGTTAGAAAGCGCACATGAATACGATTAGAATAAAGTAGAGGCCTATTATTAGGGCAAGTTCAATCTCTTTTAGGTTGGATTTGTACCTTCATCTCCGAACTACCAGTCATGGTTCTAGACCTATTGGATTTGACGATCTCCTGGATCGTTAAGGGGTGTAACCTTCACCTCGTGAACGGTTTACAAGTTCCTAAAACTTGTTGGCGATTCTTTTGCTCTAGCTTCCTTCCCTTTGGACGCCACCTTGCTTAAGTGTATGATCACAGTGGGGGTCAAGCTAGGGGTGATGCTTGAAATATTCCCTACAGTTTTTGGCGACTCCACTGGGGAGGATTTTTATTTTAATTCCTGAAATTTATTTCGGCAATGACTAAGAATGAGTGGATGAGACTCGAAAAGTTCTAAGTATTTCATGTGCGTAATTTTGATTAACATTATTGTCATATGCATAAAAAATATCTCATTGGAAAGACCATCCGTAATGAGTTAAAACATAGGATTTTTACACGTAGGAAATTTGAGGAATATCTTTCACAACTAGGATCGAAATAATACTGCGCGAAACTGGAAATTTTTATTGAGCACAGAAAGCTGCTGAGGCACGTAGGAACTAGCGTCTAGCGCCACTAATTTGACTCTAGCACCAGGCGCCAAAGCCAAATTGTTGGTGCCGACCTCTGTTTGCTAGCGCCAAGTTCTTCCAATACCGAGCCAGAAATATGCGTTCTAATTTCGACCAGTTTTAGCACTGTTTGCTCGATCCTACTTCCTGATTGAGTTTTTCTCACTTTTCTAAAACCCATATGTGTTCTACATATGGACATAACCCTCTAGGAATTCATGCTCCATCTACCTGATTGAACGCTCTGTGCAACAAAGGGTACATCCGAGAATGTTGAATTCACCAAACCATGGAAGCGAGTTTTTCTTAACTCGCGGTGTCCCATCCACTCGCGCCAAACCTTCACGGTTAGGCTTCCGCGTGGTGCATCCGGACAATTAACCATGGACCCTCTTTGACTAACCCATATCCCGAACTTTAGAGAACTAGAGCCATGGTTAGGTTGCAAACTCATTGCATCATATTGTGCCTACTTGACTAATTGTGCATTCTTTGTCGTGCATACTCTATGTGCTTTTCCTAACCGTTTGTTTGACTTGTGTTAAGACTAAATAAACTGATTAATGGCTAAAAGGATTTTGCTTAATTAATTAAATTATTAATTAATTTTGAGTAATTAAAGTCTAATAATTTAATCAGAATTGACCTAGAACGACTTTAGGCATACCCTATAGAGTAATAATACCGAAGGCAGTCCCAGATCAACGTTACAGCAACGATGCTGAGATTTGGACTGCAGCGCCACTCTGTGGATTGTAGCGCCTGGAGACAGTTCTGTCGTTTGGCGCTACACTGCACAGTGCGGCGCCAGTCCTGTCGTTTTGACGACAGTTCGGTATATTACTCAAGTCATCACCTTGTGTCTAATCAAACAGTTTGCTAATCAACTCGATTATTTTTATTAATAATAATAATACCTCGTTAAGTCCTTAATCGAGTCTAGTCACATAGTCTAGCCACACGGTCTTATACAAGAGTCTTAACATGTCATCTACACTCATTACACTCACTAGTCTTAGCACACACTTTGAGTATATATCTCCATGACCATGTCTTAGGTTCATGCATGAGTCGGTTCTTCCGTCATTTAAGTTGGGGGTACAGTCTATTCCTAATTTCTTCATATCCCTTTATCTACATCATCTTTCTTGACATCACAACCTTCATTCTTCCTACCTTCTTCCACCTATGCATGTTGAATAGAGTTGAGTCAAATAATTAAAAATGAATATCCCTAATTTCCCTTTCCACAGTACTTGGTCGAGGAGAGAAGGGCGATTAATCAAGGACCACCTCTTTATTCAAGTCTTGAAATTGTATGCCAACGGGCGGCTCCGCGAGTTCGTGATAAAATCGAACTCGACTCCATGGTTTGGGTGGATTTAATAACTCGAATGAACCCTTATTTCCATGAGCGTTTTTGGATTGATAGAGCTTAAATCCCCCGGGGCTAAGACGTATGTAGAACACACACGTTTTTTCAGAAAAATCGAAGGAAGTTGACTATGAGGAGAGAAAATAAGCCACTGGACAAAATTAAGGATTGCCGTGACCCGGCAGAGTGTACCGTGTCACGGTGCTGCACACCGCATGACGGTGTACTGCACCGTGACACGGCAGCATTTGCCGTGGCATGACAGTTTGAAAATCTGACTGGTGCCTTGTTTTCCTTCGTTCGCAATCAAGTTATTGAATTTTTCCTATGAGACAGACCTAAATGCGACATTAAAACCTCTATGCTTATGCGAAAATGCCAAATTAATCACAGGAATATTATTCAAGAATCTTTCAAGTCTCATCCACTCATCTTTATTAAATACCGATCACTGAAATCGATAAATAACCAAGAATCCTCCCTAGTGGAGTCGCCAAATTGTAGGCGTCGTTCGAAGTGCGCCTACGTTAAAGCATGTGTGAATATTCTTGGCACTCGTAGGAAGTGGGAATTGACATATACGATTAGGGACAAGGAAAGTAGGGAGCCGTCAACAAGTTTTTAAGAAACTTGTAAACCGTTCACGGATCATAAAAGGCAACCACGAATAAAGAGACAATGAAAGGCAACAACGATTGACCCGTGAAGGTTACACCCCATTCATAATCCATGAGATTACTAACTCCATATGGTTCGGAACCACGAAAGGAGGATCAGGGATGATGGTACGAAGTGATTCATGGAGTCACATTCGCCCGTATTGGCCTCTACTCGATTCTTATAGTAAAAAGCATTCCTACGATCTCAAAGGCCAAACAAAATATTCAATTTTCTCCAAACTATTATTAAGCTAAATTGGTTTAATATTAACGCAACACATAATTCTAAAATATTAGTGATCACTTGATGAAACAACAAGATTAAAAAGGAACCTAAACCGGTTGTCCAAATTATCTTATTAGGCGTGATTTTCAATTACATATTTCCTTTAAACAGGCTGTATAGGATAGCTCCCGCTGAACTATCGCCCAGCCCCCAGGGTGCGCACTCACCGCCGAATAAGCAACTAAAGGAGGGCTCATCAGCCCGGCAGAGTCAGCCCGCAGGGCTGACCAGGCTAAACTCTCCACGAAGGAGATAGTACGCCTATAAATAGAGGGTAAAGTACAACGAAAAGTAGGTTAGACACTTAAGTTATTATACTTTCTATATCTCTCTAAGTACACTTTCTCTCTCTAAACACTCTCTAACTTAAGCTTCGGAGGGGGTTCCTCGAGCCACCCCCGAGGGCAGCTTACGTGTGCTGCCGTGTGTAGGTTGTTGACGGGACCCAGCTCACCCTGCAGAACCCTTGGATCCATACCTGGAACAATTGGCGCTAGAAGGAGGGGACAGGATCATCTAACCTAAGGTTCACCAACTGAGCTAGGGACTAGTTAACTAACCACCATGGCCGGTGAAGAAACTGTACAAGCACCCATATCCAAAGCCAATGAGACAAACCAAACACCACAAAAAATACCCTCAGTAACCCGCGATCCAAAAGGATCCACCGAAAATCCCAAATCGACCATCTCACAGAAATCCAACCCCATCGGATTGACATTAGCTGCAGCTAAAGCGGCGTCGAAACCAGTCGATCCGACAGGATCCAGTTCCATTTTCAAATATGGAATGTCGTTAACAGGCGCGAACAATGAGCCCATTGTTTCAGCACCTGTAATCCAGAAACCGCAACCCATAAACATGCCAACCATCTTGCAGAACCTCTCTAAGTGCAGTAAGGAACAGCTGGCAGCAATGACGGCAGTCCTTACCAATATGGGTAAGGGGGCAAGCCCATCACCGACAACGGCAGCTGCGGAGCCCGCAACGAAAAAGCCGGAAGTCTCAACTCTCACCCCCGAGCAGAAAGAGCTCATTCAGCCGAGGAAAAAGGTATAGGAGCTGGAAGCTCGCAACCTGAATCGAGAATGGAGCGTGGAGGAAATAACACCCGCTCGAATCAGCCCGGAGAAGCGGGTCCCTCGCAGTCGGTCACCGACCGTAGAGCGAGGACCCAGCCCGGAGAAAGACAAACGAGCGCGAATCCAGGTTGTTCCAGATGATTCCCCATTTTGCCGGGAGATTCTGGAAGAACCCATAGAGAAGGTGAAGATGCCGAGCTGCAAGTACAATGGAACCACAACACCCAAAAGCCACATATCAGCTTTCGAGAATCATATGGTACTCTACACCATGATAGACTCAGTCTGGTGTAAGGCTTTCCCACCAATTCTGGAGGGGCTGGCAGCGGAATGGTACGGCGCCATCCCCAAATGTTCTGTGTACTCGTACAGGCAGTTGAAGAGAATGTTCATGGAGCATTTCATAACCTTGGTGGACAGAACCAAGATGACAACTGAGCTGATGTCCCTAGTTCAGGGAAAGGATAAGTCCCTGAGGGAGTTCATCACCAGGTTTAACAAGGAGCAACAACCATTCCAAATATGAGCCAGGAGGTAGCGCTATTAGCAATGCAGAGTGGCCTACTACCAGGGTCACCATTTAGAGCATATATGGGGCGTAAGAGCCTCAAAACGCTCGCTGAAGCGCTAGGTAAAGCGCATGAGTTCATCAAAGCAGACGAGACTGACAGAGCAATGCTGGGTAGGAAAGCAACAGGTGACTCAGTTAAGCAGGCAGAGGTCACCCGGGCAGAGAACACACCCAGGGTGGACCAGCCAAGCAGGGTTGAGCAAAACCGCAGAGAAGCGGACAGGGCAGTGGGACTGAGAATGTCCGATCCAAGGAGAGGGCCAAGGCCTGGGAAGTTTGATCAGTATACCCCACTAACCCATTCCAGGTCTCACATATTCAGCGTTAATAAGGCTAATGATAAGTGGCAGAGGCCTCCAAGGATGGTAAACAGGAGTCGTGATACCAGTAAGTGGTGTGACTTTCACGGGGACTATGGCCACACCACTGAAGAATGCACGTACTTGAAGGACAACATAGAGGAATTAGTTAGGAGAGGATACTTGAGTCAATTTAAGCAGCGTGGTGACCCTCCCAAAAGAAGGGAGGAGAATAAAGCGGGCCGAGCTGACCGCAGAGGAGGTCATAGGGGCCCAACTGGAGACAAAGATAGAGATGGCAAGCCAGAGGGCAGGGTGTACGTGATCAGCGGGGGACCAGTACATGGGGGAACAATTAATAGAGCGCGGGCTGACCTGCGGGCAATGATACATCAAATAAACGACAATGATAAGCGTAGATGGCCACCTCTTCCCCCGCAGCCACGAGCCACGTTTGACGAATATGACTAGAAGGGCATAATTTACCCTCATGATGACCCGCTGGTGGTGACAATGAGAATTGCAAACTGGGAGGTGGATAGAATACTTATAGACGGAGGCAGCTCAGCCTACATCATATACATCAGTGCGTTCAATGAACTGAAGTTGGACAGAAAAGACCTGAAGAGAGTAAACTACGAGGTCACCGGGTTTAACGGATCGGGGCTTACCCTAGAAGGCATAATCGAACTCTTAGTCCGGGTAGGAGAGAGGTCAAGAAGACGTGATATCCGAGAAAAAATTCTTGTGATAAACTCCCCTTCACCTTACAATGTAATCATGGGAAGACCGCTCATCCACAAGATAGGCGGGGTCATGGCTTACACAACTAATGAGGGTCAGTTAGCAAAGCTCAGGGGAATCCAGAAGACAGCCCAACAATGTTACATAACATCCTTAAAGCAGCCTGCCAAAACCAGACATCAGTCCGGTTCCGAGAGAAGGCTCCCTGAGCAGCCTGAGAGGAAGTCGAGGAAAAGGAAGCGTGAAGAGTATCACAGGGAAAAAGATAAACAGAAGTTGGCAATGGAAAACTTCGAGCCTGCAAAAGAAGAAATGGCCAGACCACTTCCCAATGGGGAGCATGTCACAGTCGAGCTCACAGAAGGTGATCCCTCGAGGACGGTGAAAATTGGGAAAGACATTGATCCAGGAGTAGGGGTGCACCTCATAGAGCTACTGAGGAAGAATAAAGACATTTTTGCAATTTCCGCAAATGAGATGCCCGGAATTGACCCAGCAGTCATGGTGCATAAGCTAAATGTGAAGGAGGATATTAGGCCAGTCAGGCAGAAAAGGCGAAGCTTCTCCATGGAGAAAAACCAGGCAATCCAGGAAGAGGTGGAGAAAAATCTTGGAAGCAAGATTTATTGAACCCTGTGACTATCCAGAATGGTTAGCCAACGTGGTCATGGTGAAGAAGGCAAATGGCCAATGGAGAATGTGTGTTGATTTCACGGATCTTAATAAGGCCTGCCTGAAGGACTGTTACCCACTGCCACAGATAAACCAACTGGTAGACTCAACCAGCGGGCACGCCCTGCTAAGATTCATGGACGCCTTCTCAAGGTACCATCAGATCAGCCTGCACGAGCCAGACAGGCAGAAAACTGCATTCATTACCGAAGGGGGATTGTATAATTACATAGCCATGCCCTTCGGGCTGAAGAACGCTGGAGCAACTTTTCAGAAGGCAATGGATAGAGTGTTCCTTCACCAGAAGGGAAGAAATGTGGAAGTATACGTGGACGACTCAATTGTTAAGAGCGTCACGCAGGCTGGACATATCATGGATCTGGAGGAAACATTTGCCACCCTGAACAAGTATAGAATCAAGCTTAACCCGAAGAAATGCGTCTTTGGATTAAGCTACGGAAAATTCTTGGGTTTTCTGATCAGCGAGAGAGGAATAGACGCCAACCGAGCCTAATATGATCAAAGATATCATGCGGTTGACAGGCAGAATGGCCGCACTAACCAGATTCATCAGCAAGTAAGCAGATAAAGCCTTGCCATTCTATCAGTTGTTGAAAGGAAACAGAGAATTCAAGTGGGGGACTAAGGAGAAAGAAGCCTTTGAGGGTATTAAGGAGCATCTGACTAAGCTCCCAACAATGATCAGCCCGGAGCTGAGGGAAAAACTGCAGTTGTACATCTCAGCGTCAATACAGACAATCGTAGCCGTTCTGCTGGTACAAAGGCAGAAGCAACAAAGGCCGATATATTTCGTGAGCCACGTGTTGACCGAGGCAGAGCAAAGATACCCCCTGGTAGAGAAGCTAGCCTTCGCAGTGGTCACAGCAGCAAGAAAGCTAAAACCATATTTTTGACGCGCATATAATAGAGGTCCTCACAAACCACCCGCTGGAGAAAGCATTACAAAAGATGGATGCATCGGGTAGACTCTTAAAGTGGGCAATCGAGCTTTCTGAGTATGAATTCGAGGTCAAGCCTAGAGCAGCCATCAAGGCACAAGCTTTAGCAGACTTCATAGTGGAAGCCTCCTATGAGGAGAAAGAGGATGACATTAGGGTCTGGAAGGTGGAAGTGGATGGATCCTTAGCCCAAACGGGGAGTGGGGCAGGAGTCATAATGACGTATCCAGAAGGAAACGTATTTAAGTATGCTATCAAGTTCAAGTTCAAAGCGCCTAATAATGAAGAAGAGTACGAGGCGACGCTGGCAGGCCTGCGTATGAGCCTCGCAACCGGAGCCCGCAAAGTACACCTGCAGACTGATTCTCAGCTCGTTGCCAGCCAACTACAGGGGGCGTATGAGATAAGGGAAGCCACTATGATGAAATATGTAACCAAAGTGAAAGAGTTGGCAGCCCAGCTAGTCCACTTCCAAATAGACTTGGTCCCCAGAGCAGGAAACTCTCAGGCTGACGCCTTATCTAAGTTAGCCAGCTCCACCCCACAAAGCCTCACAAGAACAGTGATGGTCAAAGTGTTAGAGGAAAGCAGCATCGCTGAAAAGGAGCAGGTAAACTGCGTTAAGAGTCAAAGAGCCTGGTTCTCAGACATCTTGGCGTACAAACTTCATGGCTCGCTACCCGATGATGAAGTACAGGCTAAAAAGGTGAAGAAAGACGCAAATTGGTATGTAGTGATGAATGGAGAGCTCAACAAGAAAGGCTTCTCAAAGCCGCTGCTGAGGTGTATTTCAGAATGGGAGCAGGAGGGCATTATGGAAGAAGCCCACTCCTGAATATGTGCCAACCATATTGGCGGGAAAGCATTGGGAGTAGAGGTCCTTAGAAGAGGGGCATATTGGCCAACTCTCACGCAAGACGCACTAGCATATGTAAAAAAATGCGACAAGTGTCAAAAATATTCACCAGTCATAAATCAGCCAGCAAACGATCTGACTCCAATCCTAAGCCCGATCCCGTTCGGTCAGTGGGGAATGGACATATTGGGACCTTTCACCACTAGGTCAGCGGGCAGGAAGTATCTCATTGTGGCAGTAGATTACTTTACAAAGTGGATAGAAGCTGAGCCCACCAAGTACATAAAGGCAACCCAGGTTAGAACATTTATATGGAAGAGCATCATCACTAGATTTGGGGTGCCACAGTGCATAATCTTTGATCATGGGCGCCAATTTGACTGTGACACCATAAAGGACTACCTGGGGGATATGGGCACCAAGTATGCAAGTGCCTCAGTCTGCCACCCGTAGAGCAATGGCCAAGCAGAAGCAGCAAACAAGCTGATCCTAACAGCCCTACAGAAGAAGCTGGAGGAGTACAAGGGCCTGTGGGCAGACTTAGTCCTAGAGGTCTTGTGGGAAAATAGGACCACTAAGAAGGAGTCAACCGGTAAAAGCCCTTTCACCCTGGCCTATGGGGTTGATGCAGTTGTCCCTGTGGAAGTGAAAATCCCCAGCCTGAGGATACAACACTATGAGCAGCAAGGAAATAAAAAGCGCATGCTGGAAGAGCTAAACTTCCTGCCAGAAGTAAGGCTAAAAGCAGCCCTTAAGCTGGCAGCCCAAAAGAGCAGGATCTCAAAAGCTTTCAACAAAAGGGTCAAGCATAGGGAGCTCCTGCCAGGAGACTTAGTCCTTAGGAGGACAACAACAGTTGGAAGAGGAAATCAGCATGGAAAGCTGTCAGCAAACTGGGAAGGCCCTTTCATCATCCACGAGTAGGTTAGACCAGGCGCGTTCCTCCTTGCAGATCAAGAAGGTCAGGTCTTAATAAAAAGTTTCAATGCTGATGTGTTAAAGAAATATTTTGTTTAAATAGCCTGAAACATAACTGTTTCAAGTTGGTAAACCTTTATTCAGTCCATGTTATGACATATGGCAAGGCAAATGGTTCAAATGGTTAAGAGCGATCTTTCCCTTTTCAACAAGCTGGTGTGATCTCACGTTCGAAACGACGTGGCGGTGTTGTACTCATGGGTCGATGTCATGTAACCGATACCAAAGACAGATATAAAAAGTTTGCAGTGAGGGATCCTTCTATGTATCCATAAAAAACTCGGCCCAAGCAATGCCCAAAAATCCTATGCCTTTCTTGGTTGGAAAACCCAACCGGTGATTTCTGACAAGTCTTTCTTCATTTTTGAGCAAGAAGCGAAACTACAAAAATGAAAAATCTACATATAGTATGCTCCCCTTAGCTTTAGCAGATTTGTGTCTTCATTTTCTCATACATGATATTGTCAGTAATCCCCTTTATACGGTACCCCCAGAACTATTAGCTCTAATGGTTTGGCGGGTGGCTCGATTAAAACCCTTAAGGGGAAACAACCCTTATGGTGTTTCAGAAACAAATTATAAAGAAAAAGTCTTGGACTGCTTACAGGAGACTATGGAAACAGAAGTTATTACTAAATTAGGGCCACGTTTAGCAGAATAGAATGTAATTTTTCCACTCGGTAAGACGGTCGACCATTTAGTTGATTACATGCTGCAAGAGAGAGCAGCGGATCCGTTGGCATTTTTATGCTTTGCATATCATGATATGACCGCTCCAGGCGCTGCTGGGACTTTTTACCCGACGTCGTAGCGCTTATTCCGTATCTTATTCTTTAATCAATGCCGTGACGTGAAATCTTTCATTTTCAAAACGATTATTTGGTTATGCTATTTTGGGCTTTGCTCTAACGGAAGCTATCGTATTGTTTGCCTTAATGATGACCTTTTTATTGATTTTAACAATAGGATTTCTCTATGAATGGAAAAGGGGTGCTTCGGATCGGGAGTAATCACTAGTGATAGGGCAAAAAGAGGGGGGGAAGGACAAAGGAAAGAGCGATGCCTACAATAAATCAATTGATTCATCATGGTAGAGAAGAAAAACGGCGCACGGACCGTACTCGAGCTTCGGACCAATGTCTCCAGAAGCAAGGAGTACGCCCGCGTGTTTCAACGAGAACACCGAAAAAACCTAATTCAGCTCTACGTAAGATAGCCAAAGTACGGTTGAGCAATCGACATGATATATTTGCTCACATTCCGGGCGAAGGTCATAATTTGCAGGAACATTCTATGGTCTTAATAAGAGGAGGTAGAGTGAAAGATTCGCCAGGTGTGAAATCCCATTGTATTCGAGGAGTCAAGGATTTGCTGGGAATTCCGGATCGAAGAAGCGACAGATCAAAATATGGTGCAGAAAAACCCAAATCGATATGAATGGAAGATGCCTCTTCAACTTCATTACCCAAGATGCTTGCTATTGTGCACCACCTCGCCGGAATGGCAAAACGTGGCCGGCCGAAGAAAAATCCGGCACCACAATCGAATCAGAAGACGGCGCAACAGTCAACGCAATCTTCCAGAGGTGAGATGGAGATGTTCGAACGAATGAAACTGAGAATCGCAATCTGGGATCCGAACCACAAGCAAGGGGAAGCACTGCAATCCCGCGTCGATTAAAAATGATTCCTTCACCTTCGCCTGAGATTCCGTTGCCTGAGGCTCCAATACCTGAGATTTCGGTGGTAGAACACAACAAAGCCGTTGCTAAAGGTATGAAATTGTCTTTCATTGCACCTATGTGAAAAGGGGGAAAGATGACTGCTTGTTTCATGGAGAATGAAATTGAGATTGAATCTGCTAAGTGGGCTTCCCCTCTTATCTTGTATGTCATTGGTGAGACTCCGACCATAAAAGACTTGAACACTGACATTGCAAATCAATGGAAGGTTAGTCACCCCCCTGAGATTTTCTACCATAGTGAAGGATATTTTGTGATTTAATTTAAGGAGATGGAGGATAGGAATCAAGTCCTTTATTCAGGCCCTTCTACCATAGCCAACAAACATGTGATTGAACCAGTGATTCCGAATCCATTGATAGACAAAGGAAAGCTTCCAATGCAAGAGGGCGGGGACCTTATCCCCTCTGGTGAAGGATGAGGATTATTTGCTGGAATGTGAGGGGCTTCAACATCAAACAAAAAGAGAGAAAACTCTTTTAAAAAGAAAATAGATTTGTGTGTTTTTTGTGAAACAAGAGTAAAAAAAGAAAATAGCAAAAAAGTTTGTGAGAAGATTTGTAGAGGTTGGGAGTGTGTAGATAATTATGATTTTGCATATAATGGTCGTTTGTGGATTGTTTGGAATGATAAAAAAGTGAGGTTTGTTCAGGCTTCTAACCAACACTGTCATGTTTTGGATATGAGCTTGGGATATAGTTTTGATCTTATTGCTGTTTATGGTCATAATTCCATTGAGCTTAGGTTGTAATAGCTAAAGCTATGCTTTTGGAAGGCGGGAAATGCTTCTTCTCGCCCCAGAGTCCCTAGCTGCTTTCCGTAAGCTACTTCCTTTAGTTGAACTAGTGGCTATATAGTTGAATCTTAGCCAGTTTCTTCTTTGTTCGAAAAGAGCTACTCCGACTCGACAGTAAAGCAAAGATCTAAGGCCTTCTTTGCTCTGCCTCTAGGAGCAAATGGATCTAACTTTCACTCAAGAGTTTAAATGCCAACTATCTTGCTTTCTCTCTGAGCAAGGTAGGGTGCTATATACTTTTTTGTGATTTTCAGCTCTTAGCAGATTGGATGCTTTCGATTCCTTAGCAGAATTCGATCTTATCCTTTCTCTTGGTAAAGAAGACCAAACTGAACAACCCTCAGTCATAGTTGGGCCCCAACGAACTCAGCAGATAGCGAGATTATGACTTTAAAACTCACGTTTAATGATTCATATGTAATCTTACATATAATAATCAGAAAAGGCCTTAGACAGCTGGATAGAGGCCTTAAGAAAGAAACGAAAAATCCTCTGGTAGCTAGAAAGGGGATTTTTAACGAGCTAACCGAGGGGCGTAGCGAATCGCTAAAGCGATGCTTTTGGTTTGACACCACCTTCAATCAACTGTGATGTAAGGTAAGGACAATTCGGGATAGCATTCCAGGTTGGTTCCCAAGTAAGACCTTGGTGAAGAGGTGTGAGGTCCCTAGTACGTACCACCAAGGAAGGAAGCCTTTCCCTACCATGGATACGACCTTCTCAGTAGACCGCCAAGGTGAGACTATTGAATAAAAGGTATACAGCCTAAGAGGCTTAATTCCATAGATATGGAACAACAGACTAAAAGTCCTTAACGTTCTACGAGGACCAATCTATCTTCTGCTGTAAATGCAACTACTTGTTCATTGATAGTGTACACCCTTACCCTTGATGAAATGCAAGATTGAACTGATACTGTTGGCCAATCATCAGCCTACGAGGTCTAGGGAATGAAAGTCTTATAGAGGAGACTGGCTTCGTAAGTTAAGTAAAGTAAATGAATTAGAGATAGAAAACTCGGAGAAGCTGGAGAGGTGAATGAGTTACCAGCTACAGAAACTATTCACTCTGATGCTACACCATTTCCAGCCTATAAACCTTATCTTTGTGCCGATATTGGATTTCATATGTTCGCTTCCTCTCCAAAATCTTCGCTTAAGCGACTCGCTACGCCCCTTCTTAAGGAGTTGCTAGCTTAGTTCATGAGTCTAGTTCTGTTGAATAGTAGTTTAAGAAGTCTTTTCGTAGGCTGATCTTCTTTAGTCACAAAAACTTCCACTGAATAGGTGGAAGATTCATTACTTGTAACAAGTCATGTTAAAGAAGAAGAGAAGATAGTAAGAAGACTGGATTTCTACGGGCTCTATATTGCGTTATAACGCCTTTTATGATAATTATCTAATTCCACATATATGATATGAGAAGTGAAACGTCGCTTTATCTGCAATATGATTAAGGTACTGTACTAGTAGTTACTCGACTGTAAAGGTAAAGGAGAGGTTCGAAGATGCTCGTAAGAGGAACGATGTTGACTGATTGCTTAGTCAATCACTCGATAAGATTGAATTATTAAGGGCTCATGTAGCCCATTAGAATGAGTTTTCTTGTCTGAATGTGGATGACACACCAATGAATCATTAAATGTTGTTTTATCAGTAATAATCTCGCTATCATAGTTAAGGTGCGTAGTTACTCTAAGCTATGCAACGAGGTCAAGTATTGTGTGCGTACCTGAAAGTGGTACACGTTAACCATTCATATAGGGAATCGTTAACAAGATGACCAGAAAACGAAATTTAACGCTATTCTTTCTATCGAAAGACCGAAAAAAAGAAGAAATAAAAGTCAGGGTTGTAATAGCTAAAACTATGCTTTTGGAAAGAAATGTAACTTTTCCACCTAAAAGAAGTTATTTTGGGGCTTTCGGACTAGGCAGGCTGTTTCTATTAGGTTTGATGGGTACTAAATAGCGAGTAAACCCATCTATCTACAGTAGGAGTTAACCGGCCTTTTATAGTAAAAAAAAAAAGAAGAGGAAGAGAAGGTAATTCCTATTTGCTTACTTGGACAGGAGAGATCTAATTAATAGAGAAGTGAGGACAAGGGAGCAGTTGAGATGGTACGAATGGGATGGATGTCACTTGCTCTATAATCTTCCTTCTAATAAAAAACAGGACTAACCATAATATACTAAATAACGAGACTAAAGCACTACCGGTACCACCTAACGTAAGAGTTAACAGTCAGTCCTATCTTAAATAAAGTACTATCATTTAGAAAGCATTCTTAATTATTGCTTTTCCTAATCTCTTGCAGGCTAGTTCCTTTCGATTGCAGCAAGTTCCAAACCAGACCAGTACTATACTAACTTCTTCAAACCTTCTTCCTTCGTTTTCTTTGCTTAGTCTGTTTTGGTCGAGGAATTGACACCAAGGATTCACATTTGGCATCATCACTGCCCACTAATAAGCTTTCTTCACTAAGAGTTGTTTTATCAATATCCGAATTTGGAAGCTTTTTCCTCTTTCTAGTTTTTTTCTTTCTTAGAAGATCATCATCTACAACCGTAGCATCAATCTTAGTTTTATTACTAAAAAACGGAATTCTCTCTTTTTCATCTTTTTTTGCCATCTCACGTATTAAACATCGTAATTCATCAACACATTTGTGCAATTCCATTTTCAAACATCCTACAAACTTTGAAAAGAAAGATAGATATCTCATTTTAGACTGATTTTTATCACATTAAGCTAAAAGAGGGTGTTTTCTTTTTCATATGAGAGTCTCTACCCACTGGACTAGACAGGTATCTTAGATTTGATTCATAGTTACAAGCTAACTACCGTTAGGTAGAAATTCAGTAAGAATAGAAGCCTGCATGGTTTTTTCACTCCGATCATAAGAGGATCTGCGCCAATACTGATTCTTCAGTATATAGATTTATCGACCGGAGTCAGACTTCGCTGGAAAAGAAGCATTTCAATACTTTATTCCCTATCCCACGAATTATCCATTCTTTAGAGATACCTCTAGTACGAGACACTTCTAGCTCTGATATCCGAGTTCTACGTTTCAATATTCTTTTATATATCGAGTAAGCGACTCGCAACACCCTTAATTCAAACACTAAGCTAGTAAAAAACCATGATAAGAAAGACAGAATTCAACATCTCTAGGGAACCAAAATATTCTAGAATCTTTTATTAAACAACATTCGATTAAACGAAAAAGAGCGGGATGATAAGGACACACAAAAGCAGAAACATCTCATTAACAATACACCATCATTAGACACTTTTTTAAGTCTTCTAGAAAGAGTCGACGGACTCTTCTATTCTAGTCTTCCCGGCGACCGGGGGCGAGGTGGGTGGTGGCCTGCACAATCAGGGCTTGTTGCTCGTTGAGGAGGTTCCGTTTGCTGTCTTGCAGATCGCGAATGCGGCGCTGGATCCATAGCATGGCTGCAGCCACAAGCGCTGGATCGATGGGAGACGGGTGCTCCCAGAACATAGCAAGCCTTTGCTCACATTCGAGCTTCTCGGCTTCTACCAAACGGATTTCGTTCTGAATTGTTGCTAGCCTTTCTGAGGTAGGGATATCCATTTTTTTTACTTAAAGTTTTTCTTCTACCTCTCTCTTTGAAAATATAGACTGAAAGAAGCTTCTATTTATAGGCCTTGGAGGCGCTTAACTCTTTCTTATTATTAGTAATAAATAATTGTTGTCTTAGTTTCATAACATGTTTAAACCCCGGATTTTCATGAATATGGAACCAGATCCACTAGATTTTAGTGTGCTTAATAATTCTCTTCGTACGGATTGGAGTACGAAAGGCCCTGCCCCAAAAACGAATAAAATAGTCCTTTTTTTTTTGCGGGTACCGCCATGCGGCTTAATTCCGATCACTCCCTTAGGAAGAGGAGGTAATAATAGAACGCACATCAGAGAGTACTCCCCTTTCTCGTCTAATAAGGCAGGTTTCCAAAGCCCCTTTCTTAAGAGATAGAGCACTCCTTACTCGACAGCTCAAAGCTGACCAGTACAAAAAGCATGTGATATGTCCTTAACCTTCTAATAAGCGACTACATACCTCGTTTACGTAACCTACTTGCACTATTTAGCCCTGCCTACTCCGATTGAACTCGCTTCTACTTGTCTTTTTTTATTGGCTGATTTGTACCCGGGTACATCTGGAACTTCCCTAGCCCAATCCTCACTCGACAGCTCCGTCCTTTCTTAGGTGAGCTACGTGAGACCGAAGCTAGCTCTCTTTCTTTTCTTTCTCCGGAAAGACGGAAAAGCCCCTTTCCAGCTCACTTTGTCAGTCCACTAAGACCGGTATAGAGTAAGTCAGTACAACACTAGCACTAGTAATAGCTTTTTCAGTACAATGAGTCCCCTTCTCCACGACCACTCTTATTTGTTTTCATTTGGGCTTTCCTCATGCTTCTAATAATTCCAAATAAAACAGCCCCTCACCTCTAGTGCACCACTAGACTTAGGAGAACACACAAGATCCCAAGCTATAGGAGAACTCTTTAGAGTAAGCTATAGGAGAACACATACAAATGTTAGTAATCTTCCGGAGCACGACTTTTGGTAACAAAAAGATAGAAGCCCAATACACATGGAGAGACATGAGTACAGAGTTAACAAGAACCAATCTCCCAGCATAAGAAAGGTGCCTTAAGGCCCACACTCTCAATCTAGCAGTCATTTTATCAGTGATAATATTACAATCACTAACAGAAAGTCTTTTATGAGAAATAAGAACTCCTAGGTACTACAATGGGAGAGTACCTTTAGAGAACCGAGTGAGTTGTAATATATTCTCAACAATATCAATAGGCATCCTCCTACAGTAAACAACAGACTTTCTAGCATTAGCAACCAAACCAGAACTAACTGAGAAGGTAGCAAACCCTCTTAGGAGCAAAACAACTAAGGCCACATTACCCTTGCAGAACATAAGTAAGTCATCAGCAAAAGCTAGATGATTTAGCTTTAAATGAGAACAACCAGGATGAAAACCATGCATTTATCCTACTTCATTCAAGACTATAGTAAAGTATTCCATACATATTTAAAATAACAGAGGGGAGACAGGATCACCCTGTATTAGACCTCTTTTACCCTCAAAATACCCATGTAAAGTACCATTCACCATCACTGAATACTTTGATGTTGACACACAAAGCATAATCCACTGAATGAACTGAGAAGGAAAATTAAGAGCATCCAGTATCTCCTTCAAAAAAATCCCAATGTATGGAATCATAAGCTTTTTTCAAGTCAAGCCTAATCAAACATCTAGGGGGCACATTCTTTCTATTAAAAAATCTAAGAAGATCTTGAGAAAGAATAATATTATGAACAATAGACCTATCTTACACAAATGCACCTTGACAATCTGTCACAATATCATGGAGGACATGTTGAAGTCTATTACAAAGCATTTTTAGAAATTACTTGATAGATGGTGTTACAGCAAGCTATGGGCCTAAATTATTTATGACAAGAGTGTTGGTTCCCTTCCCTATCCTCCATAGAATTCAACTTCACCAGGAAGTAGCCATCATCATGATAAAACACAGTAGGTTTACTCATAACGGTGCATATTTAGCAATAGTAGGAAAAACACCAACCACATAAAGCACAATAGAATTCATCCATGGCATAGCAGCTGAATCCAATTCATTCTTCAATAAACTAGCATGTGGCTTACCATCTCTTAAAACAGGGGAGAGAAAATGAAGAGGCCTACCTTTAGTAGTAAGTTGAGCACTAGAAACAATAGAGGACCAAGCAATGTCTCCTTGCATAATATGGATTCCAAACATTCATGATCTGGATGTGAATGAGTCGAATTACTTATCCCTCGGTCTATTCGTGAACTATCTCTCCAGGGATTGTGAAAGAGGGTCTACTAGAAATATTCTTGTTATTGCTTCGATGGATATTGAGTTCAAACTCATTTGAATGAACTAGATACCCTATCTTACTGATGTCCTACGACTCTTGTAAAAACAAGAGATTGAGACGCTCTTAGCTCCTGACAAGAGAGCGACCAAAGTTGCTTTGAGGCTAGCTTTGACCAGAATGCTCTTTGTCTAAGGGGTGGATCCTAGGTGAAGACTGTAGAAAAAAGCTCACAATTCTCAATCTAGTGTTAATCAGACTATGGAAAGACATAATGGTAGGAATCGAACAATGGAAGCACCAACAACCCCAAGCCCTGAAGTGCCTTCTGAACCATTGATGCACTCTTCTTTGGTCCATCCAAGTGCAGGTATGGTTCCAATAAGTGTTCATAATCCCATTTTAGCTTTGAATCGAGCCCTTGGGTTATCTATGGGAGAGTTGGAAACTGGAGGAACAATAACCAATGGAACAGTAAATTCTATTCCAATTTCTGAGAAAACAAATGGAGCTAGGGCTGGGGATGGGTCTAACGGCTCTATCACAGCAAGGATGCAAGCGTTGAATGATGATATTACTAGGGCTCTTGCTAATGTGGGTACACAGACCAAAAATACCCCTATTGTTCATGTTCCTGAAGCATAGAACACTAGAATGGTGAATAAGATATTGGAGACGTAGAGAACAAATGAAAATTTGCCTTCTGATCCATGGGCTGGTCTCTTTGCTGGGTCTCGTCTTGCTGCTAAAGGTACTTCTCTAGACTTTGTTGCCCCCATGGTCAAGGAAGGGGGGAAGATTGCTTAACTTCAAAAGGAGGATTTGGAGGCTATGTCTATCAAGTGGGTTACATCAATGGTAATGTATATTGTTGGTGAGATTCCTACAATTGCATCTATTAGACGTTTCATTGCTAGCAATTGGAATCATGTAGCTCAACCTGAAATATTCTTGCATGATGAATAAGCAATTAAAATGAAACTTTCCAAATCATTCTTTACACAAAGACATCAGACTTCTCCACCTAAGACTATCCCTAAGTGCAAAACAAACCACCTGCAATTACAAAGGAAGAACAAAAGTCAACTACAGACTCTCAATCCAAGATGTTTCACTTGCAGACACTTTTTTTCTCACGAACTAGGTGGCAATCAACTTCAATGTGCTTCGTCCTTTCCTTTCCTCTAATGGGCTGTTTTCCTTGCTTGCATCTGATCTAAGCCTATCGCCTGCTTCCAACTGCCTTTCTATTGTGCCTGCTGTTAACTCTTGTTTACTTTTTTTTAGGAGAGTGCCTTACTCAGAAGTAATAGACTGATTAAATTAAAGGTAATTCCTCTTCACTTACTTGAATAAGTAAGGAGCTGCAGATGAATCTGACTCTATCAATTCCTTCCTTTAATCTGCCTTGATCCTATATACCAAAGGAAACTGATTCAACCAGAACTACGTGAGAGTTTCAAAGCTATTAGTTTTCTTCTATTATGCCATAATATATAGTGGCTTACTTGCCTGAAAGCTTAATAGGAGAAGGTGACTGAGCTGACCGGAACTGTGACTGGATTGCTATAAGAAATCTGGATCCGCTGAAGCTCATTTGCGACACCTTAGGTAGCACCAACTCAAAGTCCGCTTTCGTTGCCACTGGGCTAGAGAATACCAATAGAATAGCACAATAGAAAAAAGCACTACTTCCTTGTAAACACGATTGTGCCCCACACCCATGAGTCACTTCATTTTAGGCGACATTCCACGCACAACTCGCATTGAAGACTGCCCACGCGAGAAAGGAGCTATCGCCCGCCCCGCCTTCGAATCTTTTTCTTTGTTTTTCCCGGTCGAGCTCGTACTGCTCGCGGGCTTCGGGAGGAAATTTGGCCAAAAGGTCACGACGGGCCCTCTCCATGATGAGAAGAGGCTCTATCTTAGAACGAAGATCGGCCTTCTGCCGGGCTATTTCTTCATCTTGAGCCGTATTTTTTTCCTTATCTCTTTCCATCGACCACTTAAGACGTTAGGCTTGTCGAGCATTTGACAAACTCACACCATCCGGTTTGCAACCTCTACTACATCTTTCTTACTTGATTTACTATATTTTTTTCGTTTCGAATATAGCACGTCCTTTTTCTTTTTTACTATAAGAAATCCACACTTTGACACCCACGATTCCGTAATGAGTAGATACTTCCGCAGAAGCATAATCCATTTTCTGGTGTAATACATTACAAGATGTTTTTCCATACTTTCCGCATTCAGTTCTAGCAATTTCTGCACCTTCTAATCGACCTGAACAACATATACGGATCCCCTCTACCCCCTTTTCAATACTAATGGAATCTTTTTAACTATTTTACTAAAAATAGAACGAAATGATCCTCTTTTCTTTTTCGGTTGAAAAGATATGTCTTGAGCAATCGGAGAAGCATTTTGATAAACAGATTTGATCTTGACCGATTCAATTAAGGTATTAGTGTTTGTTCTATTAGACAACAAAGATCGCATTTTTTTCACTTCGTTCAAATAAGAGTTATACCCGTAAGGAATTCTTCTGTTTTTCAGTATGATCTCTATCATCATCTCTATTCCCTTTATCAATTCTCTTATCCCACCTAGATCTATGAATTTTTCTATCAATTTCATTACCTTATCCTTACCCATGAGGTTCCAACATTTTCTCCTTAATTGACCTAGGAGTTGTTCCCGGACATCTTTAAAAAAGAGGTTCTTATAAACTCTAACTCCATCCCTTGGAAAGAAAAAGGTAGCACCGAAGAAAGGAAAGAGCGAGATGGTGGTTTTTCTTCTTCCCGCGAAGTGAAGATCATTCGCTTGGCGAATGAAGTGGGTCAACCTCTTTTTGGCTTGGCCAAACACTTTTTCTCGCTGGTCGAGCTTTCCACAAAAAAAGCGATGCGAGAACGTATTCTCTTATCTAAGCTTCTTCCCTGCGTATTAGCTCTCTTCATCGTGGATGGCTCAACCACGCCCGGTGCCACGAAATGATTGAGAACTAGGACGGGATCGAAATGCATTTTTTTCTTTGTATTTAATAAGTATTGCATGACCGAATAATTAAAGGAAGGGCGCGCTGCAGGGAGGGTCCTTTTAAGTAGATGACTTGTCGGGCCATCGTAGCGGGACTTCTTTGGGAAAAAGAACTTGAATAACTTTGTTTTTTTGAAGGCTATGTCATTTACAACCGCGGCGTATTTCGGATGCTTGAAGGCCCCGCTGACCCGAAGTGATTTAGAAAGATTCTTTTTTATCGATGGTGATCGGTCATGGTATCCATAGCGTTGCTTCTTTTTTGGCCAAACCCTGATTTCGTTTTGCCTTTTCTGGTCGTCGAGCCTGATCGACCCGACTCTTTTCCCGGCCCTTCGGCCTCTCACTTCGTTTCGTTCTTCTTTTATACCCTTGCTTGAATAAAGACACTCGATCGGCCCGACTTTCTTAAATTCCCACCACCGGCTCTTCATCTTTCCGGGTCTGGATTTTTTGGCGTTGTTTCCGTCGTTGTGGTCCACGAGGAAGAAAGAAATTAATGAATGTTCTTTTTTGAAAATGTATAATAATACACCTACCGAGGCGAAAGCCAAAGGTAAGTCTCATAGGTGGGCGTATCGAACCAAAATAAGATCTCAGATTGATATCTTGATATACTAATTTACCAAAATAATAATCACTAAACCAACTGGAATCTGAACTACGATTCAGATCAAGTCTTACCGAAATCGGATTTCCTTTTCGTGCCATATATGCTTAGGCTTTACTTTTTCCCCCTTTTCTTCCCGGTTCCATTTTTTCTTTTAAGGTCTTCGTTTCGAAAACTCTCATATCTTATATATACTATATGATTCATGATTCTTTTCAAACAAACTGAACAAAGGGATGACCCGGTCGTACTATTCCCGACCTTTTTTGAACCTTTCTTCTCTTATGATTTTTGCTACTTTCTTTTTCTTTTTCAATTCGCTTTAGTTATTTACACCCAATTCTGATCGATCTCAATAGATATTGGTTGACACGGGCATATAAGACATGTTATACTGTTAAATAACAAGCTTTCAATTCTCTATTTCTAGTGAATTTGTGTGCTTGGGAGTCCCTGATGATTAAATTAAATAAACCAAGATTTTACCATGACTGCAATTTTAGAGAGACGCGAAAGCGAAAGCCTATGGGGTCGCTTCTGTAACTGGATAACCAGCACTGAAAACCGTCTTTATATTAGATGGTTTGGTGTTTTGATGATCCCTACCTTTTTTACTGCAACTTCTGTATTTATTATAGCCTTCATTTCTGCTCCTCCAGTAGATATTGATGGTATTCGTGAACCTGTTTCCGGGTCTCTACTTTACGGAAACAATATTATTTCAGGTGCCATTATTCCTACTTCTGCAGCTATAGGGTTGCACTTTTATCCAATATGGGAAGCGGCGTCGGTTGATGAGTGGTTATACAACGGTGGTCCTTATGAACTAATTGTTCTACACTTTTTACTTGGTGTAGCATGTTATATGGGTCGTGAGTGGGAACTTAGTTTCCGTCTGGGTATGCGCCCTTGGATTGTTGTTGCATATTCAGCTCTTGTTGCAGCGGCTACTGCTGTTTTCTTGATCTACCCAATTGGTCAAGGAAGCTTTTCTGATGGTATGCCTCTAGGAATCTCTGGTACTCTCAACTTTATGATTGTATTCCAGGCTGAGCACACACTACTACAAAATTGGCCAAAGAGACCAAATATATAAGACCTGTCATCTACATAAGCGGTCTCTTTGATCCAAGAGACCGTTAATTATTAATAACTGGTCTCTAACTTTATTGGTTGGAGTGGTAAATTTATTAGAGACACCGGTTATTTAAGACAACGGGTCTCTTGTGTTTTTTTTGAGAAAAAATTATTTATCAAAAATAAACCAGAGACCGCCTTTTGCGAAAACCGGTCTCTTGTTTTTGATAGATAGACCTGTTAACATTAAAAACCTGTCTCTTGGTTTTTGAGGTTCAATTCCACGCACGTCCCCACTCACTTTTCTCTTTAACTTCTCTCACCTCTTCATTCCCTTATAGTTACCGCTGCTCATTTCCTTTCTCTTCTTCTCTCATCTCTTTCTCTCTCCTCCTTCAAACCCTAACTATTTCCTTCCTTCAAGCCAAATAGCTAGCAAAATGTTCAATTCGAGCAGCCATTAACAAAGAAAAGAAAGAGAGCAAAATTATGGAAATTAAGCTCTTCGATTCTCAACGGTGAGAATTCTTCAATCCCCCTTTTCAATTTTTTTTTTATTTTGCTCTTATATGTGGCGCAAAAAATAGGGGGTTTTTCCCCTTCATTTTCTTTCTAGTTATCTATGATTTTATTTGAGTAGATATTTGTGTTCTAGTCATCTGATGTTCATTTTTATCATTTTTTCTTAATTAAAAATCTGAATTTCTTTTAAACTTTGCTTTTTTTGTCCAATTTTTCGTTTAGCCATGGTAATTGATTATAGTTTGTTTATTTTGCATGTTAATGTTTTTGTTTCAAAACCAATTTTCGCCATTTTTTATGAAATTTATGAGATTTGAACATGATGTGTTTTTCGGTTTCGTTTTGGGGGTTTTTTCAATGGATGTATTAGCTTTATTCCCTTTTTCTTTTACGTTTTTTTTAAACATTTTCCCCCCTTAGATCTTCTGTAGTATTAGATCTAGTTTAGTTGATTTTTCGTTTATTTTTTTTTTTTATATATGTTATTGTTCATTTCGTTCTTCTTTTATATTAACCAGATGTGATATGTTGATGAATTTATTTTATTTTTATTTTCAATATCATTTTTTAGTTCTTCAGATTTTAGTTCTAGAAAATTTTTTTCGTCTTTAAAATTTATCTTTTTAGTTTATCCTGTCAATTCACTCTTTAGCTCGTTTTTGAAATTGGTTAAAATTATTTTTATGAAATTTCATTTTTATTTTTTCTTTTTGTGTGTTTAATCGCCATTTAACCAAATTTTTGGTTTACATCCTGTATTTAATCAATTATGAATTTTTCTTTTCAATTTTTAGATCTTTGTTTTGTTTCATATGTTTTTTTTCTTATTTTTTTTTACTTTTTTGGTTAAGTTTCCGTATTAATCTTTGTTTTGATTTTTTTTTTTTTTTGAAAACAATGGGTTTTTTTTTTTTTTTTTTTTTTTTTTTTTTTTTTTTTTTATT